>OU015645.1:6250000-7500000 GCA_907165235.1 Zeuzera pyrina
CCACAGTGTATATGATTTTCTGTGATAGTTCCTTGAAACAACACCTCTCCAAATATCCGCTGCCCTTGTTCATTTTGACAGAAACAACTGAAAAATAAATAATTTAATTAAATAACGACATTTTTTAAAACTTTATTACAGTTGTGTTATTTTATTTTTTTCGAAAAAATATAATTAAATAGAAAAATATAATTTTTGCTTTAGAAACTTCACATAGACCTAGACGTATCTTATTCCGCTCTCCCGCTTCAGTCGACTCAAGTTACTTCAAGTAGGTAACTAATATATTTCTCTGGTGTTATATTTTTGTGATCGAGTGCTTTTTTATTTGCGGATTTGCTCGAACTTTAGTAACTCAGAAATTTGGTAAGTTAATGAATTGATTGTTTTTTTATCAGATAGATTATAGTTTTAGTGCACAATTGAGTAAGTTCAGAACACTATAGCTTAAGTTTTTTTTTTCTTTTTTCGGAATTAACCGAGGGAGAATTCCGAAAAAATAAAGCATTCGGAATTACCTGAGGTTGATTTTTCATAGTAATCATCAGTGGTTCTCAATCCGTCGATATTAAAGTTTTTATTCCAGGAGATGGATTTATTTTAAATGATTTATTTTCAGATACCACTTGTCATGGTAAAACCTTATGGGTTCAAACTGCATTTTAAAATTACCTTGCTTGATGCGTTGTGAAGTAAATAAATCTCAAAAATCTGTTATCTAAATTGATCTTATTATTATTTCATGTAAGTGGCTATGCAGGTCCTACCAGACCTGTATCACTGCGACCAAAATTGATCTATTGTGATCGCCACTGTGTTACAAAACACTACCAAGTCCCACTGTAGTCAAAAGCTGCAAGGTATTCCTTGGAGAGATATTCTGAACCTACTCCGGACTCAGAAAATACTGGCCGAGGCAGGATCGACGAGTGCGCATCAGTGGTCCGCAGTCACACAAAATGTGTATAGGCATTTCATCCGCTTCCTGGCAGTACCGGCACATTCTTGTGTCGGAGAGCCCCATACTAAACATGTGCTTATTTAAGCAACAATGCCCAGTAAGTGATCTAACCAAGATACGCAAGAAACTGATCTTACACTATATTGTATGGACCAGGTTCCTGTGTGTGGATTGTGCATGCTATAGAGCCATCAGCTTGGTCAGCTTAGCAAGTAACGTCTACATAAAATTATCAACAGAGCGCATTAATATTTGTGGGAGGTACAAGGTCTTTAGGAACGGTAATCATCAGATTTTCTCGTTCCGCATGATCTAGGAGAGCAAGAAAATTTGACTTCTGGCCGTACGTCGGAAAGTTATCTACGCCTTTGTGGATCTAGAAAAAGCATTTGATAGAGAAGTGTGAAAAAAAATATGGAGTCTCCTGCCTGAATATGGTATTTATTTATTTATTTATTTAATGACATTTAATGGTATTATTTATTTTATTTATTTAATGATATGGTGGTATTTATTACAGGTGTGAGGGACGGGACCCCTTACTGTGGGCTGAGCGGTCATTATATTGTGGCCACAGCGCCTGTGTAAGGGTCGATAATGACAGGTCGCAAGTTTATTTAGATGTTAGGGCTGCGCGATGTTTGCATGGCCATTCGTGCTATATTTGGACAGATTCTTTTAAACTAACCTGGTCTGTAAAATTTGTGATAAGTTTTAATAAGTTAAGTGTTCTCTGACTACCCCGTTAGGGATACAGCGTGAGGATATGCAAGTGTTAAATTATTAATAAATTACTTTGTCATATTTGTCTTTTGATTATTATTTTTAACGTGAAAGAGCCGAGATTTTTTGTGTTAATTATTTTTTGATTTTGTTGTACCATAAAGATAGATTGATATATTTTATAATTTATTGTATTAAAATTTATTGTACATAATGTTTCTGTTTGTGTCTTGATATCTTTTCTGTACAATGTTTGTGTTTTCAAACTTTTTATTTGGTTTTTAAGAGCAATTAAGCATTAACTGTTGCCCTAAAAATTAAAACTGATCTCATTTTAAAATTAAACTTCGTTAATATTTATAGTTTTTACTTTCATTGCCAAACCTTTTATTATAATATATGTATCTAAAGTAAACTAAAAGATTGACAACCGCAGACTCTTTGTCGGGTAATTGCGAAATATCAATTTCACGAAATAATATTATTTAGCTATTACATAATCAAAATTTAGAATATATTATTGGTAGGGTAAACGCGGTAAATCTGAAAAAACTCGTTTTTAAGTATCGTTCAGAATTTACTGACTATTAGCTTTTTGAAACAGTTATATCTATAAATTCTGATGATATTTGAGAAAGCCGTAGGCTACATATTGTAGTAAAGTCTACCAATTTTGATTGGTTAAACGAAATACAAATATCTTGTCTACTCTTCTAAAAACTTTTCGTAATTACCCGAATGCACCTTACAATAAAATGTTACTCCTTCATTCAAAAGGTATTAGCTTTAAAAAATTTTAAGACGCTATAGAATAATGATTGCCTATAAAATAAATAAGCAATCATGTGAAATAATAGATTGGGCTACGAAAAATAACATTTTCTATAAACAAAATTAATAAACTTGTCAAGCTATCATCCTCACAATGCCGACACATTCGGCGCAGTGAGTGGTGTTGGTGCATTGCGCGACATCTCTTCCCAACTCCTGGAAATCACTCGAAAATACACTTACTATAATATATATTGGGTCCTTACATATGAAATTAGCGTTTTGTCGTACTGACTACTTTGATCTGAAATATCTCCCCTTTGGTTAAGAATTCCAAATTCAAATTTATAAATTCATTTAGCTGGTACATTTGAGTTTTGAAAACAGTCATTCATTTGTTTTTTCCTCATTATTTTTTTCTTTGGCGTCGCTGATTACCGCACAATGGAAAACATGAAATATCGTGGCACCAGTGCTGCAGAAACAGCTCGAAGGATTAATGATGTGTACGGCGCTGGTGTCGCAAAAGAAAGCACGTAAGTTTTTGGTTTCAACGTTTTCGTTGTGGAAATTTCGACCTTCAGAACCAACCCCGTGGACGGCCGGAGATCAAAGTGGAAAATGAAGAATTAAAGGCTATTGTGGAAGCGGATCCATCACAAAGCATTTCAGAGATAGCTGCAGGCTTCGGGATAAGTGACAAAGCTGTATTAATCCACTTGAAGCAAATCGGGAAAGTAAAAAACTAGAACGATGGGTACCTCATGACCTCATGAATTGAGTGAATCGAACTTGCAAACACGCGTCGACTGCTGTGTTACTTAGCTCAACCGACACAATAATGAAGGGATTTTAAATAGAATCATTACTTGTGATGAAAAATGGATACTGTACGATAATCGGAAGCGCTCGTCGCAATGGCTGAACCCTGGAGACCCAGCCAAATCCTGCCCTAAACGAAAATTGACTCAGAAAAAGTTACTTGTGAGTGTTTGGTGGACTAGCGCCGGTGTCGTTCACTACAGCTTTCTAAAATCTGGCCAAACGATTACGGCAGATATCTATTGTCAGCAAGTGCAAACAATGAAGGAAGAACTAGCTTCTAAACAACCGAGATTGGTCAATCGCTCTAGGCCACTGCTGCTTCACGACAACGCAAGACCACACACTGCACAACAAACAACCACTAAGTTAGATGAGCTACAATTGGAATGTCTGCGACATCCACCGTACTCCCCGAACCTTGCTCCAACAGATTACCATTTTTTCCGGAATTTGGACAACTTCTTACAAGGAAAAAAATTCAACTCCGATGCGGCAGTGCAAACCGCCTTCAAAGAGTTTATTGATTCTCGCCCCCATGGTATTTTTAGTAAAGGGATCAATGAACTACCTATGAGATGGCAAAAGTGCATAGATAACAACGGTGCATACTTTGATTAATTAAATATATTTTACAAAAAAAAAATTGACTTTATATTCCTCCCGTACAAAACGCCAATTTCATATGTAAGGACCCAATATATTATATAGTACGGGAGAAACGCTGCTATTTTTCTAGGAATTTTATACCGAATGAATTTTATTTCAAACAGTTGTTTAATGTTCAGAAATCAGTAAAATAAACTGACGATCTTTACACCCACAAACAATCAGCTGACGTTGATTTTTTAAGTATACCCTAATGGCAGTGGCGTACACTCCATAGAGACAAATAGACTCTGTCTACCCTAGCAATTTGCTAATTAATTAATGTAAGAAAAAGAAATAAATAAAAAGAAATAATAATAAATAAATAATAAAGAAATAAAAAAAATCAAAAATCTGAGTGCTTGTGGGTGAAGATCGTCAGTTTATTTTCCAAAGAGACTATGCAACGCTCAAATGTATTGAGCGAGCAAAATGTTTATCACCCTGACTGACGGTCTTACCCCCGCCAAAAATACAGCTGACGATTTTCTTTATTATTTGAAAAGTATAAAAATTTTGATGTATAAATTACATAAGGTATAAAATGAATTTATTTGTCAAATTTTCAATGAGGTTCATGCACGTGACTGACATATAACCCCCCTTCGTCAATACATCTGAGGATTTTTTTTTAAATGTGATTGAAACAATAATTTAATACATTTTTGCTCGGTATAAAAATCATCTTAGCAGATTTTTTTCCAATGACTTTTTATGCTGTCTCCTTTAGCTCCACCGCTATCGGAGCAGCTGACGTTCGGAGCTGTTATGTGTTAGGGGAAAACTATTATTGTTATGATTTTCAGCCGGTATAATAAGATCGCTACGTACATACACCAACTACGAAAGATGAAAAGAGATGGAAGTATATGGAAATGTTTCAAAATAAATTTTCTCGACTTCAATTAACTCTTTAGAGTGCGGACTCCTATTTCAATACTGCTCCTGGAAATAACTCGGAAATACACCCACTAGTTTATAAAAGATTGCTAAATATAGATATACTGTGCGATCTTTGCTGGCAGAAAGGAGAGGTTCATAGTATCTTTCTATAAAGAGAAAGGTTCTCATTCAGACTGTGCATGCTACACGGCAATCGTCAGCTTGGTTTGGTTGGCTTGGCAAGTAAAGTCTATAGCAAGATACTGACCAAACGTTCGAAAGGCATTTCTGACAGATATTCACCGGAGGCGCAAAGGGATCTAGAAAAAGCGTTTGTTAGAATAGTGAGTAAGAAATTGTAGTCTTCTGCCTGAATATGGTGTGAGAGGCCCCTCACTACGGGCTGTACGGTCATTATATCGCGGCCAGAGAGTCTGTGTAAGAATAGACGGTAACATGTCACCTAGTTCGAAGTCTGATTAGGCGTTGGACAGGGCTACGTGATGTCTGCCTGGCTATTTGTACTATATTCGGACGGTTGCCTCCATACATGAAAAGGTAGTATGAGTAATATGATATGTGATGGCACAGTGGTAAACTGTCTTTTATAATTATGCTGACGACGCTGCGCTTATAGCAACATCAGAAGCAGAATTGCAGACACTAATCACAGGTATGAAAGCAAAATGTGAAGTGAAAGAACTGAATATGAATGTTAACAAAACTAAGTTTGTGTTGTTTGAAAGAGAAGATGAAGCCGAAGGCGAAGTGCGAGATATGTGTAAATGAAAAATGTCCAGAACAAAAAATGAAATGGTATATCTGGGGAGTGCGTTTTATAGAGAAGTAAGACGTGAGTTGTATGTGGAGAGACGGGCAATAACTGGCAATTAACTGTGCTTTGGCCGCATTAATAGGCAGTGTGATTACCTATATTATTTAACTCAGCCAAAAAGGCCATCCACAATGCGGTGTTGGTGCCAACTGTATTGTATTGTAAGGGCTAAATATGCCCGAAATCAGCTGAAAGTAAGATAAACACAGTAGAAATACGATCTCTTAGAAATATGTGCGGTGTCACCCTTTTGGACAAAATAAGCGATGATGAGATACGTAGTATGACAAGGTTGCACGACAGTGTTATTGTGAAAAAGAAGAAAGGAATACTTAAATGTTTCGAATACTTGAAAGAATTAGTATTGAAAGACTTACGAATAAAATCTACAGAGCGAAAGTGAGTAGTAGTAGAAGACATGGTAAACCAAAGATGACTTACGAAGATCAAAGCCAGTGTTAGCTGGCGGAACTATCAAATGCATCGGATGCCTAGGAATTAGAAAATGATGAGATTTTAGGAGGTTAAAGAAATATACAAGGACCGCGAAGCTTGGCTCTCCGCTATATATCTGATTACCCAGCTAGGGATACAGAGTAAAGATATGTACGTATGTATGTATGTACAATCGATTATTTATTTTTTATTATTGCTTATTTTTTTTTATTGACAATAATTATTTTAAAGCGTCTTAAAATTTTGTAAAGTTAATATCGATTTAATGAAGGAGTAACATTTTATTGTATGACATTATATTTTTATTAGTAATTCATAGCAATTTTGTCTATATTTTCACCAATTTTAAATGCATTCCTTTTTATAAGTACAGAAGTATAAGTATGGTTTTTAAAATTTATTAGGTAGTTCTTATCGATGAGTTCTTACGTCTGCGTGGGTACGCAAGTGTACTGTGCGTGGTTTCCTTTGTCATTACATACTGGTCGCATTTCCAGTGCTCCTGTCAATCCAAGATCACGCCTCTCGTCGTAGTTGTCTTGGTCACGGTGGCATTGGCTCGACACTGAAATAATAATAATACTCAGATAATAATAATAATAATAATACTCAGACATTTCACACAGCGCCATCTAGTCCCAAAGTAAGCTGCATAGCGCTTGTGTTATGGGTACTAGACAACTGATATACTACTTATATACTTTTCTTTTGTAAATATATACATATTATACATAAACACCCAGACTCGGAACGGGAATCGAACCCGCAACCCCGTTTTACTTTCCGACGCGCTAAACCGTTGCGCCACGGAGATCGTCATTGAAATATGTTTGATATGCACGTGTCTTTAAACTGAGAGGGTATATTCTCACAGCAAACAGCAAGTAGCAAGTCGTAGCATGCCGCTGTAGTTTTTTTTTTTCTTTATAGCATGGCGCACAGTTTAGTGGATTTGCCAATGTCACGTATTAATAAGTAGAATTACAATTAAATTGGTTTTTTCTTATCGTAAAACTCCTCCAGTAAAGTGATAGAAGGCTTTACTGAAGTTATGAAGGACTTCTTGGAAGAGCGCGAGAACTTCAGCTACACATGTTTATTTAGACCTACTCCATTCTTTTTATTTATACAGAACTTTAAAACACAATATATTATCACTTTTGTACTTTAAAACTCTCAAAAATTAAAGAAATAGAAAACCTAAACAAAATGTAAACCTCACTTTGCCCGTTTCCGCCAAAAAGTCCACCCCTGTAGTTAATAAGTAGAATAAAATCGGATTTATAGCTATTTACGCTTGGATAAATTGACTCACTACTTTCCAATTCACCAAATTATAAAATACTAGCGACCCGCCCCGGCTTTGCTCGGGTAGATATTTTTTGAACTCATGTTACTCTCTGATAATGTAGCTTTCCATAGGTGAAAGAATTTTTGAAATCGGTTTAGCAGTTTTTGAGTTTATTCATAACAAACAAACATTAACGTTTTTTCTATTTATAATATTAGAAGTACTCTTAAACCATACCTTTTGCCTAGTTCACACTAGTGATGTGCCGGATATCCGTATCCGTATCCGCGGATATCCGAGGGAGAAGAAAGATCCGGATCCGTATCCGTTAATTTTTGACAAATCTTTTACGGATCTTTTACTTTATTAATTTTCAATACATAGATTAAATTCTGTATAAGTCGAAACATGTCTTGCCACGCAAAGCGTCAAGTGGCGTCAACTATCGTTTCAAGGACACGCGCACCAACAGCCATCGAGTAAGAAACTTAAGATCCGTATCTGTATCCATATCCGTGGATCTTGACACCAAATATCCGTATTCGGATCCGTATCCGCGCATATACATTTTTAACCATCCGGCACATCACTATATGGAACTAACAACTTTTTGTCAAAATATTATTAATCTTTTTGGACCTAAGTATCTCAATACTTACTCCGCTCGCAATAGCTGAACCCGTCGTCATTGGCCACACACGTTAACCCCGAACCACATCGTCCTATTGCCAGGCCTGTGCCAGGACCACCGCGACTGCAGTGCTCGCCATCACCTGGAATTTATAAAGAAGATTGTTACGTCAACTACCTCGCCAATGATTTTATAATATGATACATAAACTGCTGTACTGATGTAAAAATTTGTTATATAACATAAGCCAGTAGCGTAAGAGATAGAATGATACGATAGACCTCGGATCAAGGAACATAATGGACGGGGCCATAATAAGTTGCCATAATAATAATAGTTGTCATAATAAGTTGCAAAATTTCGTCTCTTTCTATCTCATTGAGCGTAATCACAAGTAAAACAGATAGCTATAGTAAATATGGCAACCTCGCTTCGTCACTGTAATTCGTGTCAGCTGAAAACCGGCTTCACGTACATTACTGAAATAATTATTTGTAAATTTTGAGTGTTTTGGCTATTAATATTCACGAAAATGAAAATATCATGTTTATCTGTGTATTGTTGTACCATGAACATTCCCTAGTCACGCAAATAAGTAAAAGTCTAAAAACTAGGTGAAAAAAAACGGACACGCTATAAAGCAAATATATTTACTATAAAGCAATTGCTCCGTCCAGCGTCCATTTTTATTTTTGGTCCGAACAACAGACTTTAGTAAGACATCGAAGTAAGACATCGTAATTCTAGTGACTTATCAAATACGTATCATATTGTCTTCCATTCAAAAGGTTATCTAATAGAAGAAGATATTATCTAGTATCTACTAAAAACGCGCCCTTAGGTTTAATTATAAGTATTTAGCTTACCGAAGAATCAAGTTATCCTGTAGTAAAAATCCATTCCGTTCAGTGTTTTCGGTAACAAATAACGCAAATAACCCCATAGGCATGGGTGTACCCAGCTTTTGGCCTAAGGGGGAGCAAATTAGGAACGTCTATTTATTAGATTAGGTCCTCATATTATGTATTTCTTTCAAAAGAAAATATCTCCAAATTTTCGCGATTCTCCTCCTTGTTTATCCAAAAAATTCGCTTCGGTACGGCTTCTGACGCAATCCTTCTAATAAATAACGTTAGGAGACTTCTTCGATACGAATTTTGAAGTCTAGGGCTGTAATTTTTGCGAGCTGAGCAGAATGTAACAACGACAGAGCAAACGCTGGCAATTGATTTTGACTAAACTTCGCTACCAAAACGATAATAACGAGTTCAAATAAGACATGTATAGCGAGCGGTGACAGTACTCGCTTAATAAAGCAGCTGGATGATTTCTAATAATTTTCATATACGTGCCCATGCATACTCAAGCACAGGTATATTAACTAGGTAAATGTATGAAAAGGAAAGAACGGGCCCAGGAGTGTCAGTCCAGGTCCAAGAAAGCTGCCCTCCCATGTCCCCCCTTGGGTACATCCATGCCTATAGGAGTTGAATTTGCAACTGAAAAATGCTGAAATTCGCATTGATATAAACAATTGCGGACAAAATAAGCAATGAAGAGGTACGCAGTATGACAAGGTCGCACGACAGTGTTATTGTAAAAATGAAGAAAGGAATGCTTAGATGGTTCAGGCACATAGAAAGAATGGGTGATGAAAGACTGACGAAGAAGGCGAAATTGAGTGGTAAAAGGAGCCAAGGAAGAGCAAGGCTGATGCTTATGAAGATCAAATAGCCAGTGTTAGCGGATGAAATATCAAAAGCTCTCGCATAACGAGGCGATAATGTGTGAGGAAAATGATGAGATTTGAGGAAGCGAAAGAAATATGTAAGAATCGCGACGCTTGGCGCTCCGTCCTCTCTGAGTACCCCGTTAGGGATACAGCATGAGGATATGTATGTATGTATATAAACAATAATGGAAAATGGTAATAGGTATGTGCGCTTTGCGAATGGACCTTATAAATGGAATCTGTAACTTCCGTTGCCTGTTATAATCACACTGATCTTTTTCACCTAACTTACCATAGGAAGTATGACCTCAAAAATTCATCGCGCCCACCATGATGGATAGATATCAAATCAAGTACTTGAGATAGCCATTTTAGAAATATACGTTTGGGTCAACAATGTAATATGGGACAATACTTTTCATTCGTACATCATACATACATACATACATATCATTACGCTGGGTAGTCAGAGAGGACGGAGCGCCAAGCTTCTCGGTCCTTACATAAGTACTTCTTTCGCCTCCTCATATCTCATCGTTCTCCTCACACATATTAGCCTAGATATGCGAGTGCTTTTGACATTTCCGTCAGCTAACGCTCTGGCTATTTAATCTTCGTAAGTCGTCTATTGGCTTCGACTACCAGCTACTACTCACTTTGCCTCTGTAAATTTTCTTCGTCGTTAGTCATAATAAAATAAATAAAAATCATAAAGTTTAAACTCGATTAGTATATACTAAAAACGTACACATAAGATGCGGAACCGCAATTTTATGAATTAATTGCCGGAGTCTTAGGCATAGATACACTTTTCTTTGCTTACGGCCTCGACAATGTAGACAAGAAATTAAAATAATTTCGTTTTATTTGCAAGTGTTTATTAACTGCGTAGTACGGTTTCAGTTTCATAGCTTTGATTTTTATATACCTAATATGTATATCTTATAGAGTAAAGATAAATATAGATTACCATAGAAAGGCAAGCAGTAATCACAGCAGTTACACACAGTAGCTGAAATCAGCCACATCCCTGAATGGGTCTCGTTGTTTATTCTGCAGTGTTCAAAAGGCGTTGCACAACCTTCATCAAATACATAAGTCTAAAAAATAGAATAAAATTATATCAGTATTTTAATGATAATATATCCATGTTTGCAGTTCATATACAATATTTGAAAATCTATTGTATACGCTATCTTACAACAATAGCGTTAAAAACATTCATGTACACTACAAAAACCTCGCACCAAATATTACGATGGACGAAGCATTTGCTTTAAGAGTGTGTCCTTAAAATGTTCTATTTTTGTTGACCGAGTTTCTAGATTTTTACTAATGTGCTACTAGGGAAGGTTACGTTACATCGATACACAACTGAACGTGACATATTTTTATTTTCGTGTATACTAGTGACCAACCACACTAAAGATTTACGAGTGTTTTGCAAATAATTATTTCATGACCGACTCATAAACTGGTGTGAATTACACTGACGGTGCGAGGTTGCTATACTTACTATAGCTAACTCTTAACAACAACAAAGATAAAAAAAGACGAAAATTCGTTTGACACACGGTGATAAGAGCGGCAATTTATTATGGCTCCGTCCATAATATTTCTTGGTCCGAGTTTTATATAAATTCTTGCAAGAGTCATCTGTATAAAAATCGATAACACTCAGGTCTACCACTTCAAAAAAAAAATTAAGACCAATAAAGGAAATAATAATAATATCCTCAGACATTTCACACAGCGCCATCTAGTCCCAATGTAAGCAGCACATCGCTTGTGTTATGGGTACTAGACAACTAATATATAATACTTATACTAATACTAATACTTATATATATATTTTTTTCCAAATAAATACATATTATACATAAACACCCAGACTCGGGGCGGGAATCGAACCCGCAATCCCCGTTTACTTTCCGACGCGCTAAGCTAAATTGTTTTAATTGTATTCAAGATGATATTTGTAGGTGTGGTAGGTAGGTGTATTATTGGTATAATAATTGAGACTTTGAGACATTATCGAAACTAGTTTGTCAATTTTAATACTGTTTGGTTTGAATAAGATCTATAGTTTTTCTCTCGGATCTAGAAAGTCGGTCAATAAAAAAGGACATTTTAGGGACGCGCTTTTAGAAAAAATGCTTCGTCCATTGTGATAGTTGGTCCGAGAATTAAATCTGTAATTCCGATTTTCGAAAATTAAAGTTAAATTATTAAGGTTACAATTGTAATATGAACTCACTCTGCAAAAACCTTCTTCACATAATATACCACTGTTAACAGATTCCAACAAACACAATAATAAACAAACAAACAAATGCTTAAACCGTGTCATTTTGCTCCTTTCAATTGTATAGCCAAATGAACACTGATTAAAATTGATACGGTAATCGATATCTTATCTAGATTACACTCTAATCGGTGATAATAATTAATATACATCTTGGAAAAAATGGAAATGACGCATTTTTAGATCTAAGATACGGGATCCTATGTAGACAAACTACAAAATAAATTGCACAAAAATAACAGCTTAAATCGCAAATAAATACCAATTTTCACTACCACTGACGCCGACCAAGTATTATAAGCTAAAGAATACCCTACAGATATTCGATCTTGAAGGTTCGTCAAAACATACTTATGTAACATGTTGATACGGTGGATGGGACAGAGAGCCATAACAATTTTCACGTGAATACCCTCGTGAATACCACTTCGCCGTCCTCTTTCTCATACATTTTTCATGAAACGTTGCGTTCGATAAATTACTCAGTCCGCGCTGCCCAGCACTATTTTGGCACTATTATGGTCATTGCGCAATAGATACGCAATCGTCACACATATTTTCTTACAATTAATCACCGGTCGCGCAATGATCGCATGATTGTCGCTGTCTGCAAATTTTTAGATAATAACCCCGCCGGTTCCGTCCCATCCTGTCGTCGTCGCCCCATCACGTACACTATCTTACTAATATTATAAACGCGAAAGTTTGAGAGGATGGATGTATGGATGTTTGTTTACTCTTTAACGCAAAAACTATTCAACGGATTTTGGTGAAACTTTACAGTACCTAATATAGAGCTTACACATCAGAATAACAAATAAGCTATATAATACGCGAACAAATTCCCGGGCAAAGGCTAGTAGTAAATATATAGCTAGTAGTAGTAATAACGAAGAAAAGAATGCTTCGATGATTCCGGCACAAAAAAAGACTGAGTGATGAGTGATGAACGATTGACGAAGAAAATGTAGAGTGAAACTCAGCGGTAGCAGAAGCCAAAGACAACCAAGACTCACTTATGTAGACAAAGTTGCCAAAGTGTTAGATGATAGCAATATCTATAGCACTTGCAGGAATAAGCGAAAGTGGGTGCGGAAAATGATGAGATTCGAGGATGAGAAAGAAGTAGGTATGTAATAACCGCGATGCTTGGCTCTCCATCTCTCTGTCTACCACGTTAGAATAGGAGCATGAGGAATTGAGGATATGTATTATGTATGTATTGAAAGTATGTCTATCTCTCTGTTTATTACGGTTTCACCGCCAAGTCCACCGTTCGACCACTGCTGAATCGATTTTAATGAAAGGTATGGAATTAGCTTGAACCCTAGGGACACAGGCTATATTATTTTAAATTCCACGCGAATGAAGTCGCGGACAACAGCCAGTACTCCGTAGATTTTTTAATTGGAGAGAAACAATTGAACAACTCTGAGTATTCCTGACTTCCCGATTGAAGACACTTCGTCCCAAAGTGATAGATACACTCTTCAGATAAGTGATTTGAATCCAAGCGGATTATTGCTGAAAAAATTGCTATAAAACATAACATGTCTATTATATTTTGAACCATTAAAGTCCACTTATGTACTTACTACCGCGCTCCTCCTTTTTTTCAATTCACAAACAAATTTGAAGAAAATCGACAATCGAAAAATTAAATCCTTATACAATATCAATCACGATACAGCTCTAGTGTTTGGAACGAAATCAAGATATCAGGTTGACAAGTGAGTTGACTTTGATGCGAGCGTTCTCGAGGCAACTCTGGTAGAAGGTGTTTTAATGAATGTTGAATGCAAATTATAGAAATTTCAAATCTTTAAAAAATGACTATAGTCATTTGTCACTGCCAGCGACTTCACCTGCGTGGAATTAAAATAAAATTCAAAAAATACACTATGAATGTCCTTCCCCAGAACTTAACATACCACATCAAAATCGATCCAACAGTTTAACCGTGAGAACGTAATAGACAAAGAGTTTCATACAAATTCAATCTCCCTCCCCCTTTTTCAAGCGGAATTTTACAAAACCGTGAAACACGTGCTTCACAGCCATATCGCGTTCCGTAAAAAAGTTTCATACAAAGTTCAAGACCCCCTTTACTCCTTTGAAATGAAAATTTTCAAAATGTTGTTTATTCGTTGCATCAAAAAATCTCACATACATGCATTGGTCTTCCTTGGCTTTTTTTACCACTTGCTTTCGCTCTGTACATTTTCTTCGTTAGTCTTTTATCAATTATCACTCATTCTTTCTATGTGTTCGAACCATTAACTACTAATTAAAAACTAAGCATTTGTTTGTTCATTTTTAAAATAACACTGTCGTGCAACCCTGTCATACTGCGTATCTCTTCATTACTTATGCTTATCTCTTCATTACCGCGAGAAAGACACCGTGCATATTTCTAAGAAATCGCATTTTTGCTGCATTATCACACTTTCACTTGATTTCGGGCATATCCAGGCCTCGCTACCGCACAATAAAGTTGGCATCAACACTGCATTGTGGATGGCCATTTTGGCTGTGTTAGATATATTCACATTGCCTACTAATGCGGACAGAGCACCATTCATCCATCTCTCCACGTTCAACTCACATATCCTTCCAAAATGCACTCTCAAGACACACAATTTCATTCACTTGTTCTAGAAATTTTACATGTGCCCAAATCTTACATTTCGTCTGTACCGCTTCCCTTTCAAACACCTTCTTCAAACACCAGAACCTTAGTTATGTTCACATTCATATTCGATCCTTTCATTTCCCATTCTTCTTTTATGCAAGTAACTAGTGTCTGCAACTCTGCTTCATATGGCGCTATAAGCACAGCATCGTCAGCGTACAATAGGCAGCTTACCACTGTATCATCACATATCATACTACTCATATTACCTTTCAAAATCTGGAGCCAACTGTCCAAATACAGCACGAACAGCCATGTAGACATCACGCAGCCCCATCTGACGCCTGAACAGATTTCGAACCAGGGCGAAATGTCACCATTTATCCTTACACAGGCTCTATGGCCTCAAAATAATGACCTCACAGCCTGCAGTAAGGGGCCCTCCACGTCATATTCAGGCAGAAGACTCCACAATTTGTTCCGCAATACTCTATCGAATGCTTTTTCTAGATCCACGAAATTGCCGAAAACTTTCTGACCTATGGCCAGAAACTTCCCTACGATAACACGATGCGAGAAAATCTGATTCATACAATCCCCACAGTACCTAAAACCACCTTGCGCCTCCCACAAATATCTTTCAGAAATACCTTTCATTCTTTCAGTCAATAGCTTGGTATAGACTACTTGCTAGGCTGACCAAGCTGATGGTCCCATAGTACGCACAGTCTAAATGAGAATCTTTCCCTTTATAGAAAGGTACTATGACTGCGGTGCGCCAGTTCTCTGGAACCTCCCCCTTCTACCAACAAAGGTTGCACAGTGCATAGAAGGTACCCCTAGCCCTAGGACCACTACAATTGATCATCTCAGCATCACCTCATCATACCCGCAGCCTTTCCGCATTTCAGACTTCTTATCAATTTCTCAATCTGTTTTATACTAATGGCATCCTCCAGTCCGAGTGTGCCAAGTCATTAGGATCGCTCTCAGAAATCGTATCAGAAACACAGTCGCCATTCTTATACAGTTCTCCATAGTACTCACCCCATCGCTGCAGAGCATCTTTTTTATATGTTAGCATGTGATTTTCTTTCTAACCCACTTTATTCATTCTGCAAGGTGCCGGAGCACTTCGGTACTTACGTACTTCTTTCCAAAATAATTTGGAATTTTCCTCGAAGTTGTCCGACATCTTGTTTTCGTCTAACACCCTTCACCTTTCACACTTCTCTTTCACCTTTCATGCTTCTCTTTCACTAGTGCTTTTGTTTCTGCTTTCTGCGGTTTATATCTGTCTTTCATCAAATTTTTCATATCACAGTCATTTTTAGTCAGTCAGTCTCGCCATAATTTCTTTTTCTTACACATCACGCTTCTTACCGTTCCCAATCTTATTAGTTCCACGCACTTTTTTCACAGTCACAATCATGCTATCCCTGATGTTCTGCCAACATTCTTCAACATCCTCGCTCATCGCTTTCTATCTATCATCAAGCTTACCTGGTACTGCCCTTTCATATTCATTCCTGGTGGTCGCACCTTGCAGTTTCCAGCTTTTGATACAACAGACCGCTGCAACATGTCTCTCTTTATTTCCAGTCTTATTAGTTTTCAAAATTCCTTGTAAGAGGAATTTATAAAAGGACTAAATTCCTCATAAGGTTACGACTGTTACGTTAAGTGAAACAACCAAGCGTACAGTGCCGCGCGCATTCTGATGGTATAATAGAGAACTCCACACCCACTATCCATTATATGCAGATCTGGAACACTGTGTATGGTGTTTCAGTGGATGTCGATGGATGCCTATGTACGTCAAAGATTACGCCAACAGCACCAATCAAACCTTTGACTCTTAATGGTAAGTGGTAAATGTTGAATTTAAACATATCGTGGATGATTGATAGATAACAAATGTTCGTGGGAGTTTAATCACATTATCGAAGTATTAAGTACGTAAGTAAGTTAACTCTATGTGTACAAATACTAAATGGATCTTAAAAAGTTTAACTGCGAAGAACTTAAACAAATATATCAAGTCTTGAAAATAATAATGACATGTCTGAATAAAAAAGGTACCTAGGCATATGTTCAGCGATGAAGAGATACAAACTGCTTGATGATGGAATAATGATCTCTATAATCTATTTATTGCCTATGATTAGAACAAGCCATACCAATTAAATGTAAACAATACCACAAGTACAGCTCCAGGTAAGATTAATTAACATTTTTTTTTATGAAACACCTCCGTCAGCTTATATCTTCTGCAATTGTTTTGTTTTATTCGCGATCTCAAAGAAACTAGACTCTTCTGGGTGCATCGATTTTAGATATTTTTTTAAAGACGAGGTGGTAGTGCCCCTGCGAGAGTAGGTTTTATTGCATATTTTACAAAGAGCCTTATACTGGTCATGTTCATCTGGTTTAAAATAAGTCCAAATCCGAATTTGTGGTGGTGGTACATACATACAGACATACATATCTTCACGCTGTATCCGCAACGGGGTAGTCAGAGAGGACGGAGCGCCAATAATCGCGGTCCTTACATACTTCATACATAGGAAGCCAAGGAAGACCAAAGCTGACATGAAAATCAAATAGCCAGTGTTAGTCCACGGAAATGTCAAAAGCACTCGCATACCTAGGCGAAAATATGTGAGGAGAATGATGAGATTTGAGGAAGCGAAAGAAGTATATGGTGGTTGTGATATTGTAAATTCACTAAATTATTAACCAATAAATTATTAACTGTAGAAAACTTGCTTAACACGCAATATTTACTGTATACCCATAATAACACGCAAAAACTGAAATGTTCATACGATAAGCGCTACTAAACATGTTGTGATTGATTTACGAGAAACAAATGATAAATAACCCAACGTGTTTCTTAACACGTCGGAACTCGCTTGTCAACAAAATCCGCGCTCCTATTGATCAATACGCACGTGCTCACAGCACGCGCCACTCGTCGGCTCAACCCAATTTCTTTCACGCATCCGCATCCGCTTGAACATCCGCATTGATTATTGCCGATGCAGATGCAGATGTCCGCAATGCGGAAGCTCCGCAATTGTGAATCGAATATCCACAGCATCCCTGCTGCAGTCTCATCTGTTATCTCCATACTTGCTTAGGACAGTCTCAAATCCTGTTCGAGCTGTCCTGACCCATCCATTCATGTCTCCACATACACGTCGCTTTCAGTGGACCCCCTAAATATACCACAATCGTTGTCTCGTATAGTGTGCATGGGAGAAGAATTGCAGCCCTGAAAAGGGCTGACAGTGGTCGCGACGAGTACGCATGCTCAGTTTACTTTTACCTTAAGCGGTCGCTCATTCTCAATCAATCTCAATCTTCTTATTTGAAATCTAAATGTCATTACTTTGGAGTTATACTTGGTTGTGGATATTAAATAATATACCAAAGTAATTATCATTGAATGAGCGAGACATTTCGGCAATCTTAATTTTAATAAATGAAAATGCATTTCTCCAATTCTATAATACCGTGAGATCGATTCATATAATCGACAGATTGTTTCGATTGTTTACAGATTGTTTCACGATAGTTTTTCACCAGTATTCTTCACGACCAACTGACCACCAACTGACTATTTCTTCAACATAATTATGGAATGAGATAACGCTTCGAACACGTGTCGATTCGAACATCACATGAAACGGATTTCTGCATAGTTACCCAAGACTATAAAATACGCTGTACCTAAAGTTTCAGGAGAAATATTACGAAAGTCCTTAGTCCTATACATACATACATATCCTCACGTTGTATCCCTAACGGGGTAATCAGAGATGACGGAGCGCCAAATGTCGCGGTCCTTACAATCTTGTTTTGTCTTATAAATCTTCAGGAATTAAGTTCAAAGTTTTGTAATTTTACGAATATCATATAGAAGCCTCTATGCGTGAGTCAAGCTCTCGCTTACTAGTTTTTACTTAAGAAAGAAGAGATTTTTGTTTTAATGGTATAGATGGGAAATGGGATGAAGAAATATATGTACGACAGGTAGGTTATTATTTTATTCAACGCAAGTAACTTCTTAGGCAGTAACAAGTGAATATTATCACATTTAGAACTGTTATCGCGCGCTATCTTGTTGGATCTGACGTGTTATCAGTTGATAAGACGAAAAATTTTATAAGTTGTTTGAGAATGCCATATTCTAAGTAATTTAGGTGATGGGTGAGTTTACACGAGGCTTTAGTTATTTGAAGGAAGATTTTGACGAAACGTCGTAACAAGATCTTCAAACAACATGATTATTGCACAACACGTTTTGAGTGTAAAAATTTTCCAATAAGATTGTTTATTATACTTTTTGCGATTGCAACAGAACCCTTATAATGACGACCTCAATGACGCAGTCGTTTAGGTCTTGTATCTAAGCGCAGAAATTCTGGGTTCGATCGCAATCGGGTCGATTTAGGAAACAAACTTTTCTAGATTGTCTCGGCTCTGAGTGTTCTGGGAGACGCCTCTAGCAGCTGTCGTCTAGTTCCCATAGAACAGGGAAGGCCCTAGTTTGAGATTAGATGATCGATGTGTATTGTCTGGCGCATTTATTATCCTCTATTATATTAAACGAGCAATATTTGTATAAATGTATGTAGTATATTTGTTTGCAATCACGTTCTCGAAAATGGCTCTAAGGATTTCGTTGAAATTTACAATATGGGAGTTGAGAGGGACGAAAAATCGAGCTAGCTAGGTGTCAGTTCTGGAAAAAACCTTTTTCTCCTGTTTTCACACAATTAAAACTTCTAAACTCTAAACTTCAAAACTCTCTTAACTTCGATTCAGATTTACCTTCTCAATAGCAGTGGCTAGAGCGTAAATCTACCGTGCCGAAATGCGCGGGTTCGAATCCTGCAATGTGGTCAGACTTTTTTTTAATTTTTTTATAAGACACAGAGTAAAGCTCGGTCGCCCAGGTAATTATATTCAGGTATTATTAATAACGCTAAAAGTTATCTTCTGAAATTACTGTCCGAAAAAATGTAATATATTAAATAATCTTATGGGATGTTTATTTAAAAAAAAATGGACCCTTGCGAAATTTTTCATGCGTCCATGCATCCGTTTATCGCTCCCAATAGATTTCTTCAGAAACTATGTGCTGTTCAAACTTCCAATTTAACACAGTGATATATCTTGGACCTTGTAGGCCTTTGTGCGAGGTCCATCGGGATCGTTACCATCAACTTACCTTACATAAAAATAAACACTACTGTGTTCTGTGCGGAGAATAATACAGGCATTATTTCTGGCAAAGGAAGCACGAAATCCAACGCATTTACGTTCTAAAGTACCCTCTTTACTCTTCACTCTGACATTGCATTACTATTGCTATTGAATGTAGTATATTTTATACATTATATTAAAATAATTAAACGTGTTGATCACAATTGAGTAAGAAGTAATTGATTGACAGAAACTGAGTTATTGAATTTCGAACTTCAGTAGTGGCAACAGTGTGAGGATAATCTAGAGAGAAATAGGGCTACAAAGCTGTGACGTCATATAGTCGCAATGACATTGTACAGCCGTAGCAGTAACAGAGACAGAACATATCCCCACTCTATTCTCACTATTAAATTTTAAAAGCAAATAACTGTTATGTTTTTTTATTACAAATTGGTCAAATAATTTTTGAAATCGGTTCAGTAGTTTTTTAATTTATCAATTACATACAAACAAACAAAGTTTACATCTTTATAATATTAGTATAGATATATGGTAGATGTAGAAGTATAGATTCTCTTGTATATCATTCCGCTTCAGAATTAGAAAAGAAGTTACTCGTAGACCTACCCTAGATATTTATATAAGTCAAGGTCATTCAAAATGGAGAAATAAAAAATTTTAAGAAAAATATTAAACCGACGCGGACGTCAAAAAAAAGAACACTGAAAATTACAAAATAACTATACTAATTATATCTCAAGTACAAAATCAATATGCAACAACAGAAAGTCTATTAATTTGGTAGGCTTGGCACCGACTTCAATAACTGTCAAATTTAATTATATAGGTATTTTTTAGGTTGACTGGTTCGTTGGCGCAGTGGCATAGCCATCGGCTTTCCAAGCTAAGGTCCCGGGTTCGATTCCCCGTCAGATCAATTTAGGAAACGAACTTTTCTAAATTGGCTCGGAGTCTGGGTGTTACTGGAACTCCCCCAGACTTCGTTGTGTGGTACCCATAGTACAAGCTTACTGCTTAGTTTGAGGTCACACAATCTGTGTAATTGTCTAGAGTATTATTATTATTTGTATCGTACTTATAAAGACTTAATTTAATTAACTTAAGTAATAGACTAAATCACTATTTCTTTGCGACCTAGCTAAAAGGTTAGTAATCACAAACAACCCTTTCATACATTAAAAAAAAAATATATGGACGAACATAGAACCTCCTCTTTTTTTTAAGTCGGTTAAAAATATCAAAATTACTAACATTACTCAGTGAAAATATACGAGAAGAATGATGAGAATTGAGGAGGGGAAAGATGTACGGACCGCGATATTTGACACTTTCTTACCTCTTTGTCCCTTTGAGATGAGAGCGTGAGGATACCTATGTATGTAAAATAATATACCATGTAATTGTCTTCTCACACAGGCCAAGTCGCCCATGGGTAGGGCACAGAGCTTATTACACGGGGTTTATCTTATTATGCAATATGAACATACTAATCTTATTTAGCCATCTTATAAAATAATTACTTATAAGTAATAATACACTTATCATCATTCCAACTAAATATTAGTCTTAAAATGAAATCGTAATTATTTTTTACAAACTTAAAACTAAGTATTATCTCAAATAATAAACTTCCTCAAAGTTGCCTAAAGTTGACAGAAATTTCAAAGTACGTAGCAGACTGGCAACGTTTCTCATTCGTTGGCGGAAGAAGCTGCCAGCCTGACGGTCTCTCAAAGCCTCGACCAGTCGCTTACAAATATTATAAGCTGGTCAAAGTATTATAAACATAATAAAGAACTGTGAAACAACTTTATTTCAACTTATGTCAGACAATAATGTCCATATTATAATGAGCGAATATCGGACAGTCATATTTTCGAATAATTAAACTCAATAATAAATTATAAAATAATTATACATAGGTACTCAATTTTATTTGTTGTATAATTTCCAAGTAGGGTACGTAGACTGCTAGCATTGCAAATAATCAACTGTCATTTAGAACAGTTAACTATTCAGAATACTTGTAAAATTCACCCTTCATGTGCTCAAATTATCTGTTGGTGCTTGATGCATAATATGATGCCGTTACGTTTCGCCTCTCGATGGGGACCAGGTGCTAGAAACAGCCATCTTAATTTATTCATTTTGCTTCTCAAAAAGCATTTCAGGTAAAAGTTCCTATTTTATTTCAAAATTCGTACATTTTTCGTACAAATTCGTACATGTAATCTAAAAATATTGTACTTTTTTGTGTAATATTCACTGAAGTTAATTATTATGAATAATATTTACTATTGTGAATAGAATATTAATTAGATGTAACATCAATTAACTAAATGTTTATTTTAAATAGTCATATTATATGAAATCGAAATGGTGGCACATATCAGGCTTACCGTGGTATGGATAACGAACAAATTAATATCAAATTATTTCTATGTTAACACAAGGAATACTATTAATAATATAGTATGTACGGTTAATAATCATATAATAAAAACAAAACTGCCAGTTTGACAAATAGAATAATTATAATGCGATTGTTTGTAATATAAACTAGCCATGCCCCGTGGTTTCGTCCAAGTTAAATTTGGTATTTTTCCAGGATATATTATTAAATTAGTCTAGATTATTCTCTAAAAGTCCTCTAAAGAAAACTTCTGACGCGTTTGAACCAATTTTAACGAGACTTTCGAATGAAAGTCCCGTCAAAATCTGTTCAAACGTTTCGGAGATTAACTCAGACAAACAAACATATAACTCATACTTAGCCTTTGGTAACGTGAAAATAACTATGAAACAGTCCTTATTTTAAAATCGCAGACAGACCTCCATTTTATTTATTTGTAGAGATGTAAGATGTAACAATTAAGTCATTCGTCATTTATAAAACAATAATTAGTAAATAATTATCGGCAGTTTGGATTACATTTAAATTACCATACATTATTTTTATTACAATTGTTAAAACAACAAATCGTAGATAACAACATTGCATAACCTATAATACCGGGTATCATTTTTAACTTGTAATAACAGCGTGAATATTTAATGTTTTTTTAATTTTCAATTTTCTTTTTCTGCGTATTTCCAGGTATTTCCATCGCAGAGCCAGCATCCGTTCATAAAGAGAGCAACTCCATGACAGTGTTTAATGCCAATACTGTCGACGGATAGCTCTCTTCATTAACAGATTATAGACGTAGTCCTCTCATTACACGTCATATGTAAAAGCTGCAAAAAAGCACACAGATTACAATCGAAAATGATACTTAATGCAAAATGTAATTTACACAATAATTACTAAAACCTTTATGTAATGTCATATATTGTATAGACTCTAGATGTTAAAATGTGGAAATCTATTTCATGTGATGAATATAACTTTTAGCTATCTTCCGCCCAAAATCTTAAATTCGTTTACCGACACGTGTTTTCCCTCTCAACGAAACATCCTCAGGAAATTCCAGAGATCAACTAGATCAGACTCAGCATTAATTAGCTGACTAAATCTGTAGTGCGATTCTTCAACGCAAATTAGTCCAATTCGCTTCTGAATCCGCGGTGAGATGGTCAACTGTTACGTATAATCTATGACTGTTACTGTGAACTGGTATTGCCTCAAGTTGACAGATATACTGGCGCCGCCTCGATGAGTGCGGCGACGAGTCTATCGTGAAGGGATTTTTTCACGTTTCGCTAAATATAACAATATAATCTAGGTATTATTGGTATAGGCTAGGTAAGTTAATCAATATAAATAAGTAAATAAGACAAGTTTCATTTAAACTAATTATCTCAGAGGAGGTTAAAATACACTAAGAAGAAATAACGACTAGTAAAGCAATCCCAGACGAACTCGAATCCAAGATCATTTCATTTCGCTCTTAGTATATTTGGTTCAGAGAATTCCATTTGAAGGCCAAGTGAGTTCGAAAGCGAAGTGAGGCGATTTGTTGAGCGAGTCTCGCTTGGGCGATTCGAGTTTTTACAGAATTGCATAGCAGATTTCTGAAATTTCTGAGGATGCTTCGTTGAGAGGCGAAATACATGATAGCTAAAATTTATATGAATAATTCACAAACATAATTACCAATAATTAATTAATTAATTGGTAGAAACCAAAAACATAATATACAATGCATATAACCCATAAAAACAATATTATATACAAAGCCAATAGGTAAATCCGATAGTTTCGGCAGCAAACCTGACGAAACATGACAATGTTTCGCCGGTTTGTATTGTAATCATAATACTATACTATTATACTATATACTAATATACTATACTATAATCGATCTACGCTCGTGTTTCCACGTTGCTTTCGGTGGCAAAGGGTCGTGTGAAGTCATCTCATCCTGTACCATATACAGTAGAAAGTATTTTTTCAGATCAACAAAACTATTAATCAATAAAACAACTGATACATAATCACAATTAACTAAAAAAACGGAAACATAAGAAAATTAGAAAATAACTACCGTGACAAGGATGTTCGAAGTACCTACCGTATTGCGAGATACTAATTTAACGATAAACAGTCGTCACATTGACTGCAGCTACTACAAACTCTGAACAAAAATGCGCAAAGGAAACATACACCAGCAGTATATTATTTAATTAAAAATAAAATGTACATTATAATTTAATAGTCTAAAACGAAGTTTGCTTTTGAAATATCGTTTATTTGAGCGATAAACATTTTTTTTTATTTATTTATTTATTAAACACGACATACAGAACACAGCCACCACACATCATAAAAATAAAATGTAGCTATGCAATACTGAACAAACTGTGCACTACAAATGTGCAAACGAGTTCCAAAAAATATATAGGTAAGTGAATGTAATAACACTAAACATTTATATCCAAATAAATAAAATACATAAAGCAAAAAAAAATAAAAATAACACAAGATAAAGAAAATAAAGTTAACAAACAAAAAATAATCTAAGACAATTCATTTAAAACATAAACTTAATACTATTGAACTAAGTGATTAGCAATTTCTCTGAATTATTAAAATCATTTTAATACAACAAATTATTCGCCGTCAAAATGTTAAACGCTCATATTTTGCTTTACAAATCTCAAGCCTATTTCCTCTCCCTCACCCTTTCAACTCGTTCATTACCTGGGAATACATGGCCTTAAATCTTTAAAGCCAAGTATTCCCAGGTTTGGCATCTGTGGATATATTCGATTTTGAATTAATAATATCACAATATTTGTTAAAAATTGCTTCTCCCGCTCGACTGGGCGGTGACCAAGATCGAGAAGTCTCTATGTAAGATTTTTTGTTCCATTCCGAAGAGCGAGAACTTTTTAATTTTGGTTCTTTGCATTTTCTTCCCATAAATTATAAATACTCATTTTTAATTTTTCATGTGTAATTCTAATTAGCGAAAATATTAATAGACAAATAATCTACACTTTCATCTGAAGTTCATTATTGACTACTTACTCCATTGATGGTAGTTCAGCTTGTTGACTTTTAAAGCTATTTCAACGAGACGACAACATCATTTCGACTTCTGTCTCTCAGGATGAGACCGCACACACCCAATTAGCGAAATTACGGTTGCCAGTGTTATTAGATACAGCAGACATATAAACATATATAAGACTCGAAAAGAGCCCAAATAATATAACATATTAGTCGCATAGTAGCCGTATTATAGCTAAATTATAGAAACACACTTACATGTTAAAAGCTTTAAAAATGTTGGTTACAAATATTCTGACATATAACCCATTTGGTTGTTAAATAGCTTCAGTAACTCGTTCTATGGGTAGATGAACAATTTTTACCTTACTTTTCCGTTCAGTGGCCACGTTGTGGCTCTCGTAACGTCGTTCGTCACACAAATTTCACGTCATGTTATGTCTAAAACTACTGAATGTAATATTATATTTATATACACGTACATGTAATTAGAAAATAACAGCCTTCGAAAGCCCATGTTTTAAGTTATTACAGTAACACCAACGATTACATGTGGGTACCAATTAGTGCCGCAAGTAACAAGTGTGAATTTGTTAGCCACGCCTCCAATGTTTGTACAAGCGCGACATATTTGGAGGTATACCGCCGCCACAGCTTGCTACCGTTTTGAAATACAATATTTGAACTGTATTCTTTGAACTATCCGACATTTTTTGTACTTTTAACGGGACATATCTCTAAAGCCACTTCAAAAAAGGACGTTTCATTTCGACCCGTTACTGCTACAAAAGGGTTACCAGTCATTAATATCGGAAAACTCGATGTGATAACTATACATACGATTCTTTATACCTATTATGTCTTTAATTACAAGTTTATTGATTTTCGGTTACATAAATTGTATTATTATAATTTCTTTTCTAGCTTACTAAAGAACTATACTAAAAACGTGTCAGAATTTTGAGACGATATGTCGATATTCTTATGATTTTAAAATTTTACATTTGTGTACAGAAAACCAAATAAAAGCCGGACAGATCGAAGATCATTTTAGCCGGACAAAACCGTGAGAAGGAAACATGTTTAATTAAACCCGGACACTTATGGCGATTTTATTTGTGCACACAGTAAAAGTTAATTTGCAATTTATAGATACATTAGCTGTTACCTATATACGACTTCGTCCGCGTGGAAAACAGGATAGTATACAGCCTATGTCCACTGTGAAGGTACATTCTAGATATTAGTGACAGAATTTTTGAAATCGGACGCGCAGTTTTGGAGATATTTCCTACATCCAAATTCACGAGTACAAACTTTACCTCTAATGTAGTTTGTCGACTTACGTTACAAAATTGGTCTCCACGAAAAGGACATTCTACAATACATTCTCAATATTGGTTAAGAATTTTTGACATCGGATAAATAGTTTTGGAGATTATCTACTATATCCGAACTTACAAACTTGACCTCTTTATAACATTAGATTAGTTTAAAAGTTTAGAGATCTTCACACTGTTTCTATCAGGGTAGATAGAGAAGACATATTGTTAATTATCATGATACCTGATACACGATGATATTTTCATGAGGATGCTTCATTGAGAAGCGAAACACGTCCCGACCAATTTTGAAATTTTTGACAGAAGACAACTAATAAATATACCTATCCACTATTATATTAAACGAGCAATATTTGTATATACATACATATGTATGTATAAATAACAGAACAGGAATTAGTATAAAATTGAAAAATAACACCTTAAAGAGTAGTAAAATTATCCCTTGGACAACTTTCTGTTGAACAACCACTAAAGTAGGGGACAATATTGAAATATTGTTAAAAGTTAATTTAATACATCGTTAGAATAGACATTTTTTTTATACCGGTTCCCCTAGCATAAGGAAGGTTAGGACTTTTATGTTGTTTTAGGTTATTCTATTTTTTATTCTATGCTTTATTAGGTTAACTAATATTAACTTATTTAATTATAAATTTACAGTAATACAGTATTCGCAGTAATTGTTATCAGGAATTCAGGGCTAGCAGGGAGACAAAAATAGTCGATCGACCCAAGTACTGAAATGGATTTTCAAAAAGTAACACGAGCAAAGAATACCAATATAAGTAAAAGTATACCAGCGGTTCTTAAACTTTTAAGACCACGGAACTCTCAATAAATCCTTTTTATTTTATGGAACCCCATAGCAAGTGATAATAAATACTGTAATTTAAATAAAAAATAAATCAGTTACCTGCAAATATTAAAATATAGAATTAACGGGTCTAAATCTTATATCAACATTTCTGCTTTAGTACAGGTCCTACTACACCTACTACTAGATGAAAAGTGGTTAAGTGTTTATATCAGCGTGTATTCTTAGGTTAAGTTTCACGCAAAAACTAATTTTACCATAGATTACAGTCTCCAAAAATATTCCTATGATTCGACTATAAGTGTAACATTCGCTGTACCCTAGAGACATTTCCAAAGAACCCTTTGATTCTGCGGATCACATTTTGGAAAACGCTGGTCTATACAATACACATTTTTTAACCTGTGGAGTTTACGTTTGGTCACAGTATATTATTAAGCTTGATGGTAAGCAAAGAGAACTTGAGATTACCTAATAAATGAAGAAACACTGTCCTAGAAAAGTTTCAATAAGATTTTTAGTAATGCTCATTATACGTTTCTTTTGGTAGACACCACAATTGTATCGATTCTTTGTCTACTCATTACAACCAAGCGGTCGCAGACTACTGACAGTAACGTGGCTGACCAAACTTACGATTATTGGTCGTGGTCAAATAACCATATTATAGCGTGGATAGGTAATGGAAGATATTGCATAAATTAGCAAAAAAATTAATATCTAAACTGTTATTATATTTAAAATTAATAGTTTCCACTATACATGTATAATTTCGTATTTAAATCACATACAATTTAAAATTCATAGATCCCACAATAAAACTGTTTTTATTTTTATTCGCGGCTACTGTAAAGTTTATAATTAATAGTTTCACATAATCTTTTTTAAATTTTAGTCATGTGAACCATGGGCAGAGCTTATCGTCGAGATAACAGAAGAAATTATATTGGAAAAAATTATGTACACAGGATTGTATTTTCGATAGCATATATTAATTTTTAAAATTCTTATAGGTTTCAATTATTTTTAGCGCCATCATGTTTTTTAATGTAGAATATTACTAGCTATTATCCCGCATTGGGTTTTAAAAAAATAAAAAAGCCGATATGAAAGAAATCGCTTATATTGAAATTAATGTAACAAAAAATTAGAAGAACTAGGAACAATTATTCTCGTGAATAGTCGCGACGGGAAGCAGAGAAGGACTGAGGGACTGAGAGAATCGTGGAGCCAATAGAATAAAACAGGAATACTGATCTCGGAGTTTTGGGATGATGGGTGTTCATATGCATACAGGATGTGCCTATAACAGCGCTCCGGAGAAGACCAAACTTCGGGGAAGTTTCGGAGTTCAAAATCAGAGGCATTAGAGGTGGTGCTGTGGAATCATTGATTGGTTTCAGTATATCGCCTGATTTGTATCTTTATTTTTACGCCTGACAATGTTATTAACCCAGTAAAAATTATTTTTAATGATGAGGTACCGTTTTTTGTTAGTGAATTTTAATTGGTGTAGTGCCAGTTACATTTAACTCTTTGAATTTCTCAAGATTACAACATTTGTTTTCTATTAGATTAAAATCCAAGTTAATTTTATTAGTTTTAAATTTCATATTAGAATTAGTTATTAGTTTTATATTTTTGCAGAATGCAACACACATTGCAGCTTCAACTTCAATATTCCTGTTCTGGATCTTACAACTTTTTTAGTGTTGGGCAAGGACAGACTATTAAAAAATAACCTGTCCTTGCCTAGGGTTCAATCTATCTCCATATCAAATTTCATCAAAATCAGACTAGCGGCGTAGCAGTAAAAACATGACAGACAGATGGACATACTATAGTAATACCTATACAGTAATAGTATCAAGAGTGGTAGAGCCATGCTGCATTGCAGCACGAATTAGGCCGGCTCGCCCAGTGTAATACCACCCTCTCACAGAATATCGGGTTGAAATAACAGCATGTATTGCTGTTGTCTTTTGTTCGGTGAGTGAGAGTACCGGTGGCCTATCACGCCCTTCTCCTCCTTTCCCTATTTCCCTAATGGCCCTGCGCACGAACGCGCACCTAACGCACCCCTGATTCCCTGGACATTGCGGGTGTCTATGGGGGGCGGTGGTCACTCTCCATCAGGTGACCCGTTTGCTCACTTGCCCCCTCTTTTTTAAAATAAATTATAAAATAAGTACACATTATTTTTAATGATGACGTACCGTTTTTTGTAGAGCATTATTTTATTATAGGGATAAATAGCATTTTTATCATTAACTTTACCACTTTTAATGGTTTTACAAGCAAAACCGAATGAACGGATTTTAAACTTTTACTTTCAGTCTCAATCTTCATACAACATCAAATCCATAATTATTTTAGGTGTGTATTTTCCTACAAAACCTGATGTATGAAATAACGTTTTATACACTGGTTTATTACTGTAATAAATGATAAAAAAATTCTGAACAATAAAGTAATAAAATGCTTGGTTAGAATATTATTAAAGATCAACACAATAATAACGCAATGTTACTAATATGTACATATTCCATAATTTTACATAACACAGAAACAATTGCATATAAATTGTGCAAATTATCGAATAGCAGCGAAGATGACATTGTGAAGTGTTGTTTTACAGAAGCAACACAATGTAATTCGTATATCTCATAACTTGCTAACTTTTGCGATATCTTTGCTTGCTGCAATAACAGTTTATGAGTATACTGCACTTACAAAATATAATATCACTAAATAGGATGAGGCAAAAAGTCGCAATTCACGTTTATATACTCGCTTGTACCTCCTAAACTTCTAATTGGATTTCAATGTGATTTTCACCATCATTTAGAACATTTAACGAGGAAGGCTTGTACATATTATAACACATTCACATTTGGTCCATAGAAGTAACGAATTATTGAAATTTCATACTCAAGTCCCTTGCGGACAAAACGAGCAATGAAGTATCACAGAATTGCACGTTAGTATTGTTATAAAAATGAAGAAATTAAATGCTTAGATGATTCTGGCACATATAAAAAGTTACAAAGCGAAATTAAGTGGTATGAGAAACCAAGGAAGACCAAGGCTGACTTATGAAGATCAAATAGCCAGTATTAGCTGACGGAAATATCAAAGGTACTCGCATACCTAGGCGAAAATGTGCGAGGAGAAAGATGAGATTTGAAGAGGTGAGAGAAGTATGTAAGGACCGCGATACTTTGGTGCACAACTGAATTTACGTTCTCAGTAGTACAGTAGCTAGAGCGTAGATCTACCAAGCTGAAATACGCGGGTTCAAGTCCTGCAATGTGGTCAGATTTTTCTTGTTATTTTTTTTTGTAAGATAACGAGTAAAGCTTGGTTGCCCAGGTACTTAGTACTTAAAGGAGTATGTCGGCACCGGAACCCTTTGGGTATAGCACCCAAAAAAAATAAAACAATTAAAAAAAATAGAGATATGAACTTCGAAAATAAATTTTGATACCGAGTCCAGGAGTTAGTTTTGGGCCTTGTATTTGGCAGGTAATTAAAAAATTAAAAACAGTTTTTTTAACTAAATTAAACATTTTTTTTTATGTAAGTTGACTGATTTCTCTGCCATTTTTGCATCGATTGTGATGTTTTTTTTCTATTTGTCGAGATGACGAGATACTGCTTATATGAAAGAACTCCTCAACCGTTTATATATTCTAATAATCAGTTTAACGTTTAAAAATTAGTTGTAAAAAATTAATTAGAAATGGTAAAAAATTGAAGTTGGTGCCTATAAACAACAGAAAGTCCTATTGGTATAGGCTTGGTAATACCAAAATAAATAACTGCTATTTAATCACAATCACAACAATCATCACTTCTATTATTTAATTAGTTAATTACCTATGTAGGGATCCGTATCGTATTTATGAAGTTATTATTGTACTTGAGTTTTTGACAAGTAAAAAATCATTAATAAAATTTGTAGTTCTCGGAATTTTTATTTAGAAGTCGGTTGAATTTTTTTCCTAAAAATTTTAAAAATTTCAATTCGAGACTTCAAAAATATGTAACGTGTTACTTTGTCTTTTTTGAATATGATTAAAAATTGCTGTTACGTCACATTATTTCCAAAAGATAAGTTCTGAACAATCTAAAAAACATTTAAAAATTTACATTTAACATTTAAAATGAGATCTAGATTGACAGGAAGTTATCAAGATTGTATTATATTTACATATTTTTTTTCTATAAAATAAAGAAACTAAGATAAACTCTAAGTCTGGAAACAAATCGTCTGTGGGGACAGTCATTGCGAAAGTACGACTAAACTCGAGTGATTTTTTTATTACACTGTATTTGTCAATATATTCAAGTTATCGCCTCAAATTGCTTTTGTTTTTGGTGATCTCTGCCTACTTACATAATGAGATTAAAGGTGTGAGGACAAAATCCACGCGTGACGTATTCGCCTCCAAGCTGAAGCTCACCTCGCTGGTACAATTATCGGATGCTCTCTAACCACTTGTGAAGTAAACTATCACGAAACACTAATTTGATTGGCCGTGTTACACAAGAAATGCTCACGGCTAACTGTATTCGTAACCTGACTTTCCTGCGTTAAACGCATTGTAGGTACTTTTCGATCCCTAAACAAACGACATTTGCCTGAACAGACAGCAAAACTGTAACGATTTTGTTTTTACGTGAAACTGTATCGCTATAGGATTTACAAAAGCTAAACTCTAAGTCAAATCAATTTATTAAATTAAGCCCAGGTACAAGTCATTGTTAGAAAAGAAAAATTTCATAGTATTGTACATTACTAATACACGACCTACATCGGTATTTTATCCAAATTTATCAAAATTAATAATATCTAATTATAATACTAATATTTGTATTTTAGAGATATCTCAACCTCGAAATCCTCAAAATTTTCTCAAAATTCTATTACCTACATGTACTGTTCACCATATATTCTCTGCTGTTCACATGACTGTACCATTTCCACGTGCTTTTCAATTCATGACTGTGGGCAAACCTGTAAAATCAATACCTACTTGACATTGGAAAAATTATCCATAACGGATAGAAGCCAAAAAAAAGTATTATACATTTTACCAATCGTGTCTCCTGTATAAATCTGCATGTATCTGCCTTCAAATGGGATTTAGATTAATCATGACTTAATCCGAGGTTCAAGGTGGCAAAAGAAGTGTGTAAGGACCGCGAACCTTGACGCTCCGTCCGCTTTGACTACCCCGTTAGGGATACAACGTGATGATATCTATGTATGTACGAATTAACGTTAAATAATTTTAAAATAAATCATTTCTAATTCAATCCAATCGAATTGGAAATAATTCTAAAATCATTAAAACTAAATTAAGTCAGTTTATAACAAGTAGCTACGTAGAATATTGTACGAGTACCTAGCCTAGCTATTTGTCTCGCTTAGAATATTGTTTAACGAGGCCAGTTTCAAAACGTGAATAACCAAACCAAAACATTCAAAAATAAATACTGTTTTGTCGATAATGTAACTTCACTGCTTTAATTATAAATCATATTTCATCAACCGCCTTCCGAATTTGGGCATACTAAAAAGTAATGGATTTAACTAAATCAATGAACATAGATAATAGAGCACTTATTCTAACGGTATTTATACGTATTCTTCCTTGCCTTGCCTGTTCTTCTTTCTTACATGCAGAAAATACACAGAATCTCTTTTTTTATACGATTTTAAAGTCTATATTCAAATAAATAGCATGTAGGTAAGTATTGCAACAAATATTGAAATCCAAAAAAATTTTTGAATACGTCTCAGTAATTCCACATCCATGTGATTAGGTAAGCTTTACGTTAGTCAGCATAAATAACTTTACAAGGTAATAAGGGGATGGGTTAACAACCTATTACTTTCGGACTCCATTTTGGGATCATATTTATTGCAAGAACTGGAGACAGGATGGGATGTTGTTGCGTGCCTATGTTCACCATGAATAAGTCACATATGCACACACACACATGTAATAATTATTTTTGTACTTATATAGTGTATTTCACACGCATCAATAAATTGTATTTTCGTTCCGAAATACGTAGACTTTGTAAACGTTTTCGTATTCGCTTCGAATCCTTTAAAAAGCCCTTTGAGGATGGCGAGTTTTTATCAGATAAATTTTATGTAATATATACTGTATACATAATGTCTTTATACCTAAAACGTTGCCTTTATACCAATGGAACGTCAATTGGAACCTTTGATTGTGCTAATAGTTATTTCGCTAGGCTGTGGGATTATTTGTGCTAAATTATCTCCAAAAATGGGTTTTAGATACGTTAAAATTCTTATTGCCTTAATAATATACTATTAATTGGAAGTTTTGAAACGGCCCTCGAGCCAACAGTCTGCCTTCATCCAAGACATGCATATGCGTATAAAACAATAAGAAAAATTCTTGTCATTCAAAGGCAAATGCGTTAGAAATCGGTCTCGTCGGACACAAATAGTTTTAAAACGTGTACATTTGCATGTTTTGTTGTTTGTCGACAACCATTGTTTTTGAGGCCATATTTTAACTTCAGTTATTGTCAACTTTAGTTAGCTGGAATATATAATAGCCGTGATGCAACTGTGTGACCTATTTAATAGAAAAGTTTTTATGCAGTTCTGTGATAAAACTAACGGTTTCTAACAATATTTTCTATCGTAAAAAGCAAGGGCGTAACTATCATTTTAAGAAAAATGTAACGTCACGTAAGACGTAAAAATAATATTTTGCAACGTTGTAGTCACGCAACACGAAGATATAATATGCTCGTTTATATAGATAATAGGCTAAATGACTGCTCTTAAATGTGGTATATTTCATACATTCTATTCATATAATGAAACATTTTGAATACCATTGAGATAAAACTAATCGACATTCACTGACAAAAACTGAGTTATTGGGTTTTAAACTTTAGTAGTGGGAACAGAGTGGGGACGAGCTAGAGGGAGATAGCGTTACATAGCTGTGACGTCACTAAGTCGCAATGACATTGCGCAGCGCTAGCAGTGACAGAGACGGAACTTATCCCTACTCTGTTCCCACTACTAAAGTTAAAAGCAAATAACTCTTATGTTTTTCATTGTATGTGGAATATTTTTTCACAGTTTTGTTTATAATTACTGAACCTCTAAGTTGTTCAAAAATAGTCATTTCAACATGTATTTATTTATTAGTTAGGTACTTAATAGTCTTTACCCACGAGTTCGTCCGCGTGGATTTAAACGGAAGAAAGGGAAAGTCAAGAGTAATAAGAACGCTGGACTTGACTCTACATGCGAAACCTCACAACTTTTTACATCTTTTTCGGTGTCATTCAAAATTGGAGAAACTATTTGTAAATCCTGGTGGATCCGGTGTAATTTTGCGGAATTCCATCTGATGTGACGAATCTTCAATACAATGGTACATATAATGAAAATGGTTCACTTTGTCACGCAATCACGTGAAAACTACTGAACGTATCTGTATGGGATTATGACCATTTGACGCGGAATCATTTGTAGATTGTTTTAGGCTATTTATTTTTTAATTCTGTAGACCCTTCATCATTTTTCAAACAAAAATCTACTACAGGTATAAAATTTAATTTACGCCTAGCACAGCGGGCGGTAACCTAGTCTTGCCATAAGAATTGTTATAAGGAAAGCATTGTTTTTTTTTTATTAATTACATAAAACGTTTATTACTCCAGTGTCCTTTAAACGTTGTGGCCAGTTATCGATTGAAACACGCACTTTCTCCATGGGAAAATTCGCCACTGCCAATCTTATGGAATGGTTTAGGGACTCCAAATTATAATGGCGTTTACAGCATACCATACTCTCTAAAAGAAGCCATAAATCATAATCAAGTGGAGACTAGATGACGACCAGTCTGTAGCTCTGATGAAGTCAGAAACGCTTGTGTGGATCGAGCTTTATAACCGCATGCGCATAAAAAAAAACCTGCGCATACTTGAAGAGGCGAGCATTACGAAAATATAGAAGGTTTCTAACGCTTACAACTGAAATCGAATACACATTGTTACACGTTTACACTTCAGTATGTAGGTGAATTACATATAACGTTTATTGCAGCGTGTAGAACAACTGGCCACATAACATGTTATAGACCATTATATTAATATATTTCATTCTCACGTTTCACATTATTTACGAGAAATCTATGGCGGCACTGATACCGATATACTTAGACTGCTCTTACTACTACATTGCAATCACTTTTATACACACACAAGTTTTCACGTTATATCCCTAATGGGGTAGTCGGAGGAAATGGAGCGCCAAGCATCATAGTACATTCACATACATACTTCTTTCGCCTACTGAAAGCTCATCATTCCCCTCACACACTTTCGCCTAGACGTGCGAATACTTTTACATTTCCACCAGCAAACCCTGTCCATTAGATCTTCATAAGTTAGCCTTAGTCTTCCTTGGCTTTTGCTACCACTCACTTAAGGAAAACAGATTTTCTTCGTCAGTCCTTCGTCAATGAATCTTTCTATGTGCCCGGACCATCTAAGCATTCCTATCTTCATTTTTACAATAACACTGTCGTGTGACCCTATCATACTGCTTATTTCTTCATTGCTTATTTTGTCCGCAAGGGTGACACCGCACATATTTCTGAGAGATCGCATTTCTACAGCAATTCTCTTACTTTCTTACAGTTATAGTTTAATAACTTTTACTTTTATTCATTTGTAGGGTTCCGTACAAAAGAAAAAAACGGAAACCTTACAGGATCACTTTGTTGTCGGTGTGTCCGTTTAGCCGACCAGTCAAGATCCTTTCTCAAGAATGGGTAGAAGTGTCAAATTGTAATTTATATCTGACACTGAGGTCTATGATCCCTCAGAGGTGTAAAAAATTCAAGCTTCTAAGTAAGTCAATCCAATCGAAAGATACGGCCATTTATGTACTTAAACAAAAATCTATGGAGTAATTCATATTGCTAGAATCTAAGCTAGAATCATGAAATTGGGTAAGAAAATATTACAGCATAATGAAAGGAAAATCCAAAAATTACGAATTTGTAATTACAGGGCGTGTGGGGTGAGACGCGTGTAAGGCGAAGCTATCCATGCCGAAGTCTTAGTAGACCTGTGGCAAGCGTTCATTTTCAAAGATTCGATCGTTCAAGTGTTAATATGAAAAAAGAATCAGTTTAATTATACAATCAGTTATTGACTGTATACAGATACAATCATGTATTTTCGATTGAAACGAAAGATCGAAGTCCGATCTTTTACAATTTAGATATTTTTTATTATAATTATGCCGCATTTATAATTTTATTGTGTTTTAAAAAATAATGTGTAATTTTTTTTTAAATTCATTTTTTATCACAGAAAACGGCATAGATAATTAATTAAATATCGACAAGTACCGACATCGAAAATACAATTATTTTCGATGCGTTCAAGCGTTCATTTTCAAAGATTCGATCGTTCAAGTGTTAATATGAAAAAAGAATCAGTTTAATTATACAATCAGTTATTGACTGTATACAGATACAATCATGTATTTTCGATTGAAACGAAAGATCGAAGTCCGATCTTTACAATTTAGATATTTTTTATTATAATTATGCCGCATTTATAATTTTATTGTGTTTTAAAAAATAATCTGTAATTTTTTTTAAATTCATTTTTTATCAAAGAAAACGGCATAGATAATTAATTAAATATCGACAAGTACCGACATCGAAAATAATTGAGTCTATGAAGAACATGTTCGTTCAAATATGATTGCAATTATCAATACTTTGAAATGACTGGAATGAAATGGTCGAATCAATCATGATACACGGCCAACACAGGTCAAGTCTTAGTAGCTCGGGACTTCTCTTACAGGGTTACCAGGTGTTTATTTGTGTTTGTTTATAACACTAAAAATATAATTGTATTTTATTTAAATGATATAAAAATTGAAACAACTCTTGTAGTGTCTTTGACAGTACTCCGGCTCGAAGGTCCATATGATTACGTCTTAATTAAAGGAATTAAACGAACCGATACAACCGGACCGATACAAAAAAAAATATGTATAATAACGACATAAAAATGACAGTTGTTAAATAATAAAAATGCGTATTGTTCGTTGAAATACAAACTCTATTCCTTAGTCATTGCGTTTGAACGCAACATTTTTTTTACTTCCATTTAAATCCCGGGAGATAACGTGAACATAAAATATGACATCTGTATGTATTTTAAGCCCCAAAGCAAATCCCCAAGTCTGCGGAAAACCGTTGGCTATAACTGTTCCAAGAAGCCTTTTACGTTAAATAGTCTGAGAGAGACCACAAAATTTTTGCCAATTTTGAAACAGAATACAGAATAGACAGTGATGCCGCTATATACGATGAATAACGGCATTTCTTTCTAACTATTCTCAAGTACAGAAAATCACACTGGAGACTGGAGTATCGTTCTGAATACGGGCCTCAGAAAAGGAAGCCGCTACCCGTTACATTCGATGTACATACCTATAGCGAAATATTCTGAACATGGGATTCACACTTGTGTATCATTCTGAAATATGGGCCTAAAAGTAATAAGATGCAAAGAAAGTGTACAAGCCACGGTCTTCGTTTCTGTAACTTCGAATTACCTACTGATTTTTTTTACAAAAATCCTTAAACAATTCAAGCCCAGTTTTAGAAATTAAACACTGCGAGTATGTTTGTACATTAATACAATATTTGAGCAGCTGATTCGGCTTTATTGTATCGTTTATCCTATTATTATCTTTAACCTAAGGGGAAAACGTTCAAAATAGCGTAATTTTTTTACATATTATTTGCATTATTTTGTAGCAGCTTCTGGATTAATGACTGGTGAGTACAAAATGAATCATAGGAAAAATCTTTTTTTATATTGATAATGTTAGTATTCAGTAACTGGTTGAGTCAGTCCACTAATTGTAAAGACTCGTTATTTTGTCACTGTTTAGATGATACATATCTTGATCAGAATAATGACATTAGCACAGAAGCCGTACTAAAGTAAAACAAGGCTTTTTGGCGGGAACGGGAGAAATGAGGTTAATTTTTGTTTAGATTTTCTATTTTTTACATTTTTGGGAGTTTTAAAGTACAAGTCATAGTATGTTGTGTTTTAAAGTTCTGTATAAGTGAAAATAATGGAGTAGGTCTAAATAAACATGTGTAGCTGAAGTTCTCACGCTCTTCCAAGAAGTCCTTTATAACTTCAGTAAAGCCTACTCTCACTTTACTGGAAGAGTAACGGAACGGGAGTTACGATAAGAAAAAACTAATATACTTGTGATTCTACTTATTAATACGTGACATTATCAAATGCGCTAAACTATGCGCCAAGCCATAAAGAAAAAGAAAAAAAAGTAGTAACGAAACAAAACGACCGCGTGAATGTACACGAGTCGCATCACCGCCTCACCGGAAACACGCTCGGGAATTACTAGTGTCATAATTGATAAATCTGTACGGTATTGATAGAATATCAGAAAGGGATAACGTATGTTACGTTATATAAACGAGGGGTATAGACTGTCAGTGATTCGTCTAAGTCGATTGCATATTACCTAATTACTTACAATAACCTCATGACACTTCGTTAAGTGTAAACGTCAAAATAATAACAACAAGTGATATTGCTAAGTGCGTCGAAAAGTAAAAGGGGGTTGCGGGTTCGATTCCCGCCTCGAGTCTGGGTGTTTATGTAAATAAATGCATATTATATATGCATTTATTTAGTATATCAATTGTCTAGTACCCATAACACAAGCGCTGTGGTGCTTACTTTGGGACTAGATGGCGCTGTGTGAAATGTTTGAGTACATTATTATTATTATTTCCCTCATTAGTATACATAGGTTATTACAAAAACGGGGTGAGAATCATGTTACTCAGTTTTTATTCTAGCCCGGCTTCTATGCCGTCACTATTCTGAGTAGATTACGAATCTCTGATTGAAAACGATAGTCGGAATATTTAGAACTAAATGATTCTTTAAATGTTACATATGTATTTGGTTAAATAGTTATTTTATTAATATTCAAATACCTCGATTTCCGTTTAAGAAACTAAACAAAAAAATTGCAAATCGGTTGATCCGTGCAAAAGCCACGTACCACGAACAAAGTAACAAGCACACAAACAGATTGACAGACAAATGGGCAACGGCGTCAAATTTTTAACAACTCTATTTCTCGTCTGTGGTTAAAAATAGATTGTCTCTCATAGTCACAAGAAAGATAGACATTTAGTTTATTTTATGACTAATGAATCTGTAAACTGAGTTAATTTTTCTGCTTTGCAATGTACACCACAAAATCGGTCGCAAAACGCATAAAACAATAAAATGTTTTAAAAGCTTGTAAGACCTTCGTATTCAATAACACTTACTTAGATATAGTGTTACGTTATTGGCATGCTATTGTAGAGTTGCGGTATACTAATAATTGTTTGAGATATATTTATAACTACTTTAAAATTTGTAGTAATAAATATAAAAATGCTATTTATCGCAAAAAATATAACGCTCTATTAATTAATAAAATGTTAAAACATCAACTATAAAATTTAAGTAACTATAAAAACATTAAGATCATTATCAAGATGGAAATGTCAAAAGCTCTCGCATACCTAGGCGAAAGTGTGTGAGGAAAAAGATGAGATTTGAGGAAGCGAAAGAAGTATGTAAGAACCGCGACGCTTGGCGGTCCGTCCACTCTGACTACCCCGTTAGGGATACAGCGTGAGGATATGTATGTATGTATGTACTATATATGTATGTATGTATAAAGACATTATCAAATAATTATAGTCTACAAAAAAAATTTAAACAGCATAAAATAATAATTTGTACTTTGTACTATTGAAATATAATTCTACATACTTATAATTTCTCCAAATATAGCTTCTTCTAACATCCTGACAATGACAAATTTTATCACGAATACTAATAATTTTAAAGTTTACAATAGTACTTTAACACTTAAATCATTTAAATTATACTTATTACGTATATTAATCTCGGCGAAAATGTGTGAGGAGAATAGGATTTGAGGAGGCGTAAAACCACGATGCTTAGCACTCCATTCCCTCTGACTATCCCGTCAGGAATACAGCGTGAGGATAATGAGGATATGTACGAGTACCTATATGTATGTAAATTGTTACAGTTATTAGACATTGAAAACTCATAGTTTTAACTACAATAATAGACTGTAGGTACTAATTTGCAGGACTGTTTGTTAGGATTAGGTACTAATTTGTAATTTCTGTTTGTACATTATATACTAGCTGTACCCGCGACTTCGTCTGCGCGGAAAATTTTTTCGCGGCTTTCCAGGATTAAATTACATGTATATGTACGCAGTTTGTTTTTGAAAAAAAACCTATGTCTACCTCCGGGCACATACTACCTCTGTACTAAATTTCACCATCACTCTGCCATCATCATCTCTGTGCCAAAGGTTCAGCGGTTTAGCATTTCCCATTCAAAATTTCATCCCCATTTTCATCCCGTTACAGCTTAGGAGTAGGTTTTTAATAAAAATATAGTCTTATGTAGGTATACCACGTCATAATCAGTTCAGCGGTTTAGCATTTGCCATACAAAGTTTCATTCCCCTTTTCACCCCTTTAGCGGTAGATTTTTGATTAAAAAAGTCTATCACCACACCAAATTTTAACATTACCGAGGTTCAACATTTCCCATTCGAAGTTTCATACGCCTTTTCACCTTCTTGGGGGTAGATTTTTAATAAAAAAAAGTAGCCTATGTCCGCTCTCTGATGTCAAACTATCTCCATGCCAAATTTTATCAGAATCGGTACAGCGGTCTAGCGTGTCCCATATAAAGTTCAATGCCCCTTTTCACCTCTTTAGTGGTAGATTCCTTAAAATAGAGTAGCCTATCTTTTGCGCAATAACATGTTCTTACGATATATATATTTTCATCAAAATTGGTCAAGCCGTTCTTGAGTTATAAAAGGACATACAGACAGACAGACAGGCAAAAATTTTAAAAATGATAGAATCGAAGTCAGCGAGTCATAAAATGACTATTTGTTACAAAAGACAGTTAAATTGTAAATACAGACAGACGGTACGGATTTATATAGTAGTGTGTATTTCACAAGGATTTCACATTCATTTCACGTTTAACTATAACTAGCAAATGAAATTGAATATTGTTTGTTATTTCGAAATAAAGTCTATTGCAAAAACTCAATCACGTGTTTTTTTAATTTTTGTCTATCTGTATGTCCCCGGGCTAAACTCAGACACAGCTGAACTTACTTAGATGGGACTTTCTTTAAGGCCAAGGACCTGATCCTGAAATAGCTACCTAATGGAAATGTCAAAATCAGTTGTGTACCTTAACTAGTGTTTGATGAGAACGATGAGAATTGAAAAGGCAATAAAAGTACGTAATGAAGTATGGAACGTGACGATTGGCGCTCCGTTTTCTGTCTACTCTGGTAGGGATATGGCATAAGAATGTGTATGTATGTAAGTTATGAAATCTGCCTGATTTTTATGTGACTCAAAAACTCCACTCGCGACGAAATATTTATTTTCCGAAAGTATTTTCCCGTCAAATGTACAATTGGAACTTAGAACGTCGTTAAAAAACACAAATTAGTTGCATTTTAAATATGCGCCATTAGGAGTATTTCAATAATAATTAAATTGTTACTCAGAAAAAATGTTTCATTTTAAATGATTCAGATTCTAATAGAAATTGGAGGAAAAACATTTTCTAGTTTGATTAAAAATTCTCAATTTAGATTAAACAACTGATAATTATGATCAGTTTGGGCTTGTAAATTTACAAAATCATTCTTTCCTTAATTGTTAAATTTTAAAGTTATTAATGTTTCAGATTATAACCACAATCTGAGGGAAAAATTTTCTAATTTGGTTAGAAATTCTTGTTACATTAAACGGTTGTTAATTAGTGTTTTATGGCTTGTAAACGTATAAAATATACAGCATTCTTTCTTCAATTGTTAAATTTTACAGTTTTTTACTGTTTTGTTCGGATTTTACATGTCAACGTTGCCTTTTACAGACTTAAAAGCCTAATATTTCATATTTTTAATGATGCCCGCTAAAACTGGAAAATATTTAAGAAATTTATTTATTTAAACTTATTGCACAACAAAAGTGCACAAATGGCGAATTAAATGCCAAGTGGCATTATCAACCAAGTAATAGCAAAAATTATATTATTGTCATTAAAAGTGATAAAAATGGGGAGCCAGAGAGAATAGAGTGCCTACTTAGAGTACATACTTGTTTCGCCTCCTCAAATCTCATATTTCTCCATTCTTATAGAAAAAAATAATAAACATACGAAAGTGCCTCCATCTGTTAATCTGTTACATTTTCACAGCCAAATCACCGAATTCGAAGTTTTGGTATAGACTGGAGACAGCTTAAACCCTTGGGGAGGACGTAAGCCTTTCTTTTTTAATTCCATGTTAACGAAATCGTGGACACCAGCTAATTTTATATATAAATGTAAGCTTTATGTATACAAAAGCCAAAACGTGACTATAGAGCCTGGTAATGATCTAAATACAGACATGATTTTCAAAAGCTGAATTTAGGGGCCAGTTTTAGGGCCGAAGTAGAAAATTAAGAAAATAATTTTGTTTCTTTGTTCTATGGTTTAAATTAAATTAATAATAGGCTTAATTCGCGGATAGTTTCATATAAAAAAAAATTAAAAAGTTAAACATCAACGCATCGTTACCTTATTCACTTGAGATTAACCACATAGTGTTGTTCTAGTTTCTCGATAACAAGTACAGTCGACGTTAATATAATGTGGACACAGTAAAGCAAAGATTGGTTTAACGTGGAAGGGTTTTACAAATTCTTATCAATTCTTCTCAGTACATGTTTTCTCTACTCTATCATCCAATCGATGATAGAGTTAACGGTTGAGAATATATTGTATCTGTCTTTAACTGCATAAATTGATTTGACTTTGGCAATAAGTCAGTGTACGGATGCATAGAAAAGCCAAACAGGAACGTTGTTGTCCATGGTCTACATCCATCAATTATCCTCACGCTGTATCCCTAACAGGGTAGTCAGGGAGGATGGAATGCCAAGTATTGTGTGGTTTACAAAATTTCTAAAAACCTGATCTAATTTTTCCGGCTTGTGTGGAAAGATACGCAAACATTTTTTTTTCTTTTTTTTATACTAGTGCCAAAGAAAAAAAAATTAAAGCAGATACACACCATTTTGGTTAACTGTACGTGACTGTACTCCCGTTATCAAATAACTTTACTGCTGCTCTAATCTAAGATATCGTTTTTATTTGCTTTCCGTTGACAATGTGACCCCGAAGGCATTAACAAATATTAACTTTGTACATATTTTCATAATACACTGTATTACACCTGCACTGTTGCGTTCTAGTTTTTTTTTACAACTTTTTTGACTTCGGCATGCTTGAAATATAAAAAAAAAGTTAAGAGGTCTCGACTAGTTTGATAAGATGATATTAGAATTTGCTCGCAAGTTACTTGCATGTTTTACAGTAACCACGAATACACATACACGTACCTATATATCTTCATGCCATGTCTAATGGGATGAACAGAGAGCATTCGACGCCAAGCGACATAGTCCTTACACACCTCTTTCAACTCAAACCTCATCACTACATATTTTTGCAGAGGTACAAGGGCGTTTTAGGAGGCAATTCATGTTCAATCAGAGTTCAATGGAACCCTTGTCTAACAAATAGCGCTGCATTGCAGTAAAAAACATTTAGTAGTTTTACAGAGAATTAAACAAATAAACAGTTAAAAATACTAAAAACATTTTTACTGAGAGATGCTGCATTGCTGAGATGTCTATTAAGCCAGTTCAATTTTTCAAACGTATCTTCAATGTTAGTACAAAAATAAGTCATGTTACAATTTCGTAATATGTAATATAGATTTGTATTACATTTTCCCTTTTTGAATGTACAAATAACTATTACTTAATATATTGTAAGAGAAAATACTTAAATTACATGTTAATAATGAATGCGATCTAATCCAAAATTTAAAATTGCCAAGTTATAATAATTAACCTAAAAATACTGCCTAAATTTTGAGTTACAATGCAGATTTATTTGTCTACCCTATCAATCACTAGCATGAAGATATTTATGTATGTATTTATCTGAAAATTTAATATAGATTTATAGTAAATTGATTTTTTATTTAAAATAACTCAAAATCACAAAATTTTGAGCTAGCTCATTGTCGTTTTGAGGCTATAATTCTGCACTATCAAAATTACAAGTAAATCAAATTATTAATTATTTATCATTTATTTCACGATGTAATAGACACTGCTATTACTAATAAATTAGAATTTCGTTCTCAAATTTTGAACTGTTAAGGAAATAAAAAATAAGAAAATTCTTACCCACATCAGTTTTCTCGATCATTTTCTCTCTCAAAAGTGGTAGCCATCTTGAATCACATGTCTATCTCAATTCGCTCATTATGAAGGACGGCCCGCTTTCCGTCATGTGACCAATCACAAGCCAGTAAAACAATATAATTACGTAATTTATGTTTAATCTGTCGACCAATCGTGTTTACATAGAAAAAAATCATAATCATTTTATTGTATCGAGAACAGAATTTCGCGCTATAATTTTATAGTTTTGAAAACACTGTAAGTCAGGACACTAAACTTAAAATGAATAATAAACTACGTTTAATTGAATAATTACGTAATAACAGTTGCAAGTAATGTTTTCGTAGTTTTCGTTTCCTTTATTACTAGCACTAATTAGGTGATAATTGTGTTAAAAATTTTGTAAACGTTTTAGAAACTTCGCGCGCTTCGAAGGCGTGAGTAAAATGGCGTCCGTTTTTCAAGATCTGTGTTTTATACCGTCTGCCTGTTACGTCACACACGTCTTGGAGACCATATTCTACGCGTATAACGTAATTGTATAAAGCTGTATGTCTGTCCATCATTTTTTAAATTAAAAAAAATAGCGCGCATATTTTCTTCTTTCACATAAACGTTTAAGATTTAATATATTTTAGTGTAGTTCATTATCGGCAAGTTCATAAATTTAGATAATACTTACGTTTTTTATTTATAAATTCAAATCCAGGAATAAATAACAATGAATTCCAATTTCTTGATAAAAATGTGGTATTTTTCAATGTAAATTTTACAAATCTATAGTGAGATCTTCATGTATTCAAGACTGTATCTCCACGATGTGCCGGGACATTAAAAAGTTTTGAAAAAAATGAGAAACCACTTTTTTGCGATAACTATTTCGTTCATAATATATATGATTATTATGATTATTGATTAGTAATTTTTAGTAGCTACTATGATAGTTTTTATACTTGTCGCTATTAGTTATCTATATCACTTTTAAATAAATAAAATGAACAAGTGTAAAAAGTATAATGCTTGTCTAAATAATCTTATCTCATTTGAGAATCGATTTAGTTCCTAAATTATATCGTATGTATTTTACAACATTCATAAATTCAGTTGAAGCTTGAATAAACTCACGTGAACGCACTAGTCGTAAATAATTTCTTATAGTTTCCTCAGAGTGGGGTTTTGGAAAACGCTATGCGTAAAACTTAACTAGGAAATATATTTTAAGCGCTTTCAATTTTAATAATCATTGTTAAGCTAAGTTAGTTTCGCTTAAAGTTGGCACTAACTTTCAAAACATCTAAGGTTATATTCACATATGGCTCTTTAACTATACTGTTTTCCCACGTAGATACGTGTAGGTTCTCTGTGGACTTTTAAACAGACGAGTTTGAATTTCGAATAATTAATACCTAGGTACGTATCATATTTTCAAAATATAAGCGACTTAATCCAATATTTTTAGAATTTTGAATCTAATAGTACTACCTGAAATACTAACTAGATATAAGTATTTATTAATGTAGCATATTTGAATGCAGAATGAAGATGTTAGTTAAGAATATATCACTAACATAAAAAAGGACTTGATAATCTACATGACCACAAAAAATTTTTTTTATGTTTTTATTACCATAAAAAAACTGCAAATTCGAAATTCAACTTTTGAAATCATGTCTGTATTTAAGCTACTACATATTATAATTGTTATCCTTCAGCTGTTTACATAAAAATAAATTGTCTGTTTACATAAAAATATGTTTATAACAAACAGACAGACACTCAAGTCGTGGCGGACTCTTTCGGACTCGGCTTGCACAGCCTACTTATCTACTGGCTGTTCCAAATTCGTTGACTGACTGTGGGAAGTTGACTCGACAAACAGAAGAGAAAGGATTTTTTCAGACATAATTTATTTATAGGTATTAATTGATCAATAATTAAATTAAATAGTACTAAATAAAGCAATATTAAATTAATATTTAATAGTGCAGGTAAATACCTGAAAACTAAAGACCTTAAAAGACTTTATCACGAGCCTTATTTTTTTTGTTATTCCCTACTACAGGTACATATTTTTATAATACACGTAATAGGCTTTATAGGGATATTAGGGCCCTGTAGCCCGTGCCAGAGAACAAGACTACGGTGTTTCTACCCTATCGTAAAAGGCGACTGTAACAGAGCCTTCGAAATCACGACCGTTTAGATGTGGGTTCCCGTTAGTAATGTTACGGAGGTTCGATTCATAACATAACATATCTTCACGCTGTATCCCCAGTGGGGTAGTCATAGAGGACGGAGCGCCAGGTGTCGCGGTTCTTACACACCACTTTCGCTTCCCCAAACCTCACACATTTTCGCCTAGGTATGCGAGTGCTTTTGACATTTCCGTCTGCTAACACTCTGGCTATTTGATCTTCATAAGTCAGCCTTGGTCTTCCTTGGCTTCTTTTACCACTCACTTTCGCTCTGTAGATTTTCTTCGTCAGTCTTTCATCATTCATTCTTTCCAAGTGCCCGAACCATCTAAGCATTCCTTTCTTCATTTTTACAATAACACGGTTGTGCAACCCTGTCATATTGCGTATCTCATCATTGCTTGTCCAGTCCGCAAGCGTGACACCGCACATATTTCTGAGAGACCGCATCTCCACAGCATTTATCATACTTTCACTCGATTTCGGGCATATCAAGGCCTCACTACCGTACAACAAAGTTGGCACCAACACGGCATTGTGGATGGCCATTTTAGCAGTGTTAGATATATTCACACTACCCACTAATGCGAACAGAGCAGACCATTCACTTTATTGCCAGCTGCTACCCGTCTCTCCACATCCAACTCACATCTTCCATCCCTCGAAAACGCACTCCCCAGATACACAATTTCATTCACTTGTTCTAGACATTTTCCATTTACACAAATCACACATTTCGTTTGTACCGCATCTCTTTCAAACACCATTAACTTAGTTTTGTTCACATTCATTTTCAATCCTTTTACTTCACAATCTTCTTTCATGCACGTGACTAGTGTCTGCAACTCTGCTTCTGATGGTGCTATTAGCACAGCATCGTCAGCGTACAATAGGCAGTTTACCACTGTGTCATCACATCTCATACCACTCATATTACCTTTCAATCTCTGGAGGCAACTGTCCAAATACAGCACGAACAGCTAGGCAGACATCACGCACCCCTGTCTGACACCAGAACAGACTTCAAACCAGGGCGACATGTCATAAGGAGCCCTCCACGCCATATTCAGGCAGAAGACTATCGAATGCTTTTTCTAGATCCACGAAAGCGCAGAAAACTTTCTGGCCTAAAGCCAGAAACCTCTTCACGATAACGCGAAGCGAGAAAATCTGATCCATACAACCCCTACTGTTCCTGAAACCCCCTTGCGCCTCCCACAAATATATTTCTGAAACCCCTTTCATACGTTCAGTTAAAACCTTAGTATAGACTTTACTCGCTAAGCTGACCAAGCTGACGGCCCTATAGCACGCACAGTCTAGATAGGAACCTTTCCCTTTATATAGAGGTACTATGACTGCCGTGCGCCAGTCCTCTGGAACCTCCCCTTTCTGCCAACAAAGGTTGCAGAGTGCACAGAAGGCATCCCAGACCCTAGGACCACCATACTTGATCATCTCAGCAGTCACCTCATCAATTCCCGCAGCCTTTCGACATTTCAAACTTCTTATCACTTTCTCAATCTTTTTCATACTAATGGCATCCTCCAGTCCCTGGACCGAGCGTGGCATTTCATTAGAATCGCTCTCAGTATCAGAGACGGAGTGGCCACTCTCATACAGTTCTCCATAGTATTCACTCCATCGCTGCAGAACATCTTTTTTATTTGTAAGCAGGTTGTTTTCTTTCGAACGCACGTTATTCATTGTGCAAGGTGCCGGACCACTTCGGTACTTACGTACTTCTTTCCAAAATAATTTGGAATTTTCCTCGAAGTTGTTCGAGGTTCGATTCCGATTCCGAAAATTCAGAACTTCCGATTGATATTACAATTCCAATTTCGACTTCGGCTCCGATAATTTTAGATCGGAGGTTATAATCGAAGGTCGAAGCATAGCGGCGGCGGCGGCCATGGTCAGCGCGTATGAACAAGTGAATGTTTCTCTTGAAGGGAAGCCTTCTTACGTGCTTTCTGTTCGGGCTTAAATGAAACTTATTCGAATTTTCGATAAGTGTTAGTGTGTTTCATTTGATCTGTGACAAATTTATTTGAATTAAACAATGAAGCCAAAAACAAGTATTATTTGGAACTGCTTCAATGAAGTTTGTGCGAATTCATCAAAGTGTAAACTTTGTACGAAGCGAAACTTTTGCTCATTAAATACAATATGTTTCTTTTGGAGTCACTTCATTTGATTTGATTTACTACTAGTACTGTTTAAGATTTAAGAAAATTTTATTTTTTTATTGTCAACAACGCCTAGGCCTAAGCAGGTGTATTATTTATTGAACTAAAATTAAGGAGGCTGAATAATGTTCGTATTATTTTATTTTATTAGACTTGCTCTTCATCTCTCTTCTGCTTCCACCTCCGATTCCGAATCCGGTTCCGGTTCCGACAAATCAAATTTAAAAACTCCGATTTCGACTTCGGTTCCGATAAAACCACTTCCGTAACATCCCTAGTTCCCGTATGATTCAGTTGTCCATCAATGTGATCCCGAGGAGAACGACAGCGCGTGTGGTTTACACCGTAGTAGCACTGCGAAGGTTGGTTACATCAGACAATATGATGATATCTTTTTCGAAACAATCGCTATGTTCCATTCAACTGAGGCTCGGGGACCACATCTAGCTCATTTTCAATTCGACGCTTGTACAGTGAACAATTTTAAATGCTTTTATAACAAGTACGTGTAATTAAGAAATTAACGGTCAGTTTAATATTAGACTACAAATTATACATTTAAAATGGATTTTTAATGAATTAAACTTATATTATTATACGTAAAACTTAGATAAAAAAAATACATAGACCCTCCCATACAAAACGAGCGAGGACAGCAAATCGAGAAAGGGTTGCAATTAAAATAAAACATTTTGCACAATAACCTCATTTCACATAGTAATACATTCTAGACGTTCACACTGTATCCCCGTTGGAGATACAGCGTGAAGCGTGAAGATATCCCCTACGTAACCAACAACAAGAAAGTGATACATCTAGTTAATGATATTATAATCTATTACTTTTTGATTCTGTCGTTGCATGTACTAATACTATCGACCTGTTATTATCATTGTACTAAAGTCTAAGAATTTCATGAATAAAAGTTATGATTATTTTTAAAGTATCTAGCTTAAAAAAAAAGAACCTGTCAAGTGAGAGACGGACTCCCGCACCGACACTTCCGTACTAATGGTAGTAAAATGTTATCTGCTGTCGGCTCCGAACATTTTAACCTAACCAACACAGTAACTAGTTTCTCATGTGACCGTTCAAAAATATGATCTTTTTGGAGTTCTGTACCTCAAAAGGATAAACGGAATCCTTGTAAAATCATTCACGCGTCCGTTCGTTATATATTACACTTGATTTTCTTAGATATCATGTGACATACAAAAAAAACTCGACATAGTCATACATCTAATCTGCCCTCCAAGACCGAGAAGTGCTTCAGCAGACTTCAGCATAGCGCGAGAGGGACTCTCGACAACACGCCGAGCTCTGTTCTGTGCCTTTGTATGTTGTATGGACAACGTACCTATTTGTTTTGTTTGTATTTACCAAAAAATTAAGTCAGATTCAAATACAAATATAAAGCAGTCGAAATACGTTCTCTCAAATTCTCCTACTCCGAATGTAAGCTTGTAACGTCAAAAAAATGTGATATACCAGTCTCACCATAAATATTGTTACAAGGAAAACATCGTTTTTTTCTATTACATAAAACATTTAATACTGCAGTGTGTGTTAGTTTATAAATTAATATAATAGAATTTAAAAAATATGAAGTTCGTTCAAAATGATGTTAATACAAAACTTTAAACGTTGTGGCCAGTTATGGGTTGAAACACGCACTTTCTCGTTGGGAAAATTCGCCACTGCCAATCTTATGGAATCTTTTAGGGACTTTTAGGGAAATTATTATCGCGTTTAAAGTATGCCATCCTCAATAAAATCAACCATAAATCATAACTAATTTACAGTGTATCTGTTGCCAGAAAAATGTTAACAGTTACTGCCTACATAATATGGTATGCTAAGTTTAAATATATAATTAGAATTTTTTGATCAGCGGGTTATTCACAAACGTCGGAAACTAAACTTTCCGTATCCGACAGGAAACTTTTCGATGATTTTGTCTAAACGTTATTCATAAATCCGAAACCTTTCCGAAACGAAATGATTTGACAGTTCATTTCAGAACGAAACCTTCGGATGCTTCCAACTACTTTTTAGTGTCGAAAACGTTTCCGATACAACTAAATTAATAATTTTGGCAAACAATTATTGTCGATTATTACCTACTTAGATTGCGTTTAAATTATAAGGAAAGGATAACGTTAATAATTTGTACCATGTTGGGCCACTTACATCACCAAGACGTCGGTTCTCATATATTTATATAGTGTATAATCGATGACGTCTGTTGTCAAAAATCTAAACAAATTGCGTGCGCGTATGTAATCTAGACTTCTAGACAAATTTCGTGCCCTTTTTAAATACGTGCCTAAGGATTAATTTGCCTTATATTTTTATAACATATTTTATTAACTACGCAATCCATAGCTAAACATTGTTTGAGGTATTGTAGTTATTATTAATTTTATAATTTTTACTAAATGACATCTAGTATAATTTATTTGAACTTGTTGAACGCACAGACGATAAGCACAGACTGTTAGATTCGTGTTTATAAAGCCCGTTTAGTTCTTCGAATGTAAAATATTTACAAAAACTGTTTAATCTTATAAAATACTAAGCAATTTCTTTTTCATAATTATTATTTATGATATATTACCGAATATATTGTGATTGTCAAAATGTGATACGTTTAAACCACACTAATAGTTTCTACCAAAACAGAATAGAATTTCTACCATTTTGTAACATGGGTCATAAATGCATTTTCTTTTGGATTCGTTGAGTCCTTTCCGATGAGATTCCGATAGAGTTTGTGAATAGCATTTTCCAATCCGTCAGATTGAATTTATGATTTCCGATGATCGGCCCTTTCTGCCACGGAAAGTTTTCGAAGCGTTGTGAATAAGGGGGCAGATAGCAGTTTTCCATGATGCATAAATCTCGATGCATACGCTCACCCTGCTCCTCGCTCATATCTCCTACATTTTCTGGAAACCTGGGGGGTTGTTCACAAACGTCAGAAACTTTCCGTGGAGGAAAGGCCGATCGTCGAAAAGCATAAATTCAATCCGACGGCTTGGATTTGTGAATACGACTATTTATAATATGCTATATATATAATATAAATATAATAATAAATTCGGATTCGTGAATCGCGTATAGACAAAATCATCGAAAAGTTTTCTGTCGGATACGGAAACTTGAGTTTCCGACGTTTGTGAATAACCCCGCAGTTCAGGTGACTATGGAGAAAGTGGAATTCTATGCTCACATTGCACCCTAAATTTTTTAATTGTAAAAGGAGGTCTTCTACAAGTTCAATATAATTTTCAGATCCTCTATCTCCGAGAAAGTTTTGCATCGCAGAAACAAAAGCTGTCCAAGCCAAGCCCATTCATAGAATTTTTTAATTTGGTGTCATTCGTAAGTTGTCCAATATGGGGGCCGTCAAATATACCAGCTTTAAGCTTTTCCATAGTGAGCTGAGGAAAGTTTTGACAAATGTAAGAAAAGCACTTTCCGTTTACATGTAGAGCTTCAACAAACTTTTTCATGATCCCCAGTTTTATATGTAATGGTGACAGGATACTTTTTTCACAAGCTACAAGTGACTCTGACAATATTTTGCTTCCAAGGTGTCATATTTTCTCTCAAGGGCTAGTGTTTTCTTACCCAATGTTAGTTTTTTGCTCTACTGTCCCCAAGACATATAAAACAGGAAAACTTAGTGTAACCACTTTATTGACCAAGAAGAATATTTACTATTTATAAATCCACACTTTGCTACTTTTGGAAGGGGAAAAAAAAGAAAAGAAAAGAAGGAGAAAAAATTTGCCACTTGAGGTCATTGTGTTTTACTTTATTTAAGACTAATGAGATGTTACAATATTCTTCTTTTTACTATGTACTGTGATACCAGAATACTAATTTCCGTTGTGTAAGAGAATGCATTTTAGGCTACGTTTTGAACTGTCAATAAATAAACGCCAATCACATAATCGAGAAGAAAAAGTAATATGTCTTCTTCGGAAAAATAACTCCGTAACTCTTTTTCTCTTTCATGATAAAAAGTAACTTTAGTACCTGGAGAAAACAATTTTTTTTGATGCTTATTTAGAAAGATTCAAATCTCTTAAAAGATCATCTAATTCGTTTTGTGAAAAACATGTTGGTTCGTTGGACACATCTTCAAAACCAGTATTATTTTTTGATGATGGTTGTTTATCGGCTTATACTAAGGGTTCAGATATTTTTAGGCACTGAAGAGTCAGGCGAATGTTGTACTGGACGCTGAACACAAGTAGTAATTGGTTACTGCCATTTAGCTCGATTTAGCGTTAGTGCCTTTTATGTTGACAGTACAAAAATAACAGTCATCGAGATGATTTTGTGGTTCTCGCCAAATGGTTGGTGTTCCGAATTTATAAGCACTTCTGTTGTCACTTTTCCACAATCTTAAATATTCAACACACGATTTACAAACACAGTCAGTAGCCCAAGACTTCCCATTTTTATCCAAGAACATCCCAAAATACAGAAAGTAATTAAGAAACACATATTCTCCACATATGTAGCAAAAATAATTTGGATTGTTTAAACAAATTCTTGAAGTACTCATGATGTCGCAAAGACTTCAGATCTTAAAAGTGAAATACGCATGTTATCAACAGAAAATACGCTTAAATAATGAAAATTAAAAATATAATCATTTGAGCTGCATAAATAATTCTGAGGGTAGATTTGAAAACAAAACATTCTGACCTATGGCCAGAAACCTCCTTACGATAACGCGAAACGAGAAAATCTGACCCATACAACCTCTGCTGTTCCTAAAACCACCTTGCGCCTCCCACGAAATTTCAAAAACACCTTTCATACGTTCAGTCAATACCTTGATATAGACTTTAATTGCTAAGCTGACCAAGCTGATGTCTTGCAGCGCCTCTAGTGACTATTTGGCGAGTCGCCGACCCATTATACGAAAATTTTAGTGGTAATGTTGGCTAAACTTAGCAGTAAAGTATTTTGCATTTTACAAATAGAAAATACGTCTCGAAAAGTATTTCAAATAAAATACAAAGTGCGTTTTTTAAAAGGTATTTAAATGCAAAATATAAAATACGTATTTTGCATTTAGTATTTGCATTTTAAATACAAGTATTTCAAATAAATCACAACTCTGCTTATACATAGACGCTTTCACCTCATTATCCCACTACACATCACGCTGTTTATCGTTCCCTATCTTTTTCATTCCACACACTTCTTTTGCAGCCTCAATCATACTATTCCTAGGGTCTGCCGACATTCTTCAACATCCTCGCTCGTCGCTTTTTATCTATCATCAAGCTTACCGGATACCACCTTTCATATTCATTCCTGGTGGTCGCGTCTTGCAGTTTCCAGCTCTTGATGCAACAAACTTACCTAGGACGGACTCAAAAACCCGTTCGAGCTGTCCCGAACCATTAATTCATGTCTCCACACACTATAATTCTCTCATTCGATCGAGCTGTCCCGAACCATTAATTCATGTCTCCACACACTATAATTCTCTCATATTTTCAACCGTCGCTAGAACGTCCCTAACGTTCTCCCAAAACTGTTCTCGCTCGCGCTAACTGATAGAGGACACTGGTGCATACACCACCAAAACAAAAATCCTTGTCAATCCTGTCTTGAGACGCACGCAGAGCAGTCTCGGGTTTACACACTAACCCGATAAGCGATGCCCCCTCCAGGCAAGTCGACAAGTTAACTACCATTTCGCTTGGTTTCACTCAAACATAACACATCCAATCTTATTTCTTCCATAATATCAATCACTTCATTCATGTTCTCTTCAATCCCACCTCTCACATTCCACGCAGCTGTTCTGCTCACACCATCGGGGTCAAACTGGTGTACGTCGTTTTCGAGGAACGCCCTATCTCTCACATCTACGTTGTCCTGACGTTATTGCAGCCCTGAAAAGGGCTGGCAGGGGTCGCGACGAGCACGCTTCCTCAATTGACCCCCTACAATAAAAGGTGAGCATTTATTATTTCACAATTTTTACATTGTTACCTATAATAGTTGTAGCAGAATTATCAAGCAGTAATAATAGATTTTGAATGTATCTCGACAAGTTTTTAATGTAAAAATGTTTTTACTGAAATGCTTCTAGGAGGGGAAATGCCCGTCATGCTGACCGGTACTACCCGCAAGTAAAATTAATATGCGGTCTATTTTTTCGTTCTTCTTAATATTTGTTTATTATTTCAGAATGTCTAAAACAAGATTTATGTGAATTAGTGGACGAAGGAAAATCTATTACAGAAGCAGCTAGATCTACTGGCGTGCCGTTTTCAACGCATCAAGAAATATTGAAGAACAAGAATCGTGATAGCCCATACTCAGGAAAAAATCCAGTCGTTACAAGGGAACAAGAAGATTAAATGGCTTTTCAAATTAAGTTCCCCGGTAAAATCCTAACAAAAAAGCTCTCGTTGAGAAAAAAATAGAAAAATGACAAAAGAGAATAACTCTCAAAATCAAAACTGAAACAAAAAAATTAAACCGACTTCAAAAAATAACACTGAAAAGTATGAAATAACTAGCCTTTATTAATCAAAACTTATTTACAATAATAACTTTATAAATATGATACAAATATCCATATAATTAAATTTGACAGTTACTGAAGTCGGTGCCAAATCAATGTTCGACAACAGAAAGTCTATTAGTTTAGTAGGCTTACTAAACTAATTCGGTTTAATTTTTTTATAAAAAAAATTTTATTTCTCCCTTTTGAGTGATCTTGGGCTAAATAAATATCTAGGGCAGGTGGTCTACAATTAGTTTATTTTCTAATTCTGGAGCGCAATATGTTAACTTCCATTCTATTTATGAGCACAAATCGTGGGCTTTCACAATAAAAGATGCGAACAGATCGTACAAGGGATATTATTGCTCATTATGGCCATTATCAATGTCATCAATATCATATCTTCAAAGTCAAAGTCAAAGTCATATCAATTTATTCAAGTAAACCCAAATGCAAGGTATTTTTGAACGTCAAATCTACTTTAGTTCGGTTCGAAAAGAAAACCTGAATACTGAGAAGAACCGACAAGAAACTCAGTCAGGTATCATTTTTTCAACATCATTCTACAATAGTTACTTAAAAATACAATATCTATAAAGCCAGTAAATGCATATGCAGAGAGGATCATTTCCAGTCTATTGTTGTGTCTTCAATGAAATCGCTAATTTTGTAGTATGCTTTTCCAATCAGTGTGCGTTTAATGACAAGTTTAAATCTCTTTTCCGTTAATTGAGTAATTTCTTGAGGAATTTTATTATAAAAACGAACACAGTTACCCAAAAATGAACCACTTGAATTTTGTAATTTAAATTGAAGAATAACTAGCTGATCACGACCACGAGTTTCCACACCATTAACAACGCCTTTCTTTTGAAATAGATCTGAATTTTTTCTAGTGTACATTATGTTTTCATAGATGTATAACGAGGGTAAGGTGAGTCTTTAAAATGATCTCTCAGCGACTCTCGTGCAAATATCCTATCAATATCAATCAGTTATAAAATAACAGTGTAAACGTTGCATCATAATTACACCCTAGCAGTATTCTTACAATCCGAAGACGACAGCCACCAGCCGTATTCTCTGTCCGCCACAAGACTGACTCTACTGACCACAGCTACTGACTGAATTTATTATATCACAGGCAATTTATATCTTCTCCCTACTACCATTATACCATGTGAGGACAACGATTGTTAAAAAATGACATACAAGAGAATATCAATATAAATAAATAAAGGTTATAACCAAATCGCGTTATTTGGTGTATCTTCGAAACCAAAGCTCCAATATCAGTAAAATTTCAATGGGACCAATCTGAAAGTATATCCTTTCAAACAAAAAAAGAATTTTCCAAATCGGTTCATAAATGAGGGAGTTATGTGGTAACAAACAAAAAAAAAACATACAACCGAATTGAGAACCTCCTCCTTTTTTGGAAGTCGGTTGAAAAAGACAAGGAAAAGAAAAGTAAAATCGATTGACGTGAAAAAGGCTAAAAATAGAGCGCTTCAAGACAAAAAAAAAAGAATGATGACGTACGAAATAGAAATGACAATATTGACGCTGATGAGGACTTGGAAAATAAATGTAAATTCTGCGATTTATAGGTAACGGTTACACAAGGGTACGCACATATACCAAACGAACAGTGGTATATGTGTGTACCGTGTGGTTTGCGCTCGCGCTGAGTGCTCAGAATCTGCGACTTTTGCCTGAACAAAGCTTGACCCGTATTACTAATCTAGTGACTAGTATTACCCGCCATGGAGTTTAATACCGGTCAAAGTCTTATATTTTTTAAATATTGATTATGCTAAATTTGTTTTACTTATTGATTTCAGTTACTGTGATTTTGTTAGAAGAATAGTGACAGTTTAATCAGCAAAAAGATTAATAAAGAGATATTGGTTATTATCAGATTCGTGATTATTTCCTGTTAAATGACCGGTACGGTAATACACATTCTTACCCTATAAACGGCCGTATCTTTTAGCATGAGTTTTTACATCTCTAAGGGTCCATAAACCTCATCGTTTGACATATTTTCAACTTGATAACTATACCCGTTCTTGAGATAAAAGAGTCCTGACTAGTCGGACAGACGGACACACCGACAACGAAGTGATCCTGAAAGGGTTTCATTTTTCCTTTTATTGACACATTTTATTGTCTGTCTATATGTCGCAATTGATTTGTGACGAAATGTAACTAAAGTTTCATAATATTATAAAAAGAGAATATATTGACCGCTTTTTGTTTTTCTTTCACGTGAAAACTACAGAACCAGTCAATGTCGTAATATGTATACATGAACTGCACATAGAGAATAGTCAATCATTTGCACCTTTGGTTAAAACATAAGATTGGCATAACCAGTACCAAGCAGGCAAGCCGTGGATATTAAATAACATGATTAATAACACATATGAATAGCAATTCAATAATATTTTTAAATCGTTCAAGTATGAATGAACTAGCTACAACATTAATTATGAAAAACCTGATTATGGTTTTACTCCATAAAAAAATGTTTAATCATCTCTGTAACTTACTTCAAATTCCTGTTATCGGATAGGTATCATACGAGGTAGTTAAATATAAAATACTTAGTTTTATCTCATGTTAGTCGCAATGCAAACTATAATTCAGTCTAGAGTTATTTGTTTAGTTTGTAAACTGTAGATACTATAATACGTCTGTAGATATGACCATATATTTTAAATTTTCAAGAGAATACGAAATCAAGGAGAACTGTTTAAAGATTTTATTAACACTGTAATTTTTATTTAAGACATTATGTCTAAATATATTATTTACAACTTCTAACGGGAGAAGCGAGGTTGTCATTTTATTTATATTTTCTATTTTTTGCATTTTGGAAGTTTTAAAGTACAAAACTTAGATTTAAAAAAATCTAAGGTACAAAAGTGATAGTATATTGTGTTTTAGCTCTGAGTAAGTGAAAAAAATGGAGTAGGCCTAAATAAACATGTGTAGCTAAAGTTCTCGCGCTATGCCAAGAAGTTCTATAAAACTTCAGTAAAGTCTACTTACTATCACTTTACTGGAGGAGTTTTACGATAACGGTTCTACATAGACATGACATTGGCAAATGCGTCAATGTCACGTCTATGTAGAACCGACGTGAAATTGGCAATTTCTTCATGGCGCACAATCTATGCGCCATGCCACGAAGAAAGAAAAAAAAACTACGAGTATTATTACTTTCAAAAAAACTAGTATGTTATTTGAAAAATGAGTTTTAATTTGTCATTGTTCGTTATTTTTATTACAAGCTTTTATTTAACTTGCCGTGTTGGTATGTATGTTTGTATGGGCCAAATCTTGGAAGCTAAATTAGAACTACTTCCTAACGTTCGATTGGGTTGAAATTTAATATACTTGCGTATCTTCGGTGACAATGCAATAATATAGTACCATGGAACTGGTCTGATGATGGAGTCGGAAGGTGGCCATAGGAACTCCTAAGCTAAACAAGTTAAACCCATGGAGTTTGGGCTTATTTCTTTTGTCTTGGCAAACACTGGTGTTACATGATATCCAGGGTCTGAAGATGGAGACGGTAGGTGGTCATAGGAACTTTTGAACTTAACAAGATAGACCCGTCGTGTTTGGGCCCGTTTGATTTGTCTTGGCAAGCACTCTGAAGCTACATGATATGCAGGGCCTGAAGATGGAGCCGTAAGGTGGCCAAAGAAACTGTAATAAAACCACGCATCTCTATCGAGTTTGGGGTCATTTGTTTGTTGTTCATCATTTGTTGAAGTTCAAAATTAACAGCAAAAATACCTTGCAATAATGATGAATTACTAGAAATACACAGATTAAGACAAAACTAAAAAGTCGAAAATAAAATTATTACTTAATAAAAAAATAACTTTTATATAAACAAGCCTTTATTCAAAAATGGGATACATTTAACGAAACTTCAAAATTAGTGAAAATATAGACAAAATTGCTATGAATTGCTAATAAAAAATATAATGTCTTACAATAAAATGTTACTCCTTCATTAAATCGATATTAATTTAAAAAAAATTTAAGACGTAATATTATTTATATAATAATTTTATTGCCAATAAAAAAGAACAAGCAATCATTTAAAATAAAAGGTTGTGCTATGATAAATAACATTTTTAACCGATTTCAAAAAAAGGAGGAGGTTCTCAATTCGACTGTATGTTGTTTTTTTTTGTATATTTGTTACCTCATAACTCTGTCATTTATAAACCGATATTGAAAATTATTTTTTCGTTTGGTAGGTAATACTTCAGAGGTGGTCCCATTTACCCATTTAAATTTCACCGGTATTGGAGCTTGGACTTTGAAGATACACTAAATAACACGACTTGGTTATAACCTTTATTTATATTGATGATTCTCTTGTATGTCGTTAAGCTCCGGAATTATTTCTTTAGGTCAAGATCACTCAAAAGGGAGAAATAAACATTTTTTTATGAAAAACAATTAAACCGCCTTAAAAAAAAGAAACACTGAAAAGTACAAAATAACTATACTTTACTAATCGAAACTCAGGTACATTTAAAATAACTTTATAAATACGATACACATACCTATATAATTAAATTTGACAGTTATTGATGTCGGTGCCAAATCAATGTGCAACAACATAAAGTCTATTAGTTTGGTAGGCTTGGCATCGACTTCAGTAACTGTCAAATTTAATTATATAGGTATGTGTATCGTATTTATAAAGTTATTTTAATTGTACTTGAGTTTCGATTAGTAAAGGATAGTTGTTTTGTAATTTACAGTGGTTTTTTTTGAACGCGTTTTAATTCTTTTTCATATTTTTTTTTATTTTCTATAAACTAATAAATAAACTTGACAAGTTGTCATCCTGACAATGCCGGCACATACGCCGCAGAGAATGGAGTTAAAAGCCTATATACCATATACTTACATATACCAACAGCATAAGATGAAAAGAAACGGAAGGATACAGATATGATATTATAATCTTGAAAAGATTAAATTTCTCGACTTCAACTATCTCCTTAGAGTGCTGACTCCTATTTCAATACTGCTCCTGGAAATAACTCGAAAATACAGCTATTAGTTTATATAAAATTGATATATATAGATATACCAATAGCAAAAGAAGAAAAAAGATGGAGGATTATAGAGATGTTTCGAGATTAAATTTCTCGACTTCAACTATATGTTTATAGACTGCGAACTCCTGTTAATACTTCTCCATGTACAAAGCGGATTCCGATCTGGCGCTTTGCCGACCGCTGTCGCGGCACGCTCGGTAAAAAGACCTAACCTAACCAAAAAAAAGTGTTATATATATTATGTCGTCGTATTTGTATAAAGTTACAAAAAATTTGCATACCCAATGCGAAACAATTAAGTCTACATTGTCCTTACGATTTCTTCCCAATCATTAGTTTTGACCATTACACCACATTAAAGTTACAGTGATTGAAGTCGTGACCAAAATTGTATTGTGAAAACTGTTAATTTTGAAGTTTACCATTTTTTTATAGCAAAGACCAATAATTTTAAAGAAGATGCGATTTATATCTAAAGTAGCGAATTGAGATTTGTAGATAAAATTACTAATTCTATAGCTCCATTATAACTATCCCTTCAAAAATTCAGTTGTACTAAAACGAAAAAAATAATTTTATGCAAGGGTTATGTGCTGATGAATGTTATTTATGTATAGATGAACTGATGCTCTAAGAGCGTGTCCTTACGGTGTCCCTTTTTTGTTGACCGAGTTTCTAGTTTTTTAATAATGTAGGTACGTAAATAGATAACGATACACAGCTGAATTGATCACCATATTTTTGTTTTTGTGCACACTAGTAGTAAAAACACTTAGAAACGAGTAATATCATGATAGACTCATAAGCTGTCAAGATTTATACTGACAGTGCGAGGTTGCCATACTTACTCGTACTATAGCTAACTGTTTTTTCTAAACAAATTGCGTGCGCGTATGTAATCTAGACTTCTAGACAAATTTCGTGCCCTTTTTAAATACATGCTGGATTAATTTGCCTTTTATTTTTATAACATATTTTATTAGCTACGCAATCCATAGCTAAACATTGTTTGAGGTATTTGAGGTATTTTTAGAAACAACAACAATCAAAAATAAAAACGCTATTGTACTTTCTATTGTAGTTATTATTAATTTTTACTAAGCGACATCTAGTATAATTTATTTAAACTTGTTGAACGCACAGTTATTGGAACGCACATACGATAAGCACAGACAGTATAATTCGTATTTATAAAGCCCGTTTAGTTCTTCGAATGTAAGTAAAATATTTACAAAAACTGTTTAATCTTAAAAAATACTAAGTAATTTCTGTTTCATAATTATTATTTATGATATATTACCGAATACATTGTGATTGTTAAAATGTGATACGTTTAAACCACACTAATATTTTCTACCAAAACGAAAACGATTTCTACCATTTTGTAACATGCTTCATAAATGCATTTTCTTTCGGATTCCTAAAGTCCTTTCCGATGAGATTCCGATAGAGTTTGTGAATAGCATTTTCCAATCCGCCGGATTGAATTTATGCTTTCCGACGATTGGCCCTTTCCGCCACGGAAAGGTTTCGAAGCGTTATTACATACGCGTATGCAATTTGTCTAGATTTTTGACGACAGACGTCATCGATTATACACATATTACATTAATTTACTCGTCTCGGAAATGTTTTCGACAATAAAAAGTCGTCGGAAGCATCCGAAGGTATCGTCCCGAAATGAACTGTCACATTATGTCGTTTCGGAAGGGTTTCGGATTTGTGAATTGCGTTTAGACGAAATCATCGAAAAGTTTCCTGTCGGATACGGAAAGTCGAGTTTCCGACGTTTGTGAATAGCCCCGCAGGAAAAGACTAATGAATTACTCAGGCAAAGAGTTACGCGAAGAGTACCTTGAATTAGGCAATTAAACCCAAACAATAAAACTATGCTCCTCTTACTTAAAATCTTACCAAACTATTCCCTAAAGTATTATAACGTTATATCTACAATAGAAGTAATTTTAAAATTCAATTTACCAAGTAGAATACGTATTGTAATATCGTTTTATGGATTAGGTGGTAATGCACCATCTACCGAAATGCCCTGTAAAATGTATAATGTGCATTGTCTCGCAGTGCCATCTATTGATATTTATAAATACCATTCTAAAACATAATAACTAACTGAAGATTTAACAGTGGTCCGAGAATGGAGACCGAATATTATTATGATTGATGAACGACGGATCATCAATTAAAATGAAAATACATATTATACGGTCTAATTTTCACATGTGGCATTTCACAGGCATTTCCGATAGAATGTGTAAACGTGACGTGACGTAACAAGGGGCACAGCAATTCACACATGTAATTGATTATGACCTTCGTTTTTACTTCGTGGTTAAAACTGAACCGGAAAAAACTAGAGTGATCACAAATGGGAAGAAAAATATCATACATTTTAAAGACACCCAAATTAATTACACAGATGAATACATTTACCTGGGACAGTTAATGACACAAAATGATCCTATATAAAAAGAAGTACAGCGGGGTTATTCACAAACGTCGGAAACTCAAGTTTCCGTATCCGACAGAAAACTTTTCGATGATTTTGTCTATACGCGATTCACGAATCCGAAATATTATTTATATTATATATATATCATATTATAAATAGTCGTATTCACAAATCCAAGCCGTCGGATTGAATTTATGCTTTTCGACGATCGGCCTTTCCGCCACGGACAGTTTCCGACGTTTGTGAATAACCCCCTAGAGAGAAGAATTACCAATGGTTAGAGGAATGGGGCTTCAAAGAAGCTGTAAAAGATAAAAGGCTTCATATAAATATAAAAAGTAAATTATTTAACACCTGCATATTACCTGTCCTAATGTACAATAGCCAAACATGGGCTTTAACACTAAACATGATAAGCAAACTCGCAACCTGCCAGTACGCAATGGTAAGGAGTATTCTGATTGTTAAGAAGTCAGACAGATTGAAAAACAGGGTCATTAGAAACAAGGCAAAGGTCCTAGACATAATACAAAATCAGGAGGCTCAAATGGCGAAGGGCGGGACACATGATGAGAGGTCAAGACAAATGGAGTAAAATTGTAACACGATGGTATTCTAGAGAAGGTAAAAGCGAAAGAGATTGACCACAGAAAAGGTGGGATGACGACATCAGACAAGTTGCAGGAGTGATGTGGAAGAAAATGGCACAAGAAGTCAAGATAGATATGAATGAAAAAGGTTGGAGGAGGCCTTTGCCGACTTGAAAACAGCCCCCTTATTCACAACGCTTCGAAAACTTTCCGAGGCGGAAAGGGCCGATCGTCGGAAAGTATAAATTCAATCCGACGGATTGGAAAATGCTATTCACAAACTCTATCGGAATCACATCGGAAAGGACTTAACGAATCCGAAAGAAAATGCATTTATGAACCATGTTACAAAATGGTAGAAATTCTATTTCTTTTGGTAGAAAATATTAGTGTGGTTTAAACGTATGACATTTTGACAATCACAATGTATTTGGTAAAATATTATTTTAAACAGACAGAGAAACAACTTAGACAAAGAAATTACTTAGTCTTTTTTAAGATTAAACATTTTTGCAAATTATTTTACTTACATTCGAAGAACTAAACAGGCTTTATAAATACGAACTATACTGTCTGTGCTTATCGTCTGTGCGTTCAACAAGTTCAAATAAATTATACTAGATGTCGCTTAGTAAAAATTAATAATAACTACAATAGAAAGTACAATAGCGTTTTCATTTTTGATTGTTGCTGTTTCTATGTACCTCAAACAATGTTTAGCTATGGATTGCGTAACTAATTAAATATGTTATAAAAATATAAGGCAAATTAATTCTTAGGCATGTATTTAAAAAGGGCACGAAATTTGTCTAGAAGTCTAGATTACATACGCGTATGCAATTTGTCTAGATTTTTGACGACAGACGTCATCGATTATACACATATTGCATTAATTTACTCGTCTCGGAAATGTTTTCGACAATAAAAAGTCGTCGGAAGCATCCGAAGGTATCGTCCCGAAATGAACTGTCACATTATGTCGTTTCGGAAGGGTTTCGGATTTGTGAATTGCGTTTAGACGAAATCATCGAAAAGTTTCCTGTCGGATACGGAAAGTCGAGTTTCCGACGTTTGTGAATAATCCTGCAGATCTGCAGAAAACGCAAAAAGCAAGACTGGATTACTAGACTAGGCTAGGTTTAAACGACCTACGTGGCGCAACGGCTAAGCGCGTCGGTAAACGGGTGATGCGCGTTCCATTTCCGCCCCGAGTCTGGATGTTTATGTATAATATGTATTTATTTACAAAAGAAAAGTCTATAAGTAGTACATCAGTTGTCTATCATATATAAGTAATGTACTTTGTGGTTGTCTAGTACCCATAACAAAAGCAGAGGTCGAGTTGTGTTACAGAGCGGTATAGACGTGTTATTGTTGCTCCACTATTTTTTTCAAGTTTAATCATAAATTTTTCGTGCGTGTAGTCTCAAAACGCATTTAAATAAGTGAACAGTGACGTGTTTACCTAAAGGGCATTTGGAATTGTTAATAAACACTTAACTTATTATACATTAGTGACTGTGATCAGTGTAGCAGAATTTACGAACTACCCTCCGATCAGTTGGTTTATTATTGTTTACTTTTAGCTTCGTATATAATAAATTGATAAATTATTGATGGACATTGATAAATACATTAGTTTAGTGGTCGCTCGCGCAGCGAACCCTTGATCAACCTGTTCAATCTACGTGCCGCAGGAATCGCGCAGCACGCAGCTAAGTGCCTACTATAGGTGCCAATCTCTCGTGCGGTGCGCTGTGTCTGGCACCAGTGACTTATTACAAGACGGCGGATCGTACCCACCGTAGACTAAGTCGCGCTTTTGTGCCTTGTGTTCGCTTATCTCTGGGAGACATATCAATTGTTTACGCACTGTCTTGCATTGTATTTTTACGTCTTTGAGTTAAATAATTAATCAAATCGAATATGAGTCAGGTTTGGGGATGCTGTGCGATCGGTGACGAGAAGGATGCTTCTATAGGATGTGCTATGTGCGGAAGGTTTTATCATACAGAATGTCTTATGATACCTGCTGTCGACGCCAATTCAGAGGGAGCTAAGAACTGGACGTGTCCAGTATGTACTGGCCTTAAACCGAAATCAAGCGGTGATAAAGATTCAACTCCAGTTCGCAATATTAACATTAATAGAGGGAGTAAGAAAGAGAAAGCTGGCCAGATTGAGTCTTCGTCATCTTCGTCAATGTCTGCAAAGCCTTCTGCACTAACGGCGGAGAATGTACGGGGCATAATTAAGCAAGAAATTGAAGTATTTCTTAAGAAATTTAATAAAAGCGTGCTTAATAGTATTAGGGAAGAGTTAGAACCATTAAAGAAAGAAATGTATGAGTTCCGGGAAAGATACGAAGAGATGAAATCTGAACATGTATCTAGTCAAAGGGTCATAAAGGAGTTGAATGCTGAAAATGAAAGAATGAAGGAGTCGTTAAGGGATCTAAATTCTAGAGTGAACTATATGGAACAACAATCGCGTTCTAACAACCTGGAAGTGCAATGTGTGCCTGAGAATAAACATGAAAATGTTTATAGTATTGTCATGCAGCTGGGACGGGTTGTTGGCTGTGATTTAAAGGAAGAAGAGATCCTACATGCTACTCGTGTGGCTAAGCGCAGTAATAACAGTAGACGGCCACGGTCGATAATTATGCAACTTGCCTCACCAAAACTTCGGGATAAGTTTTTGGCATCCACTCTTCAGTATAATAAAACTAATTCAAAGAATAAATTAAATAGCACACATCTGGGATTAGCTGGAGAGATAACACCCATATATGTAGTAGAGCACTTATCTCCCTATAACAGGGAACTGCATGCATCCGCCAGAAGAGAGGCTAAAACTAAACGGTATAAATACGTATGGGTAAGAGGCGGTAAAATTTTTGTTAGAAAAAGTGAGGAGACTGAAGTTATTTACATAAATAGTATGGACAATGTGAAAACGAAAATAATATAGGTTAAATAATTATTTAGGGTCTATTTTAAGATTGGTAAGCATGCGTGTTATTCTTAAATTTTAGTAAAATTCAGTTCTTTAAAATTGTATTATCAAAATTGCAGAGGATTGCGAACTAAAACTAATAACTTTTATGTCAATATGTCTTGTAGCAATTATGACATCATCATACTGACGGAAACCTGGCTTAATGAGTCAATACTATCTAGTGAGCTGTTTGACAATAGGTATGTTGTTTATAGAAGGGATAGGAATAGTGGAAAAGATGGAGGTGGAGTTGCGGTGGCGGTGAAGAGGCATTTGGAACCAAAGCGGATGAAAACTTTCGAAAGTGATTGCGAGGACCTCTGGGTTATTATCAATACACAAAAAATACATACTGCCCGTCGAGTAGCTCTATGCGCAGTTTACCTCCCACCACCTGTCACACGTTCTGTGCTTAAGCGATTTGTTGATAACTATAATGCCACTTTTGAAAATTTGGATATGGATGTTTGTATTGTGGGTGACTTCAATTTGGGTATTATAGATTGGACTTTGTTGTGCAACTCTGATAAAAATTACACGATTCCTAGCATATGCGAGACCTTAGTAGATTTTACGTATGTTAACAAACTTGAACAATTTAATAATGTCGTTAACAAATTCGATCGTATCCTGGATCTTGTTCTTACAACACTTCACTCTGTAACGGTAACTGAATGCTTGGCCCCTCTTACTGTAGTTGATAATTTTCATCCGCCTTTAGACATAGTAATTCTATTATCTGATACACATAAGTTGCCTTATAACTCTCCTGTTAGCAGACCTAATTTTAATAAGGCAGACTATGAAGCTATTTGTAAACATTTAAATGAAAAGGACTGGAATTGCTTGTTTGAAGGTCTAGAAAGTGTAAATGACATGCTTGTTGTGTTTTATAAAATACTGAACGGGGCTATTCGGGAGTTTGTCCCATACAGAAAGCCAAGGAAAAATAAATTTCCACCCTGGTTTGACCGCATTTTGATAAGATTGCTGAACAATAAAAATAGGTTAAGAAAACGTTTCAAAACGTACAAAAATCCTTTAGATAAAATAGAATTCCGACTTATAGCGTCACGATGTAGAGAACTAGCAATAAAACGATATAATGACTACGTGCGTAATTTAGAGGAGAGTCTAGCAAAAAATCCAAAGCCATTTTGGGCTCACATGAAGACTAAACGTGGTGGCTCTAGTACATACCCTCTCACTATGGGCAATAGCTCTGACACTTCCTCTGACGCTACTGAAATATGTGAGATGTTTGCGACTTACTTTTTCTCCGTATATGGGACTGATGTACCAATTGGCAACGGATATACTTCGAATTCACCATTGTTGGACTCGTTAAAAATTAATGGACAGTCATTGACCACATCAATGCTATCCCGCGAATCGTTGCTATTTAAATTAAGGCATATTGACACCACTAAGGGCGCAGGCCCAGACGGCATACCACCTGTTTGCATTTCTTCTTGTGCGTCGTCGCTGGTTGTACCGTTGCTGGCTATCTTTAATAAATCTTTACAGTCAGGCATCTTCCCGACTATTTGGAAAACTGCTAAAGTTATTCCTATACACAAGTCTGATAATGATCATTTAGTATCCAATTATAGACCGATTTCTATTCTGTCTCATTTTGCAAAAATATTTGAATCTTTAATATGTCCAATTTTTCAAAAGCACTTAAGACTATATCTAAATGACTCTCAGCATGGCTTTGTTGCATGTAGGTCGACAGCTACAAATTTAGTAACATTTACTGAGCATTTAATAGCAGCAGTTGATTCAGGTAAGCAAATAGATGCCGTCTACACTGACTTCAGCAAAGCGTTTGATAAAGTATCACATAAAGTTCTGATTCGCAAACTGTCGTCATATGGCATCTCGGGAACATTGCTTACATGGGTGAACTCTTATTTGAAAGAAAGATCTTTTTATGTAGTTCTCAACGGTTTTCAGTCCACCACTCGACCAATTTCGTCAGGAGTCCCCCAAGGGTCTCATTTGGGCCCAATTTTATTTAATTATTTCATAAATGATATTTCAGAGTGTTTTCAGTCTTCAGAAGCGTACATATATGCTGACGATCTAAAATTTACAAGAAAAATCGAAAGCGAAGAAGACTGCCTACTACTTCAAAGAGACCTAAACAGGCTTATTAGATGGTGTGACATTAACAATATGATATTGAATTCGGATAAATGTTATTTCGTAAAATTTTCAAGAAAACAAAATTTAGTAAATTTTGATTATTCTATAAATAATGCTAGGTTAAAAGAAGTTCAGACTATAAGAGACTTAGGTGTCATCTATGATGCAAAATTGACATTTAAACCACATATAGAAAACATAACAAAGAGAGCTTCAAGATCACTGGGTTTCGTGATACGAAATACAAAAGAATTTAAAATAAAAACTAAAAAAATGCTGTATAACACGCTGGTGAGAAGTTTATTGGAGTATTGCTGCGTTGTTTGGAGACCTCATTATGCTGTGCAGTCGCTTCGTTTAGAACGCATACAAAAAAGATTTTTATGGCATCTTTCTTTTTCTATCTATAGGGCTAAAAAAGAAAGATCTTATCAGTCGCGGCTAAATCATTTTAATATGGAGTCACTGGAGGGACGCAGAGAATTATTGGACGCTTTATTTATGTATAAAATAATTAGAAATAAGATCGACTGTCCAACCTTACTAAGCCGTATACGTTTTCGCGCGCCAGCTCGTTGTCCTCGTTTCGCAATAACACCACTTTGCCCACCCCTTAGCACCACCGTTTTGGGTTCCAACTCGCCTATTTCACGTATGTGTAAAATTATAAATATGTGCAGTGGTTCAATTGATATACACAACGACTCTAAAGGCAGGTTCTACAGATGTGTTCAAAAATGTTTAAAAACTAAAAAACAATAATTAAGTTAATATATATATGTTTAGTATGTGTAAATGAAAAATGAGTATTGTTACTGTTAAATCAGTTATATGAAATTTAAAATCACCGTTTATATATTATAATGCATGCGGAATTTACCTATAAGTAGTTGTTACATTTGACGTAGTTTATTTAGCATGTATTGTATTACCTAAGTATTAGTGTAAACAACTGTTGGTAAATCTAATTAAAAAAAAAAAAAAAAAAAAAAAAAAAAGCGCTGTGCTGCTTACTTTGGGACTAGATGGCTCTATGTGAAATGTCTGAGTAGGTATATTTTATTATATTTATTATTTATTGTAAGTTTTAATCTATAATATGTAAAAGAATACTAAGTTGATCTGAATAAAAGGCTTTATTATTATTATTAACTTATAATAGCATTCTAATTATCAGTCGCATCTGTCAACTGTCATTTGGACTTGCCAGCAGAGTTGCCAATTTAGCGACTTTGTCGTTAAAAATATCAACTTTTGCCGCTTGTGTCGCTTTTTAGCGATCTTGCGCACGATGCGTTATTTAATTATAATTTAATTACCTGCTCACCAACTTATTATTTCACGTGTCGACTGTCTTCTTGACGAAATCTTAAATCTGCCCCTGGTAGAATCTATAGCGACCTTCGACAATGAGCCTAGCGACTCGGATTTATTGGAGCTGGCAGCACTGATTATTTATCAGTTGCCACCACCACTAGGGTTGCAACATCGTTCATAAAAAACATCGAAGTAAAAACACCAATATTTTTAAAGGCGAAACATCGTTTTCGAATACGTCAATGATTATGAACGACACATCAATGTTTTTTAAAATAATATTTGGACGACCGAGCACTGCTCTGAAAACTAAAACACGGGAGAAAACGGGTTTTTTCATAAATTTGAACTAGCTAGGTCGTTTTTTCGCCTAGTAAACCTCTAATTGAAAATTGTTAAAGCTGTTTTTGGGAACACAATTATAAAATTTACAAAGCAAATAAAGACATAAAAATATTTCTTAATTAATAGTGGATATTGATTGATTAAAATTACATTTTAGCTAGGAGTAGAAAACATTAAATACAATAATGTAAATGTAATTAATTAACTTAATTAATATAAAAGATAGAACAATTATTTATTTTGCGATTTGGGCGAGGTGTGTAAAAGAGAGATACCAAATTGAAAAGTGTATAAGTGTATGTGAGTGAAAAAATAATACACAATTACAGTAACTACTATAATAAATAAAACATCGTTCATAAAGAGCGATGTATCGTCGATGTTAGGAGATTCAACATCAATGTGAAAACATCGATGCTTATAATCGTTTTAACCATTATCCCTAACCACTATTTTAATCTGCGGTGTCAACCAAGAGTATATTAGCATAGAATATTAGTGGACTTTTTGGCGGGAACGGGAGAAGTGAGGTTGTCATTTTGTTTAGATTTTCTATTTTTTACATTTTTAGAAGTTTTAAAGTACAAAAGTGAAGTGAAAGTATTGTGTTTTAAAGTTTTGTGTAAGTGACAAGAATGGAGGAGATCTAAATAAACATGTGTAGCTGAAGTTCTCGCGCTCTTCCAAGAAGTCCTAAAATAGAATAATAGTGTCAACTAGTTTGCTAGTGTCAATGACTAAGGAAACTAAAGGACATAAAACAAGTACAAAATAATCCTGCCACCTAAACTTCTAGTGTCGCAAACAATGGCTGCCGATTAGTGATGTCCCAAATATCTACTACATAGATGTCGTTAAGTCAGTTGTTGAAATAAGTTTTGTTTCAGCATCAGTATTGAAATAAAAATCATTTTGTATGATATCTTCAGAAAAAAGGAGGGCTTTTTTTTGTGTCATAAATTTATACAAAAGTACTGAAATTTTATTCAAACTGAAAATAGCACTCAGCGTAGTTCGATGCTGTCAGCATATAATTAGAATCTGCGCCTAAGGCGATTTTAAGCTGTTATTAGCAACGATAGCAACAGGCCCCTTCAAGGATAGCCCCTTTCTGTCCTTACCATATATTCCATATTTTTATGAAGCGCTTTGATAAATGTTGAAGATCAATGAACATAGGTCAAAGTAGTTGAAGAACAGCACAGTCCTTTTAATGCTTTTCTTTTCTTTACATGCATAACGTTACTTCTTCTAAAGGTGACGGTGAAATTAAAATAAGTGCTACGAGAAACATACAAACGGACCGACCAAATCTATAGCCATGACGTACTGTAGCATTTTGATAAACTAAATGCTAGAATAATTAATTTTACTAAAAATTAGTGACCACAGTAATTGGGAATAACATTTCGATTAGGAATAGAACACTGTGGATTTCTATTAGTCGAATTCTCAAATTTTCAAATTCAGTTAAGTACTTCCAGAGGATACCCCGCACATACAAACAAACAAATTTTATTTCTTTAAATTGTGAAGAAATAATAGTAATATATAGTTTATAATATTATCTAGCGTAGAAAATCCATAACATACCGACCTTTTGAATAAATCTTTTGAAAGTTAAGATAGCAAATTGCTAGGCACTACAAGGGTGACCAATGTCAGACTAGTCATATCTAATGAACCTTGTTTTTTTTTTTTGCGTCAGGAAATGCTTTATGCATCCTGTCCTGCCGTAGGGGGCTGGCAGGAGGGTATGTGGGACTCCTCGACATCCCGAGGCCATTGGTGAGGCGCCTTCTCCAGAAGGACGCCCCAGGCCTCCGAAGTGGCGGCTTCCGCACCCCGCCTACACCACGGCAGGGGCGTCAGCACGCCCACCTGATTTTTACGTGTTTACTCACGGGTTTTTACAAGTTTTCATTCTTCCCACCTCTGATTTTAACGTGTTGTCTCACGGGTTTCATTTCGATTTTCCGTCTCTCCACCTTTGATTTTAACGTGTTTTCTCACGGGTTTCATTTCGAGTTTTCCTTCTCTCCACCTCTGATTTTTACGTGTTTCCTCACGGGTTTTTTAAAGTTTTCCTTCTTTCCACCTCTTGACCCGCGTCCTCCGCGAAGGACGCCGGAACCAAACACTTAACCAACAATACCCCACTCAAAGGAGAGGAGCAAGTAGAAAGACGACCCACACGACAGACCCCCGCCCTCATGCAGAGGACGCGGAACACAAAGCTATCCCCCCCGGGTGCAGGCCGGGTCCTTTCGGCTCCACCTCCTACTCGGTCCCAGCCCGGTCCCACCTCTGATTTTAACGTGTTTACTCACGGATTTTAATAAGTTTTCCATCTTACCACCTCGGGTCCGAAGGCCCCACACGCCGGACCCCCACCCTCATTATGAGGACGGGGAACACGACCCCCTCCCCCCCGGTCCGGGCCGGATCCTTTCGGCTTCACTACCTACTCGGTCCCAACCCGGTACTGAAGGCATCGCCGAAGCGACACCCTCAGGAGTGTTTATCGACTCTCCAGTCTAGATCCGCAGTGTTCAGTGGAAACAGGGTCACCTCGAGAAGGATGTAGACATGAAGTCTACGCACTGCGGTCTTTGGGATGGCAGGTTAAGGCTCCACTTAATGGGAGCTATAAGCGCCTGTTGGTCCACCCCCTGTGGCGGGTCATCCACACCACTCGGCCCCATATCTAATGAACCTATAGTAACATATTTTTTCTGGGTTTGAAAAATAGAACTGTTTGTTAATATTATTGTTGGTAAAATAATAATTACATTAAGTACATTAAGTTTTTAATAGCATATTCACAAAATAAATAAATATAGCTAACTAAATAGCACAATTTTTATTAAATAATTTCTGAATGAAACTTTTGAATACTGAGATTTGAATTTAAGCAGTCATTGCATCATCATGTCGCTGTCGTTTTTTTGTACGTCAAGAAAAGAATGAAATAGTTTCCGACACCTTCGTCTCTTAATTCTGCTCTTAAAGTTTTTTAAAAGATTCTTTAAATTGTACCGCATCTGGGTTATTAGTAAAACCACTACAAGCTCTTATTGGTAAAAATAACTCGGCGTGGTCTTGATTCACATCATTCTGAAGCAGATATTTAGAACTATGAGCAGATTTTTCTCTCTCGAAACATCAAATCAAAGTTCAGCCACATTCTGTAAACAATTAATAGTTTCCTGTTACTTTTTCTCAACAAAGGATTTACATGGTCGGGAAATTAAAAAGTAATTAATGACCACTGTAAATATTTTCTCTGATTCCCAATAATCTTTACGAGAGTAATGCTTCACACCGTAAAATTATTTTCTTAATGTTCTATTGAAAGAAGCTTCTTCGAAATGCAAATAACATAAATATATATCATGAATACCCCGTTGGGGATACAGCGTGAAGATATGTATGTATATATCATATACATGTATGTAATTTTTGCAGAGAAGTTTCAATTTTATTTTCCGATTACGTCAAGCCACTCTTTTCCTCTAATAATACATGATGGTAATCTGAAACGAGATAATTACGACATATAAACATGTACCTGTATTTATCGATATCTTTTTAATATAGGTATATGGACAGCCCTAACTGCAATAACAACAACAATTAAAAGTAATTTACTGTATTATATGAATAAAAACTGCTAATAACTAAAAATATACATGACTGTATTACAGTAAACTAAGAAACACAGTAATTACGATGGAAATATATGCGACATCAGACTAAATTATTGAATTTCTGTTACCTACCAGTGCAATTATAGATTTTGTTGATTATTACTTTTCCTCGAGCCGCATCCTAAGAAATTATTGTGGCATTATGCTAGCTTCTCCTTGAACAAAACGGTCCCAATATCCGCACAAAACCACAGAAACATTAAAAAAATATTAAATTCATTGATATGTTTTGAAACTTCGTGTACTTGTCAGCGTGTCGCAAATATGGCGGACCGGCACGTTTTGACATTACAATGATGTCACATGAAAAAATTACTCTTTGAGAAAAGTACTGTTGTTTTCTCTTACACACCCAAGAAGCCGTAAGTCAAAAAGAGACAACGCTACGTTTGAATGTCATGCGTTAGAATATATATAACTAAATGTTGCCGCAGATCAACATGCCATTGCCATGTCCTTTAGTTTCCTTTCTGTGGTTTCCTTAGTCATTGACTGGTGTCAACTGCATTTTTTAATTTTTTAAACATTTTTCTACGTTAGGTGCGTTAGCACGGTGTTAGGCGTCGGTAACATCTTTATTGCGTATGTAATACTTAATTTAAAAAATCATTTGTCTACCTCAAATATTTCAAAAATAAAATTCTTAACTGCCTTGAAAATCTTTTTCGAATATTTAATGTGTCAAAATTATTGTCTTTAAAGCCATGTTCATAGGTTATATAAAAGGTGGAATTTTTAAGAAGTGTATTTTAAATTTTCTAAAAGTATTAATAGTCGATTTTGGATAGTTTTACGTGTTTTTGAGACGTTGTTTCCTTTTCAGCAATCTACACTGATTCGAGAATTATGAAAACTAGTCAAATCGCCCAGTACGCGTTGAGACTCAGCTATTCGCAGGTAAGCCTTTTTTTTAATTGAGGACCCATTGTCCAGACTAAATTATAATACCATGTGCTTTTTTGAAGACTGTAGTTGAAGTAGAGAAATTTAACCTTGAAACATTTCTATAGCCCTCCAACTCTTTTCATCTTTAGCTGTTGTTATATTTATATATAGCAAAATCTCATATAATAAATTAGTAGGTGTATTTCTGAGTTATGTCCAGGACTTAGAAAAGGGTAGAAATGAAACGTTTGTGATCAAAAGTTACTTGAGGTCATATTATTTGTGTTTTTGGTTCAACTACCTCTTCAGAGTATGATATAGCTAGATCCAAAGGTTCTTGGGTTCCCACAATGAACTGGTGGAGCTCCCAGCAACACCCAATTTAGAAAAGTTTACTTCAGAAATTGATCTAACTGAATGGAACTCGTATTCCCGGCTTGGATGGCAGATGATTGCCATTGCCGCAACAGTTCCATGAAATTGGTTGTATCTTTAAGCATAGACTATTTATTGCTTCAATTATGTCAAAATAGGTTGTCTTTAAATGTAATAACTACTTATAACATATTTTATTTTGTGGCGGAAATAATTTGTGGTAATTAATTTAAATAAAATAATAATAAATATGCCAGATAATACACACCAATTGTCTCGTCCCAAAGGAACATTCCCTGTGCTGTGAGAACCAGACTACATATTTTTAACTATTTAGCTATTTTATAAGGTTTTAAACTTAATTATTGTCATGTTTCAAACTTAATTATTGACACAGTTCTAAATCAAACAATCTCAGCTATCTAGCACCAAATTATGTAGTCTGTGACCAAGTCTGAGGTCTTAGATTTCCTGAGAATGCTTCATTCAAATTCATAAATTGAAACTTACTGATCTGTAAGTGTTTAAATATAATTTTCTCGTAAATTACTTAATATAATATTATACAAACAGTTAACAATTTCAAAGTATAGTTTCTAGTAGGTAGTTACTTACTGGTTAAAATGTAGCTTATTTTGTGAATATATATATGTATATCTAGTCTAAATCATATGCCAACTTTTTCTTAATTATATATTTATATGTAAGGACATTACAATCTAATGTGTAATGTATATTACCTTCAAGGCCAAAGTATGAACTACTATATTTACAATGCTTACCATATTTACCTCAGTGGTTATCAGTTACCTACCTTACTTACTTACCTGTTAACTTTGCTCCTGGCAAGAAAGCCTAGATATTTTGTAAAAACTACAGCCAATTTGTGTACAAAGAACTTGATGATTTAGTAGATTTAAGAGGGTCTTATGGGGTTGGCAACTAACAAAAGATGCTTCTGGTGTTTCATGTGTCCTTGGCTACGGTAACCACTTACCATCAGGCGAGCCATAAGCTTGTTCGCCACCTGTGTAGTATGAAAGAAAAATAAATAATCATCAATAAATTATCTTTTATTTCAATTGATCTTTTGTAATTATATCAATGCTCAATGGTGCATTATGAACTGTTTACTTAGTAAAGTATAAAGTTGGTATACTTAGCGGAAGTATCTGTGTTTATGGTATGCACTTACATTTTCATTAAACTTTCTTTGTATAATTTTCCCTACGAGAGAATGCAAAGGGACTATGCCCATAACAGCCGATATCTTCTAAAAAAATCTCAACATCACACTACTAAATAAGCACTTATTTTAACAATTCTACATAATGCACAACAGCATAGATACTTGGGACGCAAAATTACGCTAATTTTACTTCACAATATCCACTAGAAACAATTTACAAATAGCCCAACCACTACCCACAAAATCTCGCCAAAAACTCCTATATCAAATAAAAAAAATGGACAACTAATTCGGTTTTATATTATTAGTAGGCATTAGCTGGGGATCATTGTTGTGCTCATTAATACATCTGTCTTCTAAGCTGACGAACAGTTACATATAGGATTGATTTTCAGCCAGGCACCTGAGGAATCAATCTTTTCTACATTGTCTCGAAATCTGATTTCCTGCAAAGTTCATTATAGTATCATCATAGTACAAGCCTTATGCTCAATTTGGAGGGTCTGGAATCACATATTTGTTGTCATTTGCTCGAGATTTATTACAATCCATCAAGGGAGTACATATACATATCTTAACGTTAATATTTCAAAACTTAAAACTACACATTATCTTAAATAATAGACTTCCTCAAAGTTGCCGCTTAGAAAGCTGTCATTGCTTAGGGTGCCCAACAGACACGAGATTTGTTTATAATTATATTATTTAACAAAAAGAAAAGCAAAACAAAGAAGAGAAGGACTTTTTTTTATTGAGTGCCTGTAATAAAATTTTTAATGTCCCCCGTATTAAAAATTGATCTGTATTCTACATTGACCTACAAGACAAGCAATTGCAAACTAAAACTTTGTCACACATGAGACATCACCACAGAAGACATCACAAGTTAATTACTTGAAATAAAGCACATAAATATTGCACAATAAAACTTCAATGTAATTTAATGACAAACTCGTTTTTAATGAAGTGGTCAAATATTTAGCTCTCAAATCTGACAACCTGTTCCTGTAGTTGCAACTCTTTAGATGGGCAAATTTTTAGTTCTACATTGCCAGTCTTAGCTCGATGGTATTCTGTACTGATTTCCAACAAACAGCTCTATATTCTACAATCGTCATTGCATCTTTCTATGTGACGAAAATGTGTGAGGAGAATGATGAAATTTGAGGAAGCGAAAGAAGTATGTAAGGTCCGCGACGCTTGGCGCTCCGTCCTCTCTGACTATCCCGTTAGGGATACAGCGTGAAGATATGTATGTACGCATCTTTCAAATAAAAAAAAAACTATGTACAAATCTGTTTTCCGTTCAAGAACTGTGATGCCACATGCTACCAACATTGTAACACCATTTTTCTCGTCGAGAATTAAATATACCATACACATTAGTAAACAAGTTTCTGGCCATTTACACAAATGGCCAGAAACTTCCCCACGATATCCCGAAGCGAGAAAATATGTTCAATACAACACCTACCGTTTCTAAAACATAGAAAGAGTGATGAAAGACTGACGAAGATAATCTACATAGCGAAAGTGAGTGGTAAAAGAAGCCAAGGAAGACGGAAATATACATAATGAACTTAATGTGTTTGCACTCAGTAATCATATCTCTGTTTATCAATATATTTATCGATCTATAATGGGGCACGCCTACCTCGCTTGCAGTTCTGAAATAAACTAAGATAAAAGTTTCTAAATCAATGATTTTATACTGTCTATAAAAATTTTTTTTTTAATTCTTTCAAAGTTACGCATAATCGCACAATTAGACAGAAAGAAATAGCGACTTTTTTTTATAAACTACTTTTATATATATATTGTACTAGGTTATTGTGAAAGGGGGTATAAATCCGCCGGGGTTCCAACGTGTCACTGTTGACTGTTATATTGCAGATGTAATAATTATGGGATACGATTATTTTGTTTTCCATACAAAAAAAACAATCATTTAATGGAAAATAAAATGTACCTAGGCGAAAACGTGTGAGGAGAATGATGAGATTTGAAGAAGCGAAAGAAGTATGTAAGAACCGCGACGCTTGGCGCTCCGCCCTCACTGACTACCCCGTTAGGGATACAGCGTGAGGATATGTTGTTATTACAGAATTTATATTTTGATTCAAACGAATAAAAACTACCAATAAAACCTTCACTTTTATTTTTGTTATCTTCATTTTTATAATTAATTTTTTTTTTATTACCGGACCATCTTCCCCATAAAACACTTTTGTAACAGCCAATAATATCCTTTCTTGCTTTCTTCTTTATAATATATGCATTTGTATCCAAATATTGTAGATGTACAAGAGAATACTGTAGATGCATCGACTCGCGCTGTATGACTTTGTTTGCCGTCTGCCGGGATGTTACAAGCGGAGAAAACGTCTGCCGTGTTGAAACTAAACTTGTAATACTATGATAAATAATATACATATATAAAAATCAACTTTGGTAAAATACTTTTAAAATTTTATTTTTTTTTCAAATTTTCAAAAACGTCTGCCAAAAGGTTACAACCGGCCAAATCGTATGCCATTGCATTACTTTGTAATAATATATCCTTTCATCTATCCAAACGCCAGCTTTGGTAAAATACTTTTGAAGTTGGTTTGATTTTTATACCTGTCTTACCTAAGTGACGCCATGGCTGCTTTGGGCTTAGTGACTCTCCACCTCATGTATGGTAGGTATAGGAGGGTCATTGAGGAAAATTTCATCTTTGGTGAAATACAGTCTGCCTTTCACTCGCTCTTAGACTAAAATGTTCGCTAGCGACGGAAAAACGCTGATATTAGGGTTGCCTCACCTTTATTTCAGTTTAAACTTTGGGGTTTTACACTAGAACTATTGATTTTTGGCGAAGTTGTAGAACGCAAGTTTTCCGTTGTCATGGGTGCTCTTATACCCTTCCGTGTTTACCCATCCTTTCGAAATAACCTTGTATATGAATATACATTAATGTTTCTTTGTATGTTTGCCTTTTATACGTTTCTAATCCGTTCATCCAATTGTGATGCAACTTTGGCGAGTTGTTTTTCGTATCTCCGCGAGGGTATCTGAATTATTTAATTTAGTAAATAAAAGACTACGCGAACGAAGTCGCCGACAACAGCTAATATATATTAAGGATAGATAGATATCTATCTAATCTCGATAGATATATATAAAGGATAGATAGATATCTATCTATCCTTTATATACTTGCATATGCAAGTGAAGCATTTGTTTGGTTGCGGTTATAAAGAGTGTTTGTGGTCTCGCGTGCTTTTAACAGGCTTATAAGATTACCATTACCACCAGTTCCGCTCACGTTTTGAGCGTAGCTCGTCCGTCCGTATTTTCCGTGTTGAATAATTCATACACAAATACCGTCACGCAGTCCTTAACGGATTAGACCTCTGTCTAAGTAAATAAAAAGTTTGCTTTCTTCTTGCTTCCTTAAATCTCATCTTTCTTGTCATACGCTTTTGCCAAGATATGGAAGTGATCTTGAGACATCTGTTGCTTCACGCTCTTAAGGTTTAGATTTATAGTCTTACCTTGGACTTTTCTCTTCATGCACTTCGCTGAGTTCCAGTTTAGTTTAAACTTACCTGTCGAATATATAGTCGTAAACGAGCTAAATAAATTTTCAGCAAAATCTTAGTTTATGTGAAACTATGTCTATGATCTGATCTTACGTTCCATTACATAAAGTAACTGCTTTACTCTCATTAAAATTTATTTAGTGATTGTACTGTTTTAAATCACAAACTATGCATCAATCACCTATTAATTACTAGAAAGAAAAAAGATATTCAAACTGTACCGTGAACCGTATTGAGAAACGATTTTCCACAATTATAACTTAAATTATGATGAGATTTGAGTATGCGAAAGAAGTATGTAAGGATCGTTAAGCATGGCACTCAGCCCTCGGACTACCCCGTTAGGGATACAGCGTGAAGATATGTATGTATTACATGCAGCTAAGGCCTAGCTAGTCGAAATGGTACTACAATGATACTAGGTATAATATGCCATCGGCGCAATTTAAATATTTCGTACTCGCGAATACCTAAGTTTTTCCGGCACCCCTACCATACATAGACTATTACTCCAGACAGCCTGTCCCGTAATACAAAGTGAGGCAAGAAGAATAAAATGTACATGTGTGGATGCGTTTTCTAACGAAATGACACTAATGACAGCCGATCAGCATATCTAATAATAAATGTGTGTCGTATGTACAGGTGAATCAGCTTATCTGATTTACCTTACCATTGTCCTTCGGGCACTATCAGCACACTAACAGGGTATTTTGTCGTGGCAACACAGTCGCCACTCACTTTCTTCGATTTTGCAACTCATGCAATTAACGCTCATTATTATTACAAATAAAATAACTAATTCAGTAATAAAGGGTTTTAATCAATAAAATAACAGGTACAGCGTCTGGAGTTATGAAGTCGTATGTTTTATACCTTTAAATTCTTAGGAAGCGTAAGTTCTCGTGTCGTCTCACTTAGCTCTTAGCTCCTCGATGTTTATAGATAAATTATAACGTAAATCCTAGGTCTTATGTATCTTTATGAAATAGAAATACATAGCTTCGTAAACTTATAATTATATTATTTCAATTGTTGTAATGCCGACGCCGGTGCGCGAGTTGAATTCGCACTATAGCCCGGTTTTTCAGCTTAAAAATTTGTTTATCTGTAAAATTAAGGGCTTATTATAAGAAACTAATGCAAGCAACTGGCTGACAATCTGTCAATATCTGGTTCCACTTTACTATATGTAACTGTAAGTATAAATAGGTATATTGTTAAAAGAGGTGTGAAAGTGTGACTGATAAACTTCGATGTTCTAGCCATTTTGTATGGAAATTAACGTGAATTTTTTTGTTAATCTGTACTCATGGTTTCTGTCTTCACAATATACGAATATTACTATCCATTTACGAATACATGTTTGTGTTATGAACAGTTTTAGAAATAAGAACATGACCTTTCTTGATCGCGTCCTAAATAATTTAAAACTTATGCGTATTTCGTTTCAATTTTTGTCATTATATTTGCGTCTAACTGACGCCCCAAATCTACGTTGTCCACTCGATTCCCGCTATTTATCTCGAGTTAGCTTATGCAAAAAAGACCTCAAAAAATAACCTCATATCAGTTAAGATAATGGGTTATCGAAGCAGCGGCTGTGCGATAATTTAAAAACGAAAGAAAACTGCGAATTGAAACGCTGGATTGTATATTTCAAACAGGCGTTTGTCCCATTTACGAGAAAGAATACGGCAGAATATAATGAAATAACACGTCCTCTAACCTTAGCCTCCGGCTGCCGATCTCTCGAGCGTCTGGTGTCAACGGCACAGGGAATCCTCTAGGGAGGCTAAATAGTGCCGTGCATCAAACTTAGCACCTTATTTTTAAGTGAACACCACAACACAATAACATACGCGTACATAGTATAATAAATAGCGGTCACAATTACAAATCAATAAACAATCAATCATAATAATATCATAGGAATAAACAATCGAAAACAGTGACTGATTCGCGCTAATGTCCAAACTAGGACCGCGACGCTTGGCACTCCGTCCTCTCTAATTACCCCCTTGGGGATACAGCGTGAAGATATGTATGTAGGTATGTTGCTAAATATCACTTTCATACCTTTTGTAGTCATTTAGAAAAATTGAGATCTCTGCCGTCAAAATTTCCAATGCGTCACCTTAACACCTGTTTCGCCTCTTAACGAAGCATCCTCAGGATATTCCAGAGATCAGACTCGATCAGCTAACCAGCACCGAATCCAACCATCCATCCATGATTTAAAAATGCAAAATAACTCCTAACTTTACCTGTACTAATATTATAAAGAGAGAGAGCGAATTTTGTAAGTTCATTTATATGTGGAGTGGAGGTTTATCTAATCTCCGGAACTGCTGCACCTATTTGAAAAATTCTTTCACTGTTTCAAAGGACGGATCGCTAGTACTTATATTATGAAGTAGTTTAATAATATGGACAACTAGCGACCCGCCCCGGCTTCGTACAGGTTGAAACTAAAAAAAAAGTGTGTGTGTCAGCTCCGACGCACGACTGGAGTTTACTGGTTTTTTTCCATACTTTATATACTTTTATTCACTTCACTGTATACAATAATATTAAATATCAATATTAATAGATATAAATGAGTAAAGTACTTAAAACTTTAAAATCAAAACATAAATTGATCGTTGCTATTCGTATAGTTATAGTAAATACATGCGTCAGCTATCGCACAGCATACTCTGTACACGTCGACTGTATACAAGTATACACGTATATGATTTCAAGGTAAAAGGTGCGCAAAGTACGTTCCGCAGAAAACGTAACGCTTTTATTTAACGCTTGTATAAATTTTACTCCTCATAAAATTTCCATACTGGGGGCCTTATATGAAAATCGATTCTTAAGGAGTAAACTCCAATAAAATACAGCCCATGTTACTCGTTGATAATAATGTAACTTTCTATAAGTGGAAGAATTTTTGTAATCGGTTGAGTTGTTATTGAGTTTATCCATAACATACAAACAAACAAAGTTTACCGTTTTATAATGTTAGAATAGATATAGTATAATATGTAGATAGTCTATATAGCACTGACCGCACATTATTTACTCTCGTGTAAGAAATAAATACACACATCAATAGTGTCTAGGGATCAAGTACATTTTTAACTATACAAAATTATCCAATTAATATTTATCAAATCTAGTCTTCCACAGTGGCTTCTTACTTTAATTCCTATGTTTAAGTTAACAACTTATCCCTATATTTTGTAAAAATTAAGAAAAATTACAATTTTTGCAAATTGTGCGAAATTAACCTAAGTTAATGTCGTCAATTAAATGACAAAAAAAAAGGCAAAAATGAGGATTTTTTAAATTTTTATTGTAAAGATAAAAAAATTAATAATCTGTTTCCACCATTGATACGAATTACACAATCACAGCGATTTGGCATGCTTAAAATCAGTTCATCAAAATCACTTTGAGGAATGGCCGCCCACATTCTTTCTAACAAGTCAAAAAGTTGTTGTGGGGTATGCACGGCATCCATACTCGGCAGAGCTCTTCTTTGAAGCATATCCCATGCGTGCTCAATTGGGTTGAGGTCTGGCGATTGAGCAGGCCACGGCAAAACGTTGATGCGAGCGTCGGCAAGAGCGCGTGTTACGACTCTAGCCGTGTGTGAACGTGCATTGTCGTGCATTAGTCGAAACGAATCATCCAACCGGCTTCGCAGAGGGATGATCACGCCTGAAACGATCCTCTCCGCATAAATCTGAGCATTGAGGTTGCCCCTGATCCAAATGAGATCGATTCTTCCACCGATCCAAATACCGGCCCAAACCATTATTGTTCCCCCTCCATTTGAATGAACTCCCTGACAAAATTTCATACGTTCTTGACGTCCAGAGGTCCTCCAAACTCGAGTACGTCTTGTATCCGGCCTCATACCGAAACGATATTCATCCGGAAAAGCAAACACAACGCCAGTCTTCTTCCTCCCAATTTCTGTGTTCGCGAGCCCATTATAAACGGGCCCTACGATTGCAAAATGCTATAGGCAAAATTCTCAGCGGCCTTCAAGAACGCAGACTCATTTCACGTAAACGATTTCGGATGGTTTTTGTTTGCTTATCAGCAAGCCTAAAGAGCTGTGGAGCCTCGTAGCCAACATCATGGGGGTCATAGTACGATTCCGTCGAGCAATATTTTGGATGTACCGGTTCTGTCTGCGAGTGGTGATGCGAGATCGTCCCCTATGTCGCTCGACCACGCTGCCCGTGATACGATAGCGTGTCCAGATACGGCTTATGACGCTCTGTGTAGTGCCAAGAGCGACAGTCACAGTACGTTGCCTGGAACCAGCTTGCAACATTCCGACGGCTTTCATGATCTCTTCTCGTGTCAAATACGCACGGCTAAGGAGTGGAACGCCCTGCCGGCGTCTGTGTTTCCTGACGAATATAACCTAAATGTCTTTAAGGCCAGACTGAATAGGCACTTACTAGATCGACGTGCTACATCTTAGGCTCCACTGCTACTTAAAATCAGGTGCAGTAAGAGTCAAACGCGGACCTAATTTTTAATAAAAAAAAATGTCGTCGCTCCATATCGATGCAATTTTTTTCAGTTCCGATGCAGAAATTGTAGTGGTTTTGTAAAAACGCTATTACACTTATAGGAATCCTGATTGACAGTTCATTTTCTATGTTTAATCAACATTTAAAGAAAATTCTTTATTCAAATAATGAAAATCACTAAAAAGAATCAATAACGATCCTAAAAAGTTAAAATAATAACCCTCAATTGCGGCGATACTCTAAAAGGTACTTGATCTCTAGACACTTTTGATGAGTGTAGTTGCATAGCCTATAATTCTTTAGCTTTAGCTACTGAGCGATTGTATATGCTACTATTTTGCCCCTTGGACATCGGCACGCTTATTACGTAACTTGCAGACAGCATGCGACAGCTAATATAGCACGATATCTACTGTCAAAACGAGAATCTGTGTAATGTAATTTGTATAATGGCGCTAAATCTACCGCGAAAAGCGCATTTTACGGTCATAGAATAATAGATACGCAATCGTCATACATGATACTTATTTTTTTATTACAATTAATCACCGGTCGCGCAGTGATCGCGTGGCTGTCGTTGTCTGCAAACTTTTTGGTAACCGTTTTGTCGGTTGAGCGACCAAGCGGTAGCATAAATAGCTAATTTATTAAATTGCTCCGTTACACAAATCGCGCAGTTCTTCTATCAACGTCTCTTCTCTAGACATGAAGCACAACACAGTTTCATTTCTTTCGAGAAATCTGCTGCTTAAGCAACGCTATCGATCGTACACGCGTCTAAAGACGCATGAACTACTAACTAGAAGCCGAGCAACTACTGAGGTGCGACTGCTAGTCGCGTTTACCGCTACTAATCGCGCAATCTACTACTTGCTTTAAGCGATAGTAGCCAGTGTGCGGTCAGCCTTAATATAGTAGCTAAATATATTTAAAACTGTCATTTCCTGCTTCTAAAACTAGTCTACACTAGTCACTCACAATTTTGAATGATAATCCTTGAACAGGAATTTTACTGCATACTGACTTCTTGCGTCATTATTTTGTTTATCATTTTGGAATATCTAATTTCATTGTTCAATAATATCTTCGAGAACTATAATTTTTTTAATGCATGTTTAATATAATGTATGTAAAAATACTTTTCGCAATCATTATTGTTAATTCTATTCCTTTTACGGAATATTTAACATACTTCTCCATAGAATACAGCTTTTTAAATTCTTCATAATCATATGAATTTTCATTAGTAGCGTACCCAAGTTTGACACCCATATTTTAGAACATGTAAACTACGAGTACAAGAGTGTCATTATATGTGGGCGTCCAAGCAAAAAGTTCCAAACATTTACTTTCCGAAATATACGCAGTTTGTAAAGTTAAGTGAAAAAATGGCATTTCGCGATTTTAATTGATTATAGTGTTAACCGACGGAAATGTCAAAAGCACTAGCATTCCTAGGCGAAAATGTGTGAGGAGATTTGAGGACGCGAAAGAAGTATGTAAGGAGCACAACGCTTGGCGCTCCGTCCTCTCCGACTACCCCGTTGGGGATACAACGTGAAGATATGTTATGTTATGTTATCTACAAGTTCATATAGTAAATGACTTTATATGATATTTCTAAGTAGAAACAAACGAGTAGAAGTGTTTTTTTTTTCAATCAAACTAAAAATGTTTTTTCTCAAAACAAACTTTTTCAGAGTATCAACTTAAAATGTCTGATAAAAAAAATATATGCCAGGTTTTGAATATTTTTTAAATCTTTAATATCAATTGACCATTCTAAATTTCGGAATCACTATTCCAATAGTGATTCCGAAATTTGGAATTCCCTTTTTGCTTGGACGCCCAAATATATCTTCTTTAGTTTAATTTTAAAATAATTGTTTTCTAATACCTCTTTCATGGACCAGTTTCTTCTCCAACCATTACCAATTCGTCTGTTTCCTTTATCGTTAAATTATTCATAAACACTATTTACCCTAGATTTCTATTATATTCATTTATGAATTCTATGTAATTGTTACATAGTCCAACTCTGCTACTTTCAATGTTTGTCATGATGTGGATATTTTACTGTTTATTGTTAAATGTACTAGTTCCCTTTCCTTTGCCAGTTCCTTTAACATAATTTGAATTTTCGTGGCCGATTCTGCATTATTATCATTAGTACTTTTTGCAATTGTTTTTTCGTAATTATAACATATGTGGCAAATTTTTGTAGGCAAATGTTTTCTATGTAACCAGAGTATTTATACACGGTTTCAACATTGATAGTGGAATCATCACTAATTTTTGAATACCTACACTTGTCTTTTTTCACCTCTTTTGTGAGAAGGGATATATTCAAACAGTACTGAAATATTACATATACATAGTATGTACATACTGTAGGCACCGCTCTGGGTCCGCCTGTAGATTCGATCAGTCTCCTCATCTGATTTGTGAGAAGCCTTTTTCCTATCTGATTTGTGAGAAATCCTTTTTGATACGGAAGAAACTTTCATAAGGTACCTAGTGGATGGGACTGGCTTATTTAAAATTTTTATCTATTAAATTTCCCGCGCTGCTTGATTTTGCGGTCAATTACAAAACGCACCGGAGCGTATTATGCAAGAGAAAAGAAGAGGCATTTGTCAAAGAGATGTATACATAAGTCTATACTTTTATAGTACATAGGTACTATCTATCTATTCTTTATAAAGAAGTAAACTTTGTTTGTTTGTATATAATGGATAAAATCAAAAACTGCTCAACCTATTTCAAAAATTCTTTCACCTATGGAAAGCTACATTATCAGCGAGTAACATGGACTTTATTTTATTTTCAAAAAAATATCGCACCGCTAGTAGTATTATAAATGCGAAAGTGCCTTTGTCTGTTACTTCTTCACGGCTAAACTGCTGGACCAATTTTGATGAAATTTAGAACTCAGATAGATTAATCCCTTGGAAAGGACTTAGCATACTTTCTTTTACTTCTACGCGGACGTAGTCACGGACTAACAGTAAGTATGTATGAAAACTGTATTACAACAATGTCTACACCATTTCTTATGTAGATAGTATTCTTATATTTCATATCTTTTTATCATGAAATAGTACATTGAACTAATGTGCGAAAGATAGGTGTCGCAAAAAATAGATCGGCGACTTCTCAAGGTGAGTTGTAGACATTAGTAATAGGTACTTCTTTTGTTACGCAACTTGGTGAGTTCGTAAAATACGCGTTGTTATAACATCCACAGCGATAAAATAGTCTATAATGAACTAGCTTTTACCCTTGGCTTGGTCTTTTAGTACGAGCAAATCGTGGTCAAAAATATCGCATGGGTACAACAGTTGTGGTCGATTGATTTGGTAGTTTGTGCATGAAATAAAAAGAAGCCAACGGATGATTTGTTTTTATACTATTTTAGTTTTATAAGGGTTGAATAAGGGGGCCTATTTAAAATTCTGACACATTTCTACATGCGCACGTTTTTGTGTTGAGTTGTTTTTTTGGCTGACATTTTCTTAATATCACCTAAATAGCTTATTTTGTTAAAATACTATTTTACCTCTAAAGACCTACATATGTATATAGACCGCTACAGAATACAGAAATCAACTTTTTGATGTTATTTTTATTAACGTAATAATAACTTAGAAAATCCCAACAAAATATAAGCAAATACCCCTAAAAACCGGCTAAGTGGATATTGGGCCCCGCGCAAATACAATTTTATATTCAGAAGACTTCAATGCTTTGTAAATTTGAACTCTTTTTTTTTTCAATAAAAGCATAAATAAACATTCCCTCTAATTAAAATCAGATGAGTCCTCCATGCAAGCTATATCTCAGTACCGTAACTAGCCTTTTATGCACCCAGTGCGAGTTATATTTAAGCTACTACCATGCATGTCCCAAAACTTGGTCCTGGTGGTTTTTGCGCCCCTTTGTCTGCGTTATGTGCCTGGGCACAGCAGGTACCGCCTTGGTTACGGCATGTTCCCTTGACTGGAGGAACCCTCGAGCGGTCGACTATCCAGCAAGGCTCCTGCAGCGTTCGCACAAACACGACAGTGTCACCACACTGTAAAGGCCACTATGGCTAACAGCAAACAGGTTTTTTTTAGTCGATTCGAGTCCAACACTACTCAGTCGGCGAAAAGTCGGACAGTATGCCTGGGATTTTTTCCCCTCTTAGGAACAAAAAAAAATGTAATCGGATCATAATTTTCCCTCGAACAAATTCACAAGATAGGCGAGTTAATAATAATAAATTCATTCTCATCATATAACCATTAACTGTTATCAAAATATGATAGCTTTTTACTTTATTTACATTAATGAGTTGATTAATTTGTTTATTTTTATATTATTTCTACGGTTAATTGATGGTCATTGTTATACTGTACAATTAATTGATGTTCCTTGTTATTCTTTGATAGTGAGTTGTTTCTGTGAAACTAATAATTAAACAGGTTATTTATGTCTGGTGTCTCCACCCACTTTAATTTGCAAATAGTATAGGTCATTGATTGAATAGAAACTTGGACAATTAATTTTTAATGCTAATCCCATTTGTTTTTAAAAAAACTGACCAAGAGTGCATTGAGCACATCGAATTCTCAATACGCAGTATTTCGTAGATTCGTATTTAGTGTATCTTTGAACTTTCAATTTTACCTTGACTTTGCTGGCTTCCGTAAGAGTTTTATTTCTATTAAAAACTATGTTCTGCTATTGAGTTCATAGTTTTGTGTTTGCGATTTTAATTTTTCATTGCGATACTATAACTGAAGATTACATTCGAAATTTTCACAGAATTTACTAGCGTCTTAAAAACTTCTATAACGATGTTGAAATAACCAGCTAACAGTGTCGAGCACGTCTTAATTGCAATTTGGGACACATTAGAAGTTCAAGAAAAAGAGGCGTCCAAAATTTTTTTTTTTTCATTTCTAGGTTTGGATTACGAATTTACATCTTTGTGCTAAATTTCAACTCAGCAGGTTTAAAGACCACGAATTAATTCAGCTATAAGCTGAGACATAGGGAGATTCACGTGCAGACATGATGAAATTAAGGGTGCCATTCTGGCTATATCCTAAAAATTACTTTGAGTTTCTTGCCAGTTCTCAGTACGGTTTATTCCGAAACGCTCCATTTTCATTCATGCCTTGTAAAACTTTATTAAATGACAGAATTTACAATTGTATGACGTTCTGTATGTATGTATTTCTGAAACCGAGCTCATTTTTTCAATAAGAACATCCGCACAACAATAAATCTAGAGGTACCAACTGCGAATAACTGCACAATGTCATGTGCGTCGTACGAATGATAAATTTAGATATATTATTATTGAGATAGCAAGTATTTATAACGTATTAGGATTGATAATATTTGACCTGGCGTTTCAGAAATCACAAACGTAAAGTCCAAAGTGTATTTACGACCTCCGTGGCGCAACGGCTGAAGCGCGTCGTAAAGTAAACGGGGGTCGCGGGTTCGATTCCCGCCCCGAGTCTGGGTGTTTATGTATAATATGTATTTATTTACAAAAGAAAAGTATATCAGTTGTCTAGTACCCATAACACAAGCGCTGTGCTGCTTACATTGGGACTAGATGGCGCTGTGTGAAATGTCTGAGTATATTATTATTATTTAGCGTACTTTTTGATGCAAGTGACTTGTCCGCGTCATTGTTTACGTTCAAAATATGTATGTAAAATTCCACATCTTCCTGTAGCTTTCAATGTTATATATCCACATTTCTACCGCGAAGTAATTTGAAGGGTTATGATTTTAACAGGGTGTGTATATAGTATGTTTATTTGTTCCCTCAGAAAGCCGGAACTTCTTAGCCGATTCAAAACGTACGAGGTGATGGGATTTGATTTCATTACGTGCGTGACATAAGATAGGTTGTTTTTGTGGTTCGTGCTGTCGTGGCTCTGAGGGTACAGGGTACAGATACTCTATTATTGCTCCTCCAAGAGTGCTTCGGTAAAACGCGAGAGGTGAACCCTTGAGTTCCATAGAAGATCCCAAAGCTTCCCCCGATAACGCGGTTTAGGACTACCACCGCTACACCACTATGTATATGTTTTGATACATATTTCTTCACCCAGTTTCTCTCCCGGGGATCTGTGTGCAGATTTCTCAGCGTAATCGAATAAGGTTGTGTTTTGAAAAATATGGCGCTTGCAGTAACAACAAACTCAAGGGCTAAAAAATTTATGGAACAAAAATATAACATATTATTATATTAAAATAATTTAAATAGTAGCCCATAAGTCTGCTACTGCTCACTTTCACTCTGTAATTTTCTTTGTCAATCGTTCATCACTCGTTCTTTCCTATGTGCCCGAAGCATACAAACATTCCTTTCTTCGTGTTTACAATAACGCTGTCATGAAATTCTGCCATATTGCGTATCTTCATTGGTTATTTTGTATGTACGTACTACCTGGCCATTAGCCAAGGAAAGGCAGGTAAATCTATTTGGCCTCAAATTCTAGCATTCAATTACAAGAAATAATTATGTAATCTTACTTCCAGGCTCTTTGAAAAATATTGTATTTTCGCTTTCTTTTCTATAAAATGTAATATATGGGATTGCTTTTCTTGTACCACATATTCTTTTAGCAAACAAGCAAACCCACTTAATATGAAAGGGTTACTATAACCTATACGCTTCTATCGAAATACCCCACGCCGTAGTCTGTTGAGAAAACCGCGATAGGGAGCTCATTCGACAATTTGATTAAAGAAAGAAACTTTCGTAACCGTGCCATGATGTACCCTGTGCGACTATTTCGGTTCTAAAAAGGATAAGCTACCTGTCAGAGGCGTGTGTGTGCTATGATAGAAAGATGCCATGGGCATCATGTCAGCAATTTTTCACAGAACAGAATCCATTTATGCAAGCGGTAGAAAACACACAAGGTGGCAGCCTTTCCTCAAAGTTAATAGTTCAAGTTCGTTTGTTAGCTCGAGGTCATTGAGAATTCTCACAGCTCATTTTTGTATCGAGTCCAAAAGTGCGCTGATATGCAAATGATATCGTGTTATTTGTTGAAAATTCATTACTAAATGTGGCTTTTCGTCAAATTACACCAAATCCAAACATTCTGACGTTCATGACGACGATAAAATTGTAACTTGGACTTGAACCTGATTTCAAATTAAGAAAAGTTTATCTGAATTGACTCGAAATGTTGGCGCCACTGGGTGCTCCCTAGGTGTTTCCCCAGTTCGTTGTGTGACGTCAATAGTACAAGTGTCATGTTTTGTTTAAGGCCACAGTGAGATATTTTAAAGAGTATCGTAATGTCCATAGCGGTAATATATGATAAATTGTCTATAAATAAATAACTAATTTAGTTTGAAAATATGTGCTTATTGTGCGTGAAGCGTTAACTATTGTTTGTTGACTAGACACGACGGCCAAGGCCAGTCGGAGTGGCATAAAGCCAATTATCTGGATAGGACATGTTTAGCAAACGTAAATAAATAACATGTTTTGTCCCAAACTAGGAATGTAGTTTATTTTGGCTGACTAATAATGACCCATAATTATAAATAATACCTCATTACGTAGCTGGAGCCAGTAAGCGATAGCCAGGAGAATAAAATAGACATATACTAGATAAGGAATATAACAGAATTAGAGATTGCAATATGACAGGACAAGAGTTGTAAATAATAAAGATAACAATAGGTCAGAAATAAATACATAAAGGATAGGAAAGTACAGAAGTAGCAATGAATCTAGGAGAAATAATAGAATGATGAGAATGAAAAAGATGAATAAAGACCCTCACCTTACACATGTCAGGGGAAGCAGAAAATAATTTAAAAAAAAAGTAAGCGATAGCCGAATCTTATGCGATCGATCGCGATATGTTGTTAAATCGAGCACAATATAATGCTGCCTCTGTGATTAATTAGTGAACTAAAAAGTACTGCTAGCGATCCTATTTATGCTACAAAAGGGCATTTTACCGCATGGCATGGTAATTACCAAATTAAACCAATCGTCGCGCGACTGCAGCGTAACTATCGTTTTTTGCTTGATAACCCTGCCAAATATATATAGATATATAATATGGTTAGATGCTCCCTTACAGAGCTATAACCAATTGCGTCATTAGATTTGTCATATTTGGTATCAAATTCAAGAGCTCTTATTTCCCACGATAAGTGTAGATATGACTAATCTTACCCGATAGAAGGTAATTACGTTTGCCATGGGAAAAAAAAGAAAGATTTTCAGGAGGAGCAAACACTGATGCCAGAAAAGCATTGCAAACCTTTGGCATTACTCTAATATAGCGATGGGTAAGTCCAACATTTTAAAGGATACGGTTTGGATAACATTTTGCTCCGCTGATCAACATTTAGGTCAACTGTCGTAATCTAGGCTAGATGGTGAACGATTTCTTTGCCGTCGGAAATTATAATGAAGAAAGGTCTTGAACTCCAAAAATTGAGTGACTTATGAGGATATTGTATAGACCAGCCATTCCCAAAGTGGGCGATAACGCCCCCTTGTGGGCGCTGCAGGCCTAAAGGGGGGCGGTAAGAGACCCAGAAAAAAAATGGGGGCGTTGTGTAGAGGCCTGGGGGGTGATTTGTAATGTCATTTAGCTAGGAGGCATCTTAGGCAACGACTGCATGAGCTCTCGACTCAGTAGACAAAATAAGTTTGGGAACCAATGGTATAGACTGAGGTGTTACTTTGCGGAAATCCATTTCATGTGATAAATTAAAATCTTTAGATATCTTCCGCTCAAACTCCACGTGTTTCGCTTCTCAACGAAGCATCCTCAGGATATATCAGAGATAGGATTCGGTTAGCTGACCGAATCCTATCTCTGGTATATCCTGAGAATGCTTCGTTGAGAAGCGAAACACTTGTCGATTGGTGCTTTTTGGAGTTTGAGCGGAAAATAGCTAATGATTTTAATTAATCACACTTATGAGAATGTTATTTTGTAGGCTTAAACAGAATGTAGAATGATCTATTTTTTAAATTTCAACAGGATTGTTGTCGGTCGACAACAATCCGGTTTCCTAGTACTAAAATAGTTTGTCACGAGTCTGTTAGTTTCAGCACAACGAATATAATCTGTGTGGGACGAGGGGGGTCATGTGAAAATTTCACTTGTTTGTCTAAAAATAAATTTGGCAACTACCTAAAACTTTTCTTGCTCGCTCTAACGAGCTAGGAGCTAAAATACCAATATTATTATTCATATTATACTGATAACATTACATCGTTTAAAAAAATTCAGGTGTAATAATTTACTAACAGATTCAAAGTAGGTTTGCAGAAATACATCTCTTTTTTATATCTTTTTATTTTTCCTGTAAAATCCACTATACACGTTAACTATAAACCTAATTAAAAAGTGTTCTTGACTGTCTGAAGTCCTATGCTATCACTAAAATCAACTTTGAATAGACCCAGTTGAACTCTAATCACAAAAGAAGATAAATTGACCTAATTGATAAAGAAAAAATGGAATTTCGATATTGAAATATCTGATCGAGACAGTTTGTGTCGATATCCGATTGTAAAGTACAATTGTTTTCAAAAAATGATTGTGTTTAGGAATAACATATAGTCCTGCGAGCCGGATATTTACAAAATGAGCTGAAATAAGAGCACTCTTGTTATAGATCTATCAGCATACTACATACAACAGAATACCAATTTTTATAGTCGTGTTGTTGATATTTGATTGATTTAACGTATTAAACAAAAATAGTGAAATAGCTAATTGTTTGGAAATTATTACTCTTATTCATAAACTCAGTATATAGTAGTATACTGGCGTATAGACAAACAGAGCTCGTTGATACGTGACGATTTTTAATTTATCATTGTCACCTATGAAATGAATGATTCCCTTCATTATTGCGATATGTAATATCACAATCACATACACAACACATAACCACTATTGAAAAATACAGTACTTCTTTAAAATAAAACAGGAATAACACAAAATAAAAAAGTCAACGGCGTTCTCCACAACGTGACGACTTGTGACGACCTGTCATTCAAAACGGGTTACAATGGCGTCCCTCCCGTTCGCTGTCCCTGTCTTACTCGTAGCACTCTATCATAATAGATTACATTCTCACTCGCACTCTGTACCAGCGTAGGATTTCGTACTACTATAGTAGTATTTATACTACAATTCCATCCTTTATGCTACATACTACCCAGTTTTCTGGGTAGTACGCTAAAATACTACTGTTTTAGTACCACCGCAATTTCTCATACAATTTGAAAGCAATCATGTCAGCACGAGTATAGCGCACTTTACTCAACCTGAAAATTAATGAATTTCACCACGGACACATAAAAGTTGCTATTATATGGTATTTTAGAGCAGGTATGTGTGAACGAGAGAGGGAGAAATGCCGTAATCTCAACGTAAGGGATTTCCCCTGATTGCTTTTTGTGGAGGCATCTTGGGTAAGAATGAGAGATTCCAAATTTCAACCGATTCGACCATAGAGTAAGATTATACATTTCAAATAAAACATTTTTGTGTTTCTAATAAAATATTTTTTACCATTTGGATAGAAAAAAACTCAATATTAAAGTAATAATCATACTGTATACTATTCGTGAAATACTACCATTTTAAATTCGAAATACTTCTTTTTTCTGACTGTCAAATTCCTACCCTGCTGTATACGTCTATTCCAGTATGTACTAAGTTTATGCTCTTACCGGACTATAGTCTATTTCATTCCTATTTGCCAAAAAGGTAAATATGATTGTAATGTTTCGTGTACTTAAACAAGACATTAAAATACATAAAATAATTTTGATAAAAATTATTAGCCCTAAAGACATTGCAAGAAATTGTATTTCATACCAATTTGGCCTTATCAAATTCATTTAATCTAAAAATAGTCAAAAAGATTGTATACCTTTTAGCAGATTAGATTAAAACAGATTATATGATTAAACACATCATGTACGGTAGCTGCCAATACAATTAATTCCAATGGCGCCAAAAACACTTGCATAGTAAACACATATCTGATATAAATAAAAAATTCTTTGATAAAATTGTTATCAGTCTCTCAATGTATTATATAAGTCTTCAAAGCTGACGAACTTATACGAATAATCTAGATGTGACTTAGCTTCGCACGAGTGTAATTGAATTGTTAATTGACGTTTTTTGAAAGTACATATTACAATAATGTATATAAGGAAAAAAAAGTGTGACGATAATGGCGTGGAAATTTTAAATCAAAAATTAATAGTAAGTAATTACCTACGTTTCTATAATAAAAATTCCCTTACAAATAACTCAAGTGGAAAAGTTAAATCTGTTAAAAATGTATTAAGAAATCGAACTAAGTATAATAATAAATGCGCCAGTATAATTTAGATGTTATTTTATAATTTAGTCGAAGACAGAACTGTCTGTGTATTCTAAATCTGATTAATAGTGACCGATTTTACTGCAAACGAAACAGACTTTCGGTTTAACAAAAACTCAAGTACGTAGTTTTGAGATTTCGGGAATACTTTCGGAAGGGCTGCTGCCGAAATAGAAACAGACATGACATAGATAGCACTCACGTTGTATCCTTAAGGGAACCCAGAGAGGATGGAACGCCAAGTACACGGCATTTGTCGCTCCGGCCTCTTTTAGCTGAAATGTCACATTTCAGATAAGAAAGGCCAGAGCGGACAAGTCAGACAAAGCGTTCTATAGCGCGAAAATTCAAGCTTATAATTCATCACAATCAAAAGATACGGCCATTTATATAATATACATTATACATGCAACATATTCTCCCGTTGTATCCCTAACGGGGTTGCAAAAGAGGACGGAGCGAAGTATCATGGTCTTTACATACTCAGGAGTATGTAAAGACTGTATGTGGTCCTAAAGGACTTAAAATAAAGTGGACTGTAATTTTTGCTGGCTCATAATAGCTTACAAAAGATATGATAAATACAATTAACAATTAAGATGTAAAACCGTGCGCGTGAGAACGTCTCGGAAGTTAAGTAAGAAGTCCTTTGCTCGGGCCCCCACGTCTTTCTCTCCTCTTCGTAAACCCGAACTGCCCCGAGGATTCGCGAGTAGCGACACTCCTTTTGCCATCCTCAAATCTCATCATTCTCCTTACACACTTTCGCCTAAGTATACGAATGCTTTTAACATTACCGTCAACTAACACTGCCCATTTGATCTTCATAAGTCCACTGTGGTCTTCCTTGGCTTCTAATCAGCTCACTTTCGCTCTGCAGATTTTCTTCGTCTCATCACTAGCGTGATGTGACTCAAATTAAAAATTTTTTTTCTTCGTTTATGCACTTGAAAGAAAATAATTATATTGTCATTGAATGGATTGATAACTACTTTTTTTTTAATCTCAATCCTATCGTTATGTAGCTTCGTTATAAATTGCGTCGTAACTGTTTAATTTTATTTTTCAGAAAAAATAACTTGTTATCGTTACAAATCGTGACGACACAAGCATTTCAACGTTCGTTACGCTATTTTAAGTGTACTACAGATTAAATAAACACAACTTTGTAGATGTCATTTGTGTTACGTTACGTGTGGACTACTTTGTCGTCAAATATCATTATTTATATGAAGGTGATAATAGAAAATCAAGTTATCTGTAAAGCTAATTGCTTTTAGAACTTATCACAGTGATTACAGTGGTATGCGAAAACGAAATCTGATATGTAAATGGAAGATTCATGTAACTATGCGCTTATCTAGTGAAATAAATCTGAGATGTTATATACCTGTCCTTTGGTGTGTCGATGTGGGTAGAAACAGGATATAGGAATACAACAAGCTTTCTCTAACTCATGTTATATGTTACAACCATGGATATTGTTAAGCCCATTATACACGCATCAGTAAAATATATACTTTATTATTATGCTAAAATATAGGAAAATGTATAAATCCAGATAAGAAAATTAATGGAAAAATATTTTATTTTTAACTCATATTTTACAGATAGTGTAAAAAATTTTTATTTTATTCATTGTATACAGAATTTATTTTTATAATACAAACAATAGTTACATACATATCCTCACGCTGTATCCCCAGCAGGGTAGTCAAAGAGGACAGAGCGCCAAGCGTCACTATCCTTACATACTTCTTTGCTTCCTCAAATCTCATCATTCTCCTCACACATTTTCGCCTAGGTATGCGAGTGCTTTTGACATTTCCGTCCACTAACACTCTAGCTATTTGATCTTCATACGTCAGCCTTTGTCTTCCTTGACTTCTTTTACCACTGACTTTCGCTCTATAGATTTAATTCGTCAGTCTTTCATCACTCATTCTTTCCATGTGCCCGAACCATCTTAGCATTCCTTTCTTCATTTTTTCAATAACACAATCGTGCGACCATGTCATACTGCGTATCTCTTTATTGCTTATTTTGTCTGCAAGGGTGACACCGCACATATTTCTAAGAGATCACATTTCTACTGCATTTATCTTACTTTCACTCGATTTCAGGCATACCCAAGACTCACTACCATACAATAAAGTTGGCACCAACACCACATTGTGTATGGCCATTTTGGCTGAGTTAGATATATTCATACTGCTTACTAATGCGGACAGAGCACCGTTCACTTTATTGCCGACTGCTACCCGTCTCTCCACATCCAACTCACATCTTCCATCCCTCGAAAACGCACTCCCCATATATACAATTTCGTTCACCTGTTCTAGACATTTTCCATTTACCCATATTTCACACTGACATATTTGGACAGGACATATTTGTCTGTAGATCTTCTCTTTCAAACACCAGAACTATTGTTAGCTCTCATATTTGTTGTAGATAAAGTGGGATACAGATATTTTACATTTTTTTTTCGAAAACGTAATGAAACTGAAGACGCATTAATCAACATGTTATACCTACGTTTTTAAATTCATAAAGAGCTTTCATTTGATACCCCCCACATGATGACCTCAAAACAAATGTTGTAACGCCCTGTTTTAGCCAAAATCAAAATTCAACTTTTGTAGCTCACGTCTAAATATACTCTGAAACTTAGCCTGAATAGAAAATATTGACATTACTTCGTATACTTGACTATATAATGTATTTACCAACACCATTTCTCTTTTACAGCCAGCGAATCGTGAAAAAATGATCACGAGGTCGGCGTTCGCGCTTGCCGCCATCGGCCTTGGACTATCCACCTACAGCGTCCGTCAGATGGTCCGCAACCAGACCAGGCGTTACTAGATCACCAATAAATGATCTAGAACGTTAGAAAACTACACGCTATAATATTTCATCTCGCGATCCATCGATGAATCTATATAAGAACAAAATGATCTTACCCTTAACTTGTTAAAAATAAAGACATTTTTTGAATTTCCCGCCAAAGTAATTGAACGCATATTGAAATTTGAAAAACAAATGTGTTCTTGATCCATTCAAAAATTGCCTTTATTTTATTTTTAATTTATATTCTGCTGTGTAAATGAGCGAAGTGAGATTGCTTTGTTTAAAAATTGTAAAAGATTGAATGTGGTAAAAATTGTATTTTTTTTAAATAATTTATTACCTGTGCGCGCATAGTTGTAGTGTAACACCCTTTAGTTAACTTGTTTGAATTTGTTTAATATAGGTTGATTGCATGGGTGGTTATAATTTAAAATATGTTAGTATGGATGAACGTGAAAAGTACCTTTTAACCGTCTATTTTGTGATGAAAGCCAAATAAACATAGTAAATAGCATGATATTTGAATTTTTATTTCAATTAAGAATTCCTACATTTTCAGTCCATTCATTTTGTCAAATAATATATTTGATAATATTACATATGTATTAGTTTCTGTACTAAAATTTAAGAAAAACATGGAATCATTCAGAGTGTATTTGTACGTATTATTCACTAATATACATCTCAAGTGTATATTTCTCAAAGAAGTATTTTTACCCGAAGTTTTTAATAATCCGGCCAGGAACTCCGCACCTCGTCAGACGTTTTTTTTTCTGGTTTTGGGTTACCAGTATTACGTCTGTGACAATCGGCTCGGTAGGTGTAAAGCGGGGACTTTTTGGCGGTAACGAAAGAAGTGAGGTTGTCATTTTATTTAGATTTTCTATTTTTTACATTTTTGGGAGTTTTAAAGTATAAAAGAATGGAGTAGGACTAAATAAACATGTGTAGCTGAAGTTCTCGCACTCTTCCAAGAAGTCCTATAAAACTGCAGTAAAGTCTACTATCACTTTACTGGAGGAGTTTTACGACAATGATTCTACATAAATAATAATACAATACGTGACATTGGCAATGCGCTAATCTGTGCGCCATGTCATGAAGAAAGAAAAAAAATAGGAGTAAAGCACACAGAAAATTATATAGTGTAAAGTACCATAGTATGTGTCAGATTTTTACTGCGTAACCAAAAAAAAGCTGTAAAATGGGCTGCAAGAATTTTAGAATTATATTGTATTTTGCGTTACTAACAAATCTTTGAAGCAGGCATATATGACCTTGATACCTGAGGTTACAATCGAAAGAACAAATATGTTAGCATGAGAAAAGAACAAGACTCTCGGACCAAGGATCAAAATGGACGATGCTTTTGCACTAAGAGCGTATTAGTATTTTGTTGACATGGTTTCTAGACTACTATAACGTGCGTGACTAGAGGACACAATACAACACGCAACAACAACTGAACATGACATATTTTTATTTTTGTAAACATTAGTCGTGATACTAGTAGCCAAAGCATTTAGGATTCATTAGTATTTTGCAAATAATTATTTCAGATTTGTACGTCAAGTCGATCATGAGTTGACGGAAACGAATTACACCGACAGTGCGAGATTTCCATACTTACTATAGCTAACTGTTTTACTCGTGGTCACGTTCAATGAGATAGAAAGAGAGACACATAAAATCCGTTTGACACACAATAAGAGCGGAAACTCATTATGGCTTCGTCCACTTTGATTCTTGGTCTGAGACAAGACTCCTACATGGATAGAAGGTCATATTTTCCTGCCTTTTATTTGTTAGTAATGCAAAATCCAGTATCGTTCTAAGACTTGATCGGCTGTGATGTGACGTACGAATTCTAGTGGTTTCATCCGACTGGCTAGGTACTACTAGTGCATAGAGAAAATATAATCCTCCTTTTTGCCAATAAAACATCGCCGATAAGTTCCACATTGACTGAAAATTATCAAAATTATCACACCTTAAATAATATCCTTTGTCAAGAAGACATCAACTTGTAAATAGAAACACACAGAATATTACTTGTTGCGGAAGATTGTCCATACTGGAATGGCACTTAGCGAGTCTTACATTATTAATTTTGCAATGTGCAAAATGAACGTAATATGTATCTAATAATATATAAAAATAAATGTTTGTTTGTTTGTTCGTATTTTATGAGCTAATTTGGTATGGAATAGCTTGAATCCTGAGGAAGGACATAGGTTATTATAAAAATAAAAAACGCGAACGAAGTCGCGAGCATCAGCTAGTATATATAGTATAAAAAAAACTTCATTCAGCATTCATGTACTTCCAATTACACGATCGACTTGAAAATTAGCATGTGTATAGCCGTGTAAATTAATACATAGTACATACTACATACACCACCTCAATGCTGAAGGTACGTGATTTAAGTGGTTATACCTTGTCGCGACTGGTTTCTTTTATTTAGCCACATGAGCTTATTCAGCGAGGGGCAACTGCCCCCTTATTCACAACGCTTCGAAAACTTTCCGTGACGGAAAGGGCCGATCGTCGGAAAACATAAATTCCGACGGATTGGAAAATGCTATTCACAAACTCTATCGGAATCTCATCGAAAAGTACTTTACGAATTCGAAAGAAAATGCATTTATGAAGCGTATTACAAAATGGTAGAAATCGTTTTCCTTTTGGTAGAAAATATTAGTGTGGTTTAAACGTATCACATTTCGACAATCACAATGTATTCGGTAATATATCATAAATAATAATTATGAAACAGAAATTACTTAGTATTCTTTAAGATTAAACAGTTTTTGTAAATATTTTACTTACATTCGAAGAACTAAACGGGCTTTATAAATACGAATTATACTGTCTGTGCTTTCAACAAGTTCAAATAAATTATACTAGATGTCGCTTAGTAATAACTAATAATAACTACAATAGAAAGTTCAACAGCGTTTTTATTTTTGATTGTTGTTGTTTCTAAAACTACCTCAAATACCTCAAAGAACGTTTAGCTATGGATTGCGTAGCTAATAATGGTTATTTGTTATACAAGAGTGTAAAGTTGCTTTTTAACCGCATGCTCAATTTTGATGACCGAGCAAGCGAAGGATTCTAAAATTTAATCACGAGCGCAGCGAGTGATTCAAAAATTAGAATTCTGAGCGTTAGCGAGGGAATCAAAAGAGCACGAGGTGAAAAATCTTTGCACTCGAGTGCAACACGTAACTTTTCATCCCACCTCAGCGAGGAAATGACTAAATGCAAAAAAAAACATTTACAATCACAAGATAGGTACTTTTATTTCAGTTTAGGTATTAACCACTACATTATGATAGGTAAGTATTACAGAATAATCTTGAAATTATAACAAATAATACTTAGGTATAATTAAGAAAAATTGAAAGTAACGTTGCTACAGTTACTTAAGTTGAGTGTAATATTTTTGTTAGGTACTGTAATGTTGGTGTTAGTGACTTGTGTACTGTTTTTCGGTAAACTATCTGACATACTTAATAGTTGTAACGATTCGTCGGATTCCCTTGGCGTAAATGTTGGCGAGAGAGGGCGATGGTTAATAGGCGTTTCGTAACGGCTCATTTTTGATATAGAAGGGCCAGTCCAAGGATTTCACCGCGGCTCTTTCAGTGTAATGGCTCCTACGGTGCCTTTACATGTTTTAGACTTATTTTAGATGGAATCCTCTGTGTATCCCTCTACAACCGCATTGGACTTCCAGCCTCCATGGCGCTTAAGAGACAGAAGATCAGCTCCTGAATCGTCCAAAAGTGTGGCTGTAGTTCTTCGGAAACAATGACCCGTGTACAACAGGGGTTCTGGAAGTTCAAGAAATGTTGCTATTTCTCGTGGGATACTGCCAATTTTACTAGCACCCATAGACTGTCTAACACACTTTCCGTTGCGATATTGTAGAAAAAATCGATTGATTGGAGTGTTAGGCGGGCGTAAGGCTTGATATTTCTCAACAATTGTTACGTATTCCTTGCGAATGACGAAGTTGCGGTCTCTTTTTGTCTTTGTATTAGGAAAATTAATTAATAGTAAGTCATCTGAATGTTTCTCAATGTTTTTGACATTAAGTTGTGTTAGTTCATTAGTTCGACATGCTCCGTTTATACCAATAATAAGAACAACCTATAACGTAGAGTATTGTAGTAGATAAATTAATAAAATCGATATGCATGCATAATTATGCCTATCAACATTTACTAAGTACATATTATATTATGTTAAGTAGTTGATTAATATACTTAAGTAGATACTGAATCAAGTGCTTCGTTAAGAAACTTTTCAATTTCAGATGCTGTGAAAACCTTCGATTTTTTTGGTTGATGTCCAGATGAGGCTCTTTTTAAAAATGCCACTAATTTAGGATAGGTGTCGATATGTATGTCTTTTTTCATCTTTATTGTTGCTTTTAGCATTGAATACGTACTCCATACAGTGCTTGATTTCTTGGTCTCGAATAATTCAATAAAATATGCCAACAAAACGTTTTCTGAGAAAGTTTTGGCTACTTTAGCTAGTCACCACGTGTTAAACATATCGTAGTACCTACTGTTTCAAATATTTGTTGAGGGAGAAAGCTCATTTGCGCATTATTAACAGTTTCAGTCAATTCTGTGGGCGTCAAATAAACTTCCTCATCGCTAGAACCATTCATTTTAGGTTTTTCACTTGTTTTCAAGTTTCTTGTTTTTAACCTAAGGTTTTAACAATATGACGTGAAAAGAAAATGGCGCGCGGAAAGCAAATTAAAAAAAAGTATTGTGTAATGTGTATAAGTAATGAGATTTTAACAAATTAAAAAAGGTTGTATGATGAATTCGGCATCATGGAGGGAGAAGTAAATAGGTTTAATGATGTTTGGAATTCACATTCTAAATTCAATTTACTTTATCCTCTAGCGCAGGGGTTCCCAAATTTATTTTGTCTACTGCCCACTTTGAGAATAAATTATTTTTTAGCGCCCCCATTTTTTCACCTACTGAAAAACCACTATAACTTCAAATTAAATTAATTAATTATTGTGAGCTATATTAGCGGAGATTAAACATTAATTCCAAACGAGACTTTTACTATAACCCGCAAGAGTTAACTTGAAACCTGAGCGCAGTAGGTAATACACAACGCCGCTCAGGTCTCAAGTTAACTCTTACGGGCTACACCTGTCAATGAGAATGATTATTGAAACGCAACTTTATAGTATTCAAACAGTATCTTTTATTCAAAATAAAACAAATATAATCGATCCTTATATAAAAACTAATCTGAAGGATGAATCTGATGCTGTTTAATAAGTTTGTTGATATCAGGTTCCAATTTACTCAAGAACAGTCGCAAGTCGCCACGTTTGGTAACATGCAAACGATTTCTCTTTTTAGTAAGCAGTGTTGCCACAGCACTATATCCACGTTCACACAAATATGACGATGGGAGTGCTATCAAGAATCGCTGAACGATTGACCACAATCCAGGGTACAATTGCGGGATCGGTTTTTGTAGCCAAAATTCTGGGTAACCATTTTTGAACTTGATTTTTATTTCCTCGTTTGTTGTCAATTCTATAAGTTCTTCTTCCAGCTGAGGTGACATTGCTGTGTTGACATTTGAAAACGGATCCAACACCCAGTCTGGTATTTCCAAGTTCAAAATGTCCTGGTATCGTTCGGTGAAGTCAATGTGGAGGTTTTCCAAATGTTGGCAGTAGGCAAACAATTCGTCGTTACTGCATGATACTGATAAATTCGGAAAATTGTGAAACTCACGTCTGCCCATATTCTTTTTGTGTAGAAACAGTTTGGCTGCGAAAGCACTAACGACGTTTTTTGTTTTAATTAAATTTAGTTCATCGCCTTGCAGTTGGAGATTCATGTCGTTGAACAATTTATACAGGTCTGTCATGTAAGCTATATCATTCTTTGATGTAATGAGCTTGTTGTGCAATTCTGTATCTTTAGTTTCCACAAGAACTCTATAACAGAGTCAAACAGGTTGTAAAATCGAGTCAGACAATTGCCTCTTGATAGCCAACGAACTTCAGTAAGAAACAACAAACGGTTGAAATCCTCGTCATTAGTAACACAAAGCTGATGAAATAATCTATCATTCAAAGAGCTGTTGCGGATGTTATTGACTGCTTTGATGACATATTGCAGTGATTGAAATAGTCGTTCACTTAAGTTTCTAGCAACCAAATGTTGTCTATGAATAACGCAATGTACAGCAAGGACATCTGGAATTTTATTTTTTAAGTACGCTATGAAGCCTTTATGGCACCCTGTCATAGCCGAAGCGCCATCCGTAGCAACTGATATAATATTTTTCAAGGGAATCTCTTTCTCATCACAAAACTTTTCCAATGTATTGAATATGGTTTCGCCTTTTGTATCGGTCTCTAAATTTCTAGCAAAGAATAGTTCTTCACATATTTTCTCATCTTTAATAAACCTCACGTAAGACAGCAACAATGCTTTATTAGTTGGTAAAGTAGACTCATCGAGCTGAATTGAGAATTGACTTGCCCTCAGGTGATCACACAATCCTTCAATGTTTTTAGCCATTTCATCAATTCGTCTTTGCACAGAATTATTACTCGAAGGAATTTTTCTGATAATATCTGCGGCTGGTTTATGAAGCACAGTAGTTATTACTTCCTTTATTGCTGGCAAAATTAACTCTTCTCCGATGTTATGTGGTTTGCCTTTTTGAGCAATCAACAAAGAGATATTGTACGAAGCTCGAAGTCCGTCGTCATCTTGCTTAGCAGCCGCCGAAAATAGTTTTGCTACACTTGGCTGAGTATAATGCTTCTTCTCTAGGTCTTGAAAATATGCTACATTCTTGTCTTTCTTATCTGGATGCATTTTATTCAAATGATCTTGCAGTCTTGAAGGCTTCATTGCTTCATTCGAAAATGTTTTTAGACATAGAAGACACAAAGGCGACGATGGGTTTGTCGGATTTTCAATGAATCCGAATTTAATATATTCCGCACAGTATTGCCGTCTCTTCTTTTTTACTTCCGACATTGTTTTGTTTTGAGAAATACGTACCTAAGTAAGTGTTGAACTTAAGTACTGCTCATCTATTGCGCGCGAAACCGCAAATAAAAATAAAATAAATATTACGTTGTTTATATAGGATTGCATAAGCAGCACGCACCGACAGGAATAAAACAAACATGCATAAACTCGTTTATCTCATTCGACGCTCAATCGTACTCAACAAGTCAGAACAAGTATTCTATGAACCAGCCGATTGATACAGGAATGCACAATTCGGGTTAACAAAAACTTGTTAAAACATGATTGCCCGCGGTCTATTATCTACGAAAATTACCTATCTGGGTGTAAATGTGTAGTTTTAAGTTTGTAAATATTAACATATGTATGTACTTTAACCAGATAATAAACCTATCTGGGAGTACTAATAACTATTAAAATGCGAAAGTGTGTCTGTTGCCTTTTTATTTGTTTGTTTGTGTCTACTTTCATTTCGAAACGGAACGACCGATTGATATGATTTTTATTTTGTATATTGAATAAAACAGGACGGATATATGAACTACGCGGAGAGAAATATCGAACCGAGTTTGAGCAATCTTTTAATTAATATTAGTTGATGTTCACAAGTTGTAGTTGAGAGTCGATAGCTCATGCAGTCGTTGTCTAAGAAGCCTCCTAGATAAATGAAATTACAAATCACCCCCCAGGCCTCTACACAACGCCCCCATTTTTTTCTGGGTCTCTTACCGCCCCCCTTTAGGCCTGCAGCGCCACTTTGGGAAAGGCTGCTCTAGCGGATAAAAACGGCTTTTGCACTCATATATCGAAGAGCAAAAATACTCTTTCCAAGATGGGGGGATGAAAAATATGTTATAAAAATATAAGGCAAATTAATCCTTAGGCATGTATTTAAAAAGAGCACGAAATTTGTCTAGAAGTCTAGATTACATACGCGCACGCAATTTGTTTAGATTTTTGACGACAGACGTCATCGATTATACATATATAAATATATGAGAACCGACGTCTGAGTGATGCAAGTGCCCCAATATGGTACAAATTATTAACGTTATCCTTTCTTTATAATTTAAATGCAATCTAAGTAAATCGAGAATAATTGTTTGCCAAAATTATTAATTTAGTTGTCTCGGAAACGTTTTCGACACTAAAGTCGTCGAAGCATCCGAAGGTTTCGTCCCGAAATGAACTGTCAAATCATTTAGTTTCGGAAAGGTTTCGGATTTGTGAATAACCCCGCTCGCCTTCCCACACAATCTGAGTAGGTACCTAATTGGGGTTGAAAACAGGCGATTCTCTTATAGATTTCCCGAAGACCACGAAATAAATATACATACATAACTTCATGTCTGCCCTGTCAAGGATACAATGTGAGATATGCATAAATAATAGTTTTGTTTATAGATACCAGTTTCTATCCGCAAAATAAAAGTAACATGCTAATTAATCCATAAAATTTTATTTATTCAACAAATACACCACCACAACCAAAAAGGACAGACGAAGATAAACGCATCAAAATACTCGTAATTAATTTCATAAATGCCCATTATAAAAAATTGCCATTACAGAATATCCTTCTCGTACATTAAATAAAAATATACATTCGATATTTTCAAGATACGACAATAGAATAATATTATAAAAGGTAAAATAAATTGATTTCTACATTTTTTTATGAAAAAATGTATAGGGAAAATGATCGTGATTAGTTTGTTTTATTTTGTGACCTGTTCAAATATGGCTAAATATATGTATAGTATTTTCCCGTTCATTTACGTACTTAAATACTTATTTTCTAAACGCACAGAAATAACAGAAAATCTAACACACATTTTTAGATTGCATTATTTAAATACCTACATAGTTAAGTGGCAACACCGGGTCTTTTTTTTTATTGAAGCAATGGCGTCTTGGCGAATGACGACTGCATTAGCCTCACAGAATATTATATTCTAAGGTAAATTCATAAAAATTATAATATTAAGGATCTCGATGTTGCTACTTTACGACACGAATAGGATACAATTAAACATCTTAAATATAAACTACAAAAATACATTATTTGTGCTAATGACTATATTTAAGTAACTACGTTCTATATTACGTAAACTACAAGCACATCAAATGAAGTCATACATTCGCAAATAAATAATTACTCAGTAATATAAGGGTTATTTAGAGGCTTATAAGTAAGTACCTACTTTGGATACTAGACTTGTACTAAGACGAGGCGAAAGGTGAATAATGCGAAACTTTGTCACAAAATAGATCTCACGATTAGACCATTTTATTTTAGTAAGTTTTGTTTTTTATATATTTAATATTTAGAATCAATGCTTACGTAAATGTCCGCTTTTACGTAGATGTGACCTACAGAATATACCGTGGCTAAAATGGAGAACCCTTGCAGGAGTACTATGTAATCCCAAAATGCAGTTACGGATAAAAGGTAGTCTAGAGTCTATAAAACTGCAGTGGGACCGGCCATGATATATGATGCTGTGTTGGGCTGTCAAGAACCAGCATGAATGAAATGGCAAACAGCATGGTGGCAGGGTTGACAAAATGACAAGGCTTGATAAAGTACGAAAGATTACGCTGAGACAGCGCCGGCCCAGAGGCGCCAAAATGGCAAATGAGAGATATAAACTTTTGAGCGAAAAATAGATGTAGATCCAATAAGTATTGATTTTTGCAATAAGTCGATTTAAAAAAAATAGTAATTATTATTTATTTAACGTAAACTGAAATTAGTTTATTTACATGCTAATATTTCTTGGCTGAATAGGCGGTCTCTATAACTTCTAATCCTAAATACCATTTCTATACCTTGTAACCTATTCAAAAGCAAATAAATTACTTATTTAACGTTGCCACCGTCAAACCGCACTCACTTGAAGGGGCAATACATTCGGGAGACATCGGCCGTTTCCGATTCTGGTCGGCCGCTATCAACTCTCTCACCTCCCGCATACCAGAGAGGGGGACGGAAAAATAGAATGGTGGGTGCGCTCTCTTGTCGCGCGGCACGTGGCAAAAGGTTTTTTAGAAGAGTTTATAACAATTTCTCTGTTTTGAGATTTTTTTCAAAGTAAAAATATATATTTGAAGTAAATAGACGTAATTCATTCTACACTTATTATTTATTTGCTATTTTATAATTATCAATATTATTATTAATGTGATTTAAAAGCCTCAATCAAAGGGCGCCGAAAGGCAATCTCACTCTACCCTGATCAAGTGTATGCACCGGCGCTGCTCTCAGATCTTTTTAGGATCGCCCCCATTGTAGACAAAATGATCGAAAGTCATACGCGTAGGTATGAGCATGTGATGAGTCGGGCTAGAGTATTGTGTGAGGCGGAACGAAGAGTATGGTATGAAGAAAAACTTAGATATCCCAGATAAGGAGAGTGACAAAGTACGATGGAAGCGACGTAGTAGGCAACCGTTTCCTAGGCTATGGAACGGGCACAGGTGGACGAAAGGATAAACCAATGGTTGACAATCTTGGTGCCTTAAAACGATAAGGGCCGACCCTAAGTAAAGGCCTAAAGTACGAAAGAAAATTTTAATGTCAATGTGAGAATTAAATTGATTAATGTTTTTAAATAACGATTGTTACAATTATTCAATTACTTAAATTAAAATTGCATAACCAATTGTAATCTTACAATAATTGATTAATAGATATCTTGTTTACTCTACAATACAAAAGACATAAGATATAATATAATTATAGAGATACAATATGGCTTATTAGAACCTTCAGTTGTACTGAATACATACCCCAACGGTATTACCACAGGAATGAAATGCCGAGGTACATATTCGCAGTAACAATCAGTATCAGTGGCGTAGTATGGATATATGTAGAAGGGTGTAGAAATCAATTTGCCCGTGGCTGAAAGAGATAGAGGAGTTTTCCGCTCGGAACAGAAAGTCAACTTGCCGCTCTGAACGGGCCACGGCCCAAAGCCGGCCGGGGTAAAGGACTTTGATGCCTAAGGACGGAGAAGAATAATTCCTCCCAGGGCGAAGAAATATTTTTCATCCAAGGTGGAAAAAAAGATTGCCTTAGAGTTAAGAATTATTTTGCCGTCCCCCAGTAGTATTCTCCGGGGTGGACTATTCCCTCCTGCTCTTCCCATGCTACGCCACTGATCACCAAGAAATATTTTTATTTCATTATTTGAATTCTCATAACAATGCAATCGGTCATTAATTATAAAGAATTCGTATTATTATAAATGTACTTAAATAGACTAGATTAAGTATTCTTTAAATAGATAACATTTGTACACTTGCTTACATCTCCAGCATGAGCAAGAGAAAATGAGGTTATTAGGTAGGGTACCACAAGAAACAAAAAAATGTTTAATATGTTTTTAGTTTATTTTAAATTTGGCTTTATGGTCATCTTTGTTTGTGCGTGGAAGTAAAAATTAGAAATAAAGAATAGAAAAAAGATAAAAGTATGTCGAAGTTGGATTTTTTGGCGGGAACGGAAGAACAGCACTTCATTTAGATTTTCTATTTTTTTCATTTCTAGGTGCTTTAAAGTACAAAAGTGACAGCATATTGTGCGTTAGTTCTGTGCAAGTGAAAAGAATTGGAAGAGGTCTAAACAAACATGTGCAGCTGCAGTTTTCGCGTTCTTCCAAGAAGTCCTTCACTTCTGTACTTAACTTCAGTAAACCTTACTGTCACTTTACTGGAACAGTGTTAAAGACTTAGTTACAAGAAGAAGACACAAATTTTAAATCAAAACTATGGTTGAAAAATGAATAATTTATACATCAATAAAAATGCTATTGTAATTTGAATAATGAATAGTGAAGAAAAGGCTGTACGGGCATAGTTCCCTTTGGCTCCCAAGAATTGGAGAATAATATTTAAAAAATTGGTATTTGGCGGTATTTTATGAAGCGTATCAGGCGGTCAGGCGTTTACTTTATTTGAAAATTGTTTCTAGTGGATATTGTGATGTAAAATTGGCGTAATTTTACGTCCCAAGTATTTATACTGTTGTGCAATATGTGAAATTGCTAAAATAAGTGCTTACATAGTGTAACGTTGACATTTTTTAGTGGCTTAATCAGCCTCAGCGATTCCCACTAGAAGGACTGCTCCACTACATTTCTCGCGAGAAACTCCAAGAAACATTAAAATCTATTACGTCGATATTTTAATAAAATAATATGAAGAATACATCTAGATACCTTGCCTTCTAACTGAAGGGAGTATCGTACAAATATGAATATTATATAATTATGTAACCTCCTTAAGTAAACACTGACAAAATTTAAAAAATTGTCAGTTTTGGCGGGAATTAAAAAATGTTTACATTTTGCAACTTTGATTAGAGAAGCAGTTTTTCTTTATACAGGGCTTTGCAAACACTTTATTTGAATTATCTTACAATTTCAAAGTTTTAGCGATAAACTAATTGGCATCTATCTACAAACGTATTCGTAAAATTTCTCCTGTTATAAAAAAAGTTGAGTTATAATCTCTTAAAACCTTATTTGAAGATATTTTTGCATAAAATCTCTTATTGCAGGTGTATGTAGTCTAATTCGCTACTAAATTATGAAATCGCACGAATGTAATATATTATATCCATATGTCACTGAGATATTTCAAATGAAAATAAAGTAACATTGGCTAAAACAGAAGTTTAGAACAGGTTATAGGAAATTTCAAGGACTTCTAAACGCTGTAGATATGTCCTTGAAGACTTCGCGCTATGGCCTCTTGAAGTACTGCTCATCTATTCGCTTGGCTAAAGCGACTAAGGTCTCATGTTTGCGGACTGTCTCTGCTAGCTTCCTACAGGGCAGCCGTGTTGTGATGGTAGTAAATACATGGCCGAAGACTAGCGCATCCAGTTCTGTTGGGCTGTGGAGGAATGTATAATTTTACATACATAAACTTAGTAATAGCCTTGATAATGTGTAACAGAAATCCAGAAAGGTTCGTTAGGAATTATAACTGAATCCATTTCAATTATTTTAAATATAAACCTAATACAGTGACTAATAAAGTTCATTTTTGTTTGAATAGATGTACGTTGTGCGTGCTGTGGTGCGTTATAATGTAAATACAACGGTAGGTTATTACCTAAAATTACGGTGATTAATTGTAATAAAAAATTAGTATCATGTATGACGTTTGCGTATCTATTCTATAACCGTAAAATGCACTTTTCACGGTAGATTTAGCGCCACTATACAAATTACATTACACAAATTCTCGTTTTGACAGCAGATAGCGCGCCATATTGGCTGTTGGATGATATCTGCAAGTTACGTAATAAGCGTGCCGCACGCATACTAATTTTTTATTACAATTAGTCACCGGTCGCGCAGTGATCGCGTGGTTGTCGCTGTCTGCAAATTTTTAGGTAATAACCCGCCGGCTAACGTTCGCGGCACTACCATAAAATATTAAATTCTCACTCGCACTCGTTGTACGTCGATACGCCGGTAGGTATATACTTATACTAAGTTTATGGCACGTTTATGGAATCTATAGTTAAAACCTAATATGTACCTACATTACTGGTCATTTCGTATGAATGAAAAGTAATGTAGTCGCGTGACACAAACATAACAATAATTACTGTTCTGCAAAAACACAAATTTTAATAAAAACACTTTTATTAATACTACTTAATTTATTTGCAAAATATTAAAATACCTTTAAATAACAAAAACACTGTCTTTAAAGAAAATTATCAGACATTCCAAAAAATATAAGTAAGTACACACCTATTCATTGTTAATAAGTTTGGTATAAATTGAATTATATGTTGTATATTACTTTATTTTAAGGTTTATACGTTTCATAAATGCTCTTCGTTGTATTTTTAAGTGAAAAAACATGCGTGTGTGAATGTATTTTGTGTATATGTGTGTAATGGAGTTCTCAACCTATAGAGTGGCACTGTCATTTATTTTGTACAAAAACAATTTACGTCTAAACGCTGTTGAGGTTACTGCGTTGTTTTATAGTTTTATTATTTGCTGTTTTTGCGACACCACCGATTAGAGCAATACGCCATTACATAATTGAAATATCTGTCTGAATATACAGATGTACACACAGGTACATCTCTGAGCCACCCGTCAGAGATTATACAGAGTATTAGTTATTTACTGCTTAATGCGAGCGAGAGTTGATATTTGTTAGTGTAAATAAATTGAGCAGTGGTGAATAAGATTCGTCTCTATAGGTTAAGTGCTCTATGGTATGTGTTCACTAAATAGCTCTTTGAAACGACAAGTTTATTTGCGAAGAATGAAATAAATCTAATACTACAGATTCGATTTCAGGAGGGGAGAAAGGGTCAGATAGGGTGAACGAGGGCCAAAAAGATTGTGGCCAAAAATGTAATGTCTATGGCTTATAATTTAAAACAAGAAGCTAGCCAGGGTCCTTTGTAGGTCTATAAATAATGTAATTATTAAGAATTTTAAAGTAGTATATATTCAAAAGAGAGTGATATTGTTTAAATTTAAGCTGCATAAGATAATATTGGTGTTTTTTTTGGGAGTATTTTATAGTTGGTATAAACTAATTTCACTTTCATTATAGAATGTATGCTGTACAGTTCAGTCTAGATCAGCAACTTCTACCATATTGTACACAGCCTTCCGATCACGCAAATATTTCAATAAACTTTCAACGCTTATTTCCTCATTGCTTGGTATTTTCAACGTCGATTTAGAACCTGTAAATTGTAGTCACAATTAACGAAATTAACAAAATTAACGTAAGTTTGATTATTCAGAATTTATTTAGAAAAATTTGAACTTTTTTTAATATAACAAAAATTAAAAAAAGAGAAAATCGATTAAAATAAACAATGAATGGAGTATCGCGTGCCTTCGACCTAAAATTATTGAACTACATTATAGTCTTTGTAAACGTAAAAAATAAATAAAGGATAAAATTTTGAAAAAACAAAGATAATATTGATCTTAACATATTGTTTCGATTGTATCTCCACGACTATTATAACTACAAAACACAAGGAGATAATTAGCATTATAAAAAAGAACTTTGTCGGTCGTTCAATGTGACAGTGAAAATAATTAAAAACAACATACCTACCTATATGAAACCTTCGAGTTTTGGAACTTTTTGGCGGTAACGGAAGAACTGACATTTTGTTTAGATTTCCTAATTTTTACATTTTGGGAGTTTTAAAGTACAAAAGTGATAGTATATTGTGTTTTAAAGTTCTGTATAAGTGAAAAGAGTGGAGGAGATCTAAATAAACATGTGTAGCTGAAGTTCTCGCGCTCTTCCAAGAAGTCCTTTATAACTTCAGTAAAGCCTACTATCACTTTACTGGGAGTTTTACGATAAGAAAAAACTAACATACTTGTGATTCTACTAAATAATACGTGACATTGGCAAATGCGCTAAACTGTACGCCATGCCATAAAGAAAAAAAATCTTCGAGTTCAATATTATGATAGCAAAAATTAAAAAAAATATATTAAAAACCTAAAGACCAACGTGACTGCGAGGACTCTGTCTTCTCGGACATATTTCTGACTGACGGCGAAGGAGATGCTCTGTCGTTACTGCTACTGAACTTCGCTTCATTTATTTCCTTGACAATACTAATAAAAAAAATTAGAAATATGCTGTTCATTGTAATTAATATGCAAGATTATAACGAAGGTACAGGTAATTTTAAACAACATATCATAAGTTACATCGAATAAAAGAAGAAATAAGAATAGTCTCAGACCAAGCTTTCGGCTTATACTGCAGCCATACAATGAACTAGAGAGGGAGTGAACGCATAATGTTAGGGTTACCTAATAATTGGAATACATTTACACTGTCCAATATGATGTTCAAACTTTCAATTAAATATAAATGTTCCGACAAGGTTCTGACAAACAACTCGATTCAAAATTGTTATTTCAAAAAGAATGAATAATTTTAAAATCAAAAATTTAAATACCGATTCACTGTGAATATTAATTTATCCAGACATAACATTAAATCTCCAAAATTTCGACATTTTTAAACTACGCCCTAATATTGCTATTGTCCAATCTGGCATCCCTACGACACTTAGGAAGTTCTATAATTAACTATACAATTTAACGATTGTAAAATACCTAGACTCAGTCGTAGAATCCATAAGATCGGTCTCCAAAACGCTAACATCAACTGTTTCTACTAGAAGCGACAAATGCTTATCATTGATTAAACCATCGCTATCTGCTCCACCATCAGCGACGCAATTAGTCACATGTATCAAGTCTTCAGCAACTTCTACAGAAACAGTCGTATCCGTCAAATCATTCTCTTCAATAGTGTCCAAATACTCGTTAAAGTTAACGTTAACAGCACTAAACATTTCTTTGTTAGGAAAAACTATGACTTCAAAATCAATCTTTTCGCTGTCAACATCAAATTTCTCTGTGAACTCGTCTATAGCTGTTTCTTCAACTTTGTCTAATATATCTTGGATTAAACTGTCCACAAATTCATATGCATCTTCGTTTACTATTTTAATTAAAGAATATTTCGATTGGCCGTTTAGTTCGCAAGTGAGTTTCCCTTCTTTGGATGTCATAATAATAATTTGCTTTGACGCAAATGGTTTGAAACCTGGATTAGATTTGAAATATTAAAGAGAAGATAGATTAAATACACAAGTACAGTACTTACAAGAGAACTAAATAGTTTAAATTACTTTATAAAATTAATTAAACGAGTAGTGTAAAAATATGTTACAATCTGGTGATCTACTATATATATAAATATTTACAAGAAATAATTGATTAAATAAATAGTACTCTTTGGTACTGTATTTAATGAAATTTTGCTTTAATCGTATCTTAAAAATAAAATGAAATCTTCTCTAAATAGTATAAACGAGGTTGCTATCGGTCTTTGTCTGTGTATTTGCTTATAATTTCTAAACTTCTATATAGATTTTGATGCGGTTTTCATCATCATTTAGAACATTTAACGCGGAAAGCTTATATGCATAATATATCTATATAGCGTCTAAAACGTAAAGAAATGTTTACGCTTCCTACAAATCCTCGTATGAAACCGGAGAGGATTACTAGTGCAGATATAATTTAATGCAAACACAACATTACAATAGTTTCTGATAGGTAGTATATACTCTTATCCATATACATATTATATTGGTAAACGTCTTATACTAACACACTTGTATTTGAAAACAAATGTGAGTGAAGACAAAGGTAATATGATGTCGGTCCGATATTTACCGAATACGTCTTTATTGTTACAAATCATATCTCTGCTAGAGTTCCTAAGGCAAAGCCTAGACTTCTTCAGTCTAGTGCTACGTTCAGAAACGGTTCTTTCGGGCGAAAGTCGTCGACGGTAAGACACTTGGAAAGCTTGAGTGACTAAATAATCTTCTTGAGGCTAGGAGAGAAATAAAGAAAGGATAAAGAATAGGAAAAGACAAAATAAATAATAAGAGAAGATAAAATAAAGAATAGGAAAAGATAAAATAATGAATAAGAAAAGATAAAATAAGTAACAGAAAAGTTAAGAGTACCTTACAAAACATATTACAGAAAATCTAAATAAGATGTTTTGCAATTTGTTCTACAATTTAAAAAAGTTGAAGCCGAAACGTCGTTTCAAATAAGAAAAAGTTGAGAAGAGTAAAAAAGAGTAAGTAATGAAATGATACCAACAAAAGAAAAAAGTAAAACTAGATAATATATTAATGATACTACCTATAGTTCTAAAATACGCGGAGCGAAAGTTTATAAAGATATATGGACATAGTGTAACACTAAGATTTAAAAAACAGTAAGAAAAGAAAAACTACATGAATAATATTAATCGAATTACAATACGAATGTTAAATAGCCAATTATTCATTAACCGTCAATTTCATTTGCGTTAGAGTCGCCATTCTGACTATGTGTCGGAGTAGAGAACTCGTTATGGGCCTAATCATAAGTCCTGCCTTCGGACCCGAGGCAGCTAACAGCGCTCTCATGTGACCATAGACTAAGGCATCGAGGGGAGTGGGACTGGAATATTGGAAGGAATTTGTAGTATATTTATATGAAACGCATTTATGTAGTCAGGAGCTCAGCGGTCGAGAAAAAGGAACGTTAACAACATTTTAATTACATATGAAATGGGTATAGTATCCCCATAACTTAAAAAGCGCCAAATTCAGCGCTCTATCCAGCTTCATGAACCTACGTCGAGGTTAACGGAGGTCTGAACTCTGAACTGATGCTTTGAGTAATTTTATAAAGAAAACAAACTTGTAAAAAACTTGCGGGGCGCAGGACGGTCGGCTGTGACTTGATTGGTCGCATCGAGAAATGACGTTGAATATTAGAGTGGATAGGCGAGAACTGCGAGCGTGATCGGCGTTTAAGTAATATAACACTAAACTATGGGCAGTCACAAGTGTCCACGCTCGAGGTTCGGCTCCGTACGAGGTATCCCTCAGCTGGGGAAACTCTCAGGCGGTCGACCATCTGGCAGGGCGCCTTCAACGCTCGTCCCAACGCGACCGGTAACGCTGCAAAACCCACTAGGGCTAACAGTAAAGAGTCAGTTTTTGAGTCTGTTTGAGTCCAACACTGCCCAGTCGGCGTAGAGACCGACTGAGCGTCCGTGGGGATTGTTGCATTATCTAGGATTCACTGGCTTGTGGTCTGATCGCTGAGTACTTTATTATGACTCCCGACACGCGTTCATTAACACACATTAGATTCCACTTCGCAAATAAACTTGCACCAAAGGATAGTGTCTTGTACTGCTGTGGACTAGGGTCTGCGGGCATGTATCCATCCGGACATACCCATCTCTACTTTGTATAAGTACTACAATTATGCAGAAAAGTAAATATCATTAAGGGTAGCTTGCACCAACTATTAAAACTCGATTTAGGGATTTGACATCTCGCTTGCACTAATTTTATTTAATAGTTGGTGCAAGCAAGATGTCAAATCCTTAAATCGAGTTAAAATAGTTGGTGCAAGCCACCCTTATGCTTTAAAACATTGTAGAAAATATTTTGATTACATATTTGAAACAATCTCAGGAAAAACTTGATTGATTACTGAAAGGATTCTGGACTTTAAGTTATGAACATTTCCTAATTAGATTTCTTTTACTTATAACTGACTCACCTGCCAAAGAAATAATCTCTATCACCTAAGCGTTGACTTAATGAATTACAACACTGTTCCACCTGAAATTAATTGTAAATTTATTATTAGATTTCAGCATAGGACTATTGGTCTGGGAGAGAGAATGAAATATAGAATGTACCAGCTTCTTCTTGTTATATACAATGCTTAAGATTTCTATAATTTACTTTATTTTGGCATTTGCTCTTTTAGTTAATTTGATATCTCTTTTAAGATATCAAATCGTTAATTTGATGTCTTTTTTGAGATATCAAATCAACAGCACCTGAAATCAATCTGAAATGAAAATGAAAAAATGAAACTGTTTTTTTAGACATCATACAAATACACCATCAAATACAAATAGTACCCAAATGCAGTCTGAAACCACCTTGACACTTATTACAGAGCAAGTTAATTTGTACAAATGTAATATTTAGTAATTCTTTACATAATGTAAGTTTGCATGTTGTCAAGGAATTACTAAATGAATTACATAGTGATTGATCCTCACACTAGGCTAGCCTGTATCATGTAAATTAAAGATAAATATTCCTTGTATTCCCAAAAGCCGTGAAAGACAGCGCAGAGATGGAGCATTGACATTAATATAAAAAAAGAGATGATACTCTACGAGCACTATAAGAATGCTAAATGTATTTAGTATAGAAAAATATAAATGGTTACAATAACTCAAAACTTTGTTATAAAAAAAGACCCATTCAGCAGATTATGAAAAAATCGGCCCTTAAAAGGATATAACGATGTGACAAAGTTAGTACAGAAAAGAATGATTGGCTAGTAGTATGAAAGGATTGATTGGTACATCATTAGATTAAAGTTGGACAGCGATGTAATACGCACTATGCAAATAAACCATATACACATACATACACTTAGATGTAAGAAGATTTTTGGCATTGGCCTCAAATGTGATCATATTGTTTAATCAATAGCTGTGTGATTATTTTGAACACTGATTTTTTCATGTGCAGCCGAAACTAAAATCACGTTGTTGCATCCAGAACCCTTTTGAGGAGTACCCGAAAACTAGGTCTTGTTTTAAAACTTCTTGCGAGTATTGGAAGGAGATTCCGAGCCAGTGAGCGCCAAGGTGGTAGAGCCATGCTGCATTGCAGCACGAATAGGGCCGACTCGCCCGGTGAAATACCACCCTCTCACAGAATATTGGCGTAAAATAACAGCATCTATTGCTGTTGTGTTTCGTACGGTGAGTGAGAATGCCGGTAGCCCATCACCCCCTCCCCCTCCATTACCTCCTTTGCCTATTTCCCTAAAGGCCGGCAACGCGCCCGTGATTCTCCGAACGTTGCCGGCGGCGGCGGTCACTTTCCATCACGTGACCTGCTTGCCCATTTCCTCCCTCTTTTATAAAAAAAAAACCAGGAGCTTACCAAAACTCTCGTTAAGGCATATAAACACAAGACAGCTCTAGTAAAATGGTAATGACACTACAATTTACACATCTTCGTAGTACTTCTGGGCATTATTGCTTAAATAAGCATTGTTCTTTTCTTTTTTTATCTACAAATAAATAAGTGACAGTAATCTCAATATTTAAAACTTACATCGGCCAAAACTTGCTCCAGAGTTTTATCATGCCAGTGTAACGCCTTCAGCCTTTTAGCCACTGCATTTCGTTTAGATCTAGTCTGCAGCCAACCAAGCGGCCATGGGTACACAGACGAGTTTCGGACTTTAGTGACAGCATTGAATGTGTCATTATCCAACCATGATATGTAAAGCTGCGAACATAAGAAAAATCATAAGAACATAAGATGAATTGTCACCAAAAGGGTTCCTTTTTTAATGCGATACCTCCGCGGCCATTTTGACTGTTTTGAATTGTTTCGAAATAGCAGAACGCGATCAGAACAGACGTTAAATGATAAGAGGTGAATATTTTTAAATTTTCACAATTTGTACACGTCTTACAGATCTAAATAAATCGGCTCTATGTGTTAATACTTTAAGGCCTAAAGCTACCTACCTACCTAAATACTTTTTTTTTATAATGCGCCAATTGTGGTCACGGCTGGTCTGCCCATATTAGTATTCAGTATTAACACGATATAGACCCAATTAATTCAAAATCGTAAAATGATAGAGTTCAACAAACGATCTCCTAAAAGTTATTATAACTTTAAGTAAAGGATTTACGAAATATTTCAGAACAAAATGTAATTTGGATTGAAAAATAAAATTCGAAATATTGAGCGGTCCCGACGTATTCTTTAATTAGTATAATCCCACTGTTAAAGTAAAGAACAGATAATAGTGAATTAAGTTATTTATTGCTATTTAAGGGTTCTTGCTAATTATATTTCAGGTCCGGGTATTTTTAATGCAGCGTTTTGACTTACGTTATGTACACGTTGAAATCGGGTTAGTGATTATGGCCTTGTGAAGGGACAGATGTACATACATACATATGCTAGTAAATTCATAACCCTCTTTTTTACACGCCGTAGTCGTGTAGAAAATAAATTCTAAAATAGAACTACTAAGATAAAACATGCTTACCTCCGCATTAACTAGTACATTCGTAATTAAGCTCATATACGCTCTCATCTCCGCCTTCTCCTCAGTCGACAACTTTCCACACAACGTGACACCCTTGTTGGCCGCAAATTGGACTATGGGCTCTAATTCGGACACGACGAAAGCCCCGCACTTTATAAAGGGAACGCGGCCCGATGGAGACATGAATTCTGCATTCCACCTCATCTCTACCTCAAATGGTAAATTACACATCTGAAACAACAAGTTTTAATTAGCTTCAAAAAAGGAAGTTCTGTTTTTCCTCATATTTTATCAGCCAATAATACTATTTCGCATAAGTCCCCGAGTATAGTGTCCTGAGGTTTCGAAATATTTTAATTTTTGTTCATCAAGATGGTGTTTTTTTTATTACATTACATGTTAGCTCTATACCTATGTGTCTTAAAGTTTCTTGCTTAGACTCCGCCCTCACACTCCGCCACCCGAACGCGACATATATCATTATAACTGGAATATTAATTCATATAATAAAATAAACCTTCAGCCAGTAACTAGTAAACTGTATTATCTTCCTATATGCTACAATTTTATGTAACTTACTCAAATAATTTAGGAGAAAGACATACTTAAAAATCTCTCAAAAAGGCATCACATTGCAGAAAATAAAGTATCGAACATAATTACATAAATTGCGTAATGGTTTTAGGCAGTTGATAGAAAAATGTATAACGAAATATATATTTAAATTTCACATTCATTAAATCTGTACCTGCCTCAGCACTTATTTAAAATAGCTCAAAATTTTGGCAGCGGGGTCTTTATTACCCATAGCTCATAATCATAACAATAGTAAGTTATTGAACAACAAAACATACAAATAAAATAAGTTACTTTTCTGTTTTAGGTTCTGGGATAGATATTGAAGTGCTTATGTTCATAAACTAATGTTAGCCTAAGGTACATAACCTTCTAAGTCCTAGTTCTGGACACTATTTGGACCAAAGTTCATATAAAATTGTTATTATTTTTACGGATGAGCAGCCATTGGCTGATGTGCCCACATCTCAGTGCTGGATTTTATTTTACTTGAGTCTTGAGTCATTGGTCAAGGCGACACTTAAAACTATTTAGACTCTGCCGATACCACACTTTCTGGGAGCTTGTTCTAAACATCCACTATGTGATTGTTTAACAGGTGATAAGCTACCTATTGCGAACAAAAATTTATTGTGACAAGGACAGATGCATGAGTGATCTTAAGAGTTCAGGAGTTCTTTTAAAGTATAGAACCCTAAAAAAAAACAAAAAAAACTGACCTTCAAGAAAGCTTGCACAGCGAGACAGCTAGCATTATCTGGTAGAAGTATCTGCTCCACTTCGTATGGTTGGTACAGCTTCACACTGTCTGGCCATGGTTCTTGGGCTAAAAAAAAATTATTTAAAGCCCTCTTCCGTCTTATACAATCATGAGTGCATCCAAGGAGAGTTCAGCTGGAGACAGCTAGCTCCTCGTCATCCCCTAGAACTACCCTATTACTACAGAATGTCATTAAATTTAACAAAAGATCTTCTACCCTTTACTATTTTGGTGGCTGCCCCATGAAAATACTATATTTGTGCATGTAATAATAAATATGTTGAAGATTTTAATCAAGCAAAATATCAATGTTTTTATTTCTGCTTAACAATTTGGTCTTGAAGTACATAATATGTACATTTGAGTGTTGGAGGGGCAGGCCATTAATCGTAAATACCTGTCAATGTACTTCGTCTATAATAATATAATATTTAGATTGGCCTATTGGAGATATGGTAATGCATCTGACTTCCAAGCCGAAAATCTCAGTTCAATCCATAATGTAATCATGTGGAGCATGTATTAGATATTATTATATAAGCAGTAGGGTCATCTAGGGAAGTGACTAAGTCGTACACAGTGACTCGGTTTGACTGTTCAAAATAAAATGTCTTATATATCTGTCTCCCTCGCACGTTTAAAGCCTTCTGGACTCCAACACATACAAACCACTTAGCCAGAGAATGACATGCTAAATGGCGGTGTCATCACGTTTTTTTATTTTTATGCCTGCAAAATTACTTTTTTAGATCAGATTTACTTGGAAAAGTTTAATGATTAACATCGATTCTGCTGAAAAGTAGTACTTCTATGGTTAACTTATTGAATTTTCGGTTGTTATGAAAAATATTCAAAATGGCATGTTGGTGTACAGTGAGAAAGGGTACACAGAGGCTCATAAGCCACTGTGTACCTGCTTCTTTTCATAGTTCTATTAGAGTCACTGTGTACTGTGTTAGTGAGTCACTGTGTACACCTATAGGTACACCATGATTCAAGTCCCATTTTTTTAATTTGATATGTAGTTTGATATCTGTAGCCCGTAATGAAAATCTGATAATGTAAAACTAAAATATAATGACCTAGTTTCAATATCTTCAAATATAATTTTGGTTGAACATTTTTATCTATATTTTCTACCCTCTCAAAAAATCCGAGTGACTTTTGCCCTCTTGACCCTATAGCTCAGTTGGATGACAGTATTATTGTAAAAATGCAGAAAGGAATGCTCAGATGGGTCAGGCACATAAAACTAATGAGTGATGAATGATTGATGAATAAAATCTACAGAGCAAAGGTGTGTCGTAGTAGAAGCCAACAAAAATCAAGGCTGACTTAAGATCAAATAGTCAGTGTTAGATGGTAGAAATGTTAAAAGCATTGTATACTTCAGTAAAAGAGTGTGATATTTGAGGAGGCGTTAGTATAAGAAGTATGTTAAGACCATGATGCTTGGCACTCCACCCTCTCTAAATAATCCGTTAAGTACACAGTGTGAGCATATGTATGTACAAAAGGCATCTTCACCCATCCTCTCTAAAGTGTCATCAACAGTACCGCCCCAGGAACAGAGTGAGAGGAGCGTGGCTCTAGGCGCTAGACGGTGAGGGGCGCCAAAATGCCAAAAGCAAAAAATAATTTTGAGTGAAAAATAGGTGTTAATTCAATAAGTATTGATTTTTGCAACAAAAGTTGATTTTTTTAAAAATTGATAAATGTTATTTATTTAACATAAACTGAAATGCAATTTACATGATGTAAACTCACAAACAAAGGGCGCCGAAAGATAATTTCACTCTACCCTGATCACGGGTTTGGACTGGTGCTTGTAGTAGATTTATAAACAGAACAATTCATCTATAATATAATATACTCAATGATGTAAACCTATTTTTATAACCAAATATAAAACGAATTTCGGCCCATCCCTGATACTTACACAAATATGTATTTCTGCACTTTAGATCTAATTGGACAGACAAATAATAAGCTCATACTGTTACTAGTACTTCAGATAGCATTAACTTTTATGATTTTTATGATCAACTCAAAATTTTGAAAAATTTCAAAAGGTGACTTTCATTCTGAGTGCTATATATGTCATTCCTGGAGACAGGCTGCTTCTCAATTAAGATCAAATTATTATATAAATATGTTTAACAATTTTAACTTCCAAATTATTCATCAATTTACTAAAAAAATTGTAAAATTATAAAATAACAAACCATTTAAACCACACCTGTTAATAGAATGTTAATTTAAAAAAGCACAAGCATTTTAATTTAAAAAACCGAAAATAATTCAGAAATAAACACTACGAATATTCCAGTCTTGATTGGATAAATTCATATAAAATTCAACAAAAATTATTTTTAGAGGTTATAAAATGACAAAAATATACATTGTTATATTCAAACTGTAAACAAATAACTCCAATTAAACAATATTCAATAAAACGACACAATAAAATTGCACACAAAGTAATTTTCTATATACCAAATACAAAATTATCGCCTGCCTTCATTTTTACTTCATAAACTAACAAAATATATGTAGTAGCAGCCCTGAATTACACTAATATAGGGCAGACTCCATCTATAATTAAACAATTATGTCATACAAAACAGTTTATAGCTACAAGAAACAAAAATTACATAATAACACCTCATAACTGTTAACATAACCAATTCACCACAATATCTTACCGTTTAGAGATGTTAAAATGGAATCTCTAAGGGAGGACTCGGGCATTTTAGTACAATTATTTAACAAAGCACATTGAAAATTACAGAATAAAGGACCTATAATTTTTTTGAAAACAAATAAGAATTCACAAAAAACAAGAAACAAATTCTGAGGTGACAATGACAATAATTGACAGTAGCAGTGCTACTGTCAATCGTACTGCTAATGTCAATGATCATACTGTCACTGTCAATCGTACTGTTACTGATCAAGGAGTAGGTATGTTGACTTTTTGGCGGGAACAGGTAGAAGTGAAGTTGTCGTTTTATTTATTTTCTTTTTTTTACATTTTTAGGAGTTTTAAAGTACAACAGTAATAGCATATTGTGTTCTAAGATTCTGTATAAGTGAAATCAATGAAAGAAATATAAATAAACATATGTAGCTGAAGTACTCGCGCTCTTCCAAGAAGTCCTTTGAAAGTTCAATAAAGCCTACTATCATTTTACTGGAGGAGTTTTACGATAAGAAAAAACTAATTACTTGTGATTCTATATGGATTCTACTTATTATTACGTAACATTGACAAATGCGATGCGCTAATCTGTGCGCCATGCCATAATGAAAAAAAGAAAGAGTAGGTAAGTTCCTTGGTCCTAAAAGTCCTAGATTGTCCCTTAGAAGGGAAGGTAAAGGAATCCAGTCCATACCACCGGTGTCTTCAGTAATGAATATATAAATTCTACGTTTACGAAAAGTTTTAATGTTTCTTACAACAAATATATTGAGGGTTAAGGCAGTCTTTCTAGTGCGATCCGCTGAGGCAGCCTAAATCATTGAAAAATCTTTTTTTATTTTTTTTATTACGTAGAGAGCAAACGAGCAAGCGAGTTACAATGTGCTGCCTTGAATTACGTCATTTGGTTTCTGATTTTTTTTTTTTCTGGTCTGACTGGTCAATGATCCGGGAAACCGCCGGGCTGGCAGCTTCTTTCGCTAACGAATCAGTTTAGCTATTCAAAAAGGTAATGCTGCCAGTCTGCTGGGTACCCTAAGCAATTACAACTTTATAAACGGCAACTTTGAGGAAGTATATTTTTAAGATAATGTTTAGTTTTAAGTTTGTAAATATTGTAATATGTAATAAATATATTAAATAGATTCATTCATTTTATAAAATTCTGAATTCTTAAAAACTGCATTTGCCGATGAAACAAAACAGTATTTAACTTTTACACAACTTTCGATTCAAAAAATTCATGCTCTCAATTTGCTATACGAATGTAATCTTTTGTTTGGCACGCCGGGTTGGTGTACAAGCTGCGCCGGCTCGGCGTGCCCGACGATCTCGTACGCATAGTACCGGACTTTTTGTCGGAACGCTCCTTCCTCTATAGAGTCGAAGGGGTGCTCTCCTCTTCCTGCCCCATCAAGGCAGGCGTCCTACAGGGCTCCGTTTTATCGCCCACGCTCTACTCGCTCTACACGAACGACGTCGCCAAAACCCCCGGTGTAGAGCTCGCCCTATTCGCGGACGATACCGCACTGTTCACATCATACCGTAGTCGCCTCAGTCTCCCAACTCGTCCAAGTCGAGGTCACGAGCCTAGGCGAGTGGTTCCGTCTTTGGAGAATCGAAGTCAACCCCGAGAAAAGCGCCGCCGCGTATTGCTCGAGGGGCACGACGACCAGCCGCGCCCGCCGCGCTAACACTCTCAGAACAATCACGATTTTCGACCAGGATATCCCTTGGACTAGAAAAGTCAATAGCGGACCCAGCCTCGCCGGCCGGGTCCGCTAGAGGCCCGGCCCTCACCCGAATAGGAAGCCCGTTAAGATGCACGCAGGTGCGGAAAGCTCCCCTGGCGACGCCTTGAGCCCGAGGTGCGCCCTCCATACGAGGCATCCCTCGGCTGGAGGAACCCTCAGGCGGTCGACCATCTGGCAGGGCGCCTTCAGCGCTCGCCCCAACGCTACCTGTGACCCTGTAAAAGCCACTAGGGCTAACAGCAAAGAGAGATTTTATTTAGTCGGTTCGAGTCCGACACTCTCTCACACACACACGGCTGGGTAATCCGCGGGGATTTAATTTCGCTTCTCAGAAACAAAAAAAAAAAGCTAGACGCATTCCACTTCCGACTCCCGTACACACCACACGGCTCCTGAAAACAATCGACCGGGGGAGCGAGAAGGCGATTTTAGGAGAGCGTATTCGAAGCGCGCTCACTCCGTCTTACTTATTGTTTCTTTATAAACGACCCTCGACACGTCACGTCTTCCTCAAACAACACGCCGCTGAGACCTATCAAGAAAGAAAATTATACAGTCCACTGCTCCGGTGGAACACACGCCGCAAGATTCCACCACAAAGGTAATCACGTTAAATTTCCCGTTTTAAATATTTTATAATGCAACGCGAAAGTTTAAAAGTTTATAGTGTAATTCGTGTCGGCTAACGACTTGGTCATGAAATAATTATTCGCAAAATACTCGTGTTTTAGCTACTGGTATTCACAAAAATATAAATATGTCATATTCAGCTGTGTATCGTTGTACTGCGCGCTTCCCTATCATGAGCATTAATAAAAATCTAGAAAGTCTGATAACAAAAAGGCTTCTAAAGAACACGCTTTTAGAGCAAATACTCCGCCCATTGTTACTTGGTCCGAATTTTATGATTGGAAAAACATATCTTGTATGTAAATCTATCTACACGTATGTGATACGTTTCATTACTGAATACCGTTACACCGTCGTAATATGATTATTTAGTACATTATTAACTTTCGACCCCGTTGTTATAAAGAAACCTACTCCCTACATAAGAATAAATATTAACTAGCAACCCTAGCAACACTAATAGCATAGGACACATATCACGGTCCTTCGTACCATAGTACATACTCCCTCTATGAGGGAAAAGGTAAAGATTATTCGACCCAACCAATGCCAAAAACTCAATAATTTTTTAATATTATTCTTAAATCTTAAGGAGGCAAAGAAAACTATGCCAATACGGCTTCGTCTTCCGTGTTATTATTCAGATTTCAATAATGACACTTGTCTGCCATATTTTCGTCATCTTTCACCAAAAAGCATAATATGTATTTAGTAAAATATTCTCATAACTCTTTTCTTTATTCTCCCTTAAGAGGGAAGGCCAAAGAAATCTGCACCGATAGGGCCGATGTCTTCATTAAAATAATTTAATTTAAATTAATAATTCCTTAAACTCTAACACTCTTCTAGTTAAGTGTTAGTAGGCTTTGTACTGAAGTTAATAAGGACTTCTCGAAAGAGCGCGAAAACTTCGGCTGCACATGTTTATTTAAATCTCCTTCATTATTTTCACTTGCACAGAACTTTAAAGCACTACATTTGGAACAAAAAAAGCTATAATTTAGCTTGGTCATATACATTATTAATCACGTCTATAAAGTAGTGAATTAATATCTTGAAAACAAAATATTTATTTTAGGATACTTTACACGTGGGTATGATTTCTTTTACTCGTCTATTCCACTGTGAAAAGTGTCGTTGTAAAGGTCTCTCAAAATGTCAAAAATATTTTTCGTGTTCAATAAAAATGCGACGAACGTTTTTTCGATTCAGGGAACCGCTTGCGAAATATTAGGCATTTTTGTTAGTCACATGTTTCCCCCATACTAACAGCTTAACTATTGTTTTTGGATATGTGAAAATTATTTACGAAACGATAGCCGTACGAAATTAAAAGGAAAGCTATCACAGCTAATTAGGTTCTATAAGTTATCAAGTAATAGTTGACCAACATACATAAAACGCATTTGGATAAGAAAAATTTTTGTAAGAATTCAATAGAAAGTGAGTTAGCTGGCGTTTAGCTAAACTGAAAACTATATATAGGTATGTATATTGTAACTTCGTAGTGTTATAGTAAAATGTAAAAAATGAAATATATACTTTTAACTTAATATTATGCTCATTAACATTTAATTATTTAATATGCTCATATTATCAAAAAGCTTTTAAGTAGGTACGCAGATTGTGACAGGCAATTACGGAACCCTACACTGCGTGTAACTTTGCACGCACTTGGCCTGTTTTTATACTTATGGTTTACAAGTGAGAATCTTTAAGGAAATAGAAAACAGTTATAATTACATATCTTCCATTATACTGCGTCATTGAGCACCTACAACGGGAGGTGCGATTCACAGGCTTTCCCCTTTGTCAAAGTAGGTATAAGTAAAAAAATAAACATCACGCAAAAAAAACTAGTTTTGAATCGATTTGTTACCATTTCTACAACCGAATTCACTGCGTTAAGCGCTCCGCGGAATAAGATGACTTATACCGTCAGGAGGTACAACGAAAAATCTGCCACATTTAATCTAGCCAAGGACGAAATTATATTCCAAGTAAATATAATTTTTGTATTAAGTACTAATTTTACATTTTAATATACTTTTTCCGAATCGTATCACTAAATCGATTTACCTAACTCAATAATGTTCGAATATGTTGCAATACTTGTTTATCATTCTAGAAAGTCGTATCGTAATGTTTGTTATACAATAACGAACCTTGAATTGGCTTAAATTCGTACCTTACCGTTTTTATTGGACGAATTGTACAAAATATGGCGTAAACGCATTCCCTAGCGAGACTATTTTTACCGAATATTTAATTATAGATGTTACAAATAAAATTACTAAATTAACTAAATTGCAAAAGAAAGCAAAAATTTCGTGGTAGCATTTAATTTTAGACCTTAAAGTATCACGAATGAAATTTCATTCAAGTTATTTCTACGTACTTGTTAAATTGGGGGAATCTTGAATTGTTTGTGTGCGAGGCTTGCGTAAAGACATAAAGCAACATTGCATTTGAGCGCTCCTCTCCTCCCGCAAAAAATGCCAGAAAGTTTTGTATGAGAAATAACGCGTACGCCTTCTCCAGATGTAGGTACTCAATGCACTGCGACGTGACTATTAATTTCACTTTGGGCACTAAAATGATAACGCCGCGCCTAAGGATACAAATTTAACAAACATTACATTTATGTTTATTGGTCCGAAGACTTACGTATCTTATAGGTCTGACTATGTAAAATGTATCGTTAAAGTTAAAACCGATATAATGGAAACTAACCCATCTGTATAAGTTTTGTCATATTATCACCCACACAAGCTACATTATTATTCAGAAGACTTATCCCAAATGCAAATTCTTCATCGTCAAAGAAGTCGAAAGGTTTTTCCAGAGGCTCAGTCTGTTTGGCATCTGTGGATATATTCGATTTTGAATTAATAATATCACAATATTTGTTAAAAATTGCTTCTCCCGCTCGACTGGGCGGTGACGAAGATCGAGAAGTCCCTATGTAAGATTTGTTGTTCCATTCCGAAGAGAGAGAACTTTTTAATTTTGGTTCTTTTGCATTTTCTTCCCACAAATTATAAATACTCATTTTTAATTTTTCATGTGTAATTCTAATTAGCGAAAATGTTAAAATATAAATAATCTACTCTTTCATCTGAAGTTGATTATTGACAACATATCGAATTATCGTAGCACAAAAATAATGTCAAATAATTATTTTTTTCATTCTATATTACTACCTAAAGAAAAAAGTAAAGAAGAAACAAGAATCATATTCATAACTAAGAGCTGGCGCACACTCGTGACCACTGAGTACCTACAACGGGAGTCGCGATTCACAAGCATTGCCCTCTCAAGGTATAAGTAAAAAATAGCCACCGCAAAATAAAAGCTAGTTTTAAATCGATTTGTTACCATTTCTGTAATTGAATTCACTGCGTCAAGTGCTCCGCAAAATTGTCGTCTTATACCGTGAGAAGGTACAAAGAAAAATCCGCCACATTTAATCTAGCCAAAGGCGGAATTATATTCCATAAGTAAATATAATATTTGTGTTAAGTACTAGTTTTCCATTTTAATATATTTTTTCAAAATCAAACGATTTAGCGATCTCGTCATAACGTATTTCAATTCATTCAAATAGGTTGCATTAATTTGTTCATCATTCAAGAAAGTCGTAGGTATCGTAATGTTCGTCATACAATAATAAACCTTGAATTAGCTTAAATTCGTACCTTACCGTTTTTATTGGACGAATTGTACAAAATATGACGTAAAGGCACTTCCTAGCGAGACTATATTTTTAACTAATATTTAACGTTACTAATAAAATTACAATTAAATTGCAATAGAAAGCAAACATTTCGTGGTAGCATTTAATTTTAGACCTTAAAGTATCACGAATACAATTTCAATCAAGTTATTTCTATGCATTTGTTAAATTGGGGGAATATTGTCGATTTGTTTGTGTGGCGTAAGCGTATAGACCACTCATCATTGGATTTGAGTGCTCCCATTTACTTGTGGTAGTACCTCATCTTCTCTCGCAAAAAATGCCAAAAAGTTTTATATGAGAAATAGCACGTATGTCGTCTCCCGTTGTAGGTACTCAATGCTCGTGACTTGTGTTAAATAACAAAAAGTCACTCTACCATATACTATAAAAAATACGAAACACGAATCTGCGCACACTGGGTAAACAGTGACCCGACGAAAAATTTCTCTGTCTACAGACTAACATTTCCGCCATTATTCTCAGGTCATGGTTCCGCCGACCCGCGATGCCGTAACGTTGCAGTGACATTTTGTCACTTTTGTGTTGTGCATGTGTCATTTTCTGTAGAGAGTGCGCTCACCGGTTACATTTTATTACTGAACATCGTCCTTAGCACTCATCGCTCGACGAAAATTCGCAGGAGCTTATAAATTCTACAGCTACATAGCAAAGATATTCTTCAATATTTTTAATAATTTTTACCATCTCTTTTAACGAATATAGGAAGAACCCAAAATTACACACATATAAAAAATATTGTTTTATTTCAGAAGAAAGGCGTTATTTCAATGATATGGAAACTTGTGATCGTGATTAGCTAGTTATTCCTTGTAGATTACAAAAGTCGAACGAGTCATTTTTAAGCAACTGTGTTCGTTTTTATAATAATATTTATCAAGAAATTACTCAATTTACGCAAAAGAGATGTAAACTTGTTATTAAACGCACACTGAACGAAAAGGTTTATACGAAATTATCGATTTCATTAGAAAACTGGAAATAATCCTCTCTGCACGTGCATTTATTGGCCTTTATGAATATTGTATTTTAAATAGCTATTGTAGAATGATGTTGAAAAAATGACACCTGACTGAATTTCTTGTCGGTTCTTCTTAGTGTTCAAGTTTTCATTATAGTAGCAGCAGTGATAGAGCTTCTCATGCACCCTCGCAGACTCATCTCATAACAGCAGGACTACAGGGTAGATCATTCGCGACAAACATTGTTGAGATTAGTTTAGAATTAGACTAGAAGGACTGCCTAATATATTTATTACTGAAAGCATTGGCTGTATGGGCATAGAATCATTACGTTCCCTCTCAAAGAGAATCGTACTTACTAGAGTAGTTACTAGTTACTGTTAGAGTTAGTTGACAACCCTGTTGTTATATGAATATGTTTTAACAACCCTAACTTCTGTTGTCTTGGTAACGGACTTGTTTTATTCTATAAATAAAAAACAATTGCACATTTTTCATTCGTAAAGATCTTTTATTTATTGTTAATATTTTAACATGGTAGCAGAGCATGAACATTGATTGAAAATAACTGTCAGTTTTTCAAGGCAAGATTTTTTTTCCGCAACTGGGGTAAGACAAATTTTTTCAATAAAAATGCAGTTTTAAAATTAATATTGGTCGCCTGGAAGGTACAAAGAATTGGCCGACTTGGAAATATAAAGCAACCTTGTTACTAAAAGGTATGCCGGGTGGCTTAGATGCAATCCAAGGTAGTCTTGTGAAGCCTACGACGCCTGGAAGCACGGCTACTGCCGAGGAAATTTCCAAGTATAAGAATGCTCTAGATAAGTATAATGAAACTGATAGTTCCGCATTATTACTATTAACTGCAAATATGTCAGAAGAAACACTTCAAAAAATTATGAGATTTAACTCTTCCAAAGATGTTTGAGATGAATTACATCGATTATTTGATGGTTCTACTGAGGATAAGAGTTACGTCCAATGTATGGAGTTTTTTGGCTATCGTAAAAATTCGTCACATGACATTATCACAAATATTTCCAAAATTAAAACTCTATCTGGTCAGATTTGAAAAACGAATTATTAAGGGTAGATAAGACAGACTTACCAGATATATTACTGATATGCAAAATTCTAAAAACACTGCCCGAAAATTACTTTCCTTTCAAATCGAGCTGGATGTTGATGTCAAAGACCGATCGAACTATAGAAAATCTGACAACGCAGCTTTGTACGTATGAGCGCTCACTTTCTTTGAAAAATGAAGAACCAACTGAAGCTTTAGTAGTACAAAATAGTATTAAACCTAAACCAAAGAAAAAATGTGGATATTGTGGCAAATTTGGCCATAAGGTCAAACAATGTCAAATATGGAAAGCTGACGGTCAACCGCCTAAACTCTAGGTTCCCAAACTTATTTTGTCTACTGAGTCGAGAGCTCATGCAGTCGTTGTCTAAGATGCCTCCTAGCTAAATGAAATTACAAATCACCCCCCAGGCCTCTACACAACGCCCCCATTTTTTTTTCTGGGTCTCTTACCGCCACCCTTGAGGCCTGCAGCGCCCACAGGGGGGCGTTATCGCCCACTTTGGGAATGGGTGGCCTAAACCATCGACGTCAAATAATGGTAATATATCAAGTAATCTGAACTTAATGCTAATGCAAGTTACGGAAAATGCAGATCTGAATGCAATGCAGAGGAACGATGATAACGAAAGCTGGTTTGTTGATAATGGAGCAACCAGCCATGTTACTTGTCGAAAAGACTACTTCTCTAGTTTTGAATATTTCAGTGAGACGCATTCAGTAACTACTGCCAATGAAGAAGCAGTTAGAGCATTTGGCAAAGGCACGGTTGACTTAAAATCCATTGTCAATGGGAAAGAATCCAGAATTAAACTCTGTGATGTATGGTATGTACCGTCTATTACGAGAAATCTGTTTTCAGTCTTGGCTGCTCAAGACAAGCTTAACAACAGTGTTTTTATGTCTGAGGGAAGAATGTTTACTAAAAGTTGATGGAAAAATACATTTGATTGGCAAACGAGTCAAGAATGGATGTCTGTATAAGCTGAATATTGAAATTATAAGAAATACATCTCCTGATTTATTTTATTTTTTTATTAATAAAAAGTACATACATATGTTAATATATACAAACTTAAAACTACACATTATCTTACATAATAAACTTCCTCAAAGTTGCCGCTTAGAAAGCTGGCACAGCAGACTGGCAGCATTGCCTCTTTGAATAGCCAAACTGATTCGTTGGCGGAAGAAGCTGCCAGCCCGGCGGTCTCCCGAAGCCTCGACCAGTCTCTTACTTTTTTTATTTATTTATTCAATTCTTACAGTAAAATATTTACAAACAACGTTTTACTATGGTCTCCACACTAGGCGAAGCCTGTCCTGTAGGGACCAAAACAGAATTCACAAAAACGACACGCAAATGACATCGTAAAATAACACTAGAATTTTGACAAATATATTACATCAAAATATGTGACAAAAATTTCAGTAGTTTATATGTTTATGTTTGAGTATATGTGGTTGTGTTCTTGTAGTTTGTGTTAGTGTTTGTCTGTAAGTTTAATGTGTTTGTCTATGATTATGAAAAATCTATGATTATCACAACAAAAAATAAAAAACAAAAACAAAAAATAAATTTAATCCCTAATGAAGTCCTCTGTTTCTTTGTATGTCCAATCCATTATTAGTTTTAGGATATTACGTTTCACCTCACTTCTACTGCATCTCCTGATAACACATTTACTAAGTAGTTTATTGTAGATGCGAGGCGAGGCATATTCCGCGAACCTTTTCGCAAAAGACGTGCGCGCAAATGGTACCTTAAGCCTAAAAATTCTTTTCTCAGATTCCTCAAGGTCTGACAGAGATCTGTGAGCGCAAATGGCAATCCTCAGCACGTATAAACGACGAACACTCAATACACGTGCATCCTCATACAACGCGGTTGTACCGTATCTGAAAGGTTTACTGAGCATTACTTTTAAGACCGCTCGTTGTGTTCTTTCCAAATTGAGTATTGTGGAGGCCGGTGAACCACCCCACACAGTAATACAGTATGTCATTACAGACTGACACAATGCTAAGTAAACCATACGTAGAGTGGATTCATCTGCTGCATTTCTCAGCAAACGTATAGTGTGTGCGACTTTTCTAATTCTTGCTGCTGTTAGGTTTATATGTTTCGAGAAACTCAGCTTTTCATCAAGAATAATCCCAAGGTATTTAACCATGTCAGTTCTGTGTATGGTTTCACACTTGTAGGTTACGTTACCCTTCTGGTAGTCAGTTGATGATGAGTACTGGATTCTTATTCTATTTGCCTGCCGAGGTGCAGAAGCAGCAGTCTTATGAAAACAAATTTGGATTTATCGACGTTTAAGGTCAGAAGGTTTCGATTCATCCAATCGTGTATTATAGCCATTCCAGCTTCAGTCCTTGCAATGGCGTCATTCTATGTATTGTCATGGAAGACTATCGCTGTATCGTCCGCATAACATGTTACCACTGCATTAGCCATAGATAAATCTGCAATATCATTTATGTAAGCTAAAAAGAGGGTGGGTCCCAATATACTTCCCTGTGGTACACCATACGACACATTTTCTGGACAGCTACAGTATGGTCCTATTCGTACACACTGTTTCCTATTTGTCAAATAGGAGCGCAACCAGTTCAGAGCGACTCCTCGAATCCCAAGATGTTCCAGTTTGTTCAATAAAATAGGTATTGAAACGGTATCGAAGGCCTTAGCCAAGTCAAGAAATACGCCGATACAAGCATAGCCCCTGTCCAAAAATGTAGCTATCCTGCCTGTTAAATAATTTACAGCATCTTCATCAGAAATCCCCTGTCGAAATTCATATTGTTGCTCAGCTATGAGCCTACTTCCTTCAAGAAACCCCACCGATCTTATGTTCACCACTCGCTCTAGAATCTTTGAAAAAATGCCTAACAGAGAAATAGGGTGGTAACTACTGGGGTTCCCCTTGTCACCGAATTTGTATATAGAAAGAACTGCAGCAATTTTCCAACAATCCGGAAACACCCCGGAACTCAAACTAAGATTACAAATTGTTACCAAAGGAAGAATTACATGTCTCTTAATTGCTTTTACGAGGCGATTTGTAATATTATCCAGACCCGGCGCACTATCTGTCTTCAACTGAGCTATAATTTTTTCGTTTTCTCGGGGATTTGTGGGGTCCATATAAAATGAATGTAACGGTGTTCACCGTCCTTCTTTTTAGGTTTGCTACGAAGATCTCTTGTGATTTTCCTATTTGGTCAAGTTTTTTATTAGCAAGAATTTTTCCAACAGAAGCGAAGTATTTATTACAAAAATTGACGGAATCAGTTGGATCAGTTTTTATTTTGATTATTTCTTGGCTATGTTTAACATGTTTTTCTTTATACGTAATTTTATTTATTCTATTCCATAATTTACTAGGTACATTTTTATTATTCATTAACTCTTTCTTTTCGTATTCATTTTTCACGTTTCTCAGTAAACTAATGTAAAAATTTCTGTATCGGATGTAAGTTCGCCATTTAATTGGATCATTTTTGTGTTTCTTAGCTTCCGAATGGAGTTTGTCTTTTATTCTTGAGCATTTTATTAAGCCAGGTGTCATCCACGGTTTTAAATTATTCCTGGATCTGCTCACTATAGATATACATGTATGTTTAGAGACTATGTTACTAATTGTCGTCATAAAGGTGTCCGTTAATTTATTCACATCTGTTGTTTCATTGGAAAACGACCAATCATTAACCTCCAATTCTTCAGAAATTGCAGAGTAATCAATCTTAGTGATGTAGCGTTTCGGTCTGGAGGGCTTAGGTACTTCATATGTTATTCCGGCCATTACAAAATCGTGGTCAGTTACCGCAGAGGAACAAACCAGCGCTTTTACATGGTTCTTACTTCTAACAAAAATATGGTCCAGACATGATTTACCTCTTGTAGGTTGATCCACCGCAGATACGAATCCAAATTCCGTCATTAGGCATAAATAATTGGTTATGTTCTTATCATTTGGTTTCGTTTCTTCAATAATGTTTATATTCATGTCGCCCACGGTCATTGAGCATTTACGATTACCTGTTGTTTCTAAAATATTTGCAAGTGAATTGAGAAAAGGGGACAAGTCATGAAAAGACGGAGAACGATAAATAGCCAAAATATAGAATGAGTTCGGAACATCTATTTCCAAACAATTTGCTTCTTCAATATTTGGTTCTGCAATTATGGGTGACCACCTACTGTTTACGTACACTACCACACCACTCGCCTGATTAAGATATTTAGATGTTGAATAAGAATTATATCCGTCGATTTGAGGTATAATAGAATTTTCATTGAGTCAACATTCGGTAAATATTATAACATCGAATTCGATGTTTATTCTCTTAAAACTAATTAGAAAGTTGTTGAAATTACGATGTATACTTCTTATATTAAAGTTCAAAACAGTCAAATCATAGATTGAAAGTACATTGGTACCGTAGGCTCCGACGATTCTGTAAAAGAAAATACGTCAATAGAATTATATTTTCCAATTCCAATACCACCGATGTGTAATGCAAGGGAGGAGGAGCACGCGGAAAGCATTGACCAGCAAAGCTCGAATGTACCAATCGAGACTCCTGATGATGGATTAAGTTCAAGTGTGCCTCACACATCGCCTGATTTGGCTGGAGATGAAATAGAAAGCCATGGGAACGTTTACAATTCACCAGAGTCTTATGAAGATGCTTCAGATACTGAGATATAAGAAGACTCTGAAGACTAGCAGAAATAGCTAGTAGAATGACACTGAGAGACAGAAGTCAACTACAGCCACCTGTCAGATTTGGAGATTATGCGATGATGTCAGATGGAAAAATTAAACAAATTAATGAACCTAAAACATACATAGAAGCTATTAGTAATCCACAAAAAATCCAGTGGCTTAAAGCTATGGAAAATGAAATTAAGGCTCTAAAAGAAAACAAAACATGGATTCTTATTGATTTACCTAAAGGTAGGAAACCTATTTCCTGCAAATGGGTTTATAAGATTAAAACTAATGCTGATGGATCATTAGACAAATATAAAGATAGATTAGTAGCAAGAGGCTATACACAGAAAAAAGGCACCGACTACGAAGAAACGTTTAGTCCAGTTGCAAAAATGACTACTATAAGATCATTCTTAAGTATTGCTGCAAACGAAGGTTTAAAACTTACACAATTTGACGTTTCTACAGCCTTTTTGTGTGGTTCTTTAGATGAAGAAATCTACATGAAACAACCAGAAGGTTATTGTGATGAATCAAATAAAGTATGTAGACTCTAAACGGAGTTTGTATGGACTGAAACAGGCGCCTCGTTGCTGGAATAAGTGTATGGTTAATTTTTTGAAAGACATTGGATTCAAACAATGCGTTACAGATCCTTGTTTGTTCATTAGAAATCGATTGAACAACAAAATCATCCTTGCTCTATACGTTAATGATGGTTTAGTCCAGGGGTTCCCAAACTTATTTTGTCTACTGCCCACTTTGAGAATAAATTATTTTTTAGCGCCCCCAATTTTTCACCTACTGAAAAACCACTATAACTTCAAATTAAATTAATTAATTATTGTGAGCTATATTAGCGGAGATTAAACATTAATTCCAAACGAGACTTTTACTATAACCCGCAAGAGTTAACTTGAAACCTCAGCGCAGTAGGTAATACACAACGCCGCTCAGGTCTCAAGTTAACTCTTACGGGCTACACCTGTCAATGAGAATGATTATTGAAACGCAACTTTATAGTATTCAAACAGTATCTTTTATTCAAAATAAAACAAATATAATCGATCCTTATATAAAAACTAATGTGAAGGATGAATCTGATGCTGTTTAATAAGTTTGTTGATATCAGGTTCCAATTTACTCAAGAACAGTCGCAAGTCGCCACGTTTAGTAACATGCAAACGATTTCTCTTTTTAGTAAGCAGTGTTGCCATAGCACTAAATGGAATGCTATCAAGAATCGCTGAACGATTGACCACAATCCAGGGTACAATTGCGGGATCGGTTTTTGTAGCCAAAATTCTTGGTAACCATTTTTGAACTTGATTTTTATTTCCTCGTTTGTTGTCAATTCTATAAGTTCTTCTTCCAGCTGAGGTGACATTGCTGTGTTGACATTTGAAAACGGATCCAATATCCAGTCTGGTATTTCCAAGTTCAAAATGTCCTGGTATCGTTCGGTGAAGTCAATGTGGAGGTTTTCCAAATGTTGGCAGTAGGCAAACAATTCGTCGTTACTGCATGATACTGATAAATTCGGAAAATTGTGAAACTCACGTCTGTCCATATTCTTTTTGTGTAGAAGCAGTTTGACTGCGAAAGCAGCAACGACTTTTTTGTTTTAATTAAATTTAGTTCATCGCCTTGCAGTTGGAGATTCATGTCGTTGAACAATTTATACAGGTCTGTCATGTAAGCTATATCCTTCTTTGATGCAATGAGCTTGTTGTGCAATTCTGTATCTTTAGTTTCCAAGAACTCTATAACAGAGTCAAACAGGTTGTAAAATCAAGTCAGACAATTGCCTCTTGATAGCCAACGAACTTCAGTATGAAACAACAAACGGTTGAAATCCTCGTCATTAGTAACACAAAGCTGATGAAATAATCTATCATTCAAAGAGCTGTTGCGGATTTTATTGACTGCTTTGATGACATATTGCGGTGATTGAAATAGTCGTTCACTTAAGTTTCTAGCAACCAAATGTTGTCTATGAATAACGCAATGTACAGCAAGGACATCTGGAATTTTATTTTTTAAGTACGCTATGAAGCCTTTATGGCACCCTATCATAGCCGGAGCGCCATCCGTAGCAACTGATATAATATTTTTCAAGGGAATCTCTTTCTCATCACAAAACTTTTCCAATGTATTGAATATGGTTTCGCCTTTTGTATCGGTCTCTAAATTTCTAGCAAAGAATAGTTCTTCACATATTTTCTCATCTTTAATAAACCTCACGTAAGACAGCAACAATGTTTCATTAGTTGGTAAAGTGGACTCATCGAGCTGAATTGAAAATTGACTTGTCCTCGGGTGATCACACAATGATCCTTCAATGTTTTCAGCCATTTCATCAATTCGTCTTTGCACAGAATTATTACTCAAAGGAATTTTTCGGATAATATCTGCGGGTGGTTTATGAAGCACAGTAGTTATTACTTCCTTTATTGCTGGCAAAATTAACTCTTCTCCGATGTTATGTGGTTTGCCTTTTTGAGCAATCAACAAAGAGATATTGTACGAAGCTCGAAGTCCGTCGTCATCTTGCTTAGCAGCCGCCGAAAATAGTTTTGCTACACTTGGCTGAGTATAATGCTTCTTCTCTAGGTCTTGAAAATATGCTACATTCTTGTCTTTCTTATCTGGATGCATTTTATTCAAATGATCTTGCAGTCTTGAAGGCTTCATTGCTTCATTCGAAAATGTTTTTAGACATAGAAGACACAAAGGCGACGATGGGTTTGTCGGATTTTCAATGAATCCGAATTTAATATATTCCGCACAGTATTGCCGTCTCTTTTTTTTTACTTCCGACATTGTTTTGTTTTGAGAAATACGTACCTACGTAAGTGTTGAACTTAAGTACTGCTCATCAAAATCAAAATAAAATAAATATTACATTGTTTATATAGGATTGCATAAGCAGCACGCACCGACAGGAATAAAACAAACATGCATAAACTCGTTTATCTCATTCGACGCTCAATCGTACTCAACAAGTCAGAACAAGTATTCTATGAACCAGCCGATTGATACAGGAATGCACAAACAAAAACTTGTTAAAACATGATTGCCCGCGGTCTATTATCTACGAAAATTACATATCTGGGAGTACTAATAACTATTAAAATGCGAAAGTGTGTCTGTTGCCTTTTTATTTATTTGTTTGTGTCTACTTTCATTTCGAAACGGAACGACCGATTGATATGATTTTTATTTTGTATATTCAATAAAACAGGACAGATATATAAGCTACGCGGAGAGAAATATCGAAACGAGTTTGAGCAATCTTTTAATTAATATTAGTTGATGTTCACAAGTTGTAGTTGAGAGTCGAGAGCTCATGCAGTCGTTGTCTAAGATGCCTCCTAGCTAAATGAAATTACAAATCACCCCCCAGGCCTCTACACAACGCCCCTATTTTTTTCTGGGTCTCTTACCGCCCCCCTTTAGGCCTGCAGCGCCCAGAAGGGGTCGTTATCGCCCACTTTGGGCTGGTTTAGTCGCAGCGACAAATCAGAAAGATTCTGACATTTTTATAACAGAGCTGAAACGACGATTTAAAATAACAACAAAAACTTGTTCGTATTTTCTAGGATTAGAAATAAAAAATCAAAGTGATTCAATTAGAGTATCACAGAAACACTACGCACAGAAAGTGCTAAATCGGTTTGGTATGGGTGATTGCAAATCTGTCACAACACCTATATTAAAAGATGAACTACTAGATTCAGACAAAGAGTTGGTAGATCCAACGAAGTTTCTATACAGGGAAGCAGTGGGGGCACACTAACAGTTGGAACGCGGCCTGATTTAACATATGCCGTAAGCGTAATATCTAGATCTTTAGAAAAACCTTCAAAGGATGATATCGTAAAATTAAAGCGATCTTGCGTTATATAAAAGGAACTTTGGATTCCGAAATTATATACATATACAAGAAAGGATACAATACCGGTATTCTAGAGTGCTACAGTGATTCCGACCATGGTGGAGACAGTACTACTGGAAGGTCTACCTCAGGTATATTATGTCTTTACTCTGGAGTAGCGATATCATGGTCGAGCCGTCGCCAAACATGTGTTGCTATATCAAGCACTGAAGCACAGCTAGTCGCAGCCAGCGAAGTCTGTCGTGAGATAGTCTGGCTGAAGAGACTATTCGAAGAAATCTCCACCTTAAAGGAGATACCTAAGTTGAAGGTGGACAATGATGCAGCTATTAAAATCTCTCATAATCCAGAACTGCATAGACGAACAAAACACATAGCTATTAGACATTTTTATGTAAGAGAACTGGTTACTGATGGAGAAATATCAGTGGAATATGTTCCTACAGAATTTCAACTAGCAGACCTATTTACAAAAGCACTGCATAAGCCAAGAATTGTATCTATAGCAACACTTATAGGATTGAAGCTGTAGGGTTGACAAAAAGGGAGGATGTTAGAGTTAGTTGACAACCCTGTTGTTATATGAATATGTTTTAACAACCCTAACTTCTGTTGTCTTGGTAACGGACTTGTTTTATTCTATAAATAAAAAACAGTTTCACATTTTTCATTCGTAAAGATCTTTTATTTGTTGTTAATATTTTACAGTTACTAGGTATAATACTTTTCGTACAATGTACCTTAGTACTTGTTCTTAGCCTTGCAATGTATTAAATGTGATTAACATGGTATAAACCATGGATAATACATAAAATTTTTTTAAGATAAAGAGCAAAGGCCGGTTGAAGCGGGAAAGACTACAGCGGACGCATCAACACAACATCTATTAATAGTATATCTGTGGGAAAACATACAAAATAATGTACATACAAAATAAATGACTTTGCTGCTCTATAGGTTAGTCCTCCATGTGTTAGAGTGATACGTCCATGGTTAGCGACTCAATTTGACAAGACTTTTTGGCGGGAACGAGAGAAGCGAGGTTGTCATTTTATTCAGATTTTGTATTTTTGACATTTTTGGGAGTTTTGAAGTTAAATTAACTGAACTGTGTTTTAAATTTCTGTATATGTGAAAAGAATGGAGTAGGTGTAATAAATATGTGTCGCCGAAGTTCTTGCGCTCTTCCAAGAAGTCCTATATAACTTCAGTAAAGCTTACTATCACTTTACTGTAGGAGTTTTACGATAAGAAGAAAAACGAATTTACTTCGAACGTGCTTCATGTGGATTTTACTTATTGTTATGTACATGACATTGCCAAATGCGCTAATCTGTGCGCCGTGTCATGAAGAAGGAAAAAAATCGATTTGACAATAATTGATAATCACAGATTATTTGACAATAATCGAAATCCACGTCGATTAGTGTCAATGACTAAGGAAACTAAAGGACATGGCATGTTGATCTATAGCAACATTTAGTTATATATATTCTAACGCATGACATTCAAACATTACATTACATATTTACGTTATTTAATTTATTCAAGTACTAAAGGTGAAATCAGTAATCTACCTACAAAAAAAAAAAAACTAATAACATAATAATAACTCTCTAATTGTAAATAATCGCAGTTTTTTAAGGACTTATTTCATATATACATAAACTATTTCAGGATAATGGCCACCAAAACAGGAGTGATGACACGTAAGGTAGCCTCTCGTGACATAGAAAGTAAATTGAAGGCCGCACTTTCACAACTGAAGGAGGCCCGTGACCTCAACGAGCAACTGTTGAGGGAGCAAGTAGAATATGAAGAGGAGGCTAAGCGTGTCGTTGATCAAAATACAGCGCTCAAAAGTCAACTGGTCGAATTGCACAAACAGTTTATGGAAGCAGTGGAAAAACAAAACCAGCTCCAAGAGATGGTGGATATGTCCACCAATGCAGTAACACCTATGAACAGACCCTGGGAAGAATTCATGAACTGGAAGGCGAGCTGAATGAGTCCCACCAGCTCGTTCAGCAATTGCAAGACGACAGAAAAGACCAGGAAGCTTGGCATACACAGAACCTGTTCGAAGATCTGGTCGCTGCTAATACAGATGAGTTATTGTCAGGCGGACCAGATGGACCAACAGATCCAGGTGTTCACTTTAGACCAATTAATAATAAAATCGAAATACAAAGTAGAAATAAGTTACGTAAATATATTAAAATTAGAAAATGTATTAAGAAAACTGAAAAATTAATCAAAAAACAGAAGTCATTTTATAAAAACATAAAATTGAGGAAAGACCGCAGAGATCTGTTGGACCAAATGGAAATCTGTACTCATAAATTACATGAAAGCAGGGAAAGATATGATGTGGAGACCCAGATGTACCCAATGTACCCAGAATACATGATAAAATAGAATTGGGTGGGAAACAGTTAGAATTAGTTAGGTCTGCCAGTTTTCTTGGTTTAACAGTAGATAGTAAATTGCAATGGGCGGATCATATCGGGGCATTGGCTAGTAAGCTCGGTTCCGCGATATATGCCATTAGACGCATTAGGCAATTGACGGATGCGGATACGGCTAGGCTGGTGTACTTCGCATATTTTCATAGCCTAATGTCCTATGGCCTTTTGCTGTGGGGATCAGCGGCGCATATTAACTCGATTTTTATTTTACAAAAAAGAGCGATACGTGTTATTTACAGTATGAAGGCACGAGAATCACTAAGAGATCGTTTTAAAGACATTGATGTACTGACCTTGCCGTCCTTATACATCTTTGAAATTAATATGTATACGAGAAAAAATATAGATCAATTTACAAAAAAAGGCGATATTGGTGGTATGGAAACCCGAGGTCGTGATAAATTGGTTGTTCCAAAATTTAAATTACATAAGTCAAATGTTTCATTTTTGGGTAACTGCGTTCGTTTTTATAATAAAGTTCCTCAAGAAGTCACTTAATTAACAGAAAATATATTTAGATTAGTTATAAAACGTACATTGATTAAACAATCATACTATAAAATAAACGATTTCGTTGAAGATAAAACAATAGTCTGGAAATGATTTTCTCTGCACATGCATTTACTGGCTCTCTGAATATTGTATTTTAATAAACCTTTTGTAAAAGGATGTTGAAAAAATTATACCTGACTGAGTTTCTTGTCGGTTCTTCTCAGTGTCCAGGTTTTCTTTTCTCTTCTCTTTGAACCAAACTAAAGTAGATTTGACGTTCAAAAATACCTTGTGATTGTGTTTACTTGAATAAATTGATTTGACTTTGACTTTGACTTTGAAAACGTAGTGTTGTCTCTTTTTGACTTACGGCTTCTTGCGTGTGTAAGAGAAAACAACAGTACTTTTCTCAACGAGTAATTTTTTTATGTGACATCATTATAATGTCGAAACGTGCCGGTCCGCCATTTATTGCGACACACTGACAAGTACACGAAGTGTCAAAACATATCAATGAATTTAATATTTTTTAATGTTTCTCTGATTTTGTGCTGGATATTAGAACTGTTTTGATAAAGGAGAAGCTAGCATAATGCCACAATAATTTCTAAGTGTAGTGTGTTAGGATGCAGCTCGAGGAAAAGCAATAATCAACGAAATCTATAATTGCACTGGTAAGTAACAGAAATTCATTAATTTAGTCTGATGTCGTATATATTTCCACCGTAATTACTGTGTTTCTTAGTTTACTGTATTATAGTGATGTATATTTTTAGTTATTAACAGTTTTTATTCATGTAATACAGTAAATTACTTCGTATTAATTTTTGTTTTTATTGCAGTTAGGGCTGTCTATGTACCTATATTAAAAAGATATCGATAAATACAGGTATCATGTTTACATGTCGTAATTATCTCGTTTCAGATTACCATCACGTATTATTAGAGGAAAGGAGTGGCTTGACGTAATCGGAAAAGAAAATTGAAATCTCTGTAAAAATTACACACATGTATATGATATATACATACATATCTACACGCTGTATCCCCAAAGGGGTTTTCATGATATATATTTATGTTATTTGCATTTCGAAGCAGCTTTTTTCAATAGAACATTAAGAAAATAATTTTACGGTATGATGCATTACCCTCGCAAAGATTATTGGGAATCAGAGACAATGTTTACAGTAATTAATTGTAATTAATTACTTTTTAATTTCCTGACTATGTAAATCCTTATTGAGAAAAAGTAACAGGAAAATATTAATTGTTTACAGACTGTGGCTGAACTTTGTTTTGATGTTTCTGAGAGAGAAAAATCTGCGCATAGTTCTAAATATCTGCTTCGGAATGATGTGAATCAAGACCACGCCGAGTTATTTTTGCGACAAATAAGAGCTTGTAGAGGTTTTACTAATAACCCAGATGTGGTACAATTTAAAGAATCTTTTAAAAAACTTAAAGAGCAGAATTAAGAGACGAAGGTGTCAGAAACTATTATTTTCTTGACGTATAAAAAACTATAGCGACATGATGAGTACAATGACTGCTTAAATTCAAATCTCAGTATTCAAAACTTTCATCCAGAAATTATTTAATAAAAATTGTGCTATTTAGTTAGCTATATTTATTTATTGTATGTAAATATGTTATTAAAAACTTAATGTACTTAATGTAATTATTATTTTACCAACAATAATATTAACAAACAGTTCTAAACTTTTTCAAACCCAGTAAAAATATGTTACTATAGTACATAAGATATGACTAGTCTAACATTGGTCACCCTTGTAGTGCCTAGCAATTTACTATCTTAACTTTCAAAAGATTTATTCCAAAGGCCGGTATGTTGTGAATTTTCTACGCTAGATAATATTATAAACTATAATAATACCTACCTGTTTCTTCACAATGTAATTCTCAATTACTGTGTGATAGGGCCACTAATTTTTAGTAAAATTAATTATTCTAGTATTTAGTTTATCAAAGTACTACAGCACGGCATGGCTATAGATTTAGTCGGTCCGTATGTATGTTTCTCATAGCACTTATTTTAATTTAACCATCACCTTTAGAAGAAGTAACGTTATGCATGAAAAGAAAAGCATTAAAAAGGTTGTGCTGTTCTTCGACTACTGTGACCTATGTTCATTGATCTTCAACATTTATCAAAGCGCTTCATAAAAATACGGGTTTCTTTTAAAAAGCAATTTTATTTCTGTAATAATCACGGACATATTATTAAGTATTACAAAAAGGGATACCTAAGTAATTTGTTTGTATGTAGGGTTAATTTAAAGGTCCATACAAAAATAATCGAAGGACAGAAAGGGGCTATACTTGGAGGTACCTGTTGCTATCGTTGCTAATAACACCTTAAAATCGCCTTAAGCGCAGATTCTAATTATATGCCGACAGCATCGAGGTACGCTGACTGCTATTTTCAGTTTAAACAATATTTTAGTACTTTTGTATAAATCTGTAACACAAAAAAAACCTCCCTTTTTCTGAAGATATCATACAAATTATTATTTCCATACTGATGCTGCAACAAAACTCATTTCAACAACTGACTTGACGACATCTACATGGTAGATATTTGGGACATCACTAATTGGCAGCCATTTTTTGCGACACTCGAAGTTTAGGTGGCACGATTATTTTGTACTTGTTTCATGTCCTTTAGTTTCCTTAGTCATTGATTAGTGTGGATCACAAAGTACTTGTCACGTACTTGTGTGGATCTGTGAATCAGGCCTGTGGCAGTTTTAGTTCCGAACGAGTTGTATTGGTGCTGTAATAGCTTCTGCCGTCTTGACTATTCGCCTATAAAGTCAATTTCTTGTCAGTGTACTGTCAGTCTGTCTCATACACAGACTCTGGCTAGTTTTCTATTTCGATTTGAGATTTGGTTTACCTTATGTTTTCTTTGATTTCATGAATGAGTTTAGAATTTTAAAATACCTATTCTACTTTGTTGTTTGATGGAAAATATCCTCCAACTCCAACTGCAAATCTTTATATACCTACATAAAGATATACGGTATGCTGATTTGCATTCTCACCATATTAACTGAGCTAATAAAACAAATATTCTAAATCATATAAAATTTAAAAAAAATTATATCATTCATATTTTTTTTAATTTCGGAAAGTTCGGACAAAACGGGAATAAGTCAGACACGCTAGCGCGAATGGGAATAAGGCACACAACTGACGGGCAGGTGGGCAGGCGGCAGGCGCGCGTACATATTATCATTATCTAGGCGGCTGCACGACGTGAACTAATTAATAACAGAAAAATGGGACGTACATTTTGTTGTTTTTTTTTAATGCCTACTTGTTCTAAAGCATTTTTGTAGGTGTCGATAAATACCTCCGATAGTAAAAATTGTCAATAACATTATTTCAATTTTTCCTTCGTACTTTACTGGCTTAGGACCGGCAAAATTGAAATTTACGAACTTACAACTTTATCAAAAGGTACGTAACAATTTTATTATTTACGTTTTTAGTGTACTTAGTAAAATACATATGCATAGTAATACTTATGCAACTATTTACCTTAGATATTTTTGGCGTACTTAAAAAATTGAATTCAAATTTATTTACAATATAATTTAGGCATTGAGATCATACTTATTAACAATGATGTACTGAAAATGTACTGAATCAATTATTAAAGATTACGTTACCCGTAGGTACTGCTCAAAGTGTCCACCGTCTTGGGCTATGCAAAGATTTTCACGGCGCCGTAAGATCCTTTTTAACTACGAAAGTACAAACATTTGTTTCCACAACCTCGAAAGCAGAAATAATTTTTTGTCTGAGTTCTTCGACGTTGAAAATGTCGTCTGTACAAACTAAGCGTTTAATGTTGCTCCACAAATAATAGTCCAGCGTGGTTAAGTCCGGAAACTTGGTAGCCATGATACTGGTCCACTTCGCCCAATCCACTGGCTACCGAACACTACACTCAAATAATTGCGCACTTCGCGTCCATAATACGGGGGAGCACCGTCTTGCTGTTAGTACAGGTTCTAGTGAAGAGCTAGTGGTTAAGTTGCAACTTACGCCGTACCTTACAAGTACATATTACACCGTTGCGATGCACAGCATTACTGACTGAGAGGAGGGCGAGGCAGAGAAATTGCGAGCGGCACGTGCCATGCGGAGTGAGTGAACGAAATGGAATGCGTGGGCGATGTCGTGTAGCGATCACGTTTGATGTGCGATAGTGACCTGCGCCAATTTTAAAATTATATTTTAAGAGCCCTGCGCTGAAATTTGTCGATGTAATATAATTAAATAAACTTAGTAATTTAAAGTAAATAAGTTATGTTTTTTAATGATTTGTATTTAGAATCAAGAGTATAGTGAATATGGCGAGAATGCAAATCAGCGCATTGTATAAAAAGTATTGGTACGTACCTAAGGTACGTACGTATAGTATGGTTGTCAAAAAAGTAGGCGATAGTTGCGCCAAAACGAAATACATAACAATTACGGCAATGTGACTGTCGCATCTGTAGCCATCTGTAGCTTGCTACAAATCTTTTAGGTAGTCTGTGCTACAAATACTTGATCTGTGCATGATCTGTGATCTGTGCTGTCGTAGTTAGGGATACGGTATCGCGACGAAAGTATCGATATTGTACTTAGTACTAGTATCGTATGAAATGAATCGATGTTATGCAAAGCATCGAAAGAGAAGTATCGATACCTTAAGGTATCGAATACTTTTGGATTTTATTATTAAAAAAAATGGTATTCAAGCTTATTTGTAAGTTTTAATCAGATTTTACAATCAGATATACAGTGTGTTTTGTGTGAAGGTAAAGAAATTTTAACAGTGTGTTATACAATCAAATTCATCGATATAAACCCCCCCAATGGGGAGTCGCACCCCTCTCCCCTCTGAGGCATGACTATTTTAAGAATTTGTGTCTCTGACGACCTAAGCAAATGTTCCGAAAGTGATTTCTTTTTTAATTGAAGGTCTACATATGTAAAAGTAGTCTTATTTTAAAGCTAGTAATATCAGTGATATTATGAAACTATCATTTGGTTATTATTTTTAAAAATTATATCAAAAAAATCGGGTGTAATCGATATTTTTTTTCTTTTTTTTCTTAATTTTTTTGTTTTCGTTGATTTTTTTAAACTAGGCCATTAACATATTTTTATTTGATTATTGGATTCGTGATGATGTAAGCTAAATTTTGACGTACTAAAAGTTATCTTTAACTCTTTTCATTAAATTGTAAATGCATTCAAATCCTCCCCTGTAAATGCAATTTTCAAAGAAAACAATGGCTTGATTAATTTACATAGTTTTTATTATGGAAAAAACACTAAACATAAAAAATTAAACTTAACGATGATGGCGGGGCAAAACCTGCTCGAAATGGCCGCTATGGTTTTGTAAGCAGGCGTTTGCTCTTATAGCCATTTGTTGCGTGACTCGCCGGATCAATTCACGATCATTTTTTAGATTTTCTGCCGATTGTCGAATCCGATCGAGCAGCTCCTCTCGGCTGTTGGGTACTTCATAATAAACCTCTTGCTTCATTGTGCCCCATAAAAAATAGTCGAGGGGTGTTAAATCTGGGGAACGAGGAGGCCAAGCTATTGTGCCTCCCCGCCCAATCCACTGCGGATACATTTGGTCCAGGTGAGCCCTGACGATCCTGGCGAAGTGTGCCGGTGCTCCATCGAGTTGGAGTATTATATTCCGTCGATATGATACGATGATGGCGGGGCAAAACTGCCCCGCCATCATCGTTAAGTTTAATTTTTTATGTTTAGTGTTTTTTCCATAATAAAAACTATGTAAATTAATCGAGCCATTGTTTTCTTTGAAAATTGCATTTACAGGGGAGGATTCGAATGCATTTACAATTTAATGAAAAGAGTTAAAGATAACTTTTAGTACGTCAAAATTTAGCTTACATCATCACGAATCCAATAATCAAATAAAAATATGTTAATGGCCTAGTTTAAAAAAATCAACGAAAACAAAAAAAATAAGAAAAAAAAGAAAAAAAATATCGATTACACCCGATCGTTTTGATATAATTTTTAAAAATAATAACCAAATGATAGTTTCATAATATCACTGATATTACTAGCTTTAAAATAAGACTACTTTTACATATGTAGACCTTCAATTAAAAAAAAAATCACTTTCGGTACATTTGCTTAGGTCGTCAGAGACACAAATTCTTAAAATAGTCATGCCTCAGAGGGGAGAGGGGTGCGACTCCCCATTGGGGGGGTTTTTATCGATGAATTTGATTGTATAACACGCTGTTAAAATTTCTTTACCTGCACACAAAACACACTGTATAATGGAAGCGGTATAATAAAAGTACTAATTTATTTCAGTCAACATTAACAAGAATATAAATGTAATATAACATAACGGATAATGAAATACTAAATACCTAAAAACAATTTTCAAAAACTTTGCATGACATGCGGGCCAAATGAATCCAATGTTGTTACTTGCTACTTATTCTTGAAATAATTACTATCAAAACACCGAAAACTGCCATGAAAATAATATTTTTTTAGCTTATATTGTTCGCATTGATTTTTTACGCTATAATCAAATCAAATTATAATTCCTGTTTTTCTTTTAATAAAGTTACACAGTCACACTAATGCCAACATATTTGTCCTTAGTCATCTCAAACGAGAATATTTCCGCAGCGGTAAACTTTTATTTGGAGACTCTTCAACAGATGTAAGTCATAAAAATTAAAAGTTCAAAATGTAATATTTATATAACAGCAATACTTGTAGTTGTATAAGAATATTAACACTCGTACTTAGATTCACAAATCTATAAACTATGTACAAATGTATGTGATTACACGCGTTAATTAATTAATATATTCCTTGGATATAAGTAGAACTCTGACAGTACGCACAATATAGAGAGTTTACAAAGGATCGATACCAACGAATAGTATCGATACTCGATTCAGCATCGAAAACAAAGTATCGATACTTAAAACTTGATATCGCAAGCAGTATCGATACCTTACAGGAATCGATTCCTTTCCGTATCCCTATCTGTAGTAGTTGGTAGTAGTCTGTGTATGTGTTCTGTGAGTCTGTGGCTGTCTGCTATGCTATGGCTATGCTGTCTTCTGTGAATTACAATTAGATTACAATCATAATACAATCATAATTATAATTTCAGAAATTTTTCGTTATTTCTATTAGAATTTAATTATATATAATAATAAATCGAATATGGCTGACGTATTGGATATTGAAAATTCTGAAGAATTTGAAGTAGATGAAGATGGAGAACGTAAGCGTCATTACATTTATACAATGGAATTTGTAAATGTGGCTTTTTCAATGCACGAAGTTCACTTCGTTTATTAACACTCGATCAATATGATTTAATATAATTTGATTCGTAATGTCATAATTAGTGTTGGTCTGTTGAAATAATTTTAGGTTATGTTTGAACTCTGCCAACTGCCACTTTCTATTTGGTAGCACGAAATAGCAGTGCTGTTTATTTCTGGCATTGAACTCTCATAATATACAAACATTAAGCTTCCCTGTTAATCGGTCGACATGGTTTTATTAAGTTTAATATGTAAGAAATGATTCAGAATACCAGGAATAGTCATTTTAAATCATAATAAAATTTGTATGTGTTCTAGATCAACTGTGATCAACATATTTTATCACTTAGTAAGGTGTCAATGTCATTGCGAATGGTAACAGACTTCTAGCCATCAGAACTAATTGTCTGATGGAAAGGATTTTATAAAGTGAAAATTTTTTACTATAGGGGTATAGCTTTGCCTCCCCAGAGTTATTTAAAAAATATCTAAGATCAAGATAAGTGCCAATTTAACTGTTAGATTTTGTATTTTGTCTAATTCGAGGAGGCAGATGGGCTAACTGCCCTAGCAGTGGGACATGAAAATTATTAAGAAATGTAATAGATTGTATAATATGTTATTTTTCTTAATGACATTTCAGAAGGCATTGCGAGGTTGAAGGAGAAGGCGCGAAAACGTAAAGGACGTGGATTCGGCAATGAAGCCGGAAGTGGCACAATTTCTGAACGATCCAATAGAGGAAGGTATGATTTAATACATTGATTACTACAATATTTTAAAAACTAACTTCTCTGGTTGTTTGTTATTCTTTCGTATGAAAACTGTTGGATCAATCAAGATAAAAATGTGCACACGGAGTGTCTGTACCTATGGCTAAATCATAGGCTTCTATTTATTTTGGCTTACTTTCTCGTGTGTGTGTGTAGAAGTCTATGTTAAATAAATGACCGTATTTACACCACATACCAGCAAAACTGTAGACTATGCTGTTGCCTGTAACCTCACCCACATGGAATTAATTTTACAAAACAATAGCCCATGTCCTTAACTAGTACTTATCTATGTCCTTTATAAATTTTATCAAAATCGGTCTAGTGGTTTAGCCTTTAAAACGTAACTGACAATTAGATACTTTTGTATTTATAGTATTAGCACACATTAATTAGTTACTAGATATTAGTATGTATTATCAGAAAGCCTCATACTTTTATACTTTAGCTTCCAACACAATTTTATAGTAAAAAATATAACTAACCTATGAATAAATATTTTCAATTTATAGATATGACAGCTTAGCTCCAGAAGGCGACAGCAACACACCAGGCCCTCAGCGTTCGGTCGAAGGCTGGATATTATTTGTGAGTAATGTACATGAAGAAGCTCAAGAAGAAGATATACAGGTATGTGTACTAGCACCTATCTCACTTTCCTAGCAATATTTTCGTTTTTACTTTTTATGATTCAAAGATATTTGTAAGGCTAAGTACACACATATACATACTTAACATACATAATATATACATAATATTTACATTTTATTTGCACTTTAAATGCCTAGTATGCAATATATTATATTATTGTACACATAAACAAAAATTTATGTGTAGAAAAACAATTTTACATAATGTGGCGTGATTGAAACACTATATTTTTATAGTCTCATTCTTAAGCAACGTTAGACTACGAAAGTTAACAAAAAACAAAGAATATATTACAATTATTGTCTAAATTGCATTTATTGTAATTTTCACTTAATAGGAGATTCGATAATTGAAATTATCAAAAATCTAGCACAATAAAAACAACCATCTTGATCCATCCATCTTGATGGTCTTATTCTCATTTAAATTGCAGATTTATTCAGGATTAATTTATGAAACTTGTGAAAGAGGTTGGAACTTGAAAGTCAGCAACCAGCGTCATTGAAGGAAGATTATTAAAAATTACCTGTTTTAATTTATTAATTTACCTAAATTAAGTACTTTTACTCGCATACTTAGGAATGTGTGAGGAGAACGATGAGATATGAGGAAGCGAAAGAGGTATGTAAGGACCGTGGCGCGACACAGCGTGAAGATAGATATGTATATGTGCATCTGTGAATGTGAGTCTGAGAACATGTTTTCGATACCTAAGTACGTAATGAATTTCACTAATAATAATTTGTTCTTTTTATTCTAGAACCAATTCTCAGAGTTTGGTGAAATAAAAAACATACACTTGAATCTTGACCGACGCACGGGTTTCCTCAAGGGATATGCTCTAGTTGAGTACGAGACTTACAAGCAGGCAGCAGTAAGTACCTGAACAGGTTCTACCAGTACAGAAATATATACATATAAGGGACTGGTCAAGCTTCAGGAGACCTCAGGCTGGCCGCTTGAATCACTTTGAATGAATCACTTTGGCTATTCAAAGAGATAATGCTGCCAGTCTGCTGGGCACCCTAAGCAATGACAGCTTTCTAAGTGGCAATTTCGAGTCTTTTATTTAAAATAATACTTCTTTTCAAATTTGTAAATATTGACTGTATGTACTGATTTATTTCAATAAAAGAAGTATAGAATATACATATATATATCTTAAATTAACCTTTTTATGAATTTTTTATTTCAACAGAGATTGATCTTTTTGTATGTTCAATAAATACGAATTATTGGTCTGGGTCTGCAAATACAAATTTTTTCCCCATAGATACAACTACAAATACAAATATGCATATTTTGTAATTAATAAAACGGCCAAGAGCATATTAAGATAATAATAAACCAATATTAAATTAAAAAAAATATTAATAAATAATAATAAATGGGTCCAAAGTCTGATTATTTAAGTTTTTTCTTAATTCTGGTTTTGAAACTAGAGATTATATTCTAGAAGATGATTAATGATGATGAAACAGATGATGAATCTACCGATTTAGTCATTATTTTGACCAAGCTTCTAATATGTGTGTCCACAATACTTAATATAAATGTATTTGTTCTCAGAGCGCTCGCGAAGCTCTAGATGGCGCGGACATTCTCGGCCAAGCGATCTCCGTCGACTGGTGCTTCGTTAAAGGACCGACAAAGGGACATAAGAAGAGGCGATAGTACATTTATTTATGTTAATCATGTTATATATTGCACTTTTTGAACATTATAAAGTCACACATCTATGTTCTGATCTAATTATTCAATCGGATCTAAATAACTAATGGATCTAATCATCCAATACAGGGTTTCTCAAATTTATAGCTTCACATACCCCTATTAGACTTAAACAAGAGCGAGCTCCTTTAAAAAATGGGTATATATAGAACAAAATAAGATATTTTATTAAAAAATAAATGCAGTTACAAAGAGCAATAGATATGTGTCATTAATCAATGTGATAGATGGGCTTGTTTCTTGTAGCAAATTGTATCGATTTTTGCTTAATTTCAATCGTAATTCAGATTTAGCATTCAGTCGATTCCTGTGTTTCATTTTCATGACCAGGGGTCCCAGACAAGTGGTTCAATTGTCGTAAACGCTAGTAGAATAAAATGACAAATACCAAGTGATCGAGCGCAACGAATTTGAAATAGGTAGAAAACATACTCGACGAGTACAGACAAGTCTTAACTTGTGGCTAGAAATAAATGTTAATATTATGTGCATTAATTTTTCTTAACATGATTTTGAAAAGGCAATGGCATGAAATTCTATTCTGGGGAGGAACGACGCAATAAATATTGAGAAACCCTGAGCTAGTCAATGTTAATCTGAAAATGTAGATGTTTTAGACGCTAAAAAGCCTTATTATTTTTACTAATTTTGTATTGTGGATATGGAACAAATTATTTCAGTGTTCGATGTATGAAGTGCAATTTGAGTTCGAATGATGATAACAAAAGAAAGCGAAAGAAGTATGTAAGAACCGCGACGCTTGGCGCTCCGTCCTCTCTGACTACCCCGTTAGGGATACAGCGTGAGGATATGTATGTATGATGATAACACACCACGAATTTACTGACGTTTCTGATTGAATTCGCGTTTTCTAACATATAAAGTTGCCACAATTAAGTGTGGAAACAAAATAATATTTGTGAAAAAAGTGCTCTACATAACTTCTTACATTCTATGCTAGTGTGTAATATTTAATATAAGGAGTTTTATAAAAATAATCGTTTTATTTTTCCTGTTTGGTTTTATTGGAAATAAGTAAGCTATATAGGTGATCTAAACAATACAAATTCATCTTCAACCCAGCAAGACCTAGGTAACAATTTAGAACAAGCATGGTGTGAAATGCAGAACCGTTAATTTAACTGCATGGATTACAGGGATGAGTACTAAACCAGAAAAAAAATAAATTGCCAAAGAGCGAAATCTTGATTTCTTTAAAAACTTGCTTTTGTCCGCAACTTCGCCTGTGTAACTGCAAATGATAATACAGAATTTTTAAAATATTTGCTGGCTGAAAAAGTAAAGCCTTTCCCCACAGACTTTTAAAAATGTAAGCAGACTATACCTATCGGTTCAAAATGCGTGGCAAATTTAACACTAACAAATATTACTCACACATATACAGACCTCAGGGCCGTATTAAGGAGTGGGTACCTATATTGTGTATTATCTTAGAGCGGGACTATTTGGGACACTCCAAATTATATTTCTCATGTGATAAAATAAGGATAAAATAAAGATAATGTGTAGTTTTAAGTTTGTAAATATTAACGTATGTATGTACTTTTTGTTAATGTAAATAAGGATAAAATTAATTGATATACTAGTATTAGAGATTATTACTTTATTATGTTCCTTCTTTTTGTAGATTGTTTTTGTCACATGAAGGATGTAATTTGGAGTGTTCCCAATGGCTCAACGATACAATATTATGATTGTTCGTTCGATACATAAGGCCTGACGGCTGTGCGCTGCTGGTCTTGGGCCGCATGTACATTGTGATGACTTTGCTTGCGGTTCGATTTATGTGGGTACATGAAGTTTAATGACATAAACGCTATATTTTTAAAAGTCGGGAAAGTTGATAATCAGGCAAGTGAAAGTTTTGAACTTAGACTTTTGGCGCGAACAAAAGAAGCGTGGTTGGCATTTTTTTCAAAATTCAGATTTGCTATTTTTTGTGCTTTTGGGAGTTTTAAGTGCAAAAATTATAGTATATTGTACGTTAAAGTTGTGTGCGACTGAGAGGAGTTGGAGGAATTTCGTTTTAACAGTCCTTTATAACTCCAGTAAGCCTACTTACCATTGCTTTACCGTAAGTGTTAGAGACTTGGTTATGACAAAATAGAACAAGTTTTATATCAGACGAGTGTTATCGTTAACTATTTTTCTAAGGAGATAAGCGTCAGTGAATGTTTTATAAAATTATTAAATAACTCTTCATCGCTATGCTTTGTCCTTTGATTATTATTTTCTCTAAACTACGCATAAACACAAAAATTAAAAGAAATCGGGAGATAGTCGATGGGTGATCGATCACATTGAGAATAAAAACTAAAATAGCTTACACAATAAAACAGAATGTTTTCAGTCTTTTATTTATTAATCAGATTGTTTTCTTATTACATTATCTAAGAACTCATTATAGATGTGCATCAAACACATCATTTCACTGTTTTTCAATGTGTGCCAGAAGTAATTAGTGCAGAATGTCAGATATGCTAAGGATTACCATTGCAAGTAATCGTAGGTATTACTTGTCATTATTCGCCTCGAGATATCCATATTTGTTTTCACCATTTTTACATGTGAACACACAATTTATACATAATAAAGTCCATCTTCGATTACCTGAAGCAAGAAAGTTGTATTATTTTATAAATAAATTAAAAATATTTTTGTAATTATGAGGTATGGATTCCAGCACTAGCTTTTTTCTAAACAACACTGGTCCAGGTTCAGCCAAGCATAGCGACTAGAGATTAATTTGACGATAGTATGTTCATTTTTAATAGGTATGTTAAATTTCATGGTCAAACAACAACAGGGTTTTACGGGTATCTCTTTTACATAATAAATGGGGTTCAAAATGTTTTGAGCACAAAACACTGCCAGAATTGGTCTGCCAGTTGTTACTATGTAGCCTTTCTTATGTAGTTCTTTAACCAAAAAATTTGAAGATTTTCATCCTTTAGAAATCGGAAATTAACAAGGTATACATCAAAATCAAAAGATAGTTGCAAAAAATAGATAGTTGGTTAACCTTAGATACCTGTCCGTTAATATTTAATTTTATTACGAGACTCAGTTTTCTCTGAATTTGGCCCTCTTTAAGGTACAAGTACTAATAATGTCAAAATTGGTTAGGTACTTGGTACAAAAATATAAAAAACCTATAAAAAAACCTTAAAACAATTTATGGAAACTTAATTTTAATAGTTTGCATCATATTTAAGTGTCGGAGCTACGAAATACAAAAATATCAGCTAACTGAATGCAGTAATCAAACAATTTGCAACATCAGATTTACTTACCGATGGAACGTGATTTTCGGGGCTTTTCTGTATGAGGCGTTGCAACTATTGGGGGTACAACACTTTTATACCATTTTTTGCACTTTAAATAACCAAAATAATGTTTATACACCAAGAAATATTTAATCATCGAACATGTGATGTACTACACAAGTAAACAGACGCCATACTCCGCTTATTTTGACTTAAGCGGAAGATGGCGGCTGCCACGGTTTCGGAATTGTCTATGTGTGCCATTGTGTTTCAACAAATGAAAGAAAAGGATAAAGATATACAATTTTAAACTACAATGAAAGTGACAGTGTTATTACTTACACGGTATCTATGTGTGAGTGAATTATGTTTGATCTGCTTCCATTTATAAATCTGTGCCTTTCCCGAACAATTCTTCATAAATATTTTCTTTATGATTATTGTGGCTCAGTAGGCGTTATTACCCTTTTTCGTGGCTTATGGTTTTTAGTTCATACAAAAATCGCATAGAAAAAAGCTATTTTAGTTTAATCCCGAATCTTTCAATTTTCCTAACAATTTTACAATTTTTCTTTCACTAATAACTTTATTCGGTCTATTACGAATAATAAAAAAAAATTAGCTAATTAGCCAAATCGGTCCAGCCTAGGACGCGTCCTAGGTTCCAGTCCATAGAAAAATATAATATACTTACTATGTGTTGTGTATACAGGGATTCCTAAACTTTTAGACCATGGAACACTCATAAATACCATTTAATTTATGGAACACTATAGCAAACTATAATAAAAAAAATACCTACCGCAATTTCAGATAAGAGTAAAAATCATTTATTACAAATATTTCGAATAAAGATTGATTAATGAGATGAATGAAATTATTTCACTGCTTCCTATAATAACTATTAACAGATCTAAAATCGAGCATTTTTATTGTGTAGGACCTCTAGAATAAAAATGGTTCAATGTTTGTCAATATGTATGCTTAGACCAAGTTCCGCGCAAAAAATAATGTCGCCACAAATGACGGTAACAAAAAAATCCAACGATTTAACGACCAATGTAACATTCGCGGAACCTTAGTGTCTTTTATACGGAACCTTTGGATTCCGCGGAACCACTTTAGGAGTCTGGTGTATACTATCGAGTACAGCCATTCTTGAATGATGCGCTCACTAACACCATTTCATTTTTCTTTGTACTAGACATACATACATATCTTCAAGCTGTATCCGTAACGGGGTAATAGATATGTTGCATGCATGATGTACAATATAATATAATGAATGAATCATATTCTTTGATGCAGTTTTCACTACACTTGATACTTCAAATCATTTTCTATATTTTAAATTTTTCACGAGAGTCAGTGTCTGAGGGAACCGGAGAAGTAGATGATACAGTGTACTCCCCAAATAGCATAAGGTAGCTGCATACTTGATTTGTCTTTGTAAATTGTCAAGTCAAATGTGACCAAGCAATTTTTCGGCAATTAATGATTAAAATATGCTATGTCAATTGTTATTTCTGACAATACTGTTGTAAAAGGAAGTGACGTCAAACCAGCCTGTTGAATGGAACGAGGTGTCGCTACTGTCGGTCTGGCTCACGTCACTTCCTGCCTGCCACACCTACGTCGCCAAGTCATGGGAGAAGTGACGTCAGCAAGTCTATGTATGCGCCTGCGCCAAGATCTGGATCATTCTTCAGAATTCGTTATTCTTCATTCGCTATATGTTATGACATATGTGATTTGTTGTAAAGAAATTCAATGTAAGTGACTGTACGTAGTGATTTTTTATTGCTGCCACAATACATATGTAATTGTTACAAACGCAGTTTGTGATTCCATTGAGAACCTAAAAGAACACAAACATTGGACATACGATGCTACTAACTACAAGTTATAAAACACTAGGTTTATCGTATTAACTTCATTCAAAATCATTCGCGTTTCTAAAATACCGTAGTCTACTTTAAACAAGTAGTTGGCAAAATTATTTAAAGGCCTTACTCACGGTGCGATCTCACTAGCAATTTGTCACTGCAATCTGCTGCAAGGCAACTAATTGCATCGTAAATAAGCTGATTGCAGGTCGCATGCAACTTACAATGAAATTTGTTGCATTGCAACAGATTGCTAGTCAGATTGCACCGTAAGACCTTTTACGGTTACTTGCCACTATAAAAAAAACTGTGACATCTGTCGTGACAGTTATAAACTTCAGGCATATTCTTATTGGTTGATTTTGTTCCTATTTGGAGATGGTATCCGCATATTTAAGTAAGGGGAATAGAGATCATTTTCAATCAGGGTAGCTGAAATAGAGTCCGTCAGTTTGTTCATTGCGATCATTATCCTTTTATATTTCATCTTTATTACTAATACAAAAGAGAAAGAAAACTCATTCTTTTTTTAACATATATTAAAATAAAGTTCAGGCTATAGAACTAGCATTTGAAGCAATACGCGGCCAAAGGTCTGCGCACTCCTTAGCCACAGGGCCAGTGATTGCAGAGCCCTTCATCTCGCCCTTATTGTTCACTATCACCCCGGCATTGTCTTCAAAGTATATAAATACTCCATCACGCCTTCTAAATGGTTTCCGTTGCCTTATGACCACTGCTGGCATTACCTGTAATTTAAAAAAAACAATTTTTAAATTATAGTAAACAAAATTTACAGAACCACAGTATGTATGGTATACTGAATATTCATAATTGTGTAGATGCAACAGAAAATGATATAAGCCATACCATTAAAGAATATAGATTTCGTATTTGATAAGATACATAAAATATACTAAATGATTAAAATTAATTAAAAAAACATTAAAGACAATTGATGTATTATTTTAATCATTTTGTTCAAAAAATTATGGTTGAAGGAGTTTTTTAAATTCCTGTTTACTATAATAAATAATTTTTAAATTATTCCATAGTTAAAATAAACCTTACGGTTAAATAAGCAAAAATTACTATTATTATGTATTACACAATTTTAGATTAATTCTTTAAAGGCATGGGTTATATTTCTTTTTAATGCAAAATGTATGACACTGGTTTTGCTCAGTCAGCCAAGGCGTAACATCAACTGTTTATTAACAGTTCAGATATAAATATAGCGAAACCATTGGCATATCATCATAGCAAAATAAATCAACCATTAGATGCTCACTTAAAAATTTTTTCATTAATACTCATGTTTTTTACTACAATGAATTTATGATATCATAAAAAACATTGAAGAAAAATAGTTATATTATTACTCCATACAAGAGCTATTGAAATTCCTTGTTCAAATAAAAAACAATTGTCTTCAAAAAAAGCAAGAAATAAAAAATACAATTTATTTTTTAAATCAATGTTAACAATCTCATGATTACAAGCCTTGATAAATAAAAGGAGGATATTGCATATAGCAACAACTTAACAACTAAATTGTGTCTAGCTAATAAATACAGCTACATATTCAATACAAATCAAAAGTAGACGTTAGCAAAGAATTGTCAATGAATCAAACAGTGTGACCAGTGGCATGCATTCCATGTAAGCAATGAAGCATTGCCTCCCTCCTCAATTACTATATAAAACAATAATGATTTACACTCAAATGGACATTATAATAGTCCATATTGTCATGGATGATAATATCATAGCACTTAACGAGTTCTATTACACTTTTTTAGTCTCACGGTTTGTATCCAATACGAGTGTTACGAGCAGTAATGGTGAAATATGAGAACTACAAGTCAGAAAGAAATTAGAATGAAATATTTGCTCTAATATCCACCAGCAGTTTCGCCAATTAATCTGTGATTATTGTGCTTGCAACAGCTTTGAAATTCCAGGAAACTTAAAAATTAATAACAGGTGAGAACTGATAAAGAAATAAAGACAAATTCCGAAAAAGAAAGAAAAGACAAGAAAATTTTGTGGTGGACAATTTGTATAAGTACCTACCGAATGCTATTTTGCAGTATTAAAGAAATATTGAAATATCTACCTAAAGACAAAGATAACTAAACTGCAACTAACAATGCAAATACATAATGACATTTCATTTTTAACTGACTTCAAAAATGGAGCAGGTTCTCAGTTCGCCTTTTTTTTGCATGTTTGTTATCTCATAACTCCGTCATTTATGAACGATTTCGAAAATTCTTTTTTTGTTTGGTAGCTCATAATTCAGAGATGATCTCATTTAAATTTTAGCACTATTGGAGCTTGGACTTCGAAGATACACTAAATAACGAGGCCTAGTTATAATCTTTATTTATATTGATAATTCTCTTGTACATTGTTGCCACTCCAGAATTAGAAAGAAGTTAATTGCAGACCTGCCCTATATACATATTTGGGTTAAGATTACTCAAGAGAAATGAAAAAATTAAAAAAAAAAAACTCAAACCATCTTCAAAAAAAACACAGAAAAGTACAAAATTACTATCCTTTACTAATCAAAACTCATGTACGATTTAAACAACTTTATAGCCCTCATTTTATTGATTTATTAACATGAAAATTATACTGAATTTTTTGAAAATTTATTTTTTGGTCATAAATAAATCTGTATAATGAAATAGTAACATATAACAAATAGTAAAACGTATACTGTGCGTATAATATACACATAATACAGAGTAAAACGACAGATGCGCGTAAAAGATCACAATAGACCTAACTCACTACCTCACTCGCATACGTTTGTATTTATATTGGCTTGCGCTCGCACCTACAGCAGACTTTCAACTTGTCTGGCTGTCTGGCTATCAAGAAAACATCTTCTGATAGTTCTCCAAATAACATATGTATATAAAGTTCAGCTTTTATACTACAGTGTAAGTACAATTAAAATTTATTAAAGTTTAAGGGTGTCTGGCAGGGGGTTGCCACGTTACTATGTGTCTGGCAATGAATGACGAAGAAAATATAAAAAAATTACACTTAATACTTTCACGATTTTGGGGAGCAATTTTGTACACCTTTGTTACCTGTTACCTGCCAAAGCCACAATGATCCAGATTTCATAGTCGCTGATTATTCTTACCTGTGTAGGGGAATGCGCAGAGAAACTTTCATCTTTTATAAAATAACGTAAGTCTGGTCGTTGCGGGCTCTTGCTCTATTATAAATATGATACAAATATCTCTATAATTAAATTTGATAAAAGAAAGTCTATTAGTTTGGTAGGCTTGGCACCAACTTCAGTAACTATCAAGTTTAATTATATAGATATGTGTATCCTATTTATAGTGTTAAGTTTAAATTGTACTTGAGTTTTGATTAGTAAAGGATAGTTATTTTGTACTTTTCAGTGTTTTTTTTGAAGACGGTTTAATGTAATAGTTAAGTTCTTGATTCATAGGTATGCAATATTTATTACAACTGACAACATCAACCCCAAACATCTTTTGTTTTAAAATTTTGTCATCTGGCAAACCTATCTACCACAGAGTTAGATGCTTTTAGATAACTGTCAATATAATACCATACAAATAGTCTATGTATATGGAATGACATCACTGCAAGTTACACATTAGTAAAGTATTCTATCAGTACTACATACCTTTTTCCTGAGTTCAGGTTTGCCTTTTTTTACAGTGGCCACAATCATGTCACCGGAGGCAGCCGCTGGTAATCTGTTTAGACGGCCTTTTATGCCTTGTACTGCTATTACATACAGATTCTTTGCACCTAGAAGTAATGTATAACTGGTCTATATTTTTTTACATGTAACAATTTCAAAAATTTTAATTTTACATAAATTTTTTTATTCTTTTACCAAAATTAACCTCTATAGAATTCTAGGCGGAATTTATGATATGAATGGAAGAAGTGGGTTAATTTTGTCGCTTTGGATATCAATAAGCCCAAGCCACAGTTTTGTCGAAATAAAGTTAAGTCCACTAATCTATCATGAAAAATTGAAAGACTGAATTGGACAAGGTCTAACAATCATCTGCCCCCAAACATACTTATTTTCAAAGGCATTAGACCTATGCGAAACATTATTATTAAGTTGGAAAATGTGTAGTTCAATAGTTCTAAAATAGAAAATTCCAAAACTATTTTAGTTTCGTAAGTTTTATATTCATACAATTTTCAAGAATTTCCTATAGAATTTATATTCATTTATAAGCAGTAGTGGCTTGAATATAAAAGTAAAATGTTCTCTATGCGCTGCGATATTTATGTATACTTCATTTACTCGAAACTTACTTGTGTGGAATAGGTCCATTGGCCTCCAAAGCGACGATTTGTAAATCAACTTCTAAAAGTATATAGAAATCATTTCTCAGAGATTTTGAACAATTTAGCTATTTTAGACTTATCAATAACATTATAGGATGGTCTAATTATAAAACTTATAGTTCCAAATTTCTTCAGCGCTGATTTGAAAGATAAATAACACAACATGCCCGGTGTTTAGTTTCTAACAAAGGTTTGTAAAGTCACCTACAGCAAAGGCAATTAAGCCTAATTATTACCAGTTGTGTCTGATTAGGCATCTGATATTAATTAATTATAATTAAATAATATTTAAGAGGTAAAATGAAACAAAAATAAAGAGGTACTCGAAATATACTTGTTTTGTGTTTATCATAATAAATTATGTTTGCGGCAACTTCAGACACAGCCAAGGAAAAATCATTATAAATCAATACACAACGTGTTTTGATTGAATATATCATCACAAATTGCCTGGTTTTTAGGTTATAATTGTTTAGGTTAAAAACTATTCATACCTGTGTTATCTGCGCAATTTATTACAGCGCCCACTGGGAGACCCAGCGAGATGCGGAACTTCGCTCCCGCAGAACCACCACGTCCTTAAAATAAAGAGATATCATTATAACAAATAACACCACACAAAAATCAAGTCGTAAAAGGTGATTTACAAAAATAAATATGATTAGATCACATATTTCACACTAGTGTTACTTATCACAGTTATTGTTACTATTTTGTACACATAATATCATGATTAACATAGATTTTTAAATATTTACGGACCTCTTTTAGACATTTTGTTGTGTCAATTTTTGAAAAGAAAATCGAAGGAACGTGAAGTTAAGGATGTCAATGTTTATGATTTGCGATGCGAATTAGTTAAATATCGATGTTTCACTGTAATCGATGTTTAACATAACGAAATACTTTATTCACGTTACCCATTTAAATTTTAAAATCGAATTATTTAAATATTGTTTATTGAAAATACCTAAATTCAAGATAAAAAAATAATCATTTTAATTTTTTTTAAATTTCCATACAAAAATAACTTATTGTTATTCGTTTGTTTGCATGACCATAGCCAGAAGTTTGAAATTTCCGAGGCAGCAAATGGACAAGTAGATAGACAAAAATAAATACATTTAAATCAAACGATGTCATTAAATTTTATTTTAAGTGTTCACTTCCTATAAAATGAACAGTTTATTTGTTTAAAGTAACATAAAAGAATTTTTAAATAAAACGAGTAATTGTATATAGAATAAATATGATAAAAGTCATGTCGAAGTTACAAAGATGGTCGACGTACGATGGTAGCCCTAACTCCATGCTTTAACATCCTTTCTTTTGAGTTACATCATTTCATTATGTATAGTCCAATTTGTTTAGATATCTTCTCTAGCTTGGATCTACGTATTGCTTTAGTTTGGATGTCAGCCAATTAAAACTCCGTTGGGACATATTGAACAGCAACATCTCCATTTTCAACTAGTTCTCTAATATAGAAGTGACGTACGCTTGATTCTTCTATGCATTTCAGGATTCTTTGCAATCTTGATAGTTGCATTATTGTCAACATTTAATTTAGGTATCTCTTAGAGTATTGATATCTCAATAAATAATCTCTTTAACTAAATAATTTCACGGGCAGCTTCACTTGCAGCTACTAGGTCAGCTTCTGTGCTTGATATGGCGACACAAATATGTCTATGACTACACGATGATATCACTGCTCTTGAATATCGGCATCAGATTCCAGACGTCGATCGTGCTGTGGTGGGATCACCAGAATAATCTCAATCACTTCACTAACACTAACATTCTAGAATGCCTGTCTTGTACTCCCTTTTGTAAGTAATGCCATAGTCTAGAGTTTCTTTAGCATATCTCAGGATTCCTTTGACTCTTGAGACATCGACAGATGTGGGTTTATCTAGAGTTCTGGATACCACACTTATGACATAGGATAGGCTAAGTCAGGACTTTTTCCGACCGTAAGGTAAGCTAAGGCTCCCACAGCTTCTCTATAGGGGCATGCTTTTACATCTATTGACTCAATAGTCTCAATGTCGTGTCACTAGATTCATCTTTGATATTAGGCGTTGATACGGCTTTGCAGTCTGTCATTCCAAGACGTTCTAACAGTCTTTCAGTGTAATGCTTTTGAGAAAGTTTAACAAATGAATCTGTCATCATAATTTCAAGACCAAGAAAATAGAAAGCTGGTTTAGCTGTTATCTTGAATCGTCGTTTAAGCTCCTTCGTGAATCTTTCGGATTCTTGTGGATTATTTGTAGCAACCAGACCATCGTCAACATAGAATGCTAATAGGATTTTTAAATTTCTTGTGTTTCTTATGAACAAACAGGGATCATTTTCATACTGCTTGAAGTCGATCGACTTAAGATAGTCAACAATGCATTTATGCCAGCATGTAGGTGCTTGTTATAATCCATAGATACTTCGCTTAAGTTTGAATACTTTGTTCGTACCATCAGTATAATCTTCTGGCTGTTTCATAAAAATTTCTTTTGTTAACGATCCATTCGGAAAAGCTGTTGACATGTCGAATTGTTTTATTGTTAACCCTTTGTTCGGGGCCATGCTTAATACTATAAGTATTGTAGCCATTTTAGCAAGTGCAGTAAATGTCTCATCATAGTTGTCAAATTATTGAGAGATTCATCAGCATTGGTTTTAGTTTTAAATACATACTTACATGAAAATACTTTTCTGTCTTTAGATAGTGATGCTCAAGTCCATGCTTTCATATCATTGAGTGATTTGAAATCACTGTTCATAGCTTGAATCCTTCCTTTTGTGGACTTGCAAGAGCTTGATATGTATTTGGATCTTCACCGAGTAACAAAACTTTAGTGGCAGCAATCATAACATAATTATAACGAACCAGAGGTTTTAATAGAGACCTGTCTCTTAATCGCATTCTCGTTCAATAGATGTCTAATCTTCTGGAGTGTCACATTCAGAAACATGTTCGTCATCTGATGGTTCTTGTCGTAGAGTAGCCTAACCAGGAACACACTCTCGATCTTCACTTAGATCAGATAAATCTTTTAATGTGTGAGGAGGTGAGTAAAATGAGTCAATGTGAACTTCAGCTTGAAATTCTTCTTGGGAAATCGGCATACTCAGTTCTACTTGACAATCTTTGCGTCCTTCCTCCCTTGCTTTGCCCATTTTATGATTATGTTTGTGGTTAGTTATCTTTCCTACAAAAGTTTTATCCAAATTTTTAAATTCGTCTAGTCTGGAATTTAAATCTAGATTCTAGACTATCTAGACCAATAGATTGAATGACATTCTCGTTGAAATTAACATCTCTTGATCTGATCAAAGTATATTTTCCATTTCGATAAAATTTTTGGAAGACAGTAACCGTCGTCTTTTTCATAGCAGATCAGTACACATTTTTCAGCTTTCTTGAACATCATTCCTGAACCATTTTGAACATATCCCAAAGCTTTTGCTTTGGGATATGTTCAAAACATTCGGAACCAATTATTTATAGATGTTTAATTGATGGATTTTTATTAAACCAGAGTTCATAAGGGGATTTATTTGGAACTGCTGTAGGCCCAATTCTGTTGAGAATATACGTATACGTATATATACAGTAGACATTAATTCAGCCCAGGTGGCTATAGGTAATTTCTTATGAGCGTGGATCTTACTTCTGGTGGCCTGTACTAATGTTCGGTTTTAGCGCTCGCTACTACCGATTCGTTGAGGCGTATGCGGAATTGTCAGTCTTTGAGTTATACCTTTCTTTTGTAGTATCTTCTTCGCTTTCTCATTATTAAATTCTCCTCCATTGTCTAAGATGACTTCTTTCACTGCACATCCAGCCACTTTGATTTCTTGTATCAGTTCTTAGTTTTAAATGTGCATACAAACATATACATTATATATACATATATATGATCACGCTATATCCCTAACACGGCAGTCAGAGAGTGTCGATAATTTGTAAAATCATCTAAACAGAATGAAATATTTGTCTTTGATTCAGAAAAAGGCCCACAGACATCAGTGTGAATCACCTCTCCAAGCGCTTTGGCTTGTTTTCTTATTTCACTTTCGTCTGTACATTTTTCCATAAATGCAGCCAGTACATAATTTAAAATCTAGATTAACTTTGAATTCAAGCTTCTGTTCCATAACCTTAATGTGCTTCTTATTTTAGTGAGCCAACCTTTCGTAATAAAGTTGCAGGATACGAGTATTATCAGTTGCATTGACGGTGTTTAATATTGGAGTCGTGTTTCTAATAGTTTGAACGTTTAATTTATACAGCTATCCATTCTTCACTCGTTTTTCAACTAATTTAATTTGACTGTTAACTTTCAGATAGCAGATTTCTCTCTGTGATATAAACATGATTTTGTCCAATACTTTTTGTGCTGCTAGAATTGAGAATAGATTTCATTAATTTTCAAGTCCAATATTTAACTTTTTGCCGTTGACAATAGATATCAAATTAACTGATCAGCGATCAATGACATAATCTATACTACTACATAAATCTTTATCGTCTGTCCGTAATTACAATTTTACTGTTAAATTTTGTGATAGATAGTCGGTTTATAACTAATTGAATTAGATTCTGTAATTTTCAAAATGTTTGTCTGTCTGTCTGTATGCCCTTTTATAACTGAAGAACCCCTTGACCGAACTTGATGACAATCAATACATAGTAAGAACACGTGTTTGCGCTCATGTAGGCTACTTATTTTATAGAAAATCTACCCCTAAAGGGGTGAAAAGGAGAATGAAACTTTGTATGGGAAATGGTAAACCGCTGAACCGATTATGATGAAATTTGGTAGGGAGATAGGTTGACATTGCAAAACGGACATGGGCTACTTTTTTTTATCAAAAATCTACATTTAAGAGGATGAAAAAAGGGATGACACTTTGTATGGGAAACGGTACACCTTGGTAATGATAAAATTTGGTGCGGAGATAAAACTTTTTTTATCCAAAATACATAGGCTACTTTTTTTATCAAAAATCTGTGAAAAGGGCGACGGGAGGGAGAGGACGAAACATTGTACGGGAAATGCTAAAGCGCTGAACTGATTATGATGTAGCATGGATATAGTTTGGCACATGGGAACGGACATAGGCTACTTTTTTTATCAAAAAACTACCTCCGAGGAGGTGAAAAGGGGGATGATATCGAACGAGAAATGCTGAACCGCGGAAGCAAATGCTTGGTACAGAAACAGTAAGTGCCCAAAGACAGACGTAGGCTAGACGTAGAATTTTTTCAAAAACAATCTTTAAACATACTATGTACGTGTACACAATTATTATCTAACTTAATCCGGGAAAGCCACAAAAAATTTTTCCACGCAGACAAAGTCGTGGGTACAGTTATTTTTTTTTTAATGTCGGAGTGGGCAAACGAGCAAGCGTGTCACCTGATGGAAAGTGATCACCGCCGCCCATGGACACCCGCAACGTGCAGGGAATCACGGGTGCGTTGCCGGCCTTTAAGGATTTATTGATAATTTCAGTTATTATATCATACTGAATACGCATCTCTAACTACAGAATGTTGATCATTCCGAAACTAAATGCTAGTAAATGAAATAAAGTAATAATAAATAAATACCTGTAATAAATAATTTAAAAAGTCTTCAAATGATGCTAGATGTTTTGCTAGATAAATAATTTTCAGTACGTACTAGCAATAATTTTCATTTCATTATATAAACCAGCTTTGTAAAATTAACTATTTCTATTTCTAAACAAGAGTTTTACGCTCCATTCCTTCCCAAGCTAATGCCGTCAAATAAATTTTGCATTATGGTTAAAAAATTGATGATTAATTCTTTAATATTAGTAACTGACATTAATCAATTTGATAAATTATTAATTCTTCTTACCGAGAATTGATGAAAATATTTGTCGACATCATGTTCGTATTTTAAAAAAGGACTTTTTGGCCGGAACGGGAGAAGTGAGGTTGTCATTTCATTTAGATTTTCTATTTTTTACATTTTTGTGAATTTTAAAGTAATTTAAAAGTGATAGTATATTGTGTTTTAAAGTTCTGTATAAGTGACAAGAATGGAATAGGCCTAAATAAACATGTGTAGCTGAAATTCTCGTGCTCTTCCAAGAAGTCCTTTATAACTTTAGTAAAGCTTACTATCACTTTACTGGAGGAGTTTTACGTTAGGAAAAAACTAATAATTTACTTGTGATTCTACTTATTAATACGTGACATTGGCAAATATGCTAAACTGTGCGCCATGCCATAAAAAAGAAAAAAAAAATTAAAAAAGCGGAATAGGAACGTTTTGTTTATGAAGTTCATGTAGGGATGTCAGAAGAGAAAAAAATATCGATTATTGATGTATCGATATTTATTAAAATATCAATATCGACGGCGATATATGCAGGAAAAAATATCATTATATCGACATATCGGAGAAATTTTCAAAAAATTTTGCGGTTTTAAAATAATAATATATTTAGTTTAGCCTAGCTCAATAATATCAATAGTGATTTTTATACAAAATGTCTATTATTTTAATGTACAAAAATCTCAATAAAAACGAAGGTATTTTTTTCCTTTTCATTAGGCAAAATTACAAAAATATCAAATACTAAAAAGCTATTTTGTAACTAATATTTTTGAGATCTATTATTTATTATATCAGGCAAATCATTATTTGTCCGGTAGCGAAAGTAGAAAAACTCAGTTCTTTACATTCTCCGCTGTCAGCTGGCTTCTATTGTTAGGAACCGTCAGATTTACGGCAGAAGCCACCCTCTCTGAAGGTACAGAGGAAAGCCGCAGGTGTCAAATATTTAAGTACCAGATTCGAAAGAACTGGGGTAAAATGTCTCGTGTCTATCCGATTATAATTTTCGATTATGATGTATTTACTGACGCTGATTTCTGCTATCAATCATGAAGTCGCTACTTATTATCGCAGCGATTTGCAATGGATTTTTTCAAGCCGCGAGAAATTTAAAATACTTTTACGTGGCATAATTTGTCGCCGAAAACGAGCGACGAGCGACTGCATAAGGCCGCACTTTAACACAAAGTATCTTCAAAAGAACTTACGAATGAAAGTGACGGACGACTGCTGCACACAAACACATACACGCAACACAAACAAAACCTACTAGTCAATAGTCATAGACAATAGTTTTTTTTTCATTCGTTCCTATCTTTTACAGTTTTGGTTCTAACGACTTATGTTACCTAAATAATACAAATAATTTAATACAATTTTCGATATTAGATATTTTGTATCGATATGTCGGATCAATATATATCTGCTAAAAATTTCGATATATCGAATTAAAAATATCGATATATAACACTTTTTCAACAAGCCTAAGTTCATGTTGATGTGTAGAAAAAATGAAAACTTGAAAAGTGTTTGTCATTTTCTTTGCCGCTTGTCATAGTCTACCAATTTTTTAGTTTATCAAATATACAATGGCGTTTATGGGTGATATCATGAATCCATCACCGTTTTGGCATAATGGACCGGCGCCTGGTGCATTTTATCACTTCCCGGGAAACCACAGGAGCTTCGGGCCTGCTAGTTGTCCAGTCCAAGATTACAAAGCACAGTAAGTTTTCAGGATCGTGTCTACTGCTGTAGCATTATCCTCCTTTTTATTCATCGTAGACAGGTTATTAACAAGGTCCCCTATCTTTGCTCACACAGAAAAGGCAGTGCTTTAGATTAATTACGGCTTATATATTTTTGCATTTTCATCATCATCAATGAACTGTATTATTGAGGTGTCACCATTGACATTAGAATTTGTTTTTTGATAAAAGATAAAATATATTTGGAAGGTACTTTAAATTAATTACTGCTCATGTGTTTTTTATACATAATGAGGTGTATTATTGAGATGTAGGTGGTAGAAATTTATTTTTGCGATCTCTTGCGATTGCGTTGTGGTCAACATACGCAAAAAAAGTGTACTTATAGAGCAGATTCTGCCTAAAGAGCTTTACAATAACTACTGCTTCCTGTTTTGACACTTGACAACAGATATTGTTAACTAGCTCTTAGGAACCAAAACTAGGCCTGTATAGACGGTGTTTCTGGTATTAATAAAATCTCAAAAATAAGGTTTCGCTTTATGAAATCTTTTCTACCTAAAAACGACATCTGGTGGTTAGGTTAGAAGTTAAGAAACTGGCGGTTACGTTAGAAGCCGTAAACTGATGTTAATTTTTTTTTAACTATTCGAAAATCTTCTATCAAAAGACAAATTGTATAACTGATGCCTCAGTAATACACATTATTAAGTATAAAAACATGTAAGCAGTAGTTACTGTAGTCCTTCCCAGATTCTGTTCTGGTGCCTCACTCTCTACTCTCAAAAAGCGTAAAACTAAAAAGGTCATATATTTTTCACAGTTCAGCAACTCCCATCACAACTACTACAACTGTCATAGGGCTGAAATTTGACAAAGGATGCGTGCTTGCAGCAGATACACTCGGCTCATATGGCTCCCTAGCCAGGTTCAGGGACTGCCACCGTGTGTCGAAGGTCAATGATTTGATCTTACTTGGGTCAGGAGGAGATTATGCTGATTACCAGTACTTGAAGGACATTATTGAACAGAAAATGTAAGATTATATTTTTATCCTTTTTGATAGTACTGGTGAGCCTTCAAAAGATAGCTATTCACTTGGAGGGGTTGGATTATTAAAGCTTACGGATTATGATTAATCAATTATTAAATTTAATATGATGACTATGATATTTTAATATTGGCTATGATCCTTACCTTTCATTCAAAAACCTTTACAGTTCAGTTCTATTGCAATAACATCTTCCATCAAATCTTACCGAGAATGTATGTATATAATATGAAGAACTTAGTGCAAGTTCTCCTCATTGAAATTTGCTTCAAATAAAAAAAAAGATCATAGATGTACTCTAGAGTAGTCTAGATAGTCTTCTTCGTCGTCACACTCTTGCCAGAGTGGTCGTGGTCGTCACATCAGGGGTGGCTACAAGCTTAATAATCCGTCGCCATTCTTCCCGTACTGTAGCTGTTCTTGTGTCTAGATAGTTGATTAAGTAATTTTAAATGTTTCATATATTATAACTATTAGAATGAACCTATGTATACGTCATCCAAATTCTTTCTTTACTCATATCATTATTTTTATTGTAAGCTTTTTTATTTCACATGTTCAATTTTATACATAACTGAGGTTTGCCAATTACTGTACAAATCTTAATTGTAACTTGTATTGGCCAATTAAAAATTATATTGTTTCCAGAATTGATGAACAGTGTATCGGAGATGGTCTGCTGCTGAAGCCTCGGTCCCTGCACTGCTGGCTAACACGTGTGCTTTACAACAAGAGAAGCAAGATGGATCCCTTGTGGAACAACTATATTGTTGCCGGCATACAGGTATGCATATTTTTATAAATGGACCTGTAGATAATGAAGTGTTTGGAAAAGACACTGTAAGATATCTTTTTGACTGTCAGAAATGCTCAATATTTTTGAGTGACGATTCCATTGAAAACCCAGTATGAACAAAACAAACATTTATATTTCTAAGAGATCGCATTTCTACTGCATTTATATTACTTTCACTCGATTTCATAATTTGATTTGATATGTTTACAAAATACTTATTGTAAAATGATATTGAAGTAATGATGCCTGACAGCCTAGGTTTACTTGAATGGATTGATTTGATTTTGACTTTGATTTTCAAATTTTTTAATTATTATTTTAACTTCCTTTTGAAGTCCCCGAAAGTAAACTCAACTTTTGAAGTTAAAGGAAGCCTGGGCCACAAGTTACTGTAAATATTCCAAACCGCTCTTCTCATCACTTCTACATCTAATTGCCTAGTGCGAGATAACTGTTGTGACAGACAGACAAACAGACTTAGATTTGATTCGGGAAGTGTTCCTTTTTCCAAGTTTAGAATGGAATACTAAAAAAGTACTATATGTAAAATTGACAGTCATAATATGATTGTCAATTTTACAATATAGTACGACGTATAGCATAGTATAGCATAAAATAGCTTAAAAAATCCATACTTTCTTGAGTAACTAATAAAAATATACTAATAAAAATGTAACAAAAAAAATCGTTGTTTTTTATTTTAATTATTCTATCTAATTCAATAAATCGAGTACGCAAAGAATATGCAAGACAAAAGATAACAAAAATAAAATAGCTTAAGAAATCCATTTAGAGGACTGAATTCTATAAACTGACCAAAACTGCTGACATTTAAATTCCTTCGTAATTCAAAACTAACGATAACTTAACAACAGGATGGTGAGCCATTCTTAGGTGCAGTGGACAAACTAGGAACAGCTTACGAAGATGCGACCATAGCAACTGGCCTCGGTGCTTACATGGCAACACCACTCCTACGAGACGCCGTAGAAAAAGGCAGTTTGGATGAGAACTCAGCTAAGTATGTGTATGAAATAATATTCTGTTGATTTTGCTTCAATTTACACCTTATTCTAACTAAGAATGATGATTGCATTTGACTTTTTTTTATATATTTTTATAACAATTTTAATATTGTTTTTTTACTTTTGACTCAATTTAAAATGTAATGTGTTTTAATCGTAATATTATAAATAAAGCAGTATAGTGTAATTAAAATAAGTAAATAGTGATATAATAATATAAATAATATGTTGTATGGTGTAATCATAAAAATAAGTAATTCAATTTGTTATAGAAATAATCAGTACCTTTTTCTCTTCCTTCTATGTGTATATTTTGTTGTCTGTGCAATGAATTATTAAATCTTTTCTCTACTCCACTGGTTCCCAAACTTATTTTGTCTACTGAGTCGAGAGCTCATGCAGTCGTTGTCTAAGATGCCTCCTAGCTAAATGAAATTACAAATCACCCCCCAGCCCTCTACACAATGCCCCCATTTTTTTTCTGGGTCTCTTACCCTTTAAGCCTGCAGCGCCCACAAGTGGGCGTTATCGCCCACTTTGGGAATGGCTGCTCTACTCTCTAAATAGTATAAAGCAAAGTCGTATCAAACTAGTGTACTACGGAATTGTATATCTTCAAGTGATCTACAGAAAAGGATCCTAAGGATCAACATTAACAATTTTTATCTTTTACATATTACTAAAAAATAATGGGTTATTTACGAAGCTATTTTAAACAATAAATATTAATTCTTATCCAATTAAATACATTAGATACGTTGTGCATTTGATGTAGATCAAAATTGCCCTTGACAGCATATCATTAAAATGAATATATTAGAAGATATCACAGATTTAAAATTATATAGGAATGAAAGACAAATATTTTTCCTTGGTTCTTTGGGAGGTACCGGAAAAATATTTTTAATCTATAGTTATATACAACCTACGTCACACACACGCTAGTAAATAATATAAATAAATTTTCACAGAGCATTGGTCCGCAAATGCATGGAGGTTCTGTTCTATCGCGATGCTCGCTCGTTCCCGCGCTACCAGCTGGGAGTGGTGACCTCTGATGGTGTGGTGGTGGAGGAGCCAGTAGAGCTCAAGCATGACTGGTCGTTAGCTCACATGATCGAAATGAAGTAGACATATTGTTCGAAATAAATATTGTAATTTTTTAGTATTTGTTTAATTTAAAATACATCAGAAAACCTTAAGACATAACTAGTGTTGTTATAAATGATTCTGAAAGATACATGAAAAATTTTTATCGATCCAGCTAAGGACATATATGTTATCGAAATAAATTTATTGTATAGTCAGTTTCAAAAGTAGTCAATTAAAACAAATGCTTAAAAAAGTAGACATGATCATGACATGATTAGTTTTTACAATTGAACTCTATACATATTTTTTTTAAAGAGATCGTATGATATTTTATTTTATTTAGTTATGAAGAAGATATTTTATCATGTCAGTATTATCGATAGATACAATATAAACAGTTTGAAAAGTCACCTAGAAATAATGGCATTATAATTATATTGATATAATATTATTATTATCGGTATATACTAAGTTTATATGTTATTATTGTTACATATTCATAAACAAAACTGCTTTAGATGTTATACCAACGCCATCTAGTAGTACTTTCTAAATTTAAAATTACATAAATTTCTATATCATACATGTCACGTTTTTGATAAGATGGCAAAGTTAAAAGTAGCATAAAAATAGAGGGCGCTTTTTTTAATACCGTATATCAATATGTTTCTAAATCGCACTAATGGTATTTTCTGTAATATTTAGTATATATATCGTAATAAAATCACAGTAGTTGTACTTGCTTCGGCAGTACATATACTAAAATTGGAACGATACAGAGAAGATTAGCATGGCCCCTGCGCAAGGATGACACGCAAAATCGTGAAGCGTTCCACATTTTTTGTAATTCACTGGTAAGTGGTCACAGACAAACTACCCTAGAGACCTGAAATGTTTACGAATTTCTAAGCGAACTATTCTGTCAAGGTTAGAGGAATGAGACGTAAGCGGGCGGCAAGGTAACGTCACGTACTAAACGAAATAGTGATGTACTCGTAGATATTGTATATATCTATAAATACAAGAATTATTTTCATAAGCTTATTTTAAAAATAGAAATAATAAAATATGTATATATAATCAAAACAAGATTCTTTATTTCGAAACAAAAAAGTCAAAAATTTGGAACAGAAATGCAAATCAAATTCGTTTGGGTAGTACGTGTTTCTCCTAATGTAAAACTTTTAAACAAAAAATTAAATTGACAAAAAACGAAACTGAAAAACTTTGGTGGTAGAACCACCCAACCTTTTCGTCTGTATGTATTTTTTTAACCAACTTTAAAAAGAGGGAGATTCTATGTGCGTCTGTATGTTTTTTTATGTATGTTCACCGATAACTTCATCAATTGTGTACCGATTTAAAATTTTTTTTTTGTTTGATATATTTCCAAGGAGATGTTTTTTATTAGATGATACATTTTTATATCATTACGTTCTATAATTAGTAAAGTAGTTAGTTGTAGACTCATCCTATATATTTATTTAGACCATGGTCACTCAAATGGGAGAAATAAAAAAAATTAAGAAAAAATTTAAACTTACTAGAAATAAACACTGAAAAGTATAAAATAACTATCCTTTACTAATTACAACTCAAATATAAAAAAAAAATACTTTATGCATACGATATAAATACGTATATAATTAAAGTTACTAGAGTGTTAGCCGACGGAAATGTCAAAAGCACTCGCATATCTAAGCAAAAATGTGTGAGAAGAATGATGAGATTTGAAGAAGCGAAAGAAGTATGTAAGAACCGCGACGCTTGGAGCTCCATCCCTCTGACTACCCCGTTAGGGATATGGTGTGAAGATTGTATGTATGTATGTACATAATTAAATTTGACGGTTATTAAAGTGGGTTCCAAATTAATGTGCCACAACAGAAAGTCTATTAGTTTGGGAGGCTTGCATCGATTTCAGTAACTGTCGAATTTAATTATATAGGTATATGTATCGTATGTATAAATTATTTTTTTTGTATTTGAGTTTTGATTAGTAAAGAATAGTTATTTTGTACTTTTCAGTGTTTTTTTTAAGTCGGTTAAATTGTATTCTTAAATTTTTTCCGAATTAAATGGAACCCAAAACTCGAGATATATTCTATCCAATAAAAGAGAATCATCAAAATCAGACTACTCTGTAAAAAGCTACGCATGGTCGTATACAAAAAAAAATATGCACCGACTTGAGAACCTCCATCATTTTTTCGTCAGTTGAAAAAAGAACGGTGACATCTTTTTAATGATAACTGTTTTTTTTTAATAGTAAAGGTGTATCTCTGTATCAAATTACATCTTAATCGGTTCAGCGGTTAAAACTTTCCCATACAAAGTTTCATCCCCTTTTCACTCCTTTAGGGGTAGATTTTTGGAAAAAAGAAGTATGTTTTTTATTAGAAAAGGTTTTATCTATGTACTATACTAAATTTCGTCTTAATCGGTTCAGGGGTTAAAAATTTCCCATACAAAGTTTCATCCCCTTATTCGCCCCTTTAGGGGTAGATTTTTGAAAAATAAAGTAGCATATGTTCACCCCCTGGTGTCAATGTCAATAACTATGTCCATGCTAAATTTTATTAAAATTGGTACGGCGGTTTAACCGTGAAAACCAAGCAGACAGACGGACAGACAGACAGACAGAGAGACGGACAGACAGAGAGACTCGCATTTATAATATTAATATGGATATGGATAGTATGGTTATGGATTATACAATTATATAATATTATATAAGTATATATTATATATATTATATTATATATTAATATATTATATTATATAATTATATGTTATATATATTATATTATTATATAGTATGGATGGAACTAGGTATATAATTTCAAAGAGTGGTAGTCATTATAAATTCTCAAAATTAATGGAAAATATATTGATATATCGATACGTTTTTTTGCGTCCCTACTTACACGTGCCATTTTGCAAGAGTGAGGACGCAACATGTAATTATAGCTTGCTAGAGAAGGATAAACGCTGACTCAAAGCTACCAGCGACCAGTATAGTGAGAGCTCTGCATTTTTTTGATATAAATTTTTATTATTAATTTTATACTTACCGATGAAACGTGATATTAACCTTTTTGAAACTATTTTTACGACTGTCACTACCACACCACTTTACAGCGCAATGTGGCATTGTTTACGTAATTTATACTATATTTTTTAAAACAATTAGACAGGTCACGGATCTGCTTTTTGGTTAATACTAAAGGAGCGCGCGTTTGTGTTTGAAGTTATATGAGCGTTTGTGCGCATCGATGGCAGAAAACGGTGCCCTTTCATTTCCTGTCTTTAGGCTAATTTGTCTGTGTAAGTGGTGTAATGTATATATGGATTTTTTGGCGGGAACGGGAGAAGTGAGGTTGTCATTTCATTTAAAGTGAGTATATTGTGTTTTAAAGTTTTAAAGTTTTAAAGCTCTTCCAAGAAGTCCTTTATAACTTCAGTAAAGCCTACTATCACTTTACTGGATGAGTTTTACGACAAGAAAATTGTGCAATGCAATGTTTAATGGTGCAATAAAAGAGTATTATTATTATTATTATATAATGTACTCTGTCGTATAATTGCACTGTTAAATATCCGTCTAGAAAATCTTTACTACTCGACTGTAGCGAAGGCGAAACAAAGTATGCTATGTGTATGTGTTTGTCGATTTGAAGGTAAATCGCTCAACCAATTTGATATTTGAGTAAAAAACAGGGGTATAATAATGAAGCTATATATAATTAATAATTTTATCTACAAATCTCAATATTTAAAATTAACGGTTTTCTCTATAAATGCTACTTGAAATATAAATCACATCTTAAAAATTAATTGTCTGATATAAAAAGTGATAAACTTCAAAATTAACAGTTTTCACAATAACATTTTGGTTACAACTTCAATCACTGAAACTTTAATGTGGTGTAATGGTGATAATAAATGCTTGGGAGAAAATCGTGATGACAAATGCAGGCTAAGGTTTAGAATGTTTCACATTGAGTGAAATATTGCAAATTTTTTTGTAACTATACAAACACGACGATATATTTATAACATTTTTTTTGGTTAGGTTTAAGTCTTTTACCACAACGCGCGAGCCGAGCGAGGGAAGCGAGCGTGCCGCGGTAGCGGCCAGCGAAGCGCCAAATCAGAATATTGAAACAGGAGTCGGCACTCTAAAGAGATAGTTGAAGTCGAGAAATTTTAATCTCAAAACATCTGCAATCCTCCATCGCTTTTCATCTTTTGCTATTTCTATATATAACAATGTTATGTATATTAGTATGTGTATTTAAACACAATATACCTACTGTTGTGTTATGTTATGTATATTAGTATGTGTATTTCTGAGTTATTTCCAAGAGCAGTATTGAAACAGGAGTCCGCACTGTAAAGAGATAGTTGAAGTCGCGAAATTTAATCTTGAAACATTTTTATTATAATCCTCCATCTTTTTTCGTCTTTTGCTGTTGCTATATCTTGTATAAACTAGTAGGTGTATTTCCGAGTTATTTCCAGGAGCAATATTGAAATGGGAGTCCGCACTCTAAGGAGATAGTTGAAGTCGAGAAATTTTATCTTGAAACATCTCTATATCTTTCCATCTCTTAGGGTCTTTTGCTTTTGGTATATATATGTATATACAAGTAATAGCTAACTAAAAAGTTTTAATGAAACGAAAGTATAAATGTTTACTTAATATATTTGAATGATCTGAATATTGGAATGAAAATGAATATACATACTTTATTTGCACACAAGAAACAAATTCATACAGAAAGAGACAGACAAAAAAGGTGCCACAACAGGTCATATTTCATCAGATTCGTCCACTCTACTATTTTCACTGTCGTCGCTCCTATCATCACCTACATTAATTATAAGTTAATTTTCTAAAATATCGATTTTCACATCTCTCATAATTTTTCCTTATTAATTTAACAGATCTATTCACAACCTTTTCTTAATCTCCTTTAGTCACATGTTCACAAGTTTCTTTTAATATTTTTAGCATTTTTATTGTGGTAAATGGGGGTTCTGTATTGCGACTTGCAGCATATCTCTTGTTTGAGCCCACACTAACTTAATTGCATCGTATCACAATGGTAAGGCGGTAACCGTATAACTCTGTGTTCATGGTCTAAAGCTATTTCGTCAATGACGTATCGGATCTTGGTTGGTTATTTGTTTTCTTTTTAAAGACGTACTAATCTACGCAATTTTTTTAAGCCATTCGATGATATCAGCTTTCTTTTGTAGTCCGGGAGGTAGCGCTATAGTTGAGCGAGTCATTTTATACCTATATTATATATTTATGTATTGACTAGGGGGGGTTATATGTCAGTCACGTGCATGGAACTTCATTGAAAATTTGACAAATAAATTTATTTTATACCTTATGAAATTTATACATCAAAATTTTTATACTTTTAAAATAATGAAGAAAATCGTCAGCTGTATTTTTGGCGAGGATAAGACCGTCAGTCAGCGTGATAAACATTTTGCGGGCTCAATGCATTTGAGCGTTCGAGCATTGATGCATTTGATAGTTCCGCCAGCTAACACTGGCTTTGATCTTCGTAAGTCATCTTTGGTTTACCTTGTCTTCTACTACTACTCACTTTCACTCTGTAGATTTTATTCGTAAGTCTTTCAATACTAATTCTTTCATGTATTCGAAACATTTAAGTATTCCTTTCTTCTTTTTCACAATAACACTGTCGTGCAACCTTGTCATACTACGTATCTCATCATCGCTTATTTTGTCCAAAAGGGTGACACCGCACATATTTCTAAGAGATCGTATTTCTACTGTGTTTATCTTACTTTCAGCTGATTTCGGGCATATTTAGCCCTTACAATACAATACAGTTGGCACCAACACCGCATTGTGGGTGGCCTTTTTGGCTGAGTTAAATAATATAGGTAATCACACTGCCTATTAATGCGGCCAAAGCACAGTTAATTGCCAGTTATTGCCCGTCTCTCCACATACAACTCACGTCTTACTTCTCTATAAAACGCACTCCCCAGATATACCATTTCATTTTTTGTTCTGGACATTTTTCATTTACACATATCTCGTACTTCGCCTTCATCTTCTCTTTCAAACAACACAAACTTAGTTTTGTTAACATTCATATTCAGTTCTTTCACTTCACATTTTGCTTTCATACCTGTGATTAGTGTCTGCAATTCTGCTTCTGATGTTGCTATAAGCGCAGCGTCGTCAGCATAATTATAAAAGACAGTTTACCACTGTGCCATCACATATCATATTACTCATACTACCTTTTCATGTATGGAGGCAACCGTCCGAATATAGTACAAATAGCCAGGCAGACATCACGTAGCCCTGTCCAACGCCTAATCAGACTTCGAACTAGGTGACATGTTACCGTCTATTCTTACACAGACTCTCTGGCCGCGATATAATGACCGTACAGCCCGTAGTGAGGGGCCTCTCACACCATATTCAGGCAGAAGACTACAATTTCTTACTCACTATTCTAACAAACGCTTTTTCTAGATCCCTTTGCGCCTCCGGTGAATATCTGTCAGAAATGCCTTTCGAACGTTTGGTCAGTATCTTGCTATAGACTTTACTTGCCAAGCCAACCAAACCAAGCTGACGATTGCCGTGTAGCATGCACAGTCTGAATGAGAACCTTTCTCTTTATAGAAAGATACTATGAACCTCTCCTTTCTGCCAGCAAAGATCGCACAGTATATCTATATTTAGCAATCTTTTATAAACTAGTGGGTGTATTTCCGAGTTATTTCCAGGAGCAGTATTGAAATAGGAGTCCGCACTCTAAAGAGTTAATTGAAGTCGAGAAAATTTATTTTGAAACATTTCCATATACTTCCATCTCTTTTCATCTTTCGTAGTTGGTGTATGTACGTAGCGATCTTATTATACCGGCTGAAAATCATAACAATAATAGTTTTCCCCTAACACATAACAGCTCCGAACGTCAGCTGCTCCGATAGCGGTGGAGCTAAAGGAGACAGCATAAAAAGTCATTGGAAAAAAATCTGCTCAGATGATTTTTATACCGAGCAAAAATGTATTAAATTATTGTTTCAATCACATTTAAAAAAAAATCCTCAGATGTATTGACGAAGGGGGGTTATATGTCAGTCACGTGCATGAACCTCATTGAAAATTTGACAAATAAATTCATTTTATACCTTATGTAATTTATACATCAAAATTTTTATACTTTTAAAATAATGAAGAAAATCGTCAGCTGTATTTTTGGCGAGGATAAGACCGTCAGTCAGCGTGATAAACATTTTGCGGGCTCAATGCATTTGAGCGTTGTATAGTCTCTTTGGAAAATAAACTGACGATCTTTACACCCACAAAAAATCAGCTGACGTTGATTTTTTGTTTTTTTAACATTCAAATTATCTTATACTTTGAATTCAATAAGTACAATAATAATTTAATATAAATAACACCACATTACATTCATTAATTTTGTGTCGGTTTCAAATTATATTAATATGTACTATAGCATCAAGGAATTTCAAGCAGTAAAAGTTTCACTACTCTAACATACCTTTCCTAAAATTTATTATTCTGGTCTTCAGGTAGAATAAACCGTAGTAAGTATACTCTAATGGAGTGAGACAAACTTATATGAATAAAAGAGAAATGCGATATTCCCTCCATGTCAATCAGAGTTATACCAGCATGTACTACGTACATCCTATATAGTAGCGCATCTTTGGAGTCATGCTCATCGGTCAGTTCCATCAGTATTTTCACCCTTAGACTACGGATGGAAGGAAAAAAATAATAAATATACACTTTCAAGTGGTTCGACGGTGACCAAGTTCTACCATTAGTAACTGGAATTACAATCATCGATGAGAATCCTGCAGGTATTTATCTATAATTTTTATAACACATTGAAGTTAAATAAAAGTGTGGATAAACATATAAAATTTACACTGTAATACTTACAAACGTAACATTTACACTGTTTGTACATAATTATCTATATTGTGTACTATGATAATATTATATATTTCGCATACCTAGGCGAAAATGTGTGAGGAGAATGATGAGATTCGAGGAAGCGAAAGATGTAAGAACCGCGACGCTCGGCGCTCCGTCCACTGACTACCCCGTTAGGGATACAGCGTGAGGATGTGAGTATGTACGATAATATTATCAAGATGGTGATTGGTGATGCGTCGCGGTTGTGCATATTTCAAATCGGAAACTTTTAATTATATTTATATAAATATAATAACGGCTGCCATATAAGAGTGACGGCTCCTCGTTGTTGTTGTTGTGGTTGTGGCTGTCAGAAAGGGTTTTAACGTTTTTTTTTAATTAGTATATTTTGTTAGTCATTACTTATATTTACATACATAATATTACATAGAAGTAATAATTATATCAATGGTCTAATGAATTAAATTACGTCTCGCTATTTATAATAAATGCACAACTTTAAAATTTTATAAAGCTCCACAAGTAAGGTTCAAATCAAAATACATGCTTAATGAATTAATTAAATTTATTAATTATCGAATTAAGTTTTTATAATATGAACAATTGAAAATAAGTTTATGGCTATCAATAAAATTAAAATAAATAAAATTAATAAATGCGTTCATAATTCATACCGATTTTATTTACATTAATGAAAAATAAATTATGGACGAATTCCTTTTATAAATTATATGTTTTCTATTAATAAGTAACTGTTGCCCGCGACTTCGTCCGCATGGAATTTAAAGAAAGTAGCTTATGGCCTAACCCATCTATATTCATACCTTATCAAAGTCAGTCCAGCACTGAAAATATAGCAGACGATCAGACAGGCTCTTTCGCGTTTACCTATAATATTATTAGTATGGATTACAATAAAGAGTGATATTTGAAGGAATGAAATATATTTCATTAATTTTAATGAAAATAAAATTAGGAAAAACGCCGAAAAATTCACAACATATGTAAAAAATCTTGCTATGTAAAAATTGGAAATTATTCTAAATCACTAATACTAAATTCGTTGTTAGATATACAATTTACAAACTATTTTTATTAATTCTTCTATGATATGTCTGGGCCATGTTATTTTATGATTCCAGTTGTTTCAAGTCTTATCCTATAATTACAATTTTTGAGTTAGAACCAAAAACAACATTGAAATGTTGGTTGAATCCTCAGTTATTAAATTAACATTCATTGTAAATGAATAGTCAGACAAATACTTGTAAAACAGTTGTTATATTTCCTTTTTTTCCTACAGAACCACATTATTGGCAATATTTAATATATGTATGTATTAGAAAAAACTTGGAAGAATGACAAATGTTTAGCCTCGGACCAAGAACATAACGGACGGAGTCATAATAAGTTGCCACTCTTACCACCGAGTGTCAAACGAATTTTTTTGTCTCTTTCTATCTCATTGAGCGTAACCACGAGTAAAACAGTTAGTTATAATAAATATGGCAGCTTCGCACTGTCAGTGTATTTCGTGTCAGCTTATAAGTCGGTCATGAAATAATTATTTTAAGATACTTGTAAATCTTAAGTGTTCTGGGTACTAATATTCACAAAAAGGAAAATATGTCACGTTCAGCTGTGTATCGTTGCACCACAGATTAATTAGTTTACTACCGTAAAGTTGCACGTTGCAACGTTGCACTGTGAACTTCCTTAGTCCCGCGCATTAGTAAAAATCTAGAAAGTCGGTCAACAAAAAAAGGATAATAGGACACGCTTTCACGTTTTTAAAGCAAATACTCTGTCCATTGATACTTGGTCCGAGCGTTTATTTGCTGGTATTTTTAGCGCCAAACAACTTGTGTTTTTTTAATTATGGTAATTCGACGCAAAGGTCTAAACTGTAATGCCTGGTTTGACACTACATATAATAATTAAGTGTACCAAACAATTTAGCAGTTACATTTTTTTGGCGACAAAATATTTGATGTTTGTTACTTTTTAATTTTTTTTTAAAACTGTAATATCTGGTTGATCCAGTCCCTGAATTCCGAAATGCGCGTGTACACGCCTGGCTGGTTCGGCTCGGCACAGCCGATGCCCCAAGAGATGACACCTCCGAGAACAAATCTCCCGTCGCGTGACCGTTGTACCACCATTGGACCGCCACTGTCACCTAATGAGAGTTTTAACATGTTAAAATATGAATATTTATCTCTTATCAAAAATATTGCTTTCAATTGTAGTTGTAATTGTAATGCAGTCTATATCCAGCTGAGCTGTTTTTGAGGTCTCATGATTTCCGAAGTCGTTGCTCATGATCGATTTGCATAAGGTGTTTAATTTTCGACTTTGTTGTAATGGGGTTGTCGTTTATTTTCGAAGAACTCTGCATACTTTGTGAATATAGATTACGGTGAGTTTATTTTAAAGTAACGAATTCATCTGTGTGTCATTTAATTATTTTGTGAGACAAGTACAAATTAATATGATGTTAGTGTTACAATAGTGCTTCTGTGCTTCGCCTCATGCAGAGTTACTAACACAAATAATGAAATAATAACTTTGACCAATGTATTAAATGTTTGACCAATGTATTGAATTATAAAGGTGTTATAAAGCAACATGAAATAGCAATTAAAATATCAATAAAATATTACGTCAATATTAAAAAAAAATCCAAACGTCATCAATAAAGAATTAGTTAATGGAGTAATATGTCTGTTATTAGAAATTTTTCTTTAATTTTTTTTGTAAGTATTAAAGTGAGTGCTTTTTTGAAGTTTGGTAATTTATCATATTATAATTTAGATGCCAGAGTAAATATTGAATAATGGAATAATTTAGTTCTACACGGAACGAGACAGAGATTTCCATAACGCCTTATTGATCCTTTTGCGTTATCGAATAAGTTTTTATTGAATTTAACAAAAATACACGGAAGAGTCATTATTTTCAATTCTTTGAAATACAGCTGTCTCTGTGCTTTAAATGACAAATCGATTTTATGTATCTTTTTTGTCCTTGGAATACTAATTCTTTCCCTTTTGCGTCACCCCAAAATATAATACCGTATTGTAATTTCGAAGCGTAGTTAGCAGTCAATTCTGCCGAACGGTCACTTATTTTATAAAGTGCATATGAAAATTTGTTTATTTTTTTGTGTGTTTCATCAATATGGAGTACTCTATTTCATGTTGTTATCAATGTAAAACTCTAAAAATTTTGTTGTGCTTATCTTATCTGCACATTTACCACCATAGTGAATATTCAAATGTAAATAAACTAATTTACAGGTTGTAATTTTAGTCTTATTTGATGAGTCTTATGAGATTACTAGCAAACCCGACCCCTTTCAGTGGGCGTTAGTTTCACTGGGCGTAAAAAACAAAACAATAAAATTCTACTGATCCGATCGCTACCAAACTTTACAGGATCACCCGCTAGGCCAATCTGAAGATTCCCTGAAAATTTTATAGAAATCGGTCCAGCCGTTTCGGAGACCATAAGGAATATACATGCATACATTGCCTTTTATATATATATATATATAGATAGAAGATTAGATTGCAGAATTATTGTTTTATTGAAACTATATATATAACTATGTATATAAATAGTTCGATAGTTTCAATTTTATTGTGCGTGTTATATTGTATAATAATTATTATTATTACCACACAATATAACAATGATGGGTCACTGAAATTTTTCAAGAATTTTTCTAAAAATTTTTACGTTATGAAAAATTTCGGAAAATTATCCATCACTACATTACTTATGCCACACAGCAGTACTATCCTATATAATGTACTCTGTGGTATTATTATCGGTAAATAATACCACGGTATGAAAAAGTAGTTATTTGGTGATGTTCATTTATTTCGTGTGGTATTTGTAAGATGGCGTTGTTATTATTAATATAATATTATTAAAGGTATGAATCACATAAACAAAAGTTGTTACAACCGTGAGTATAGATAACAAAAATGTGTTATTTATATTGTACTTGCTTCGGCAGTACATCAACTAAAATTGGAACGATACAGAGAAGATTAGCATGGCCCCTGCGCAAGGATGACACGCAAAATCGTGAAGCGTTCCACATTTTTTTGGATAAAATTTGTTATAATCAGTTCGAAGAGACTTCAAAGCGTCATATTTAAATGAAATAATGTACTCATAATTTATTAAGTTCATGTAAATACGAAGTGATGGAATTAATTCTTGAGATTGTTATTTTGACTTAATATATTATTAGACAATTACATAATATATTCGTATTATTGTGCCAATAGTACTATCAGAAGCAGAGTCGCAAGCTCTATATAGTCTATAGTCATGAAAGAAGTGCAAGTGAAAGGATTGAATATGAATGTGAACAAAACTATGGTTCTGGTGTTCGAATGAGAAGATGTACAGACGAAGTGTAAAATATGGGTAATTAGAAAACGCCTAAAGCAAGTGAATGAAACTGTATATCTGGAGAGATGTGCATTTTCTATGAATGAAAGACGTGTTGGATGTGGAGAGATGTAGCAGCTGGTTGTAATAGTGCTCTGTCCGCATTAGTATGAAATGTGAATATATATAACTCCACGAAAATGGCCATCCACAATGGTTGGTCCCAACTTTATTGTACGACAGTGAGGCCTGGATTTGTCCGAAATAGAGTGACAGTAAAATAAATGCAGTAGAAATGTGATCTCTTAAAAATATGTGCGGTGTCACCCTTGCGGACAAAATAAGCAAACAAGAGATACGCAATATGACTGGGTTGGACGACATTATTATTGTAAAAATGAAGAAGGGAATGCTTAGATGGTTCGGGCAGATAGAAAGAAAAGTGATGAAAGGCTGACGAAGAAAATCTACGGAGATAAGCGAGTGGTAGCTGACACCAAGGAGGACTGAGGCTGACCCATAAAGATCAAATAGTCAGTGTTAGCTACAGTAGACAACCTAGCCCACGAGACCAGCCCCTGCAGTCTCGACATAGATAGCGATCGCTTTACGACCGATTTCGGTTGATAAGTCATAACGATTAGTTTTTAACGATTTTTGAGTCTCTACATTAAAAGTATCGATTGGTTTTAGAATCATATCGAATCTAACTGTCAACTTTACGATTGCTAATAATGTTTTTACGATCAAATTTGTCAGCTCGCAGTTTTCGTGCTTATTCTTATGGCAAGCGATTTTTTTCCTTATTTTTATCGATCGGTAGTTTACGAAAATAATTGCTATGTCGGGACTGCAGCCCCTGGGGGCTTAGACAAGTGGTTCATTTATCGTAAACGCTAGCAAAATGAATGAGAAATAACACGTGATCAAGCGTAAAGAATTTTAAATTGGTAGTCTTATTTTCCAAAATTAATGGAAGCCATATATTGACGTATTGATACGTTTTTTCGCATCTCTACTTGCACATGCCGTCTTGCAAGAGTGAGGGCGCAATGTAATTATAGAGTGTTAGACAAGGACAAACGTTTGATTCGAAGCTGTGACAACTAGTCAGAACTCTGCTAACTTCTGTTATTTTCTATTATTAATTTTGTACTTACTGATGAAACGTGACCTTGTCCTTTGTGAAGTTATTTTACGACTGTCACTACCGCACCACTTTACAGCTCAATTTGGAATTGGCTTACACAGGTCACGTAGGTATCTGCTTCTTGGTTATTACTAAACGAGCGTCTGCGCACATATGTTTGAATTTATGTGTTGACTTTCGCTGATGGACAGTAAGACAAAGGTGTCTTTCTATTTCAAGTCGCGTAGGCTAGGTCGTCTGTGGTGTTAGCTGACGGAAATGTCAAAAACATCCATATACCTAGGCGAAAGTGTGACGAGAATGATGAAATTGAGGAGCCGAAAGTAGGTAAGGACCTAAGGACTGCGATCCTTATGGCGCTCTGTCGTCACTGACTACACTAATAGGAATACAGCCTGAAGATATGTTATGTTATGTTCCTATTGTAAATATTTAATGGGCGAACCACATTCACATATTAGGTAGTGTCCACGTGAGTGTAAAATGTATGTAAGCGAGCCTGCTTGTGCGTGTGTGTACACGTGAGAGTGTAATATGTATGTACGTGCGAGTATGTACGAGCGAGTGTGTGTGCACGCGTGAGGGTGTAATGTGTGTGCACGTGTGCGCGTGTGTACGTCAATGTACTTGTATGTATGTGTGCGCGTGTGTACGCGTAAGTGTGTAATGTGTAAGATTGTGTGCGCGTGTATACGCATGAGTGTGTAATGTGAATGTACGTGTGCAGGTGTATACTCATGAGTGTGTAATGTACGTGCGCTACTGTGTACGCTTAAGTGTGTAATGTACGTGCGCTTCTGTGTATGCGTGAGTGTGTAATGTGTATGTACGTGTGCGCATGTGTACAAGTGAGTGTGCAATGTGTATGTACGTGCGCGTGTGTGTGGCGTATGTAACCGCGATTATGTAATGAGTAGGTGTATGAGTAGGTGTGTAGGTGCATATGCTGACCTTCGCAGCTGTCGGCGCCGCCACCGCGCCAGCCGGCGCAGATGAAGATGTTTGGGATGTGCTCGTTGTACCCGGCCGCCTGGTACATCCCCTCGCACGCCGTGTTGTTAATCACCGGCACTTCCACCTCTTGCAGTACGCTCGGCAGCGGGCCCTCTGTGCATCACCGTGGTCACATTTATCTACCTGAACGATATCTACCTAGCGTCTTGTAACTAAGGACCGAAGTCAGGTCATCAGATCTTGGCGGCTAAGTCCACATATGAAAATGTATTCCTTGCATTTACATGTTAGGATTTCGTTCCTCAAAACGAAAAGCGGAACCCTTACATGATTTCTTATAAGATACCTTATGAGATTTCTTTATTTAAAAAGAAAAACGTAACCCTTATGAGATCACTCATGCGGTCATGTGTCTGTCCATCTCTCACAGTCCATTTTCTTAGAAACTATGTGACGTACATATTATTTTGTTTTAGTTTGCCATTGCCATTTTCTACGTATTTTATTGTTACAAGAGAATCAAAAAAAGGACAAATAGGGCGCTCTGGCTTTACTATTCGACTCTTCCCCCTTATCTCCGAAACTATTCCACCTAGAATCTCATACATTTCAGGGACTACTTTATCCAAAATTTACAGGAAAAATATAACGAACTTATGTCTTATATTTGTATATATAATCAGAAATCAAGTTTAGCTACCAATTTTTAAATATCGTACGTTTGTTGTGCGTAGCGACCTCGCATTTGACTGATTTTAGTAGAATATTATGTGTGTTTAGGCCCTGCACGAAGGGTGCAATAACGGTAAGAATTGTAGGAGTGAGAGCGCTATTTACACTCGTACGTGAAAAAAAACATTGGCGTGCCTGTTTTATTTTATGCAACGTTCCTAAGCGTCAGAGAATATAATGGCTCTAAAATAAAAACGAAAGAACGAGATAATTTTTTGTTTTAGCAGATTTTACTAATGCTCGTTCGTAATGCTTTAATAAGTAAAAAAAAATACAAATAACATTATTTCCATTTCGAAGTACTAAGCGAAAGTTTGTAAAATGTTTCTAGTTTCACTTTGGTAAGAAATTCTATCGAGAAAATTAAATTTAATTGTTTTTCTTTTACATGGTAATGTAAAAATTACATTTGTAGCATATCTACATTTATCATACGACGAATGAATGATCTAGCTCGGTAAATTTGTATGTGGCAGTCTAATACTGTTCGAATATTTTTGGTTGGCTAACTCGGTCTTTAGGAGCCCTCAAGCTATTCATAATGCTAAGGTTACCACTTACCACAATAGTTTAAAAAAAGAAGTATAACACATTATTTGGGAAAACGTATAGTATACTTTACGAGAGCAATAAAACACTTTGCTTTATTTTTTTTTATAGAGTTAAAGAAAATAATTAGGTAATTCAAGTTACTTGAGAGGAAACAAAGTGGAAGAGACCTTTTTCTGAAGAAACAAAGTATTCCTGAATTTGATAAAGCACTATAATTTGTCCTAACCTCCACAAAAACTGTAATAAAGCAGTCAAGGTTTTTGCATATTAGTAAAAAGTTATTCAAAAATACACACATACATACAAACATATCTTCACGCTGTATCTCTAACGGGGTAGTCCGAGAAGACGGAACGCCAAGCGTCGTGGTCCTTACATACTTCTTTCGCTTCCTTAAATCTCATTCTCCACATCCAATTCACATCTTCCATCTCTTGAAAATGCACTCTAGATACACAATTTCATTCTCTTGTTCAAGACATTTTCTAGATATAAGCACAGCATCGTCAACGTACAAAAGGCAGTTTACCACTGTACCATCACATATCATACCACTTATACTACCTTTCAATGTCTGGAGGCAACTGCCCAAATACAGCACGAATAGCCAGGTAGACATCACGCAGCCCTGTCTGACGCCCGAACAGACTTTGAACCAGGGCGACAAGTTGCCATCTATCCTTACACATGCTCTATGGCCTCAATGTAATGACCTCATACCTCATAGCCTGCACTATGGGGCCCTCCACGCCATATTCATGCAGAAGACTTCATAATTTCTTTCACTCTACTCTATCGAATGCTTTTACAAGATCCAGGAAAGCGCAGAAAATTTTCTAACCTATGCTATGGTCAGAAGCTTCCTCACGATACCGCGGAGCGAGAAAATCTGATCCATACAACCCCTATCGTTCCAAAAACCACCTTATGGCTCCGACAAATATTTTTCAGAAATGCCTTTCATACGTTCAGTCAATACCTTGGTATAGAATTAACTTGCTAAGCTGACCAAGCTGATGGCTCTATAGCACACGCAGTCTAAATAGGAACCTTTCCCTTTATAGAGAGGCACTATGATTGCGGTGCGCCAGTGCTCTGGATCCTCTCCCTTCTGTCAGCCAAGATTGCAGTTTATAGAATGTATCCCAGACCCTAGAACCACCATACTTTATCATCTCAGCAGTCACCTCATAATTTCCCGCAGCCTTTCCACATTTCAGACTTCTTATCGCTTTCTCAATCTCTTTCATACTAATGACTTCCTTTAGTTCCTGACCTGAATGTGGCGATTTGTTAGGATCGCTCTCAGTGTCAGAAACAGAGTTGCCACTCTCATACTATTCTCTGTAATAACCACTCCATCGCTGCAGAACAACTTTTTTGTCTGTTAGCAGATGATGTTCTTTCGAACGCACTGTGTTCATTCTGCATGGTGTTGGACCACTTCGGTACATACGTATTTCTTTTCAAAATAATTTGGAATTTTCCTCAAAGTTGTCCGACATCTTGTTTTCGTCTAACACCCTACACCTTTCACGCTTCTCTTTCACTAGTGCCTTCGTTTCTGCTTTCTGCCGCTTACATCTCTTTTTCATCAAATCCTTCTTGCTACAGCCATTTTTGGCAGCAAGGTAGTCTCGCCATGCTTTCTTCTTTTTGTACACATATTCTTTCACCTCATCAACTCACCACACATCACGCTTTTAACCATTCACATATTCCTTCCACACACTTTCATCCATCCATCCACTCCTTTCATCCATGTGAACTGATAAATTCTTTTGTGTTTAAATAAGGTATTAGCGATTAGCAAAAAGATCCTTTATCATACACACTTCTAACACAATCCTACCAGCATTATTCACTCTCTTATCTCCATACTTGCCTAGAACAGACTCAAATCCTGTTCGAGTTGCCCGACCCATCCATTCATGTCACACTATAATTCTCTCATTCTCTTCAACCGTCTCTAGAAATTCCCTAACATTCTCCCAAAACTGCTATAGCTCGCCCAAACCGACAGAGGACGCTAAGGCATACAGCACCAAGACAAATATCCTCGTCTTGAGGATTTTACACAATAACTTTTACTCAGTTACACAATTAACCGAACGTGAGGACAGTAAAACGCCTACCCCTTGGCATCCCCTTTCTTCTTGTGGCACCCTTGACCATAAAGTAATGCCCCTTCCAGGCAAGTCGGTAAGTTCACTGCCCTTTCGCTTGGTTTATTAAAGAATGTATTTTTTAAAAACAGATACTAAACACATACCGACTCAAATAACTTTTTTGACTAATAAAAATCTTTACCATCGTAGAGCCGTCCCCATCCTGTGACGTAGGCAGTTTTCCCCACGAAATTATCGTCGTTATCCGGAACACAGACTGGCAGGATGTTTGGCTGGAAATTGACAGGTTCGTAGAACCTGAAATAAAAAAATCGAATGAAATAATATTCATAGATTTAGTGTTATCCAATATTTATATTATTATACTATAATATTATTAACTCTATAATATTATTAAAGAGATTAATATTCTCGATGAGTTTACGTTTTTTTAAATGTCATTAAGGGCATTGATCAGCCATCTTCTAACCAATATCGATATAACTAAAATGACATATTTATCTAGAGATCAGTCGGTCAGCTAACCAGCACCGAATCCGAGTGTTCCAAGCTTGCCATGTGAAAACATTTTGTCAAATCAAGTTTTGCCAAGTGAAATCCGAGAGCGCCAAGTTTACCGTGCAACTGTACACACTTAAAGCAAGTTTAAATTAGAGTTCCTAGTTACCACGCGACAAGGATACAATGTAGACATAAATAGTATTTTGGTGCCGGAGTTATTCAGAAAATAATTTTGTAGTAATCTTTGATCACCAATAAAAAAACTAGATACACAATCAATGCTATAAAAATTTCCGAACCAAATGTGCACTCAAATGAGTATTTGAGTGCACTTCTGTTTTAGTAGTATTCGAAAACGCTAACAGCCGACATGTCAAAGTGCTCCTTCAAAAATTTTAAAATCAACATCTAGACCGCTAAAAAAAGACGGAGATTCTTATCTTCGGTTAATAAATTAAATAATATTATTTATATGTTCATTATTTCGTTATAGTAATAACGTTATATAGCTCTGTTCTATTAAAGTCGTAATCATATTTTTAAATATTGCCTGACTGTCTTATCCTTGTCACTTTCACGTAACAAATCAGAACGACGTAAATAACAATGCAAATAGATTATGTGAAATATACTTTACGCACGAGATGTAAGATTGCATTTTAAATATTTTTTTAAACAAACTTCGATTCGATGTCATGCAAAAATCGTTTACGAAGCTTTTATAACCTTATCGTTTGACAGTAAGGTCTGCTTTAGATTATCACAATATTACCGACAATACCTTACATAATAAAAAAAATGCATACGCCAATTCGGACAATAATTAGTTCAGATTTTACAGGAGATTGTGAATCTAGTTCTTCATTTGTGTTCATTGTGTTCCTTCATTTGTGATGAAAAACTTTTTAGCTAATAGAAATTATAAGGTTGCAGCAATATTGTGAAAAACTTTGTTGCCATATTTGACATAGGTAGCAGTTTTTAATTATTAAATGTCAAAAACTTGCCTCGTTATATTTGACTTGGCAATTTACAAGCATGCAGCGACCTTATATGCAACTCGTGAATTGTGGTGAACACGGACGCGGCGAGCCATGGAGTGGAGTGGTTACAGTGTTATTTTCTACGTTCTAATTTAGTTCTTATGGTAATTGTAAGATGGCGTTATTACTAATAATATATTGTTAAAAGAGATATAAATCACACAATCGAAATGTTTTTGAGCTATGAGAATATATAACAAAAATTGACAACTTTAATCGTACTTGCTTCGGCAGTACATACACTAAAATTGGAACGATACAGAGAAGATTAGCATGGCCCCTGCGCAAGGATGACACGCAAAATCGTGAAGCGTTCCACATTTTTTTGAATAAAATTTCTTGAAATCAGATAATGTGGTTTATTTCAATTATTATATTAATAAAATTAGTAAATAGTTGAATTTACTCGACTTTTTATTTTTTATTTCTTTATTCTGTAGACATAATATTACATTAATTAACATTTTATATGTATTATTATTATATAATGGGTGAACCACTTTCACACATGAATACACTGTCCGCGTGAGTGTAATGTGCGCGTTAACGTTAATAATTAATTACGTTTGTAATTGAAACATGCGCGCGTGAATGTTTGTATGCGTGAGACGTGAGCAGTGAGCACCTTCTTCGATGTGAGTGCGTAATGATATTGATATTGATGTGTATGTACGTGCACGTGTGCGAACGCGTGTGCGTAATGCGTATATTCGTGCACACGTTTGTATGGAGAGCGTGTAATGCGTAAGTATGTATATTATGTATATGCGCGTGTGTACGCGTACGACCGATCTTTGTAGCTCTAAGCGCCGGCCGCCCGCCGCGTCATTTCAATGTTGGGTATGTGTACACCTACGCCTCGAGTTTTACAGCGTTAGTAAGATTTATAGGCACTTGCTTCACTTGCACCTCAACTCCTATTTTTGTGTTTACACTGTTGTGATTATTTGACACCGTTTCGAGCCCGCTTCGACTTTACTGAGCGTCTTGCTCTAGTATTGGCGTTTCTTGAACACACTTCTACTACAATATAAGCAACACAGCGATACGAAAGCTGCGATTTTTCTAAATTTAACGTAAAGCTTTATGTTAGTAACTAATTAATCTGTGGTAGAGCTGTAAATTAAAGCTAGAGATGTAAATGTTAGTTCAAGTAAAAACCTATAAGTTGTCTTGAAGACTTGTATTTATTTGTCGATACTCAGCCGAGGGCGGTCGCTGATTTAACATAAAATATATGATATTGATATTGAAGTTATGTTTTCTTTGTGCGTCAATCACGTTAAAACTACTGAACGGATCGACATGGGACCACGACCATTCGATGCGGAATCGTTTGTAGATGGTTTTGGGCTACTTATTTTTTGAACCTTTTTTTTTTGCCCAGCAAAGCGGGCGGGAAACGGCTTGTTTACTCGTAACATAAATCTAATAACAGTGATACTAAAAACACAGAATCTAATACAAAAGTACGTATTTGCAATACTTATTAATGTATCTTTATTATTTCTTATGTTTAATTCATCTAAATCTTTCAGTTACTGTACATTACTGTACATTTCTATACTTATTTTAATTACTTTGCGTTAGTTTACATTTTTACTGTATCTTCATCTTTTGTAATTTCTGGACCATGTACTACGGTCTACACATTGTGCTTTGCAAGCACTGTTGCGCGCGGCATGAGTTGATCCATCAATTAACATCACTATCACAGCATAGGAATTATACATACATACATCTTCACGCCATATCCCTAACGAGGTAGTCAGTGAGGACAGAGCGCCAAGCGTCGCGATCTTTACATTCTTCTTTCGCTTCCTCAAATCTCATCATTCTCATAGCATTTATAATAATTAATAATATAGCATAGCAAAAGAAATCACCATTAATTATTTACTTATTGTCGCACAGGGACGTTGTCTTTTTTACCCATTTTTACTTTTACTTTTTTTTTAATTATTACATAACTACTAATTTTCTGTAATCAATTTTGACTAACCATCAGTCAGAATCTCACATAAAAAGTTCATTTTCGATGACACGATGTTTCTATGTAAGCTGAACTTAAGCTAAAGATATTTTAAAAATAGCATTTTTCTTCATTGTATCAGCTGCGCGTTATTTATACATAGCAAGCCATTTCTAATCACAATGACACGATAATATTTAAGGTCATAGCTCATTAGAACCACTCGGCACCCGACCAACACCGCCTCGACTCGTGCGGTTAGTATTCTTTTTATGGACTACTTTGGCCATGCGCTCGCTTATAAACTGCACAACATTACCGGACCGCCTCGTTAGCAAGCTGTTCACGCGCGGACGGCGAGTGAACCACTCGGTAACCACCCGCTGCCAACGCGCTGGTCCCGCGTGGACCGCGCGCTTAAGAGAGTGGTTCACAGCGAGGACGATGTGCCGGCGGCACACCACTCCCCCACCCTTCATTTCCAATCGTTCTTTCGAACGTGTCGGTTGTATCGTTTTGCTTTTAAAATTAATAAATAACTGACAATCTACTCGTCTATTCGCGAACCACGAGACATCCACTCGTTGGCCACGCGACGTTTACCGATTGACAACGCAGCGTCCACCTGTGAACGCCGAGCTATGAGGGGGTGCTGGTCGGTGCCGGGTGGCACTAATGAGTTATAATCTTTATCATTATTTATTTTATATTCATTTGGTTTTTTTTGATTGCAAAAAAACTTGTAGAAACAAGTAGCAAATAACACAAAAGAAATAAATACATACATACATATCTTCACGCTGTATCCCTATGGGATAGTCAGAGAGGATGGAGCGCCAAGCTTCGCTGTCCTTACATACTTCTTACAAAAGAAACGTATTTATATAACTATTTATTCCACGTTATACTGAAATATGTGAGAAAATGGTTTCAACATGTTATTAAGAAATCCCAACCGATCTGATAATAAATGTATGTCGTTACATACAAGTGAGTCAGCTTATCTGATTTGCCTCATCGTTACTACTATATTATTATGCAGACTTTGTTATGTTTGCTGACTTAAATCTCGATGGCTAAGGAGACTTGGGGCCTACACATGCGGCTGGTCGTAAACGCTAGTAGAATAGAATAACAAATACCACGTAATCTAGCGTAACGAATTTTAAACAGGTAGTCAAACGTAATAACCTTTATGTAAAACGAAACGTAATTCTATAAAGTCGTGTGAAAACCACCGTATAAAACATAGCCAAGTGGCACTTGGCGAGCAATAACGCCAACAAGCGTTTCCATTGTACGAAGCGTTTGCCACTTGTCTAGCCGCTCCCCCGTATTCCAGAACGATACGCAATTCTTTCTCACTATTCAAGTAGAGTAGTGGCCTCAGACTTAGATACTTGTATATATCTATTGTTATAATCAAAAGTAGGATTATTAAAATAATATGCACGGGATGATTATACCAACTCCTAATATCGATTTAGAGATTCATTTTGCTAGTAACTAGAAATCACCAAAAGAAAGATCTAATAACTAAGAACAGAAAACAATCACGAATTAACAATCGAGAGCAGGTAGGTGTTCTTCGTTTCGTGTCTGGAGCAAAAGTGAAGTGCTCTCGCGTCGACCATCATTAGCGGCGCCTCGCCTTCCGGGTGAACGTCTAAATGACATCTGTCAATCCTTCATTGATTTCACATCCCTTTCTATTTAAAGTCCATCTCTTTTACTTTTATTGAGATAAATAGAGATCTTTTTTTAACACTATATATATAAAAGGTGATGTATGTATGTATGTTCCTTATGGACTCCGAAACGGCTGGACCGATTTCGATGAAATTTTCAGGGAATCTTCAGATTGGCCTAGCGGGTGATCCTGTAAAGTTTGGTAGCGGTCGGATCAGTAGAATTTTTGTTTTGTTTTTTACGCCCAGTGAAACTAACGCCCAGTGAAACGGGCCGGGTTTGCTAGTGGTATATAAATGTCAACTTCTTATCACATGTTAAAATCCTCAAACGTGGAAATATGAAATAAAGAGAAGACCGCGTTTTGCACAGAAATTCGGCAGGATCTTCGAAATTCTATAAAATTCAAAATAATTTTTACTACAATGAATAGGTAATGCTTTGCGTTCTATTCTCTCTGATTATCCGATTTTTTTATAATAATAATACTCCAAACAATAACACAAATTGTGTGGCCCCAAACTAAGCAGTAAGCTTGTACTATTGGTTTTCTCCACACAACGAACTCTGGGGGAGTACCCATTGCAGTAACACCCAGACTCCAAGACAATTTGGAAAAGTTCGTTTCCCAAATTGACCTGATCGGGGATCGAACTTGGGACACTAGCTTGGAAAGCAGGTTTAAAACTTATCCCATTAGGGATACAGCGTGAGATTTTATGTGTGGTAGAGCCATGCTGTATTGCAGGACGAATTGGGCCGGCTCGCCGGGTGAAGTACCAGCACCCTCTCACAGAATATCGGCGTGTAATAACGGCATCTATTGCGTTGTGTTTCGTTCGGTAAGTGAGAGTACCGGTGGCCCATCTCCCCCTCTTCCTCTTTTCCCTCGTTCCCTAAAGGCCGGCAACGCACCCATGGGCGGCGGTGATCACTTTCCACCAGCGGGGTTATTCACAAACGACGGAAACTCAGTTTTCCGTATCCGACAGGAAACTTTTCGATGATTTTGTCTATACGCGATTCACAAATCCGAAACCGTATTATATTTATATTATTAATATATTATATTATTATTATAGTCGTATTCACAAATCCGAACCATCGGATTGAATTTATGCTTTTCGACGATCGGCCTTTCCACCACGGAAAGCTTCCGACGTTTGTGAATAACCCCCCAGGTGACTCGTTTGCTCATTTGCCCCCTGTTTTATAAAAAAAAAGATTTGTTGTTCGATACGTAATTACTAATCATAATATCTTAAATCTCTCAAACCAGTTTCATAATTGCTAATCTAGTTTTCCCGCAATTAATATTGAGACTACTCCACAATAAAATACGGTAAACACGTAACTGCGAAAATCAACCTTACAGCTGTTGTCATAGGACGCGAGGGCGAAGAACGACTGCGTTTGCGCTGGCCTGATATAAAATATGTATGCGTTGATATGATTACGTCCGTTTTGAATGGGAAGACTGTAGAAGACCTAGGCTAGGAGTAGGTCGCTTGGCCTTTAACTTTTACCCTTGACTTATGACATGCGCGAAACTTTAAAGAACTGTCAGAACTGTCATGACATTATACTTTTTTCTCCCAGATACGAGTGTCAAGTATTGTACTGTTATTTTTTGTCGACAGCTTAATATTTATTTTTAAACAATCAAATATTTAATTAGCTCCTAGCAAATTGCTAACAAAACAGTTATAAACAAGTAGCCGTAGTTTTTTTGAGCGTCACACCGAGCGAGGTCTGCGCTCCCGCGGTCACTCACCACTGCACTTGACCTCACACTGGAGCCCATCGGAGATTAACGTTTTTGTACTGATACTTATTAACCAAGTATTACCAGGTATTGAACGAGTTGAGAGAGTGGGGCAGAGGGGAAAATATAGGGTGGAGAATTGCAAAGCAAAATATGAGCCTTGTAACTTTGAGATGAGAATAATGTGTTTTTTAATTTTTTTTGTTGTTTTAGAGAAAATTAACAAAATTACGAAATCTCGTCCATTTTATGTCAATTGTTTTGGTATATTTGTTTGTACCCGCAACCAAATATAACTTATAGATTGCAAATTAGATGAATGTTCTAGATTTTTTTAATGCAATGAATTAAAACAGTTCATGTATCAAATGGCCGGAATATTCCTAGAAAGATTGTTACATAATATATCTTTTATAGATTCGAAATCTCATTAATTTGCGAATACAACATTGTTAAAAATATCGAGACCAGAAGTACGTACTCTCGGAGTATGCACGAGTGAATCTATTGTAGAAAATATTAAGCGATGCGTTTTGCGATTGAATGTTTGTATATAGTGGCTCTAGATAACTAAGGTTTAGAAATGTTGCGAGCAATCGCCTACTGGGTGCGTGAGTCACTAATACCTTGCCTACCATTTCGGATATAGTGATATTTCGGTTAATATGATCATCAAGGTTAAGTAGGAATGACATATTGATATTATCGACCACAAAATATCAGTTTTTAACACTTTAATCTTAGTGCATGCTTATTAGGAGATCATGATCATCTGGAACAATTGTTAATTATATAAAAAAAAACAATAGACATTACATTTTTTCTAATAACTATGTTAAAAAAGTACAAAAAAGAATTAAGAAAAAAAATTTATGTCAGAAGTATTGACAAGAAACAATTAGACGTCTGTTACCTATATCCTATCAACAATTGACTGTAGTAGGTACTAGAAAGGCTGTAGTAAAATAAGAATATTGGCACCATCTCTTTTATTACACATTATTTACTCTATGATAATTGAACTGTGCGGGTTCGAATCTAGCTATGCTATTCTGTAAAAACTCGAATCGCCCCAGCGAGACTCGCTTGACATTACACCCCACTTCGCACTCGAACTCATTTGGTCTTCAAACGGAATTAGGATTCAAAAGTGAATCCGACTAAATTGTGTTATAGAATCCCACTGCTACAATGTCGTCAGGCTTTTTTTTTGTTCGATATGCAATCAACAAGCAAAGCTCAGTTGCCCAGAGTGTTATTCAGTAAAATGGTGTGAAAGAGAAAGCTACGCTTTGCGCCTCCGTGAATAGTAGGTCTGAAAGACTGCCCAGTACATCAGTAACTGTACCGATACAAGCAAAAAAATATTCGTTATTGAAATTATATTAAGTAATGCCCACTAGATTCTACGGGAAGAACATTTTGCAGGTACTGAATACTGATGCGCGGGGTTATTACCTACAAAAATGAGCAGACAGCGACAGCCATGCGATCAGTGCGGGACTAGTGATTAATTGTAATAAAAAATTAGTACCATGTATGACGATTGCGTATCTATTATTCTATGACCGAAAAAGGCACTTTTCGCGTTAGATTTAGCGCCACTATACAAATTACATTACACAAATTAACGTTTTGACAGCAGATATCGCGCGATATTGGCTGTCGCATGCTGTCTGCAAGTTACGTAATAAGCGTGCGGGACACTACTATGCCCACTGCGACGGTTAAACAGCATTCTATTCCCGTATGTGTCACGCACAGAGCGTCACGCACGTCACGCACGTCACGCGAAAAGTGCATTTTACGGTCATACAATAATAAATACGCAATCGTCATACATTATTCTAATTCTTTATTACAATTAATCACCGGTCGCGCAGTGATCGCGTGGCTGTCGCTGTCTGCAAATTCTTAGGTAATAACCCCACCGAACGCCTGACAAGTTGCTGTTACGGTCATTGTGTGACACGTTCTACTTAATTCGCACTGAACTAGTTTTACAGCTTTATGCTATGCAGCAAGTAATTACTAACCTGAGTAAAGCCAAGTCATACTCGAAGGTGGCCGGATCGAAGTGTGGATGACTCGCGACTATCTGGACCCTTCTTTCGGCGAACCCATAAGGCTCATCTTCTGTGGCTAGGTCATGTTCTCCCAAACGAACAAGCAGTTCTGAAGGTGGTACGCTGAAAAGTTATGTTATTATCTTCACGCTATATGTGATGTAAACTTTTAAACTTTCGCGTTGCATTATAACATATCTAAAAACACGGGAAAATGTCAGACATTTTAAATCTCTAATGACTGGTTGAAGTTGGAGCATTATACATCACAAACACGCACCTCTTATAAGAGTCCATTTGGGCGATCATTAAAACCATAGATTTGTGAATAAGTGTGACTTTCTATAAATTATTTAGTTGTGACTGGCTGTACCCTGCGATTCATTTTTTCAGGGAAAATAGCTTACATTACTCTCTGAAAAGTCTTCTACCAGACGACGAATGTTCTGTCAAAATCGGTTCATTCGTTTCAAAGCGAATTAGCCCGAACAAACATACAAAAAGATAAAAATTTTAAGCACCTGCGTTTGATTTGCTTAAACCCAAAAAAAAATAAGTCTTTATTTCGATATCGCAGACAGTACACTTCGATTTTTTTATTTCTATAGATATAGATTCTCTGCTGTTCCCCGAGACTCCGTCCGCGTGGAATTTAAAAAAGTTGTCTATATCCGTCCCCAGTGTTTAATCTATCTCCATTCTAAATTTCATCAAAATCAGTCCAGCCTTCAGCGGTTTAATAGCCGCGAAAACTTAACAGACAGAGACACTTAATGTACAGTCGATTTAAATAAAGTCTAAATACTACTTAACTATGATTTACAAGTGACTATCTTAATATACTCCAACTTTACAAAATTTAAATAAATTAAAACCAAAAAAAACGCTACTTTTTTTAAATCTACCCCTAAAGAGATAGACTTTTTTTTATCGATAAACATAGGCTACTTTTTTGTCAAAAGTTCACTCCTAAAGGGGTGAAAAGGGGGATGACACTTTATAATGCGTTCGTTTGTTTGTATTATATGGGCTGCCATACCATTCATCTGATTGCAATGAAATTTGGTATGAAGATAAAGACACCAGGGGACGGACAAAGGCTACTTTTTTTTAAAATCTACTCTTAAAAGGGTGAAAAGGGGGATGAAACTTTGCATGGGAAATCCTAAACCGCTGAACCGATTAAGACACCAGAAAACGAATACAGGGTCCTTTTTAAAATTAAAAACAGGCCACTTTTTTATCAAAAGTCTACCGCTAAAGAGATGGAAAGGGGGATAAAATTTTGTATGGGAAATGCTGAACTGATTATGATGAAATTTGGTACAGAGATAATATGTGTCCGAAAACAAATGTAGGCTACTTTATATTACAATAATTGCCATGTGGCTTTTGTACATGTGACGTTATCAGAAATCCAATACGGCGGATGTTTCATAATAGGAAATAACTTTTTTGGTCAATACCATCGAAATAAGTATCAAATGAAATGGAATACGCAGGGAAAGGTTTCTGTATAAGGGCCGTCATAATAAATCCAATATGGCGGATACTCCGCGATAGAAAGTAACTTTTTTCGAGATCTCCAACAATATGAGTATCAAATGAAATTGATTACACAAGAGGTCTCTGTATATGTGACGTCATCATAAATCAAATATGTCGGATGCTCCCCTAATAGGCAATAACTTTTTTCTTCAACACCAACAATATGGATATCAAATGAAATGGATTACGTAGGGGAAGGCTTATATATGCGTGACGTCATCATAAATTCAATATGGCGGATGCATCGTGATAGGAAGTAACTTTTTTGAATACCTCCAACAATACGGGTGGCAAGTTAAAATTGAATACACAGGAGACGGTTCATGTATATGTTAAGTCATCATAAATCCAATACGGCAGATGCTCCATAATAAACTAATATATAAAAGTCAATATTTGTTTGTTTGTTTGTATTTTATGGGCTGCCATACCGTTCATCCGATTGCGATGAAATTTTTATAAAGATAGCTTGAATCGTGAGAAAGGACATAAGCTTTTTTAAAAATAAAGAACGCGGACGAAGTCGTGGGCATCAGCTAGTTATCCATAAAAAATATGACAACTTGACAATTTAATGCTTTTTTCTAGGGTTTTTAAAGACCAAGATTTTTATAGATACGTGTTTGTTTTTGTATTGATTTTATATTGATTTACTACTTGCTATTACAGCGCGTTTGTAGCCTGTTTAACAAACACATATATCATATGTATGTTCTGAACAAAAAACCTTCGTACGCGCGCGCACTCTCTAAGACAAGGCTAATAAAAACGTGTTTTATTTTTATGGTCACCGCAAAAAAATATCAGCAATATAAAATTACTTCTCTTCTTTGTCATCAATAAAATGTATTTAGAAAATGTTTTCCTCATTTGCATGGCAGTCGTTCTGTTTTAATAAATTATTTTAAATATGCGTTGTGTATCGATGTATTGGACTTTATATCGATAAACAATACGATCAATAGTGCATCACCTTACATTTTTTATTTACTTTAAAATATGTGGTCTATTTTTTTTGTATCTTATTTTAAATAACAGTCTAAAAATAAAGTTTTTGATAACGTCATCCCACAAGTTTAGTTGAATATATGTTTCAGATCTTACAATATTGGAATATTATGATCATTAACTAATTTAATTGTTTTCTTCAACTGTATTATTATTTAGTCTATCTAAATAAAATAACATAAGTGATTTATCATCACTGAGTCGAAATCCCTGAAGCTAGAACTAAGAACAGTAGATTCTTTTCGTAATATAATTGAGAAAGGATTTATGTATAGTTATCCTTAAAAAGGGTGGAAAAGGTGAGAAACTGATGAAAATTAACTGTTAATCATTTCTGTATGACGTTTGTTTTATGACCACGGCAGGATTTATGGTATTTATTTACCCACATGCGTTAAGTCGGAGCGAGTTGCTACAATAGAAATCTGTAAAAGTCAAATATCTGTTAAAATCGTTAATATTTATGAAGGTATTTATAAAAATAGTATTGTGTGTAATTGGACATCTCAGAATACAAAGTTAGTAATTTAATTAAATATAATTGAAATAAAATTGTTTTTCTACTAGTTTTTTCGACTTCGGGAAGGTATAGATTTACGCTATTTGAATACTTGGCATCCTACTTACTACGATATGCTAACTTTATTGCAGAATGATGTAGAACCATTAATACTCGAAATGCAAGATTGATCACAAAGAAAGATCACATTTTTTGTTGTCTTCAATATCTAAACAGAGAAAAAGAATGTTGTGATACAGCATGTTATCATCAAAAATGTTTACTACAGAGTACTTACTGCTCAACACAATGCGCTGCTGTGATGGCCCAGTTTTCGTTCAGTAGAGCTGCACCGCATTTGTGGAGATATGTCGACGTCCGGAACTGACGAAGGGATATTTGCCACGGCCATCGACCGAAGCCTGACTTAGCGCCGCCGACGATGCGAGCTTCAGGCCAGAGCCTGCGCCCACATACTGCCAGAACGAGCAGTGTTGAATTTATTATCATTTTCTTTTATAAAAATCTTTCGCTTTACCAAATATTACTACATTAAAATTAGTCCTGTATCACAATAATGTGAAAAGTGTCGCAGTCTAAGCAGTTTCGCTTAAATAATCAAATTTTTTTTGAACTTAATGTTACAAATTGTAAAGTTCTTAATACAGAAATTATACATAAAATGTTTTATATTCTTTGCGTTTTAAATTGTTTAAAAAATATTATTAGTTTTTTAAAATAGCTGCATAATGAAAAAAGTATCGATATTTCTAAATAAAACACACACTCAATATTAGGTGTAACAATAGTGACCGTTGAAGTCGAGTTTACACATTTGTACAAATTTTTAATGATTTTTTCCTTTATTGTACTAAATTATTCTAAGAAAACTTTTTCACTTATGTATTTATTTTATTATTATGTATTTACTTTTTCACTTATATTTAGTTGATATATCAGCCTTTAATTCTCTATTAAAATTTTTACAATAGTTTTTGTTTCGCATTTAAAAATAAACGCACTATAAATAACGTTTTAGAATGGTTTCCAAGCACTTCTTATCACGGTTATAAAGTTTTTATTACTGTGTGCTTTATCTTCGTAGTCCCATGACATTTTTATCTAAATCGTCCTTAAGTCCTTGATGCATTACAACTCCTTGTCTAACTTCCTCATGTCGTAACACTATTTAAAAAAAAAACAAAAATATCGCTATTTTTTTTAAACAGCGAAGGAATAACGAATACCGCAACCACGCGTCCTTGTTCTCGCCTTGGCCGTGGCGTGCGATCGCATCGCGCGGTCGCTGACAACTCTTTGTTTGAATTCCGTCCAGAGTCGACTGTTTTTTTATTGTTTTTATCTGCTAAGTATAACTTGGGAAGTCTGGCTCTACGTATACATTATCAAACTTAGAAGTTCTTTGACCTTTGACGTGTTTTCGCGAGAATGTCAAAAATTTTGTTAATATCTGTTTATTAGGATAATAATAGACGCTAATTGGTTTATTTTTACGTATATCATAAAATCTCGTCAAAATAACAAGAGATCCAAATATGTATCCATTCATATTGGCAACGCATAAATTAACTGTATTATTTATTTTCATAAGGAAGTAATGTTAATAATATTACAATTGTGTTCACATACGATTTAATTAAAACCCCTGTACTAACAATAAAAAGTAGAAAACCTTGGAAACCAGTGAGGTGATATTTCTGAAACGTATCTAAAACCCTAATACAGGAAAAAATATTTAAAATAATTTTACTGGCTATTCTCGGGATCTTTTTTGGTCAAAAGTTAAAGGTAACACATCATTATTATTATTATTTTTTCTTTTAAATTTTATAATGATGTTATAAATAGTCATAATAACTAAAAAATACAAATATTTCATTTGTATTGCTTTTGTATATAATGTCTACAGAAAGTCCTGTAATCATCGATATTTTTTTTATAACTATATCGTAAATACATCAACTCATCCCATCATTATTATTTTTTATTTTATAATGAAGTTATAAATAGTCATAATAACTAAAAAATACAAATATTTAATTTGTATTATATTTGTATATAATGTCCACAAAAAGTCCTGTAATCATCGATAATTTTTTTACAACTACATCGTAAATATCCGCCCATCACTATAAGGAAGTACCTACCTACGACGATAATATGTTATGGACTAAATTGGCTATTACCTCAAATACTGTAACAAGTTCATAATTACTTGGTAATAATGTTATTTCTATGAAATATTCATAGGTATATTGTATTACAACAATAATTATTACATTACAATCATAATTTACATACACATACATAGGTATATTTATATTACCTACATCTTTACTAATATGTATTATAAATTTCGTCTGTTTGTTTGTAATGGATAAACTCTAAAATTACTCAACCGATTTCAAAAATTCTTTCACCTATAGAAAGCTACATTATCAGCAAGTAACATAGATTATATTTTATTTAAAAGAAAATTCTACCCGCGTGAAGACGGGCGGTTCGCTAGTTATTATAATACAATAATTCATTAGGTACCATAAGTTTAGACATATAGCAGCGATTAAACTAACTATAATATATTTAATCAGTCTTATCGAAGCAATAACACTTAAGAAAGTACTGTGTAACATTTCAAAACGGGTTCGTAATATTTCGAAAAGAGGTTATTGAAGCGCAGTAATACAAATGTTTTCAGGAGGGGTTTTTCAGACACTATGATCTAGTAATAAAATAATGGCCTAATAAAGGTACCATATATAGGGTTCTATCTTTTTCAGGATTAGGTTCATACGTTTATAACTACATATTTGTAATAATTTAATACATCCAAAAGACATATTCGAAGTGCAATTTTAAGCAGACATTTCCAGGAAAAGTTCTTAGAACAGATGTTTTCCTTTCCAAAATCCAAACGCAGAATAATTTTCAGATCATTTAAAAATATCTATTTTTAAATGGTGTATTTAAATTTTCAAATAGATTTATTTGATGTAATAGAATGGTGTAAATAATATTTTTCTAGAAGACGTTTTTGAAACGTAAACTATTTTTGTTACATGTTTTTTGTTAATCAATTTGTTATAAAATTTTTAAAATGTAATCATATTTATGGTTTAATTTGAAATTTAATATTTTATGGTTATATTTTAAATATAGAAGGTTGTAACTATGTACATTAAGGTAAAATTACCGTCTTTGTAATTGGACATGTTGATTGATTCTGTAGTGGTGCTAATGACGGTGGTCACGTCCAGCGGCGACGGCGTAGTGTCATTCGTTGCTGTCGTATTGTCTGAAAATTATAACAAAAATAACGCATAAATAGATGTTATTTATTATATAAGTTTAAGCGCGGACCCAAGTGTGTCATTCGGGTCATAACACACCCTGTACAGGTTCTGAGTTGACTAGTGGTAATTTTTCGAATCTCATTGTAATCGAATTGGAGCCTGTCCTGCCTAGATGTCTACTATATGATGCCTCCCTGACTTTAGAGCTGGATCCGCCCTTGTATAAGGGGCTGATTTGATGTAGAGCTTCATAGAATTTGTGTTATAGCATTGAGATCTTAAATGTTCATCAAACACTTACAGTATAAGCTGTTTGACTTCCTTAAAATATATATTTAAAGAAGCCGTTACCCGCCCGCTTCGCTAGGCGTTAATAAAAATTTTGTACATGTAGTAGATTTTTATTTGAAAATTGGTGAAGGGTCTATGGAATTCAAAAAAGAAGTTTTTTGAAGTAAGTTTAATATTTTGCTTAAATTTTTAAAAATATTTATTTTAAATGGAGAGAAATTAAACTTATGTCTCAACTTGTAGTTTTCGAATGAAAGCTACTGTGCCGTAGATGTGTAACATCGAAAATCGTGTGTGTAAAGTGTTCAATCCTGTACCCCGAGCCAGAGAATAAGACTACGGTATTCGTCGCCTGTCGCGATTAAAGGCGCCTTCGGGGTAGCGGCCGATCGGAGTGAGGACTCGGGTCGTCCATCCACGCGACCCCGAGCAGGGCTACAGCACGTGTGGTCCGTGCTGTCGTGACACTGCGAGAAGGCAGGCTGGGGGCTCTATCACTGCCACTGTATGAAGAGTTCATGATAGCGTTAAGACAACTTACCGATTCCGCTAACTGTTGATGATGTAACATTAGGTGCCGCAGTCGTCCCATCACTAAAGTTCGTTGGCAAAGTCACTGTTTCATTAGACACTGAAATGAAAGTAGTCAGTCCTGTACTTGAAGTCGATGTAGGAACAGTTGGCGTTAATGTCACATTGACAACAAATTCGTGAACAGTTTCAGTTTCTGCTGTAGTCGGTTTTTCCGTTGTAGTCGAAGTTGTTGACGTTGAAGTCGATGAAGTTGATGTTGGTTCTGATGAAGATGATTGATTAACTGGTTCTATTGAAATTAGTGTTGATTCTGTTGGTTTTGCAGATACTTGCGTTATTGGCAAAGTTGTTTCTCGTATTGGTTGTGTGGGAGAGGTCTCAATTGAAGTAGCTGGGGATTCTGTCGTTGTTGACGTTGTAGTTGTAGTCGTTGATGATGTGGCTGGTTTTGGTGGTACTGTTGATATTAAAACCCAACCTTCGGGTGGAGTAATTGGCGACCATATTTCTGTAAAAAGAGAAAACAAATTATAAAAGCATCTCCAGATACTATTGTTTATTTTTTCTTTAAATTAAACATTATATGTATTTTTCTCATTTTTTAATGAAGTAAGTTATAATTTTCTAATTCTCTTGCTCATTTATCCATATTTCCCGTTAGAAACTCAACAACTCAACGTAGAAACTTTAATAGTAAATAATATTAACCCAACGTTATTAACACAAATTAACAAAAAAAAATATATATCGATTGAAAAAGAAGCAAATCGATAACTATAAATCGACTATACTTTTCCCGTTATCTCCAAAATTAGACTTATGCGTTTATTACTTACGTGAACATTAATTACGTAGACTTTTCGAAAAACATAGGAAAATATAACAAGAGTCCTAGGACGTACAAATTATTAAATAAATAATAACTTAAGATATATTGATAATAACAAAAAAGTACATACATATCCTTACGTTAATACTTACAAACTTAAAACTACACATTATCTTAAATAATAGATTTCTGCGAAGTTGCCGCTTAGAAAACTATTCTAATACTATTCTATTAGTACTTTTTTGTTATTATTAATAAATTTTGAAGATATATTGAAATATGTGATGAATTCCTAAAATCTTTAGCTATTTTCCGCTCAAACTCCAGTTTGTTCGGTATATAAAAATAATTCGTTGCTGGTTAGCTGCCCGAGTCTGATCTCTGGTATATCCTGAGGATGCTTCCTTGAGAGGCGAAACACGCGTCGATTGGTGGTTTTTGGAGTTTGAGCGGAAAATAACTAAAGATTTTAGGAATTTATCACAATAAATGAATTGATTAAGAGGCGATCATGCATATGTTATATAGTATATTAACTCGAACCGTTTATCACAAAATGTTAAATAAGGTTTAGATATGTATGTATTATTGGAAGTCTAAGATACTGATATTATGTAATACGCGTTTTCGTAATTGGAAATACTTACCTGACTACCCCGTAAGGGATATAGTGTGAAGATATATATTATATATCTATGTATGGTAATGATGGCACGTAAATGATATGCTGGTCTATATTTTTTATTATTCCGACATACAAGCACATAGCAATTATATACGTACATTCGCTAAGGTATATTGCAAAAACTAATTCACAAAACTCATATTACGCGCAAGCGCATAATGTTAAAAATGTAGGTAAGCATAAAATAAAATATATATATAAAATATATATATATGTGTGTATGTAAAATATTTAATTATTTTATATTATGTATAAATAATATAAAATATTATTTGTATAAAATATGTTTGCCTATATGAATGTGGTAAGTATGTGTAAGTACTTATAATAATATAATTGAAGTACATAAAAATATAAAAATTAATACACTACAATGTGTATAATATGTATGCCCACATGTATATTACAATGTTTATAGGAATAGAATTAGAAATTTAATTAAATGCTAATTTAAAATAATTAATAACTATGATAAATAATAACAATAGTGTCTGGGCGACTAAGCTTTACTCGGTGTTTTATAAAAAAAATAAAAAAACTTCTGACCACATTGCAGAATTCGAATCCGCCCACTTCAGCGTGATAGACCTACGCTCTAGTCACTTTGCTATTGAGAAGGTTAACTCTGTTGCAAATTGCAAAAACAGCACTCACAGCATCTTTATTTCATTTGATTTTATTTGTCTCACTTCGTAGTACGGGACAGGATGTCTGAATTTATAAAGTCTATGCTTTTATCATTATTTTTCATATTATTTCCTTATTATTTTTTTTTCACTTTATTTCCTTAGTACATTATTAAAGTGATATGTGTTTTTAATAGATACCTGTTGTAAACTGAACTTAGACATATTATTTCAAAATATTAAAAAAACAAAACAAGAAAGGTCTGACCATATTGCAGGATTCGAACCTGCGCACTTTGGCGTGGTAAACCTACACTAAGCCACTGTGCTGTTGAGAAAGTAAATTCTGCTGCGAAATTTAAAAACTTTAGAAGTCTAGAGTTGTGAAGTTTTAAGTATGTGAAAGACGGAGAAAACGATTTTTCCCACAATTGAGACTTAGCTAGATCGATTTTCCGCCCCCCACAACCCCTATATTGTAAATTTCAACGTAATTGCTCGAGCCGTTTTCGAGAAAGCGAAATCAAATATATATATATATATATACAAATATTGCTCGTTTAATATAATAGTGAATATACAAATTATTAATAAATAAATATAAATAAGTATGAAAAATACGACGAGTCTTAGTACAATTAAAAATTTATTTATCAATTTTAAGATTCCTTTCTTAAACTAAAATATATTGAATCCTTTTCAGACAAGTCGAACTAACATACACATGTAGCATGTAAGTATAATTGACTGTAGTAAATGATTACAGTTTTAACGGTGGATAACATTATACCATTTTATTCGGGTAATTTTGTACAAAACTGTGTTACCGTAACACAGATTTTGTGGGTAATGGAAAATGTTCGTATTGTCCCAAAAAATGGTAAAGTGTTACGCAACGGTCACGAAAAACGTGACGGCGCGCTGGGAACCGACCTCGGCGTGCCGTACTCAGTATAATACATTAGAAGTCGGAAAATAACTCTGAATAAATACATACATTGATTAGGGACTGCATTTTTGCTTTAAATTCTATAAAAGTATTTTTTTTCCATTGTATTCAGATGTTATCGATGTAATTTTTGATGTTTTCTAATCCTCATTTCTTTCTTTTTTTAAATTTGGGTTTTTATGTTGATTATTGGTAACAGATATTTTTGGATGCTATTTTGTGTGAGCTCTGTCATTTCGGAGTACCTCTAGGAGTAGATGAAAACCGTTGTTTCCAGAAACCATATTATAAATAAAAGACAGCTAATGGGTAACTTGATTAAAGTATGACATAAAAGTGACGAAATCAAATCGATCGAATCCCCTTTTTCATTTAGTCCGAGGTTCTCTGAAATGGCGGAGTTCACACAAAATTACATCCAAAAATATCAATGTTGCATTAATCAACATAAAATACCCAAATTTTAAAAGGAGACAAATGAGGAATAGAAAACAACAAAAAATATATTGATGACATTTTAATACAATAAAAAAAAAAATTAATTTTATTGAATTTAAAGTAAAAATTTAATGTCTAATAATTTGGCCACCCACTGTATATTCATATCTATGCATTTACGCATATATGAGTGATGTCTCGAAAAGGGACTTGAAGGTATCGGAAATGGTTTTTCTTTCAGTTTAAACGACTTTGGACAAGGACATCATAAGAAGTATAGCAAGTATTCTGGGGAGAGCTAGAAGAACTCTGGGGTAGACCAGAAGACTTCTTGGCTGAGTCAGAAGGGTTCCAAAGTAAGCTAAAAGGATTCAAGGAGTGGGGCTCACTTTTGTCCGCTTCAACTTTAAATTCTTTCAATTTTATTTAGTCAACATTACAATAATTACATAATGAAATGTCTTATTACCTCACAAACGTAGGTACGTCTATCAATATCAAGTTACGTTACGAGTACATTGAATCTGTGATTCTTAGCTTGGAAGCCGGATTCATTAGATAATGTACCAAATAGCACCAATTTCCAGGCAGATGAATAAATAGGTAAAGATTGATCTTAACTTTGTTTTTATATTGAGTCATGTATCAAAAATTAATATTTACTGGTATTTTTAAGTAGGTATATAAAAATACCAGAATACCATCCTCTCTGACTACCCCTTTAGGGATACAGCGTGAAGATATGTATGTATGTAGAAATAAATAGTAAACAAACTTTAGCTAACTTCGGTTCTTATTAATATGCATATTCGGTACGATTATCTCGCCTCTCGTTTGGAATCCTGCATATTATACTTTAGTGTGAGATGATAACATGTTTTAAGAAATAAAAATATGAAAATAATCCAACTCAATTACAGCGTTTTTTACTTGACATGATGAGACTATAATATGCGTTCCATTTTTGGCATTTATTGGCTTTGGAATTCTAAAAAAATTACCTATAAAATGATAAGTCGTATGCCTGGTCAGGTCTTTCAGACCCGCATACACTTTTCATCCGACGTTACGAAATGCATAATGGAATACGAGAGCGGCGGAAATATAAAGACTTCTAAATATTCGGGAGCGCGGAGCATATAGATTTAAATAAAATATATCCGCAATTGTAAGTAATGATGGGTCTGTCTAACACTTTTAGACATAGTAAGGGTTAAAGCATTTAAGACTATGATAATATAAAACAACCAGTCTAACTGTAAAATTGTTAGGCGCCAATTGTGAATCTCTAATTGAGCACAGTTAGAAAGGGATGCCACTACATGCGATGATTAGCGGCATTTCTTTCGAACTCAGGCACATTTACACTTGAGTATCGTTTGTGAATACTGGCCTTAGACTTATCGCAATCTTGACGCACAAAGACAAATAATTGTTGTGGGTAATTTGTACCTAATTACAAGAAAACTTACTTGCACGTAATAAATCAATTAATCTATGCCTCATCAGTCACTATCGTTTGCACAGTGGATGTACATTAATCAATGTAGAAAAGTCTTTGTTTTTATCTTTTATTTCGTAAGCGTTGCTTAAGGATCCATGGTTTTGCACATTGAAATTACTAATTATGAATTCTTTCTGTTTTTCCATAAGCGTTAATAAAAATTAATCATACTTTCATAATTATAATTCCTTACTATCAGTTGTTACCATGAAAAAAAGGTTCTTACTAGGGCAGCAGCAGCGCCAACCCTCGGTAGTGCTGCGAAACTCGCGAAACGCCTTTTTCATGATATTTCAAAAAAGGAAGTTTCTCAATTCGTTGGAATCTTTTTATACTTATAATCACAGATTTCTTCACCATTTATACACCGATTTTGATGACTCTACATTTATTTGAAATGGTATATGTTCTGGGTGGCCCCATAGAAATTATATTCAAGCAAAAGACTCAAACTCTTCAACGGTTTATACCTACGTTTGTATAATCTTTTTATTAAACACTCTACTCCAGAATTAGAAAGATTGTGTCGTAGAGATGCTCTAGATATTCAGAACAATAAAAATTAAAAAAAATATTAAACCGACTTTAAAGAAAACACTGAAAAGTACAAAACAATTATTCTTTACCAATCAAAACTCTAATAAATGAAATAAAAAACTAGTAGCCAGAACATTACTTGTTCTGGCTGATTTCGATTTAGTTTTTTTTGTTTGAAAGGTGACTTGATCGAGTCTTCTTAGCCATGATTCAAGAAAAGCTTTTCAGTCCTTTGAAGATCATCAGCTCTTTTCTAGTCGTTGAAGAAATGTGAGAAACTTCTACTGGTCCGATCGATTTGAAATTTAGTATCCTGTGATTTCAATGATATTAAAATAACATGGTAACCTTAATCTGATACTACAACATCATCTGGAATTTACAGAAACTGAATTATTGGATTGTAAACTTCAGCAGTGGAAACAGAGCGGGGATGAGCTAGAGGGAGATAGCGTTACATAGCTATGACGTCACTAAGTCGCAATGACATTGCACAGCGCTAGGAGCAAGCTATGAGTGACAGAGACGGAACTTATCCCCACTCTGTTCCCACTACTAAAGTTTAAGGCGACGCCGACGCGCTGGAAATTTTAACAGCAGGGATCTCCATTTTTCTAAGTGACTATAAAACGTATGAAAGTGATATTTGGTAACCAGGAGGCCTAGACAAGTGGTTTCATTGTCGTAAACGCTAGTAGAATAGAATGACAAATGTCGTGAGATCTAGCGCAACAAATTTTAAATTGGTAGTCAAACGTTATTAGCTTTACATTAAATCAAACGAAAAGTAAAGCCGTACGAAAATCGCAGTATAAAACGTAGCCAAATGCTACTTTTGATAAGCAATAACGTCAGCTAGCGTTACAATTTTACGCAACTTTTGCCACTTGTCTAGCCGCTCTGGTTCTTCATTTCATTGACTTTATTTTGGCGATTACGATACACAATTGGTTAACTTTTGTAATGCAAAAAAAATATCAAAGAAACTTCTTTCAGAACATAGATTTACATTTTTAGGAGTAACGGGACCGACTTATGTGCCTAAATTTTTTGTTCTTATTCTTCAAAATGAAAGTTGGGATTTGTAAAATTAATTATAGTTTTTAAAATCAACGAAAATAACTGCCTTTTCATATTTTTCGTAATTTAGCGCGCGCACTGTTGCATAGACCAGAAGTTCTATTTTGGATTAAATTGTTTATCTATGCGTCGCCTTAAAAGCGAATAACTCCTATGTTTTTCATAGTATTCCAAATATGTTTTCTTAGTTGTGTGTATAATTATTAAAACCATCTTATAACTACGTTTTACGTTACTAGTTTAGTTACTACGTTAACTATTACAACTAAATATAGCGTAAACCCAATAACAGACAAGCACAACATTTATTTACAGGAAATGGACAATACAACATGAAGAGTAAATAACAATATAGCAACAGTTTTTCTAAATTAATTGATGCAATAAAAAGAACGAACAACTTGCACAGACACTCTACTTAACGACTTTAATTAAAAAGTATATTTCTTTAAACGTGGCCAAGGAAGAAATGATATCAAAGTGTGTAGACCTAACGAGCACGTTATGCTCACGACACATTCTATAACATAGAAACCCGAATTTGTTCTAGTATATTTTATGATTAGGGGCTAAAATTTGTTTTACGAGCGTTAGGACGCGGAACATTGAAATCAATTTTATAAAGCAATCGGGTCAGTAGATTAAATTTCTAACGATTTTATATAAAATTTGATCACTAATCTAACGACGGTTTTCTAAAGTTTTGAATTTATAGTTAAGAAAACTTTCATCATAGAAACAAAGCGTTGAAAACTTACAAATTACAAATAGTAAGAATAAAAACAATAATAGATATAAATCGATACGCTATCACCGCGTGGTCCGATCGTTAGATTAAAAACTAATTATGTATTCAGGGCGGAGAAGAGCGTAGCCGGGTCACAGACATTGTATTGTTTCCCAGTGAAATTGCCAGGCTCACTTTCTTTGTCATTAAGAAAGTACATGTGAGTGATTTGAACAAAAAACAATCACTCCCTCTCAGGTTGTTGTAACTATCGTAATTTAGAGACATACATACATACCTAATATATCATATTTAAGTACCGCTATCTCAAAAATGTGACATGGTACAGTTTGTTTCGATCGATATATCTCGAAAGGCAAATAACCTTCATGTTTCATTATAATTTACATCTTTTATAATTCATGATAACAGTCTCAATTATTGTACAAATGAGGACGCAGAAATAGTCCTCGGAAAGATTTTTTGTTTTCTATGTACAGAATTGACTTTGCCACATTTTTATAACGAATAAATAAAATAAAGGTGACAGACCCTACAGACCAATCATCTGGCCTCAAACTAGGGCATTCTCTGTTCTATGAGAACCAGACGACGACTACTAGGAGCGTCTCCCAGTACATCCGAGAAAATGTAAAAAAGTTCGTTTCGAACCCGGAATTTTCCGCGCTTAAAACCATTGCGTCATCGAGGTCGTCATACAAAAGTAACACTAATATAAAATAAAGAGTAATAAGATAATAATACTAATTATTTATTAGTGATTAGGGCTGGCAGCTTCTTCCAACGAATCAGTTTGGCTATTCAAAGAGGCAATGCTGCCAGTCTGCTAGGTACCTTGAGCAATGACAGCTTTCTAAGCGGCAACTTTGAGGAAGTTTATTATTTAAGATAATGTGTAGTTTTAAGTTTGTAAATATTAACATATGTATGTACTTTTTATTAATAAAGTTTATTAGTGATTATTACGAAGAAAGGAATGCTTAGATGGTTTGGGCACATAGAAAGAATGAGCGATGAAAGACTGACGAAGAAAATCTACAGTGAAAGTGAGTGGTAAAAAAGGCCAAGGAGGACCAAGGCTGATTTATGAAGATCTAATAGCCAGAGTGTTAGCCGACGGAAATGTCAAAAGCACTCGCATACCTGGGCGAAAATGTGAGATGAGAATGATGAGGTTTGAAGAAGCGAAATAAGTATATATAAGGACCACGACGCTTGGCGCTCCGTCTTCTCTGACTACCTCGTTGGGGATACGGCGTAAAGATATGTATGTATATCTGTTTTATTGATTCCGCCAAAAATTATGAAGTAAATATTGCAATTGTCTGTAGGTACTTAAAAGATTTTTATTTCAATTTGATGTCAACTTAGAAAACAGTTTTAAATTCTACGAATAAGTATGTGATATGCTGATTAACTGTCACGGTTTAAAAATAAATTAGAAGTGATACCTCGGACCAAGTACCACAATGAACGGAGTATTTGCTCTAAAAGCGTGTCCTTAAATTCGCTTCATTTGTTGACCGACTTCCTAGATTTTTACTAATGTGCGTGACTAGGGAAGGTCACGGTACAACGATATAGCTGAACATGACATATTTTTATTTTTGTGAATACTAGTAGCTAAAACACTTAAGATTTACGAGTATTTTGGAAATAATTATTTCATGACCGACTCATAAGCTGACACGAAATAGGTTAACAGTGCGAGGTTGCCATACTTATTATAGCTAAGTGTTTCTTTCGTGGTTACGCTCAATGAGATAGAAAGAGACAGCAAAATTCGTTTGATACATGTCCATTATGTTCTTGGTCCAAAAGTGATATTGTAGCCTCTTACAGTACCTCAACGTTAAATATTGTGTATTATTGACATAATGATGTCAACAAGAGATCACGTCTTATTTTATTACTTTCCGAAATGTTTACTTTGTTAATAACGTTAATTGAAAAGGAGTAGGTATGGATGTCTATTCGTACTTAGTCATTTTCTGGGACCGTATATACTCGTACATCGTGGTATAGGTGGATTACAATGATAAATCGCTAATTTTTTGTACTACCCACGCTATGATTCACAGAGGAGATCATTGACATTGGCACTGATCTTTACTACTGTACTATGATATACATATTTAACTACTAATATTATATGGAGATAAACTTTGTTTGTTTGTATGTAATGGATAAAGTCATTAACTACTCAACTGATTTCAAAAATTATTTCACCTGTAGAAAGCTACATTATCAGCGAGTATCATGGGCTGTATTTCATTTTCAAAAAATTTCTACTCGTGCCAAGCCGGGCGGGTCGCTAGTTAAGCTATTTTTTGAGATATTGAATATTGATACGTAACTGAAATATTTTTGTACATTTTTTATCCATTCTACATATATTTGACTTTAGGTTGTGGGATTTGATTCATAATCTTTTGTACATAGTAAGGATAATAATTTATAGCATGGTTTCAGCTTTGCGTGTATTTATCCTTGTAGTACCTATTTGCACAAATGAGACATATGAGAAACCACAAGAAACAGAAGATAAATTGTGTAGTGTGTACTCAACCTTGACTCGAACATTGATTTTCTTTAAAACTTTTACCTAAAATTTTTAAAAATCCATTCAATGTAGCGCCATATTTGAATTTTAAAGGAATTTTAATTTATAAAGTCATAGATTTTATAGATTTTTACAAACTTTTCGTTACATCTAAATGCGGTAGGGAATTATACTATGAAAGAAGAATGAAGAAGAAGAATACTAATCGTTTTTTAACGAGTATCACTAGTTTTCTGTACTAAGATTCAAGCAATATTTCAAATTTTTATACATTAAATTTGTAGCAAATGACAGAATCTCCGATCTATATATTCCATTTGATTCTATCGCTAAATTGTTTACTCGTGTGGAATTTGTAATAAAAAAAGGCCAGGAGCGCGTCTGATACGCTTTCATTAAGGTTCAGTAGAAAATTGAAAAAAAAAAAATTGAAAAACGAATCCAAAATTCGATTTTTCTTTTTCTCGTTTTAGTTTTTGGTTAGTGTTTACATCTCTACACCAAAAAGCTCAGTACGCGTAAAGATGATATAATCATTTGGGTGTGACAAACAGACAGCTAGACAGACATACATACAGTTACAGACGGACCGACATAAAAAAAAAATCTGTTTAGATAGATATCTGTTTATAGGCGATATCGGTGGTATGGAAACCAGATGTCGTGAAATTGGTTAATTCAAAATTTAAATTACATAAATCAAACTAAAACTATTGAATTTCTTTGCACATGCATTTACTGGCTTTCCGAATATTGTATTTTAATAAACCTTTTGTAAAACGATGTTGAAAAAATGATACCTGACTGAGTTTCTTGTCGATTCTTCTCAGTGTCCAGGTTTTCTCTTTGAACCGAACTAAAGTAGATTTGACGTTCAAAAATACCTTGTAATTGGGGGTTTATGTGAATAAATTGATTTGACTTTGACATGAAACTACAAAATTCCTTTTTTGCCAATTTGGTTAAGCAACCCTGAAAATACCTTCTCGGTTTATTGCTAGATGATATTTAAAGTATAATATAGCTGGTATTTAATTTGTTGCGTCGTCTATTCGGAGTTCAATAACCTCTTACAAAGGTCAAGTGTGTGCGCTTACTTCTATCAAAAATTGCACTATAAAATTTAGTGATGCATTGGTATACCATTAGAAGCCATTCATAAATTGTGTCGTGTTATTATAGTGGATTTTTCGACCCGCTTCTCTATGTCAAACTTGTAAAATTCGAGAGACTACTTTTAATGATGCGTCGTCATAAAATGTTTACTGTTAAAAATTTTCATTATTTTATTTTTTAAATCTTGTAACGTCGACTCCGTGGGATAGATTCTTAGCACTTCCAGACAGTAAACTGGCTGCAGAGCACTCACGACTACAAAAATAATTCACCGGCATATGTCGGTATAAATTTTTTCCACATCAAGCTTTGTCAAGCATCCTTCCTTCATACATCCATCCAAAATAAGGTTAAAATCTCGGACCAAGAGACACAATCGACGAAGCCATTTTAAGTTTTTGCTCTTATCATCGTGTGTCAACGAATTTTCGTCTCTCATTGCGCGTAACCACGAGTAAAACAGTTAGCTATAGTAAGTATGGCAACCTCGCATTGTCGGTGTAATTCATGTCAGCTCATGACCGACTTCGCGTACATTAATAATTTATTAACAAAAAAGTACATACATACGTTAATATTTACAAACTTAAAACCACATTATCTTAAATAATAGACTTCTTCAAAGTTGTTCTTCAAAGTTCTTTAAACTTTAATAATTATTTATAACATACTCGTATATCTTAAGGTTTTGGCTTCTAGTAATCACGAAAAAAATATATGTCATGTTCAGTTGTGTATCGTTGTATTCTAGCCCTTGCCTAGTCACGCACATTAGCAAAAGTCGAGAAACTAAGTCAACAAAAAACAGATATGCTTTTAGAGCAAACGCTCCGTCCGTTTTAATACTTGATCCGAGGTTAAAATATCAAGATGAGAATTTTTGCATCGTAGATATGCGACATTACGAAAGTCATGACTCTGCCCGTCCCCCTATCCACTATAACCCTTAGCTACACTTTCGAAGCCTCTCTTTCGCTCTCAGCATGCGTAATATTGTAGATTTACGTTATATTTAGTCCCTAAGAAGTATAAGTTTTGTTTTGTACAATGCAAAAAAAAAGACAATAAATAAACTTTTCGCTGCTGTCGGATGATAAATGTGTGACATTACATTCTGTAGGAAGTAAATATTAAAATCATTACCTGATTAACATTGTCAATGTTTCAATACTATTGGATTAGCCCTTTGGTACGGAGTTTGTAAATTAAGTCCAAAGCTTGACCGAGCTGATTATCAATTCTTAAAATGATGTCAACTACAGGCATAGATTGTGGCCATAATATGTTGGAGATTCTCATTTTGATAATCTAATTTCATTTTTTCGTATAAACTTTTCTTTTGTATTTCATAAACCGACTTCAAAAAAGGAGGAGGTTCGTGTGTACGTATGTTTATTTTATGTATGTTCACCGATAACTTCGTCAATTGTAAACCGAATTCAGATTTTTTTTGTTTGTTTGAAAGGGTATACTTTCGAGGTGGTCTCATTTAAATTTCATCGGTATTGTAGCTTGGCCTTCAAATATACACCAAATAACACGACCTGGTTATAACTTTTATTTACATTGATGATTCTTTTGTATATCGTTGCGCTCCAGAATAAGAAAGAAGTTAATTGTAGATCTGCCCTAGATATTTATTTTGGCCAAGGTCACTCAAAAGGCACATATAAAAAAAATTTAAGAAAAAAATCATCTTAAAAAAAGCACTGGAAAGTACAAAATAACTGTCCTATACTAAATAAAACTCAATTACAATAAAAATAACTTCATAAATACATTGAACATACCTATATAACTAAAGACAGTTATTGAAGTCGGTGCCAAATTAATGTACAACGACAGAAAGTTTATTAGTTCGGTAGGCTTGGCACCGACTTCAATAACTGTCAAATTTAATTATATATGATAGGTATGTGTATCGTGTTTATGAAGTTACTTTTATTTTATTGTAATTGAGTTTCTAGTTTTTTTGTTTTTTTGAAGGCGGTTTAATTTTTTTTTCATAAAATTTTACAATACAAGAGTATTCATTACAAAACCTAACAACTTATAGTGCAATTTCATTAAACTTACATGTTAATTAATTACATATGATTGCGTATCAATCTAATAAATTACAGTGGCCTAAGAGGTATGATAGTGAATATCGGAAAGATGTACAAAACATCGAGCAAAACATCAAAACAACCATAACTAGGCGTAATATGCACTAGTAGACGTCATAAATATTTGACATCCACGGAGTGAGCTTATTAACATAAATTCAAATATCTAACGTATTCGGAATAAATTAAAAAAAATGTATCATATATTATTTGATTACTTTAATTTGTGTTTTGTTACAATACGAGATATTGGAGATTTAACATTTTTACTGAATGTAGCAGACGATTCAATTGATTGTCCAGAATTTCTAGAGAAAATTTATTTTAGGGTACTCGATAGACAATTTCGATGAAAAGCACCGTTTTATGTGTTAATAGCTTCTACGAACTAACGTAAAAATGTAATCTTTTACATGTGAACACCATTAACTAGTTCATACGTTTTTACTTTATTTTTGTGTTCCTTGTTCTTGGCTTTTGGTTTTTCTTAAATATGAATAAAAAAATAAAATATATTCAGGGTTAATTTAAAAATACTAATAACCTCTTAGTATTTTGTATTAAACGTTATCCCCAATTACTTTTGTTTTACGACTCAAAAATTCATAAGTCTTTACTTTCATATAAAAATAAAAATACTTTAAATGTTTTTGATAATGACACCTATTCTACCCAGATGCTAAAGTGACGTACGCACAGTGCGACGCTCAAGTCCGGCGCGCTTGCACTGCACCATTGAAAATACGTACAGAGTGATTACGTTACGTTTCAGACAGTACAACAAAACTTAACATAATTAAATATTTTTTGAGGAACGTATTGAATTTTGAAAAAAGTCGTAGAACAAAAGTTGTCAAGTAGGTTGACAGGAATTTTGCACTAAGACGTTATTATTATTTTTAAATTAACCCTGTATATCTACATGTACAAGAGAAACTAATAGAAAAAATGATTGCATTTGAAATTTTAAACAAAGAACTTACCATCGGAAGGTGTGGTGCCTTTTTCTGGTGCCTTTGTAGAACTGTCGACAGTGTTTGACCAAGTCACTAAAGCAGGTAACTCCGAAGAAGATGCTGGCTGGCTAGAAGATGAAGTTCCATTATCAGTCGTTGGTTTTGTGGTCTCTTGTTCTTGTTCCGTAATAGGTTCTTGTAACACTGTAGTTTCTCTATCTGGTTCAGTTGGTGTATTTGATAATGGGGATTCCGATGAACTTAGTACTATTTTTTCTGTAGTTGTAATTTCAACTGGAGTCGTAATTTCAGTTACGGTAGTATCAACTTTTTCTGTTGTTGTCGGTTGGGTAACTGAAGTTGATGAAATTGTTACTGGTACTTCAGTTGTTATCGAAGTTGATATAGTTGTTGGTAATGTTGATTTAATACTTGTTGTTGTTGTTGTTTCAACTGTTGATAATGTTGTATTAATATAAGTAATAGTTGTTACGGAAGGTCTGGAAAATATGGGTCTGGAACTTGTCGACTGTGGAAGTATAGTTATGTTTAATCTTGGCGGTATTGGTAGTGGTTTTTTGGTAGGTCTTTTAGGAGGTGGTCTGTACGGGGGTTTTCTTGTCGTATTAAATACAGATATGGGCTTCGTAGGTCGTGGTTTCGTCGTGGTTTGGGGCTTAGTGAAATTACTAGGGCGATATGTTGGCCGTGGTTTATAGGTCGGTTTTACTGGTTTTCTTGTGGGCTTTATACTTATAGTAGGTCTTGCGGTTCGCTGTGTAGTAGTAGATATTGTCGTTGGGCTTGTAATTTCAGTTGTTTCAATTTTCGGCTTTTCAGTCGCAATATTATTTATATCACTAGAAACAGTTTGGAAAGTCGACAGTTTTATAGGAACGTCTGTGGTAGACACTTGTGGCTCTGTAGTAATTTTAACAACTTTCGTTGTAGTTTCGACAACGATAGCTGTTGTCAATTGAACTTCATCATCAGGGATTTTGTTGTCTATAGTAGTTAAGTCATCACTTTTCGTCTCTAATGCGATTGTTTCAGTTCTATCTTGAACAGCTTCAGATTTTTCAGTGACGGTTATTGTATCAAGTTTTTCTGTTGTAGGTTTTCTTGTTGGGAATATTGACTCTGGTATTTTGCTGACAGTACTCTCTACTTTGTCTGCTGTCTGTGGATGAACGAAATTCGCACTATCTATGGAATTATCTTCTATGTTATTGCCTATAATCTGTGGCAAAATGGTTTTGTCTGGGATTTGACAGCACGACCCAAAGTAAAACCTGTCAATACATGTTCCCAGATGTGAACCGTTAGCTTTTAGGCAATCTATGGCGAACATACAGAGACCTTCTTGGCCGGTTCTTCTTGAAATACACGGTAAGTGTCTTATATTCCTAGCTAGTGGCACCGGTCCTGTAACAAAACGAAAACAAAACATTAATATATAAATGCAGACATTTATAGCTTCGGAAAGGATCACTTAGATTAAGCAAAGTTGATTGCGGTAATTTGTTTGATAGATGATTTATTGGCATTTATTTTTAATTTATCCTTTCTTTGGGAGACACGTCAAGTCATTGATCACAATTACCGCTTAATATCGGTTTATAAGCAGAGGCTCGTGCCAAAGAATGAGGTTCATATGGCCAACACATAGGCGTTATTGTTACTTAAGATTCGATTTCTTTAATTGGATTTGATAATTAACAGATTTATTGATATAAATGTGTTTAAACTTTCACGACTTGTACACATCTTACAATATTTACTCACGGGTCTATGTCGCATTTATACTTTAAGGCTAATTACCTGTTTATTGTTATTATTGATATAAGTTTGTTTGAAAAGGAGAGAAAAATATAGAACGTACCAGTATCAATAACATGAGATATGTAAGGAATGTGACGCCCCACTCGCTGCATGTCGGGTCTCCCCAAGATCGGGCAAGTTAAGTACTAGCAGTGTTATTTACTTTTATGCCTTATTTTTTATTTCGCTCGCTCGTCAGCCATCAAGTCATTATAAACGTTTTTATATTTTGCAATAGAAAAAACACGTGCATAGTTGTAGAAGTTTCTGAAGTTATTTCAATAACATAACTGTTTTGAATAATTAATAAAGTCTAAATAACGAAATTTTATTTTTTTTATCTAATAATACTTCAGCGAAAGAAGCATGTAAGGACCGCGACGCTTGGCGCTCCGTCTTCACTGACTACCCGTTAGAGATTTAGCGTGAAGATATGTACGCTTGTAATAATGTTTAAAAAAGTTAATTTATAGGGTATTTTTTTTGTGTACCGTGTAAGCATTAGATTAGGACGTGACCGGGTTTAGGTCTCATGTTATTGTGCTCAGGAAACAGGAAGTAAACCCAAATAATTATTGCAAGACGCAGTGTTAAGTTGCGATTCTATTTGGCATTGATATTTTCATCACGCCTAATAGAAAATAGCGTGAAGGTATGCATCTATTTTTTGTGTCACAAAACAATTTCAACGTATTATTTAAAGTTGAGAACAACTTATCATCAACACAAATTAACACTACTGTAATTTCGTCACAAGCTTCGATCACAAATGAAAAACGTCACAAGACATTAATTTCATATTAAGATATGACTGTCAACTTTCGGTTCTTACATCGGACTATGTCCATTATGAAGTAAGAAGATGCGAAATATCGCCTTTTATATTTCTCCAAAAAGAGTATGATGCATTTCTAACATTTATGATTAATGACGAGAAATATTACCTTCGATTTTTTATTGTCTAATAAAAGACATCAACGCAATCTCAAGTTCGATTGTATCACATAACTTACGCCACCTATGTGGCGAATGAATAATTTTGGGAGGAATATTTGAAAAGTCGCCATCTAACACATTTCTAATGAACTTTAATGTCTAATAGTTAGCTTTAGATCCGAGTGTTCTGACGCACGGCATTCGCAATAGTTTTTATATTGTAGTTCTCTAATCCGTTACAGAATCCAAATTATCTGTAAATTTTATATTTTATTGGAAGTATTTTTGAGGTTTTTTACAAAGACAAAGGCATTCCTTTAAAAGGGTCCGTTCATATTAATGTCATAAATTTTTGATTATTTTTTGATTTCTTCACCGCCAATTCACCTTAGTATCATATCATAACTCACAACTGTCTTGTAAATGACGTTATTTAAAATGTTTTACCGTCTCGGCGATTCATGAGTTTGCTTTTCGAGGGTTTTTCGGCAAGACCTCTCCTGTTCAACATTAGGTTACCATCATGCAATGATGATATATTCCTAATTCGAATTTAAAAAATCGTTACGTTATTTTTGGAATATAAATATTTTAACAGTAATCTAATGAGATTCGAATACCGATATTGCTTTTGATTTGAAAATGTCAATTAATATGACTTAAAAGTTTTCAATCCGTGTTTTTTCTCCATAACGACATACAAATTGTAAAATTTACAAATAACTTTAAACCTTTAACTTTAAACATTCAAAGTAAATAAACGATAAAGGCAAGTCGATGCGAATAAAATCATACCCTGACATCACTTCTAAGTTGCTTCTAAGTAGGTTTACAGGTAGGAAAGCGGAACGCCATAACCAAAGGCTCCTGTTCCTAGCTCATCGCCTATAGAAGTTCCGTCACAAGTAACAAAAAGATTATAACTATATGGGAAAATATATACGCTCTTAAGACTATGGGTAATACTTCCTTCCCATCAAAAAGGTTATACATGTATTATGTATCTCGGAAAATGTATAGGTACCTGTTATACAGGCTGTTTTCGTAATGACGACTACAACACGCCCACTATACGCTTGAAATGTGTAACCGCGATTACAACACGGCCACAGGGTGACTGTATGTGTAACTACTACGAATATAACACGACCACTGCGCGAGCGAAATGTATGAGCCTATGATAAAATATTATACAGCCCTTCTCGGGTCACATAAACAGAACAGACTTTATATGATTGTTATATAACAACATGATTACCACGATTTTACTGGTTGAGTTATAAGCGCGATTTTTATTATTTTGCGGAGCAGCGGCGTATAAACATAAATGGCACCTAGAGCAAGCATCAAATTTGCGCTGATTCGTAAATTATCTAAAAAAAGTAAAGAAGTACACTAAATAAAAGTTTGAAACTTACAAAAAATTTGTATTCTGTGTTTTAGAAATAAAATTAGACCAAAATATAATAAATTAGGTGCACTTTTTATATTTTTAACTTATGATTGAACCTTCCTTGCCTTTTGCGACAAAAACATATAGATTTACAATATTTTTGAAATCTTTTCTTTGGTTTCATCTCGCTTTACACTAAGCAAGGCTACAACGAGTCAAAAAAATTTACGTAATTTTAACGTTAATTGGACTAATATAATTGTAAGCCTCAAATACGTAAATAGCTTACAGAAAGATCGCTCATAACTTGTGGTGGGTATTTTAATAGCTAAATCGAAAAAACACATTCGAATGAAATACATATCTACGCTATAGCAGTCAATTGAGTCTTTAAATGTTTAATAATTCGCGAATTTCGTACCCCCCTTTGAATGGCGCCCAGGACACGTGCCTTACCTGATCTACCCTAGGTACTCCACTGGCGCGGGATGAAAAAGAGCTGGTATGTATTTCTGTGTATTTCTTTTCCTTTCAAACCGCCATGGAATCTATTGATAATTTAATTGATCTAATCACAAATAGAAACCTGGACCTCTTTCAAGCGTTTCTAGTTCGAACCACCATCCCACAGAGGTCATAATAATCATAACGTAATAAAAAATACGTTCAAATAACGGACTAATGGTTATGTCGGTGTTTGACTGTCAAAAAACAAGTTTTATGATTTGTGTTTGCTGTAACGTCACAAGTACCGTTGTGACTCGTCTCAAGGTGAACTGTTTGGACCGCTGACATAGTTTAAGACTTGGTAATGAGGTTTTACACTCTTTCCTATAAACTAGTTCTGGGAAAAAGTTAATTACATTAATATCCTAATTTAATTGAACTATGTTGGTCTAGATGTAGACGTATTTTGATAAATGTGTGATATATATTATATTAAATGAATTTCAATAGGTAAAATTTAGACTATTTAGAAAGAAGAGCGATATTAATGACATGGAAGCTCAAAGGCAAAATAAATTGGTTATTCCAATGTTTAAATTACACAAATCAAATGTTTCATTTTTAGGTAACTGCATTCGTTTTTATAATAAAATTTCTCAGGAAGTTACACAATTAATTTTAGTTTAAACGCACGTTGATTAGATAATCATATTTACGTTAGTAACTAATTAATCTGTGAACATACTATAAAAAAAACGATTTCATTGAAGACAGAACAATAGTCAGTAAATAAACTATGCACATACATGTACTTAGTGGTTATCTAAATATCGCATTTTAATAAACCTATTCTAAAATGATGTAGGCAAAAATGACATCTGACTGAGTTTCTTGTCGGTTCTTCTCAGCGTTCATGTTTTCTTTCGTACTGACGCAGATTTGACGTGCAAAAACACCCGATCATAATTGAGTTTACTTGTAATTGATTTGACTTTAACTTCAATAATTGTTACAATTTAAGTTGACATATAACGTTGATGTAATGTATATTTGTTTGCATACAAATTGTTATTATGCAATATTTAAGATTACAAACGTGAAGACCATTATACTTTACTTTCATATTACCTGTTTGTGGCTGTTCGTTTTTCTTAAGTATAAATAGAAAAAAGGAAATAGCGAGCGCAATAAATTGAATGATTGGAATTTGAATTTATTTTCAAATAGATGTCATGAACAGATATATAGCTTGCTACAATATGAACAATTTACTTGTTTAAGGTATGGACAATATGACTAATTAAATTGCATTTAAGTTGATAACATGCTGTAGGTTGATCGTGGACTGTAGTAATCAGCACGTTGAAGTTTTATATCGTCATAGAGTGTGATTGTGTTGCACATTAAGATATAATCAGTCCATTTTGAATGGGAAGACAGTAAAAAACCAAGGGATACAGCTTCCTTGGCCGACACCTGTATTGGATAGCTGTGCGTATCTTGGTTTTGCAATTTCCTGAGGATGCCTCGTCGAGAAATGAAGTACATTATCAATAAGTTTGAAACTATGGGAAATGTTTGAACATAGCTAAATATATTATACATTAATTATATACATTAATTAAGTAAAAAGTGGTTATTTTAAATGTTTTTATATTGGGAACTTTTCTGACAGAACATGCAGTACTAACGCCCAGTTGTAAGAAACTATTAGCGCTCTTAGACAAGCGCCGATAATTTCGCGCTAAAATGCCCGGCGGAAAACGGACTGCAGATTTCCGGCGCTCCGGACTTTTTTTTTCTATTTTACATAACAGGCAGTACACTTGTATTCGTAGCGATGATAAACCAGTTATTTATTTTGTTTATATTTTATTAATACTAAGAAGAAGAATACAAAGTTTCAAATTCGAACCTTTTGGCTGAATCTCATACTATCTCTACGTTATGTAAAGAGTGTATTTTTTTAGAGAGATAAGACTCTACTAAGAATTCTAGATGGAATTTTGATTGCATATGTCGCCATGAATATACTTAACTTATTACTTAACCTATAGAGTGGAAATGTAATTTATTTCGTTTGATAACAATTTACGATTGGTCAGCCCCAAATCAAGCGAATGTACACATACGTGTACGTGTACATTCGCATGTACACGTGCGAATGAACGTGCGAATAGACTGAAATAACGTAATAGAGATGCACCAAGGTGAAAGCGAGACGCATAGATACACGTCATCGAGCATATCAATTGAGAGTCTAGTTTAACTTAACCTCTGATAAAATGAATATAAATTTCAAAATTTGTATTCTTGAAATGAAATGATGAAATGGGATTGTCTGTTTTATAGTTTGATTTTTTGCTGTTTTTGCCACACCACCAAATAGAACAGTTATTTAAATGTCTGTAGATTCAGACAACAACGCTGTGTTCATACAGCGTTGTACACAAGTCCAGTATTGGTTATGTACTATAATATTGCGAGCGAGAGATGATATTTGTTAGTGTCATGATCCGATATTTTGGCTCGTTAGGTTAAGTGCTCCATGTAGTGTTCGGCGCGACTCCGGTGGTATCCCTTTTTCCGTCCGGTTTGGGACTAAAATCGGTAAATTCGGTCGGGAATCCCGGTGTGTTTCTTCGCGCTAACAGTTAATACTTCATGAAAGAACCATGCTGTCAGATTTTGAAAATATAATTAATAGAGCCAGCTAGATTTTTAATGGGGAATAACTTTAATAATATATGAAGCGAAAACTTCGGATTCCTTTTTAAGAATATTGCACGCACGGAGAAGCGTGAGATTTGGCATAGTTAAAGTTTACGTGAAGAAGAACTGCAGAAAGCTGACATTTTTATGCAATATATGTTACAAATTCATTAAATTCAATTAAATAAAACATTCATTGTTTACGTTTATACTGCCAATATCAAGAAGACTGTCAATGTCAAACTCATAATAGTTTGTGAACATGTATAACATGTAATCTCCTTGGATCAAACAGACGCACAGGGAGGCAATTCTTGCTTCGTGCGACATTTTCTCTAATTCGACATAATGTCTTGTTTGAAATCTCTATTATAAAAAATATGAAAAAAAATTAAAACGCCTTAAAAAAAATCACTGAAAAGTACAAAATAACTATCCCTTACTAATCGAAACTCAAGTACAATAATTAAAATAACTTTATAAATACGATACACATACCTATATAATTAAATTTGACAGTTATTGAAGTCGGTGGCAAGCCTACCAAAATAATAGACTTTCCGTTGTTGCTCATTGATTTGACACCGACTTATAGTCAAAGTCAAAGTCAAATCAATTTATTCAAGTAAACCCAAATGCAAGGTATTTTTGAACGTCAAATCTACTTTAGTTCGGTTCAAAAAGGAAACCTGAATACTGAGAAGAACCGACAAGAAACTCAGTCAGATATCATTTTTTCAACATCATTCTACAACAGTTATTTAAACATACAATATTTATAAAGCCAGTAAATGCATATGCAGAGAGGATCACTTCCAGTCTATTGTTGTGTCTTCAATGAAATCGCTAATTTTGTAGTATGCTTTTCCAATCAGTGTGCGTTTAATGACAAGTTTAAATCTCTTTTCCGTTAGTTGAGTAATTTCTTGAGGAATTTTATTATAAAAACGAACACAGTTACCCAAAAATGAACCACTTGACTTTTGTAATTTAAATTTAGGAATAACTAGCTGACCACGACCACGAGTTTCCATACCATTAACAACGCCTTTCTTTTGAAATAGATCTAAATTTTTTCTAGTGTCCATTATGTTTTCATAGATGTATAACGAGGGTAAGGTGAGTACATCAATGTCTTTAAAATGATCTCTCAGCGACTCTCGTGCGTTCATACTGTAGATGGTACGTATTGCCCTCTTTTGTAAAATAAAGATAGATTTCATATGCGCCGCTGATCCCCACAGTAGCAGACCATAAGACATAAGGCTATGGAAATATGCGAAATACACCAGCCTAGCCGTAGCTACATCTGTCAACTGTCTAATGCGCCTAATAGCATATATTGCCGAACTGAGCTTATTAGATAAAGTCCCGATTTGGTCCGCCCACTGTAACTTATTGTCTACTGTTAAACCAAGAAAAGTAGCTGATTTCATTAATTCTAATTGTTTCCCATCCAGTTCCAGTCCATTATGGATTTTGGGTACATTGGATAGGGAAAACTTAACACAATTGGTTTTTTGTGCATTCAGTAGTAAATTATTGGCAGCGAACCATCTCGAGACATCCGCCAAGGTCCTATTCTGTCCGCTAATATCTATGTCTTTTCTGTTAACTTTAAATAATAATGATGTGTCATCAGCAAATAATATTATTTCACAAAGGTCTTTAAGCATAAATGGAAGATCATTAATGTAAACCAAAAATAGGAACGGTCCCAAAATTGATCCTTGGGGAACGCCCATCTTTAATTTAGAACCGTCAGATGTAACCCCATTTACACTCACTTTTTGTTCTCGGTCAGTCAGATATGAAATCACGAGATCGAGAGCTTTATCACGTATTCCATAGTATTTCAGCTTGTAAATTAAAGTTTTGTGACAAACACAATCAAAAGCCTTGGAAAGATCACAAAACACGCCAATGGCATCTCGTGACCCCTCCCAAGCCTCTAGTATATTTTTGACCAAGCTTGCTCCCGCATGTGTTGTTGACCGCCCTCTCGTGAAACCGTACTGTTGACCATGAAAAATCCTGCAAATGTAAAATGTGCCAGCATTTGGTTGAGCATTATTTTTTCGAATATTTTACTCAACGCTGGCAATATCGACACTGGGCGGTAGTTTGTAGGATCTGACTTACAACCCGATTTAAATATTGGTATAATTTTACTATGCTTCATCAAATCGGGAAACACACCTTGATCGACACATTTATTAAATATATTTACTAAAATCGGTGTTACTATTGGCATTATATTAGCCAGTACATGAACTGATAATCCCCACAAATCTTCACTTTTCTTTTTTTTTAATTCTTTGAAAGTTTTCTCTATCTCAAATGAAAACGTGTGCCTGAACTGAAAACTAGGGAACCACTTTCCTATATTTTGGCTTAATAGTGCCCGTGCTGTATGTGCAGAGGATGCTAGACCACTAGTAATGTGGACAGGTGCATTTGAAAAAAATTTAGCAAAACCATTAGCAACCTGTTTTTTATTAGCAGCGATTTTATTATTAATGTATATTGAGAGGTCTTCGTTTTTCTTATTTTGTTTCCCTACTTCTGTGTTAATAGTGTTCCATATCGCTTTTACTGTGTTATCTGCCTTACTAATTTTATTGGCGATATGAATTGATTTCGCGTGCTTGGATACCTTTTTAAATATTTTTGAGTAATTGCGGACATAGCTATGAAAGTTTTCATCCGATGTGTATGATTTTTCGTCATACAACTCATAAAGTCTGTCCCTACGTTTTCTAATACCTTTTGTCGCCCAATCAGAGAAATGTAACTTGTTGTCAGTAATTATTTTTTTCTTCTTTGGGCAGTTTTTATTAAATATGTCGGTTAAATTTTTCAAAAAACTCTTATACATGACATTTGGATCGCCAACAGAGGGAACGATGTTTGTTAAATTCGTTACTTCGTTGGTAAAACGTTTTAACTGTTTCCCGCCTAATGGTCTAAACTCAATTATTCTTTCTAATTTATTTTTCATGCAATCTATTTTAATTAATTGAGCTTTATGATCTGATCGAATACCACTAATAATTTTGTGCTCTCTAATCCTGCTCTTATTCATAAAAACATTATCAATGCACGTCGCCGAATGGTATGTAACCCTGGTCGGTTCATCAAAAATGTGCACAAGATCAAATGAAAGAAAGAGTGAAATTAGCATCTCCCTTTCCTTAGAGCTATTTTTTATGTCCACATTGAAGTCACCACATGCTATGATTGATTTGATAATATAAACTATGCCTAAATTAGAGTAGAAATATTTATTAATGACAAAATAATAGTATTATCGCCATTTTTCAAATTATAATTTTAATTAATAATAAGAAAAAATGTTTTTGATTTGAAAGTTTGTGAGATCATGTTAAATATTTTGACAAATAAATTCGCGCTTAATGGAACATAATTTTAAATAGACTGCATTGTTATTCTATATTTATCTATTCGCTTTCCGTTATCTACGATCTCTTACCGAGTTTCTTACAATTCCTTATAATTTTCGGCAACCAAATTTACCGGGGAAACCAAAGAGGATGTAAAATTACTACGTAATGGGGAAAATATTAAATAATTATATTAATAATTCTATGAAATACATACGTATATAATACACACATATTTTCACGCTGTCCCCTAACGAGACAGAGATCTGAGCGCCAAGCATCGCGGTCCTTACATAATTCTTCTACTACTAGTTATTACTAGATGATATAAAATTGTCAACTGACATCATTTAGGTCGGAAAAATATTTTTAAACCAATTTAAATCCTTAAATGACAATCCGATTTAGCGCCAAACAGTCCGCGACATGCAAATGTCGACCGGCATTTACCACTCGTTGCAAGTCGAGGGCTGGGCATAGACATATTTCTAATACGACATTTAAAGAATACGGTAAATTATTTCACTCGACATCTGTCGTTTTTATGAGACATATTTCGAATTCGACTTTATCTCTAATGTGCGAGAATCGCCTCTCAGAGTAGAGATTGTCACCAAAGAGTTTATATTATAAGTTTATGTGTAACCTCCTTGGATCAAACAGTCGCACAGAGTAGAAATTATCGCCAAGGAATTTATATGTGAGTTTATATTATCAGTTTATGTGTAACCTCCTTGGATCAAACAGTCGCACAGAGTAGAGATTGTCGCTAAAGAGTTTATATGAGAGTTTATATTATAAGTTTATGTGTAACCTCCTGGGATCAAATAGTCGCACAGAGTAGAGATTGTCGCCAAAGAGTTTATATGTGAGTTTATATTATAAGTTTATGTGTAACCTCCTTGGATCAAACAGTCGCACAGAGTAGAGATTGTCGCTAAAGAGTTTAAATTACAAGTTTATTTTTATATTTGCTTACGGTCGAATTTCGACCACCGGGCGACCTCTAGTTAACTTTAATGGACTTTATTTAAAAGGCGATCAATTTCGCGTGCATAGTTAGTATCTAATCAATCGGAACAATGTTAGATAAGTGTAAAAACAATGATGCGATGTAGAATATCTGATTGTGTAGAATGGAAACATGTAGAGCGACCATTATGTGTTCGTTCGCATAGAATTATTTAAATAATCGCATAGAATCTTTTTTTAAGTCCAAAAATGAATAATAACTTGTTTAGCAGCAATAACAATGGGTATATAAAAAATGCAATTAATTTCAACTATGTTATAATATTATGAATGTTAGTTCCGTGTTATAAGCACTGTGTACAGTCAAACGTAAAAAATATATGTATTTATTCATACTAGAAATCTTTTCAGATTTTATTTATTTATTTATGATTTATATTATACTCTGTATTACTTTGTATAGTCTCTAGCTTCTCAAGGCGATAAGGCGATTCCGAAGGCAAGGGCTGTAACGCCCCCTTGTGGGCGTTTTGAGACTTTCAGGGGGCTGTAGAAGACCCAGCGATAATTGGGGGGCGTTGAGATGGCGCAGAAGGGGCGTGGGCAGACTAAAAAACAGTCTAAAAAAGACAAAAAAGAAACATGCTTATCACGTACTAAAGTAAAGTAAACTTTAATGTTGGTTAATTTTTGTTATTGTATGTATTGTAATAATTTTTATCACCTTTGCAAAAATTCACATATTTCGGTAGTTTGCGAAGTGAATGAAAACTGAACTGAAAGATTTCATTACATTCAGATCTACATCAAAATGGATGACATGAAAAATTCTAATTTTTCATTTGAATTAAAAATTTTCACATCTTCCGATTTCACGTGAAATATCTCATACCTATATAAATAAACGTGAAGTTAAGGAAAGCCTGTTAATTAAAAACAGCAAAATATGTTTGTAGCAATTAAGTTATAAAAAGTTTTTGTTAAATACCACGATTTTTGCAATCCTGCAAGAATTGACAGTATTATATGTGCTTTTTCTTCTTCGGGGCATTCGGGAGTTAGCGAAAATTAATAAAAATACTTCTCAATGTAATTAAGTATGCGTTTTAATTGTCCTCATTGAAACATTCTTCTTTAAACTCAGAAACAGAATAGGGGTCATGTTGTATGTTACGACTATATAATATTACACGTATAAGTATATTCGTGGCAATGGTTGTATCAGATTCGGGACAGGTGGTAAATAAAAAAAAATTAGGAAGCTCTAAAAAAATTCTCAAGTGGGCGGTGGGCAAAATAAGGTTGAGAATCTATGACATACTCTAATAAATAATTATTAAGTGCTCGCTTTTTTTCATAAAACATTGACTGTTATAAATGAGATTAATAATTAGTATTATGGACAGTATACATAACCATTTATTTTATTTATTACTATATATTATATTTTACTAATTATTGTACGTAATTTTACGGAACTAAAGGTTGATATTTGGTCTTATTCGCAGAGTTCGATTCTTGTGTGAATACAGAAAATAGGCTATATTTTTGACGTAATCGTTTTTTTTTATTTACTTCCAAATATTGTCAACTTGTCACACACGCCAATATTAAAAGATAAATAGAAATAACTATTCATTCTAAAAAATGATGAAAATAATTGTTTATTCTGCCCATCTTTACACAGTACCTATATAATTCTTCTGTACATGTCTTTGTGACTAAAGTCCTCCTAAACGGCTGGACCGATTTTGATGAAATTTTTCGTGTGTGTTTAAGCAGATTTTTAGATGGTTTAGATTCACAATTGGACTAGGTAGGTGGCACTGCAATCAGGTTCTGGGATTTTTTACTTTATTTCGGGCAATATTTTTCGGGTTTGAGTGTGTTTGAACGGATCTCTCGATGATTACGTTCATAATTGAATCCGGTAAGTAGCGCTGCAATCGGGTTATAGGAATGTTTTTATTTCGGGCAGGACAAAGTCTGTCGGGTTCACTAGCTTATTAACTATTATTTTATGTAATTTGGTTAAGAATATCTGTCTGTCTGTTTGACTGTCTGTTCCGTTTTCATGGCTAAGCCACTAAAAGGATTTTGCGACGTTTATTAAGTTAGCTTGAACCTTGGGGAAGAATATAGGCTACTTTTTTTTTAAAGTCTTTGCAAATTAAGTAGCACGCAGTAGCTAGGTAATTACTTATATATATGTTCGTACTTTTACGTACAAAAGTTTAATTTTAATATGAATAAAACATTTTGCCGACTGTACCTTATTGCAACTCAAGTGTAACAGATACGTTAACGTGGATTAAAAATAATTTGTTGCAGCATTAATATCAGTCAAACATGTTCTGAAAAACATCACGTACAAAGTAATTTTAAGAAAGAATAACATACATTGAAAGAATGAGTGATGAAAGATTGACGAAAAAATCTATAGAGCGAAAGTGAGTGGTAGAAGAAGCCAAGGAAGACCAAGACTGACTTATGAAGATCAAATAGCCACAGTGTTAGATGACGGAAATGTCAAAAGCACACGCGAATCTAGGCGAAAGTGTGTAAGAAGAATGATGAGGATTGAGGAGGCGAAAGGAGTATGTAAGGAGCGCGATATTTGGCACACCGTCTTCTCTGACTACCCCGTTAGGGATACAGTGTGAGGATATGTATGTATTAAGCCAATAATTTTTGCAAGCAAACGAATTGTGTTTATAAAAAATAAAGAATATGCTTTCTGTTTATCTTCTCGAGCAGGTCATAGATGTAGGCCAAGAGATAAGGTTTATTATGAGGACTTGAGGCGATAAAATAGCAACCTGTTAACGTCGACTCCCACTTCAGCAGTTTTTACTTTAAAATTGGCGTAAATTACCCATATTGATGCTCTGTTCATCACGAACGGGAAATGGCGTTTTGTAATGTGATACATATGTTACGTATGATATTATAAAAGATATTACCTACGTTATGTATGTATATTGTATATACATATGTATGTGTGTACGTATGTATATACGTATGTATGTACTAGGGCAAAGACTCCTAAAGTGGTTCCGCGGAACCCAAAGGTTAAATTTTTCGGTTACCGTCATTTGTGGCGACATTATTTTTTGCGCGGAATTTGATCTAAGCATAGGTACATATTGACAAACATTGAACCATTTTTATTTTATAGGTCCTACACAATAAAAATGCCCGATTTTAGACCTACTAATAATTTTTATAGGAAGCAGTGAAATGATTTCATTCATCTCATTAATCTTTATTCCAAATATTTGTAACAAATGATTTTTACTCTTATTTGAAATTGCGGTAGGTAATTTTTATTATTATAGTTTGCTTATTATAGTTTGATTTATTGACTGTTCCATGGTCTCAAAAGTTTAGGAACCATTGTACTAGTGTCATTAATGACTATTTTTTTCTCTCACAAACAGGCTCAAAAGTTTCATTTGGATATAAAAAACACTGTTCAAATATGAGTTTTTTATACTATTTTATTATATTATTATATTAATATTAAGATGCTCCGCATCGCATTTTTCGATTTTCCATAAGAATAAAATGGGGAAAATTATTTTCACGTCTTCTGATATTTATAACTTGCAAATCACCGATCACACAGAGAATCTCCGTACATTTAATTTGTAGAGAATTGAACGCTCTACAAAAAAGGTCTGGATTCATTGTTTGATAAGTTTACTCATTCAAAAGTTATTCAATGTCAAAGCTCAATTTTTATTCAAGTTCAGTTTAAGTTTAGTTCAAATTTGTAATAAAATTTTTAGGCATAAGTTATAAATATAAGATATGTGAACAGGTTAATCAAATTTTTTTTTATTTCTTGGTTTATATCCTGCGTAAGTTATTAAGGTTATTAAATAATTATTTTTTACCTTTGTAACAAAAGAAAACTCGAAAGAAAACTTTCTAAGCTTCTGCCTCTTCTAAGCTTCTGCTAAAAATTTTCTAAAAGCGTTCTATTTATTTTATTATTAAAAAAAACTATTGATTAACATTTTTTGGAAGTTCGATTTATGTTTGACGTAAAATTTAATCCTTATTTTGTCAAAGAAACTAACAGTTCCGGTGTACAAATTTACGAAATACAAAAATCGGTCAATTTTACGAAAAATTGAACTTCGACATTGAATAACTTTTGAATGAGTGAACTTATCAAACAATGACTTATACTTTTTTTTGTAGAGCATTCAATTCTCTACAAAAATATGTATAAAGATTTTCTGTATATCAGAAGACGTGAAAATATTTTTTCCTATTTTATTCTAATGGAAAATAGAAAAATTGCTATGCAGACTATCTTATCATTATTGTAAAAAGTTTTTTTATACCCAAATGAAACGTTTTCTTGTAAACAGGCGTTTACAAGAAAAAAAGTTCTTTTTTTTAATCACCCTACTATGTACGTGTGTACTATGTATGTATATATATATTATCAAATATTTTGTATGAAAAACAAGAAATCTCTATTATTGATCTAGTTTTTTTAAAAATTATTTATGATATAGTATATGCGTAGTGCATTATCATTTTTGATAATTTTGCCAACTAAACGGTTGCAGAGGTGTATGTAGTTATCTTCGCGCTACAGTACTAACAGAACAAAAAGTCGGAGAATTTTTGCTTTCTAGAACTTCAACTTGTTATCATATATTTAAATTTACGCCGCGACATGCTGGTAGTTTAGGTGTTTCTTTTAGTTAAATCTAATTTAAGACTTGATTGTTCTTCAGATAGCGTTATCATTATGGAGGCATTACACTTGGTAAATAAAATCCATCGTAATTACATTATACCATTACAATTCGTTCTAAATTCAAAAATAAGAAAATATCGAAGTGGAATTAAGTGAAACTCGTTAAATAGTTATTGTTTTGTTTCATAATTTTTAAAACGAATTATATGACTATTACTGTCAGCCAAAATCGATAAGTTCGCTCGATTTGCAAATAAAGTAACAGGTGATGAATCACAGTATTATTTTCATAAAAATCCCGTGTTGCATATCTGCATTTCGAAACGTTCACGGCGTATTTTGAACGTCATGTCATGTCCATACTTTCACTTCCTTTCCGCGAACATTGGAGACACATCTGGGGCGTCCACAAGTGCGTGTTTGTTATCGTTTTTCTCGTTATATCCTACTTGGCTACATCTGTTAATAAAAAACTGAAGTATATTCTCTATACTATACTTGTATACTTAAACCTAAATATAAATTCTAGTATTTGAATTTTTTTTTTAATAGTTGATAAAACCTTTTTTCTTATTCAGGTATACATGCAACCTAACTGGCACTTAACAATGATTAAACAATACATGAAAATATATATTCTTTTTCTAACTATTGAATGTTTTGGGCACTAGAACTGGCGCTACATTTCAAATAACTTTTTAAGAAAAATAATTAAACCTAATTCAAAATAAAAGCACTGACAACTACAAAACAATTATCCTTTACCAATAAAATCTCAAGTACTAAAACAACTTCATAAATACGATACAAATGCTTACATAAAATTAAATTCGTCAGTAATTGAATCGATTAAATTATTTTCTTTAAAAAGTTATTTATTTTCCGTTTTGAGAAACAAAGGTGCACAAAATGGCGGAGAAATCGGTGAACATCAATCAGACATAAAATCTCCTTCTTTTTTAACCGACTTCAAAAAAAGGAGGAGGTTCTCAATTCGTCTGTATGTTGTTTTTTTTTTTGTTTTTTTTTTTGTATGCTTGTTACCTCATAACTCCGTCATTTATCAACCGATTTCGAAAATTCTTTTTACGTTTGGTAGGTAATACTTCAGAGATGGTTCTATTTAAATTTCACCAATATTGGAGCTTGGACTTCGAAGATACACTAGATAACACGACCTGGTTATAACCTTTATTTATATTGATGATTCTCTTGTATATCGTTGCGCTCCGAAATTAGAATGAAGTTAATTGCAGACCTGCCCTAGATATTTATTTAGGTCAAGATCACTCAAAAGGGTGAAATAAAGAAAATTTATTAAAAAAAATTAAACCGCCTTCAAAAAAACACTGAAAAGTATAAAATAACTATCCTTTACTAATCAAAACCCAAGTACAATTAAAATAACTTTATAAATACGATACACTTACCTATATAATTAAATTTTACAGTTATTGAAGTCGGTGCCAAATCAATGTGCAACAACAGAAAGTCTTTTAGTTTGGTGGGCTTGGCACCGAATTCAGTAACTGTAAAATTTAATTATATAGGTATGTGTATCGTATTTATAAAGTTATTTTAATTGTACTTGGGTTTTGATTAGTAAAGGATAGTTATTTTATACTTTTCAGTGTTTTTTTGAAGGCGGTTTAATTTTTTTGAACTCGGTTAAAAAATTATAGTTAATTTCGTTCATTGGTCATTATTTTTTCTGTACAGTCGCATTCAAGCGTTTTAGATGACGCTTTATATCTATCTATACATATAAAAATTCACTTCCATATGTTCGTGGTCGCAAATTTCAAAAAGTTGTTCGTTGACCGAATTGAAATGTGAATTGAAACGTTGCATTCGAGTATACAACCACAGAACACATATTATACTGTACACAACGCTCAACGTTCAACGCGCGCAACGCGTGGTCGGGAACAGCCTAGTTACATTATTTATAATTTGACTAAATGTATTACATATATTAAGCGTGTGCTATACTAATTATTAAAAAAAATTTCAAGAACGAAAATTAAATCGCCTTCAAAAAAACACTGAATTGTACAAAAAAAATTTTTTTAAATCGATCCGCTATTGACGAAGTTATCGGTGAACATACATAAAAAAAATACATACAGACGAACACAGAACCTCCTCTTTTTCTTGAAGTCTGTTAAAAATTAACTGCATTTATAGTTCGTTTTAAAGGATACTAATTAAAAATATTAATATCGTTATAATTCAATATTTTAGACTTTGGATTCTACCATTTTTTTACTTCTTGCTATTGTTATATGTTATCTATAACGAAGTTGTTTATTTTTTTTGAAAAACTTGCTGTATTATTATTACATAAATATACAGATTTTTAATACTCTGTACTTAAAACGGATGACCTCAAACACACGTCTGACACAAACACGGTGTCTGTTTGTCTGTTCGTTGCAAGCTTCTAGAGCTATTATTAAACGGTGCAAGTTAGGGACTTCAAACGATATAACATTTTAAAGGAACTATGTACTATGATTCATCAGGTTGCTATATCCAACGTATTACTAATACATTTATAATCAGTAACTTATCTTGCGTATTTAACATTTAATACTGAGATGGGTAAAGTGAAAACAGTGACTCATGCATGTGACAGTTCTTTGACCTACAGCAGGAATTTCGCAATTACAAAAAATTTAGAAATGTCACCATAGCCCGCATTGGAGAGCGAGAGTGTGTTTAAAGGTGCTTATTTTTACACGGAAATAAAACAAGGAGTTGAATCAAGGCCAGATTAAACGATTGAACAGACGTATTTAAATAGTTCTAAAATCGAAATAATCTTTTAAAAAGTTTGAAAAAATAATAGCGTTACAAAGAGGTTGCATTCGCAACAGTACGTTTAAATCAAATTTGCCAAGAAAGTCCATAAATAAGATTTAGTGTTTCATTTAACTATACAAGACCTGTTAAATTTTGTAAAACAATTTTCGCCTAAAGGCATAAAAGCATTTTGCAATCATTTTTACTTCATTCAAAGATTATTTTACAAGCTTTTGTCTAAAAATATTCAAAAGTATGATTTATCTTTTTGGTAAATTAAAGTGGAATGGAGCTGATATACAAAAGTATACTAAAATATGTTTTTAACACAATCAATTCATCATTTCACGCCGCGCACGGACCGATTTTTTTTTGTTTTAATCCTGTATGTATTCTTACTGACCTTGACATTGTGAGCGCTATTACAAACTTGATAACGCACAAAGAATTCACGACATAAAAAGAGAGTTCTAAATGCCAATAAAATCAGTCAATTACTCCCTAAACACCCCCTTTATAGGCGCCCATGCGTAGGATCCATCTTTAAACCCCTCGACAAAGAATTAGAATAGTACATATGCGTCTCCGCCGTTTTTTATTTGATAATAGGAAGGACTGCTCAGAAAATATGGGGCGGAACCCGCACGCTTATTACGTAACTTGCAGACAGCATGTGATAGCTAATATCGCGCGATATGTGCTGTCAAAACGAGAATTTGTGTAATATGATTTGTATAGTGGCGCTAAATCTACCGCGAAAAGTGCATTTTATGGTCATAGAATAATAGATACGCAATCGTTCTACATAATACTAATTTTTTATTACAATTAATCACCTATCGCCGGTCATTTTTAGGCAATAACCGCCGATCTAGGATTTCCGAATAAAGGATATGATCGAAAGGTGTAGATCACGTCTAGGGTTAATTTGTATTGGAATGTGTAGTGTCCATTACGCTAAACACTTTTACTATTGGCGTGTCTTGCAACTCATTCGTTCCACCCAATAACAACAGTTGCCGTCGTAGCGCCGGATTTTTGTACAAATGGAAAAGAAATTATTTTCACTTGCACTTTTGACATGCTCTTTCTTGTACTTTATTTTCTAATACTTTAATGTTCAATGCGACTGAAGTGTATTATTATCTGTTTTGACACGTCTTTAAAATTTATTTCGGGTTTAAATTTATATATAAATTGATAACTAGTACAGTACATATTGCGACGAGTTTTGCATATCATTTTAATAAAGAATAATGTACATTTATTTTGTTACGAATTATACATCATAATGGCAATAGAAATAGAAAGTATTTTCTATTTGAAACATCTCATCCACAACATAAGAGTCACTATTTCATTTATTTCATAAGGTCACTATTTCAGAATGTTATTAAAATAATAATTATTCCTAATAATTAAATTTATAGGGGTTATATGTGTAAGAAAGAAGTATGTGTGTACTTTGTGTGTACTCATGTACGCTCGTATAAGAAGTTATACTTTTTTGACGTTTTTAGCAAAACTGACCACATATTAAAAAACAAAACTGAACACATACAAAAAAATAAAATTAGCCGCTTGAATTGAATGAAATAAAAAATAATAAATTATATGTTACATCGGCGCACGCAACTTCGTCACAGGGAACTTTTTGGCGGGAACGGGAGAAGTGCGGTTGTCATTTTATTTAGATTTTTAACTTTTTACATTTTTGGGAGTTTTAAAGTATATAAAAGTGATAGTATATTGTGTTTTAAATTTCTGTGTAAGTGAAAAGAATGGCGCGCTCGCGTTTTTCCAAGAAGTCCTATAAAACTACAATAAGTCTACAATCACTTTACTGGAGGAGTTTTACGATAACGATTCTACTAAATACAATACGCGACATTGGCAAATGCGCTAATCTGTGCGCCACGCCATAAATGAAGAAAAAAACTTCAAAAATTATACAAAACTAGGTACAATTTTTATGTTACCTATACCAGTATGTATTTATTCAAAAATACAATTTAAACTATTTCAGATGGATTCATTAGTATAAACAAAATGCTCATAATTACATACTGAGGGTAGGTAAACAAATGTTTAAAAAGATTATATGTCACTGAATTTTAACATCTCTTATTATTAATTTATGTAAGCGTTGCATGGGGGTGAAACGGCAATGCAATAATGAGATTTGTTGTTGGATATTAATGGTGGATGTTTCCATGTTTATGTGTGGTAGAGCCATGTTGCATTGGAGCACGACTTGGGCCGGCTCGCCCGGTGAAATAGTACCACCCTCTCACAGAATATCGGCGTGAAATAACAGTATCTATTGTGCGTGCCGGTGGCCCATCTCCCCCTCTCCATCTTTTCTAATTCTTTTTCTTCTCTCCATCACCCTCTTTTATAAAAAAAATATGAAGCATATCTTCAAACTATAGAGATGCATTCATCCATCTGAGAGATGGATACGTGTTCATGAGTCCGTATTCTGTGTGGTGGTAAGTACCTTTTGATACGAGTTGTTGCCACCTGAGTGAAAAGAATTGAATGTGAATGAATGCGTGGCAACTATCACCCTCATCCAGAATCGTAACTACATAAGTCGGTCTCATACAGGTCCGCAGACACAAAAGCTAGATATAGCTTTTGTGTCTGCGGTATATAGACCCGTATGTTTTGAAATGTCGGACCTATCCATCACTATTTCAAACATAATTACGGTCTCTTAATAATAAACAAAAATCGTGGTTACCTTGTAAATAATCCAAGCTTAAAATCACTGGTCCCGCTCTCACTGAGTTCATACTTAAAGTCACTTGAACGATAACGAACGCGATGGTGAAATTTAAGCACAGTACTCGTAAACTGTTAAATACATTGTTCATTATATACTTTCTACTGAGTAAAACACTTTGCACTCTGACGCTGTCCGAACTCCCTTCTAAAGTAGGGTGACTATATGGCCACGTGCTTATAGGCGGACCCATTTTGAAGCTCTTGAATCTTCAAGATATTGCTGCTATGATTGTTGCATCTTCAAGTTCTTCGAATTTTTCTGTAACAAAAAATAATATATACAATATACAAATAATAATTAAACTACATAGCAAATTAAAATTATAAGTACTTATGATTTTAAATCTTCAGCGGCGAGCGAAATACCTAAAAAAATAACTTAAAATAAATTTACAGGAAGGAGAAAATTTTGTCTAAAATTTTGTTTAAATATTTTATGGGACTGGCTTTTTTTTGCTGTCTTGTTTAAGAGGACCGTGATATAGTTCAGAGAATAAGCAAAGTTAAGTGGCAATGGATTTCTCATATCTATACAGCAATTGATAACCGCTGGTGCAGACGAGTAGAGACCAGATTTGGTTTGAAATTAAAGTAATTTATTCAAGTAAACCCAACTGCAAGGTGTTTTTGGTCGTCAAATCTAACTTCGTTCGATTCGTAAAGAAAACCTGCACATTGTGAAGAATCGGCAAGAAACTCAGTCAGGGTAAGTAAGGCATCCTACAGCGAGATGGAGCGACGACCTGCGCAAAGAAGCTGGCGGTTTTTGGATTCTTTTTTTACACCATTAGAAAGCAAACAGTTCACCTGAAGATAAACGGATATTAACAACATAAAAGCTAGAAAGGACTTCAGATTGTAAATGTGTTGGCAATTCGAGAACTGAGATGTGTGCCTCTCGTGCCAAAAATTTTACCATCGCATACTCGACACCGGAGCACAATAATAATCAGGCGGTAGGGTTAGTAAGATGATGGTAGCAATCCATACGGACACCTCACAAGCTTGTACCACTCGGAAAAGTTCGGACTCAGTGAAGTGCTTTGGTAGAGGCCTATGTTCAGCAATGGGCTACTAGAGGCTTAATATGATGACTGTAAAAGCAATAAAGAGATTGGTCAAATATCAATGCAATTCCGGCTCGCACACTGAAAGATCCATACAATATTTCTTGTGACATGGTTCTCTGAATTGGCGGTTCTTAAACTAAAAGCCACTGACCCTTTAATAATCCCTTTTATTTTATAGAAACGCCATATCCAATGATATCAAATTTAAATAACAGCGAAAATCAATTACCTACATATATTTGAAGTATAGAATTAATAGAACTAAATCTAATATCAATCTTTTTTTTTATTAGGTACATTACATTATTATTATAACGTTATTATTTTTATTTTATTTTACAGATTAAAAATGATTAAGTTTATCAGAGTGCATGCTTAGGTAAAGTTTCGCGCAAAAAATATTCCAACGATTCGACTACAAGCATACAACGAGCGTAACATTCACAGTGCTTTAGTGACTTTCCCAAGGAACCCTTGAGTTCGACGAAAACCACTAGAATACGCTGTTCGCTTCATTTTTTGGTATACATAAGACCTAGATCTTCAATTATATTTTTTTCTATAACTTTTGTGTGGGATCTTTTTGTATCGCAGGAAATTTTTAAAATTGTAGGACCATAGTTTGGGAGATAAACGGGGTTATTATGAAGTCGTGTCTCAGTAACTTTACCGCTTATTGAATTCTCCTATGAATGTTTTAAAATGTTATATCTAGGTCAAATTATGTGGCCTAACTATGTAACCTGAATAGGTATATTACATAGTTAGTGCTACATCTTATTTATTTAAATATTTATTGCACACACAACATACACATTAATAATGTTACATATATAGAATTAAGCCAAACAAGTTTCTACCTCACATAGTTCCTGAGAAAATAGCTTATGATAAACGGACAGCAAAGGACACTTCAGTGATCTTATAAGATTTTGCTTTTCCTTTTAGTATACAGGATTCTAAAATAAATAAAAAATAAGGTTTCTTTGTATACGTAGCAAAAGCACCTAGAACAATTAAGCCAATGGACAAAATATTGGCTCCGGAATGTATTGAAACTAAAAAAAAGCAATCTAATCACCAACCAATCAATACGCTCATAAAACCGAAGAACATGTTATTAAATCAACCGACCGATGCAACTTATTAAGAAGTCGTAATCCTATCGGATGCGCTGTGTGAGCAGGATGTCCGTATACAGACTACATAAGTCCGTCCGCCTCACACAGCGTCATCGTAACGTTAATAACGAGAAGACATAGTATCTAGTTATACCACTCAAACGAGCCTCGCCGGTCGTTCAGGATTTGCCGTAACTGTACTCGGCAACTTCCTGCTAGGTGAGTTTTTGATAACCCTTCGACTGTCAGACATAAGCGTAACCAGGCTTTACTCTGGATAGGGAGACCGAAGCAAGAAGACTAAAATAAAGTAATTTTACTAAATCGGCTGAGAGATATGTTGTACATGCCTAATCTTAGTTTTCGTAGAGATCCTGATGTTACTTTGTGGATCTCAAGGAATGAATTCGTGATTAGGTACATTTTTTGTGGCTATCCTCCGACTAAAGTTATAAAGTTATTAATTGACATGTGTTTCGCCTCACAACGAAGCATTCTCGGGGTATTCCAGAGATTAGACTCGGTCAGCAACTAGGCACTGCACTACCTGTTATACTCGTATTAATGTTTACTGGGTAACTGGTTCGATAGAATATAGCTACATATTAATTCAACTTAGATATAACGTATAATTCAAATAGGTTCAAATATATATATGTATAACCCTACAAATATCTCTGTATATGATGTAATATATACAGAGATATTTATAGGTCTATTAATTTTCTTTACCAGTTTCTTGGTCAGGTGAACTCAGGTGGTTTGTAACGGTACGATAATCGTTGCGGTCAGTTTAATTTACTACGGATGGTACTGCAATACGCAACTACGTATAAACTGTACATACTTGCTTACGCATCTTTAGTATTCATAAAGGGAGTGGCAGTGCGGGTAAAACGCCAAAAATTGAAATCCTTATAAACCTCTCATCTAGTAAATAAAACCCGGCTAAGAGGACATCGAACACAGTTAACTTAGCATTACTTAGCAATTAAAAAGAAAGTGGAAGTTAAATTGAAAGAAGAGGTGTCCAAAGACGTTGTTTATTAAACATTAATATTTACAAATTTAAGAGTAAGTATTACCTCAAAGTTGCCGTTTAGAAAACTGTCGTTGTTTAGGGTGCCGAGCAGACTGGCATCATTACCTCTTTGAATATCCAAACCGATTCGTTGTCGGAAGAAGCTGCCAGTCCGATGACGGTCTGCCGAAGCCTCAACCAGTTGCATACAAATATCGGAAACCAGTCGCATACTTACTCCACTTCAAGTTAATTTATTTATTTAATTTTTCATTCTTTGGGTTACCTTAACATTTCTGTACCAATGTCAGGTTAGTAAGTGTAAATATGATAGAAATAAATAATAAATATGTACTTATCTTCACATTGTATACCTAACGAGGTAGCCAGAGAGAAAGAAACGCTAAGAGTTGCTGTCTCGACATACTTCTTTCGTCTGTTTATATCACATCATTCTCCTCACACATTTTTACCGCTAGTGGTTTAGACTTTTGTCATCTAACACACTGCCAATTTGATTTTCATAAGTCAGCCTTTTTTTTCCTTGGCTTTTGCAACCATTTAGTTTTTCTTTGCAGACTTTCATCGTTAATCGTTCATCGCTCATTCTTTCTATGTGTCCAAAACGGATATTCCTTTCTGCATTTTTACAATAAAACTGTCATCCATACCGCATATCTTCTCGCATATTCATAAATATATAGATAAGCTTTATAAACGGATTATCGACCGAAAACAATCTTTAAAGATGTATTAGTAAAACATTATTCTCATTCCACGCCCACCTAACTTTCACACACGACAACCTTTGCCGAAGTGGTAACGGTTCTGCGAGCGAATGACACCGTTTTAACAGCGGCTGTGTTAGACACTGTGCTACACTGTGGTCTGTCCGGCTGATTGTTTATGTATTATGTTTAGCGAGTTTTATTGATGGCCCATTCTGATGACCCGCTGAGGAGGATATATACGTATATGCCTTTTAAACAAAGAAATAAATACGCGAGAAAACTCAGTGAAACCGTCAACACAGTAAACTATCACCGAAGTGAACTTCGGGACGCAAAAATGTTCTATTCTAAGATAAAATCTCGGATACGCTCCTAGTAGTCGTCGGCTGGTTCCCATAGCACACGGAATGCCCTAGTTTGAGTCCAGATGATTGGTGTCTATAGTTTGGCGCATTCATTTATTCATTTATTATAAAACATTAATTAGGTCTAATTCCTAATAAACATTTTTAGGTTTCTTGTGTATTTATTTATTTGTTTAAAAGGCATACATATTCTCTTTCTGATCGGCTCAACCCTCTGGCCTTGCGGAGGGACGTTGCGTCCCTCAGCATAGTTTACCGCATTTTTCATGGGGACCGTTCTGAACAATTGTTCGGAGTACTGACTGCTGCTGAATTCCATTATCGTACTTCACGCAATCGACTGTTGTTCCATCTCCACCCACTTGATGTGGGTGACGACTTTTTTTAGCATGTACGACAATTTTATGGAACCAGCTTACAGCGGCGGTAATCGCGGACAGTTATGACTTAAAGACCTTTAAGAAACGAACCTACTCTTTGCTTAAAGGCCGGCAACGCACCCACGCACGTGATTTCCCGGAAATTGCGGGTGTCCACGGGCGGCGAGGATCACTGTCCATCAGGTGACTCCCTTGCTCGTCTGTCCCCTCCACCATAAAAAAAAATCCTTCGCAATGGGCCATCAGAATAGGCCATCGATGATTAGGTAAAGAGGAACTGTACTCCGTACAAAATGAGTGAAGTTACTTTTAAGTTATTTGACGAGAGGTTTAAAGTTATTTGTATATTAGCTGTGTGCCTGATGGTAACGACGAACTTGCATACAATTTTCTTCCCTTATTTTAGTCCTTTAAGGGATGAATTTCCCAAAACGCTGATACGCTTTTATTTCTAAACAGAAATCTAAACACCAATTTTCATATTTGTAACTTAAAAAACGAGGAACTTCCGTAGAAACTATCATCCCATGTTTAACCCTATAAGGGAATGAATTTTCAAAAATACTGTCTTAATGTTTAAAAACTTTATATAAGGAACTCTTGTGCAAAACTTCATACTTTTAGACCCTCTGATTTAAGCTGTGCTTTGTCTGTCAGTGTTAGTTTTATTAGGCAGATATTCATTTTCATGTTATTCTATGAGATAAAGATAAATATAGATCGTGGTACTTGACCTAGAAATAGAGCATACTATAAGGAACTGATACAAATTATTCACTAGCAATATGACATGTGGTTGCGAAATTGAAAGTTCAAAATACTAGAAACAGTATATGATTTTGTTTCACCTTAATGCTCAGTCTGCTCCGAATTCGAAATGACGTGACATAATCCTAATAATCATGATATGTATGTATGTATTTATTAAGGAAACACTATACGTACAAAGGTAATGCAGGTATCATTTATACACTTAAAATTTCTATTGAATTTATATTTTAGATACATGTAATTTAAAGACGATGCACAAACATAAAAATTGTGAAATTCTTATCAGACTCGCCAAACACTTTACGTAATATTTATACCATATTAAGACCAAAACACACATGGACAGGTGTACCTACAATATATGTATGTCATGTGTCAAATACACGCCTAGTAATTACTACTGGGTTTTATAGAAAACTGTAATCAAATTATAGCAAACATTAGCCAATTACATTATGATCATCAATTCCAAAATCTTATCTTCAGTGTTCGCAATTGTATATCCTCAAATTAACATATGCACAGTTGTAAGATAGGAAAGGCGTACTATAAAATTAACTATTTCATTGAAGACAAAACAATAGTCTAGGAATAATTCATTCTGTACATACATTTACTGGTAATAATTTATAAATATTATCTTTTAAAATAACTATTGTAGAATGATGTTGAATAAACGATACCTCACTGAGTTTCTTGTCGGTTATTCTCAGTGTGCAGGCTTGCTTTTCGAACGGAAGAAAGATTTGACGTTCAAAAATACCTTGCATCTGGGTTTACTTGAATAAATTGATTTGACTTTGACTTAGGCTGGTGGATACGACGAACGAAGTTGGGGGGGGGGGGGTACCCACTGAATTTCAATGATCTATGCGTCTACCTTAGCTAGTTTTATTATCTTGTAGTTTAATAGAGGATACACAGCGGGTGTAATTGTTTGAAGTGTTCATGTATTTGTCACTTCAAACGCGGAACACAGTTTGTTCAGTATTGTGTATGGCTGAAATTTATTTTTACGATGTATAGTGTCTGCATTCTGTATTTTGTGTTTAATGAATAAATAATAAATTAATTAATTAATGTAGGAATTGAATTTTTTAAAAATTGTTACTAATCACCAATTGCATGGATGTTATGGAAAGTCAGGGTATTTCATTAGTTGCTTGTATGAAAAACTGGCCAAGCGCGAGTTGGACTTGGTTCATGATTCTAAGTCAACGAGAAGTACCCTACAGGTTTTTGTTTGAGTGCATAACCGTACCTTTTAATTACGGTGACTTATGCCCGATTTCATCAAAGTCCCCTAATAGTGAGCCAACCCCTAAAACCGGATAGGGGTCCGCAAACGATGAAATTTTCATCGTTTCATCGTTAGCGGCCCTTCTGGTTTTAGGGGTTCGCTAAGTATTAGGAAACTTTGCTGAAATCGGGCATGAGAAGCTTGAATTTTATACACCTCCAAGGAACTATAAACCTCAGTATTTGATATAAATTTCAATTTGATAACTCTCTGAAATAAAGGGTCTTGACTAGTCTAACAGACGGACATATGAACAAAGAAGTGAATCTGTAAGGATTCCGTTTTTTCCTTTTGATCTACGGTCTCCTAAAATATATATCATGTCCACTACCCACTGTGTCAATGTAGTATGAATGAATGATAAAAATAGAAGGTGATTGTAATTTGCTATTGTGTGTAGATGAGACCAACATATTGATACGTGTTGGGAATATTAAGTTAATTACTATTTTTAAGACTTTTTTCTTTTTCTATACGAATCTACATACTTACATGTGATAGAAATACATTGGATCCACATATATTTAATGACATAAATCAGTACATACATATCTTAACGTCAAATTATCTAAAAAATAGACTTCTTCAATGTTGCCACTCAGAAAGTCGGCATTGTTTAGGGTGCCCTGCGGACCGGCAGCATTGCCTCATTATATCAATATGGTACCACAGGTTAATTAGTTACTGGTACGTAGAAATATTGTGAGAAAAAATTTTTTTTTCGCTCATCACAGAAAATGTGCAGTATTTTGATGACATACTGTACACTATATGAAGTATTGAACAAATCGAAGGAGTGAGGCAAATGTGTGGAAATAGGGTTCAGATTTGTAAAGCAAAATGTAACATTTGAATGACGAAAAAGTTAATTAATTAAAATGTTTTTGGTAATTTAAATAACATGGTAACCTTGGTAAAAAAATATATATGGTTTCCGATATTTTTAAACGACTGACAGCTTCTTCTGTCAGCGAAGCAGTTTGTCTATTCAAAGAGGTAATGCTGCCAGTCTGATGGACACCCTGAGCAAAAGCTTTTTAAGCGGGAACTTTGAGGAAGCCTATTATTTAAGATAATAGGTACTTAGTTTTAAGTAAAGGTGAATATAAAAATTAAAGTTAAGATATGTATGTATTTATTTTTCCAATAAAATGTTATGTATATTTTCATTTTCATTTCATTCCATTGTATTCAGATTATAGTTCCAAAAACTAATATGTGGTTATCCCTCAAATAAACGAGAACTTCAAAAGGAAACTTTATTTTGGTTATTAAAATAAATATTTCATTTCTAATTTAGTGTTTTTGTAAATTCTGTTGATAAAGTATCATTAAGTATTTTTTCTTTGTCTTTTTCTGAGAAGTGTGAACTTGAATCGTGAAAGCGATACCTCGCAGTACGGTATTTCGAATGTGTGAATACGGTATTTCCTGTCAAGTGACTTATCTTTACGACATTTCACATTCGTGGTGGATATCAAGGTACAACATAATTAATAAAAAAATAAAAAAATGAATGAAAATTATATCACTGCTAGAAATGAGTATTTCACAGAGTAGAGTATTTCGCAGATAGAAAACAGAACGAGGTGGAGAGAGGTAGCTTCTTTATCGCTTATGAATTAATAAACGATTATAGATACTGGCCGATTAGTTTAGTAACATTTTTTTATTCATTTGTTCTGTAACTGAAAAGGATTGATAATAATAACAATTTACATATTTATCATAGACTTTATAATTACTTCAGACGCCATGTTCCAGCAGCAACGATGACGCAAATCAGATAAGCTGACGCACCTGTACATACGACACTCATTTATTATCACATAAGCTGATCGGCCGCCATTTCGTTAGGAAACATTACTCGCACATCTACGATTCATTTGATTTTATTTGCTTCACTTCGTAGTACGCGTCAGGTTGTCTATAGTTATAAAGTGTAAATTTATAAATCCGTACTTATACGTACGTCCATGGGCAGGGCCTACTATAAAATCGAAGAAACCTCAAATAAAAGTAAAGTTATTTTGGACAATTGCAAGTGCTGTCTACTGGAACTGCCATTAGAGTACCTAGGGAATAATATAGAAATCGTAGCAATTAACATAAATCTATTCTTTTTTTATTTATTTTTTTGTAATATTTGCAAACTGAATACTAAACTTTATCTTAAATAATAGACTTCCTCAGTGTTGCCGCTTAGATAGCTGTCATTGCTTAGGGTGCCCAGCAGATTGGCAGTATTACCTCTTTGTATAACCGAACTGATTCGTTGGCGGAACAAACTGCTTAATTCTATACTAATATTATAAATGCAAAAATCTGTCTGTCTGACTGACTGTGTGTTATGTTTACATGGCTAAACCGCCAGACCGATTTGGCACGGAGATAGTTTGATAGAGGGGGACGGACATAGGATACTTTTTATCGAAAGTCTACCCCTAAGGGGGTGAAAAATGGGTTGAATCTTTGTATGAGGAATGCTAAACCGCTGAACCTATTATGATTAAATTTGGTACAGGGAGTATGTGCTCGGAGACAGATATAGGATGTAGGTATATAATATAGCCATATTATAAATGTAGGAAATATAGCTGTACTCGTGACTTCGGCCACGTGGAAGATTTTTCCGCGGCTGTACCGGCTGTTAAAAGCGGTTTAAAAAAAAGTTAACCTACATCTCCGGGCACATATTGACTGTACCAAATATCATCATAATCATTTCAGCGATTTAACATTTCCCATACGAAATTTTATCCCCTTTTTCACTCTCTTAGGGGTATATTATCGAAAAAAGTAGCCTATATCCGTCTTCTTGTATCAAACTATCTGTTTGCCATTCAAAATCGGTCTGGATTGATACTACTTATGTATATGTTGTTTTTCTTGAACCATGGAGTTGTAAATGAGCTCCTTATCGAGATTTTCCAAAATCAATATGAAGAACATTTGTGTGATTCATCCTGCTACATTTTTATTAAATATGTATGTAGATAATTTTATTTGAGGTAGACAAATTTTAACAATAGTTTTCAAATATAATTGGCTTGTTCATGTCTACGAAAAATAGCAAATTAAATTGTCTGCTCTGCATAAATCTTTATAAAAGCATTAAACGTGTTGTAAAAAATATATTAAAAGTTTTTTATTCCAGTTAGTAAATACTGACAAGGAGTGCAGTAGAGTTCAATGGTTAATGACCTCTCAAAACTCGCTTATCTCAAGTTTATCTCAAAATAAGTTAATCGTATTGCATTAACCAACATAAGGAACTAAAGAAAAATTTCGTTTAGTTGTACAATAAATTACATTTCCATTGGGACAAAGAAATAAATTGGTTTCTTCATGGTACAAAATTAATGAGAAAAGATTTAGGATTTAATTTTCGAATGCGTAGTAGTATAAGAATGTGAGCCTTTCTTGGTGACCACAAAATCGGTCAGTCGCGGACGCTCAGGTCGGATTCCATACGGGACCGTGTTTCGATCATTTCACTGACCCACATTCACTACACAACACAACGGAACGCGGCGAGAACACAATCTTGTTGCCGATGAACATTTTTAGAAGTCATTTCCTCAGTTAATTATGATACAATTTTACATTTAAAAAAAGAATTGTTATCTATGGTATGTACTTAATCAGGGCTGGGAAATAATTCAGTTTAAGAAAGATAAAATATGAGTTATAGTCTTAAACATCAATTCTTTTCGCCATAAATATTTTTAAGTGCGTCATAATGGCTTTTCTTTAATAAACAAGTTAGTTTTATTTCTCCAGTACGACGCCGTAGGAAGAGCAACAACCTATGATTGCAGGGCCGTTAGTCCCGATCGTCTTGGGTGAACACTGATAAAACTAATAGAAAAAACAGCAAATTCTTTCAACCATAAAGTACCTACTTATTTACCGTGCAACAGGAATTTAAACGCAGTCAATACTTACAATTATTATTATAACTAAAGCCACCTAAACCCAACAATTTTTTTTTTGTGAAATGAGATTTTGTACTTTTTAAAACCTAATTAACTGTCATTACATTACTTTAAACGCGACGTAAAAATAGCGCCAAAATTATGGGCAGTTAGCTAACCAATAATAGGGGTCATCAATCAGACACAACGGTGCATTGAAATCAATTTTTATATTCACCTGTTTAACCGGCACCAAGACGAACTCTCACAATCACAGCGAACTTATTAACCACAGACACTGAGGATTTAACAGTTATTCGTGCTAAAAGCTGATTACTATTAACTTAAGAATCTCCATGAAATTAAAAAAAAATTTTGCAATAAAATTATTTGTAATTTTAAATTAGTTAATGAACTGGTATGTAAAAGAACCTTTTTTTGACAGTTACGCGATCGCGTGCTTTTTATAATTTTTTTTTAATGAGGCATGGGGGCGTTCGCCGCAGAGCCTTGACCGCTACACTACTGCGGCCTCACTGAGCAAGCAAGACCCGATGCAAGACACCAGTCGCCACTCGATGTAAATTACTTTCCAACGGTTACTTTTCGCTTCGCTGCACTGATTCCGGTCAGTTGTTGTTTTTTCCTCGAGCTTTGACACGCAGAAAGAAAGCTGAGCTTTTATTGATTGTGAGCAAACTTTTGAAGAGAGTTTTGTTAAGAGCATGTCAGTAACTTTGAATTCTCACATCGTTATTAAAAAAAAAATTACATTTATACTTAAACTAGAACCATACCATTTTCCAACAACATTTGATTTTATCGACATAATTAAATGTTATTTGTGAACAATTCAAATATTAATAATTCGGTATACAGTTTTTTTTTAATAGTAGAAATATCATAAACTCAACATTAAATTTCTAAGTACAAATAAGTTTACACGAAGTAAGAACCAGTCCCTCGTCTTTCAGAACTCCAAAGAAGATCTACCAAGCTAGTTGTATGTCGTTTGTTCTGCTAATTTCGAAGCTAATATTGGAAACGAAAAATAAACTTCTATCTAGATGAGTCTAGTGAACCGATTTTGTGTGATAATTCAGTGTTGCAGCACGCTGGATTGAAATGAAATCATTGCGGGCTTGATACTGGAATAGTGTTCTGTACTGGCAAACACTGGTGAAGTACAATACAGTATAAATTTTGCCTTAATAGTAAAAATACAGAATGAAATAAATAATAATACAGTACAGAGGCGGTTTTATTCTTGAAGAGCAATTTTTTCAACAAAAGGTTGCTTATCTTTAAGTTACAGAATACAATTACTATAAAAATAATGTATAATATGAACGTACCTGTATCTCTTCATTCACATGCACACTTATTATTCAATAAAAATACTAAATATATACCAGTGACTTCCAGGTCAGCAGGTGAAGCGCCAGCACTGTCGAGAACTTAAAATGACGTAAATGTATGCAACTCTCTCTGAAAATTTCATGTTTGCGTCCTTTGCAGTCGAAACTTTGGGGACCTGGGGTCTCGAAGCCCATCAACTGATTTCTGGTATTTGTAAGCGATACGTCGAGGCTTCGGAAGACCGTCGGGTTGGTAGCTTCTTCCGCCAACGAATCAGTTTGGCTATTCAAAGAGATAATGCATACCAGGCTGCTGGGCACCCTAAGCAATGACAGCTTTCTAAGCTGCAACTTTGAGAAAGTTTCTTATTCAAGATGATGTTTAGTTTTTAGTTTGTAAATATTAGCGTTAACGTATATATATATATATATATATATATATATATATATATATATATATATATATATATATATATATATTAAGGAAATTCTTTTGAAAGGTGTTTTTGACTCGTTTCATAAAAGTGCTAATAGATAAATCACGCCAGAAAGACTCCTGTAGAGCAATGAGAAATTCTACTATGTAATAGCTCGAAGAATGAAGGAATTAAAAACTGTTAGAATTCAAAAGAAAGAAAATGAAAACATGGCACTGGGTTCGCTCGTATAAACCTGGTATAAACATTACTTAATTCATCTGCTTATGTCTAATCAATTTCACGACAATTTAACGTTGAGATAGAAAATCACTTATGACAGCACTTAGTTGTAAGTCATGTCTACATAATTGCTATATACATATCCTATTCGATCTAATTTGTCGAAAAGGTAAACAATCTTTTTAAGTCATTCCTCTTAGAAAAAGAAATTAATAAATGTTCATCGAAACAGAAGGCTGAGTATCGCCATAGCTACGCATGATACAGCGAGCTGGAAGACATCATCAATTCGACACAGGATAAAGAAGTAATTGACTCTCTCGGTCGGCCGTCCTGCTTTCTGTTCGAGGTCGCCGGAACTAAGTCTGAAGTCAGCTGTCGGGGTATCTATTCCGATCAACCGCAATCCCTTCAGTTACCTCGTGAGCAGCGCCGGCCCTAGCCCTTGATCGGGGTAGAGTGAGATTATCTTTTGGTGCCCTTTGGTCGACGCATTCACATCACATAAAATATTGCGATGAATACTAATTTTATTTTTTAAATTCAATTTTCATTTTTAGACGGTGTAGCTTCACACTTCTCAAAAGATGCCATCAATATTTTATTTTTCACTCCAAATTGTTTTTCAAATTTAACATTTCGGCGCCCCTTGCCAGCAGATGCAAGAGCGACCGCTCTTCTGGCTCTACCCCAAGACCAGGCGCTGTTCATTATACGTCGATACTATAGATTTTAAGGATGCCGATGCCCTAGGCGCCATTTCTGTGGTGTCCCTCCTTCAGTTAATATAAAATTCGTTTATATAAAAGAAAAAATTAAAAATATCCTATACTATTGTACGAGCAATGTTTGTATATTTGTAATCGCGTACTTGTAAACGGCTTTAACGATGTCGATGAGATTTACAACACAGGGATTTACGGGGGCGAAAAATCGAACTAGCTAGGATTCAATTCTGGGAAAATTCATTTTACACGTGTTTTCACACATTAAAACTTGTGCACATAATTGGTAAGCGAAAACATCCGAGTGGTAATTTTGTGACAGAGTTTACCTTCACAAGAGCACAGTCCTAACAACGAATATCTAACACGCCGTAATTCGTGGGTTCGAATCCTGCAATGTGGTCAGACTTTTTTGTTTTTTTTTTTCGATATAAAATCAAAGAGAAAACAACAAACCTCGGTCGCCTGGGTACTGTATATATGATACTGTATTAGATTAATGTATCTCGGTGAAATACCACCCTCTTACAGAATATCAGCGTGAAATAACAGCGTCTACTGCTGTTCTGTTTCGTACGGTGAGCCCCCCCTTTTAAAAAAAAATTTTCATGTACACTGTCGTCCTCTTCGGTGACGTTTGGATGGAGGACCAGACCCCCCAGACCAATCGACCCTGATCTCGAAGGCAGCAGAAGGCAGACTGCAGCAGATAGCGCGGGCTTGTTCTCCGCCCCGTTACAAAACTTACAACTTTTGCATCAAATTCAACAATGTCCCTTTCAAAGCCAAAATTCCATAAACGCGTTCAAAAAGAAAATTTTTGCTTGCACAGTAACATTTCTGATGAATGTTTATTTCCACGGGACATTTCTCAACGCAATAACTCACTATAATTATCTCTCTAAATGTCAAATCACCCTTACCCTGACTGTAGGCAATAATATCAAAAATCATAAGCCTATGTAGGTACATATTATGTGTACAATTATAAAGATTATATGCGTATAGTATATATGAAAGCGAAAACTAAAAAGCAACTTGAACTTAAGTCGTTGAAGTCTTTTCTACGTAGAGCATGCCAAAGAACATTTTTTAATTTTTTTTATTTTTATTTACAAACAATAACATTATGTATACTTATTATATATACATACCCATTTGCAAATTGGTGAAGTACATTACTTTCGTTCCTCATTTGCCCTATTTATATATATTTTTTGTTATCTTCTTATTCATTTTTTATCTTAATTTACTAAACATCTTATTTCTTTATGTTATTATATTGTTCCATCTTATATTTATATTGCATTTTACATTCATTATTTTGTTGCACTTAGTTTACTAGTTACAATTTTGTTTATTTTTAATTTAATTTTGTTTTGCTAATTTTAATAGGGAACGAAACTTTGAATGGGAAATAATAAACTGCTGAACCAATTGTGATGAGAGAGACAGTATGTCCCCGGAGGCAGACATAGGCTTCTTTAAAAAATAATCTTTGTGCATATGTACATGTACATTGTATGTGTAATCTTACCTAATCCGGAAAAGGCACGAAAAAAATTTCCACGCAGACGAATTCGCGGGTACAGCTAGTATTTAATAAATATTCCATGACAGCAGGCATCTGGCGTTCTCCGCATAAGGCAAATGAACTTCTTTCACAGGTTGACATAGATGTACCTACCTATGTATTGAATTATTATGATTGGCCCATTGGTATGGTGGCAGAGCTTTTATCTACTAAGCCGCATGCCTCGAGTTTGATCTCCAGTCAGGCCGATTTAGAAATCGAACTGTTTTAAATTGGCTTGGAGTCTGGGTGTTATTGGGAACTCCCCCCGGCTTATGAGATTAAACGGTAAGGTATAATGTATTTATGACAAAGTATTTCATAAGAAATTCAGGCACATAGAAAGAATGAGTGATAAAAGACTGATGAAGAAAATCTACAGAGCGAAAGTGAGTGGTAAAAGAAGCCAAGGAAGACCAAGGCTGACTTATGAAATTCAAATGTCGTTAGCAGACTGAAATGTCAAAACCACTCGCATACGTAGGCCAAAATGTGTGAGGAGAATGATGAGATTAGAGGAAGCGAAAGAAGTATGTAAGGACTGCGACGCTTGGTGCTCCGTCCTCTCAGACTACCCCGTTAGGGACACAGCGTAAATATATGTATGTATTTCATAAGTTTTTGTTTCTTTTCTTCTTTCTTTCGGCGTGGCGCACAGATTAACGCATTTGCCAATGTCACGTATTAATAAGTAGAATCCAAGTAGAGTCACATGTAAATTAGTTTTTTCTTATTGTAAAACTCCTCCAGTAAAGTGATAGCAGGCTTTACTGAAGTTATAAAGGACTTCTTGGAAAAAGGCGAGAACTTCAGCTACACACGTTTATTTAGACCTACTCCATTCTTTTCACTTATACAGAACTTTAAAACACAATATGCTATCATTTTTATAATTTAAAACTCCCAAAAATGTAAAAAATAGAATATCTAAATAAAATGACAACTTCAATTCTCCCGTTCCCGCCAAAAAGTCATTTCATAAGTTCATTACAGATGACCTAAGCAACGATATGATGTAGCGAAACTTAATGGTCGCACGTTACTAAAATAATTCTTCTGTTTGTATTTAGACAACAATTTACGACTATATACGACGATTTAAGGCATGCATGTATATTATGTCGAGATTTATAAAATAATTGTACACAAGAAATTATTTGGATTTTGGACAGCCTAGCATTTTCGGCATATTCGGCATAGTTCAACTGTGCCGTAGTAATATTACATTCTCTTTGCTGTGAGTTTAACCACTTTATGTACTTATCGTACTTACTCTATGGTTGTGTGGTCGTTGCATGTCCGATAGACATATTTAGGAAAAAATGTTTTGATTGAAATAGGCGTTTTAGGCTCACGTGATTCCAAATGTACATATCCAAACATTAAAAGATCGATTTTTGGCCTCGGATCGCCATCTTTGGACCTAATACAAAAAAAAATCGATTACCTTAACGAAGTAGCGGTACTTAGTACAGCATCGAAACAAAAGCATTGAGTACGAAAATAATCTGTATTATAATGAAAGTATCGATACTACTTAGGTATGTTACATATTACCTACATTGTGTCTCCGGGCCGCAGTCTGCGTCGGTGAATAGGAGGGTATTTTTAGAATGGGTCGATATGACATACTGAAAAGCATGTAATTTATTAGGAACCGACGCCGAAACGTACAACATTCGATTCTTTATTCAAACGATTCTTTTTTAATTGAGTAATTCAAATAGCTCGCATGTATCATTCTTTATTTCATTCATATTCACCATCACGTCACTATTGATGTCACCACGATGTCAATGTCAGAAAAGCTAATTATAGATCTGTGGTGTCATCTATCACTACACTGTCATTGTCAAAAATTTAACAATATATTTTTATCCGGTTTTGTAAATAAAAATTATAAAACAAAATAAATGGCTTTATACAGATGCTTTTAAATGAGTGCTGAGTTATCGATTTATTTAAATTTTTCTGTTTGTTGAAAAGCATTTTAAAAGTATAAAAACTTAAACACGTGTGTCTCACTGTTCCCACATGCTTTCTTCATGTTATATTTGATAAGTTAAAATTTTAATTTGTGTAAATTTGGCGTTATTCAATGTAAATACTCTTTAAAAATTTGAAAGTTTCTATATAATTTTGAATTGACTCATGATGAATAATTTAAGGTTAGTATGTATATTATTCACAAGACGGAAAGAAATCATTCAGATGCTCTTAGTTCTCTTGCCTATGAATATTTAATTTGTGAATTGAGATGTAGTGAAACTATGTGTGAAAAATAATACAATACGAAATGTCGATATTACAATAAAATTAGTTTTTAGCATGGAGAAACCAGTGAAAGTCAAGCCTTCATCCTCAGTGCTGAAGAAAAGGAAACGTAAAGTTAAAGGGACAGTTTCAGAACCAAAACTATTAAAATTGGAACCGGAACCAGCAAGAGAAGTTCCTGAAGGAAAAGAAGTCACTAAAAATAAAATAAGTAAGTATCTATATCTCCATACCTCCAATTTTTACCACAGATTTTATAACTCCAGAGGGCCTGTTCAATACTATGATTAGAGACAAATAAAACGTTTATGTGCGGGTGCTGTTTTCTAACGATGGCGGCTGATCAGCTTATCTGATAATAAACTGCATTTAGACCTATTTATTTATTTTATTTAACAATTTATTGCACACACAACGTCATATACAAAGAGAGATACATTCAGAAAAATAGCAAAAGGTACCGCTTATTTCTATTAGAAATTTCTCCCAGCGGACCCGCTAGTGAGAAATTTTATAAAGAAAGAAAGAAAGGTAGACACTGTGTAACACAATATTATCAAACTAAATATAAATAATAATGAATACGAAATACAATAACAAAAACACATACAATCAATATATCAGTACATATAAATATATAAATTTGACATATATAAATACAAATATATAGTATACATACATTCAATAACGATATATATTATATACATGATAATTGTACCCATGTGAAAATATTTGTTTTGAACCAACTCTTGGATGGACTCTCCCGAACGCAGGGAGGAAGATCATTCCATAGTTTAACTATTTTAGTCTTATGTTTTTAACTTTGTTTTTGGGATAAAAAACACATCATCAATATGAATGTTGTGCCAGATATTACTCTGACACAGCAAATTGTGACCTTGTACGTGATCTACAAATTGAATATTCGCATCGCTACAAGGGAAATTGTCACGTACATATCCGATATAAAATATATAAAAATGTAAAAATTAGTAAAAGACATGAGATGTAAACGACAGCTCTATGGCGTTACCACTCTGCACAGTACCAATATTTCTACCAAATAGTTGACAGTATTTTTTACCATCATGAAGAAGCCCAAGAAGAAACATTGCAACAAATGTCAGTATATATAATATTGTCTGTTTACCTATGAATGTGTCACATAAAAATTACTAAATAAATTTGGACAGTTTTTAGAAAAAATTAGGGCTTACCATGGATTCACATTTAAAAATAGCTATTGAGCTTTACTAGGTGTCTACAAAAAAAAATTAAAAAGATCTGACCACATTGCAAAATTCGAACCCATTGCACTTCGGTGTGGTAAATCTACACAGCCACTGTGCTATTGAGATAGTAAACTCTCCTGCGAAATTAAAAAAGTTCAGAATTTAGAAGTTTTAAGTGTGTGAAAGACGGAGAAAACAATTTTTTCCAGAATTGAAACCTAGCTAAATCATTTTCTGGCCCCCCTCAACCCCTATATTGTAAATTTCATCGAAATTGCTAGAGCCATTTTTGAGAACGCAATATCAAATATTGCTCATTTAATATAATAGTGAATTTATTTCAGTACAATGGGATTACTCCATTAAAAGATATATGTATGAAAATCTCTATAAGTCAGCAGCTCCAAAACATGCAGATGTCAGAAACTAAAAAATTGCTAGCTAATATATATTTGTATTATCTAGATAGAAATTACCGGCATAGCTATCTGTATGTGGAATAGCGTGATGGTAAGAGAGGGAAATTGTTCATTTTCACAGTCCTGAAAACACCACAGCCGCAAGTCATGTGTGAAGGTTTGGTAGATGATTTCGGAGAGCAGTATCCACTATTGAAGAATCAAGAGCTGGTAAAAAGATTCCTTAGTGTATCGATGTCCAACAATCAAAAAGGTGAATTTTTTCTTTGAGAAAAGTCAAGGTGAAATGGCTTTTATTACCATAAAATAGTTGAATACCATACCATTACCATAAAATAGTGTCTGATTTATAAATAGTTGAAAAATGTGTGTAAAATATTCTCTGAGAGTGCTTAAAGCATATCTAATATGGCCTGTCAATATTTTTACTTGTTGGCAATTCAAAATCTTTAATCATTGCTCCAGCGTATTGGTAAACCAAGTATCATTCCTAGGTTCAATTTTTATCAATTTAGAAAAAATTGGGTATTACTAGATGCCTAGTTCGTTGTGGGAAACTCATAGTACAAGATTAGTACTCCGTTCCAAAGGCAAATAATAGATCTAATTGTCAGGAAATTATTAATAAAAATGAAGAAGAGGAGGCTTTGTTTGTTCTTAATTAATTACACAATGGTGCCTCTTTATTTTTCCACTGACATAATAAAAGGATATTATTTTATAGGTCGCATACGCCAAATATTAAAAGATAATCTGAAAGGTACCTCAGAAATTTTACTTCCGGATGTGATATACAATAGAATAAAAGCAGTGTTGAAGAGTTCAGAAAACTTAACGGACTCAGATCTGAGAAAACTAAGGATATTATATAATATGCTGAAAAAGGCAGCACAGGGGCAGAAGAACATTTCACAAAAAGTAAAGAAAGTTATAGCGGAAAAGAAAGATAAATTAGAAGAGAATGATAGCAAAAAGGAAAAAAAGAAAGAAGTGGGGAAAAAGAAAAGTGATGCAAAAACAGAGAAAACTGAGAAGGTTATAAAAAAGAAAGGACCAAAAAGATATGTAGTGTTTCTTGGGAATCTACCTCTGGATATCAATAAGGAAAAAGTAAGTAACCAGTGTCTGGCTTGTTGGTGTGGCTGTAATGCATCTGCTGTCCAAGGCAAGGGTCCCAAGTTCAATTCCTGATTCCCTAGTAAATTTGGGAAAACAAACTTTCATAAATTGGCTTGGCGCCTGGATGTTATTTAACTTGTTAAATGGTTCAATCAATATGATTTTTTTCTAGATACTCAACCATTTCTTGGAGATGAGTGAGCAAGTTATCAACATCCGCATACCGAAGAGGCCAGAGGGCAAAAGAAGTGCCATTGCGTATGTTGAACTTAGCAACGAACCAAGTTACGAGGTAATTTGTGTTAATTGGATCATTCAATTATTACGGGGCGGGATTGGGTCATTGCTTTGCTTATTTTAGATGACGTGGGGGGACTGGGTGTCTGAATAGCGATTACGTCAGCAATATTTATTTACTTTCGTAAACTGTGATAGGTACTTGCTCATGAATAACAATAAAGAAACTTGAGTAGATTTTGTAAAAATTATGCTAATGCTTATATAAGCATAGGAGGGAGGGGTAAGGGCTTTGCTTACTTTCGCTGACAGGGAGGGGGGTGTTAAAAATGACTGACATGCAGATTATGCAAGATTTGAATGGGCCCTAATTAGTGTCATCATAAATACTGTTACAATAAAAAAAACAATATTACATTATAATTTGGAACCTGTCCTTCTCATATGAATATTCTAAGTGTTTTCTCATTTTCACACCAACCTTGTTAAATATTATTGTGATATTAAAATGGAGTGGGGTGATAAAGAGAACCGAATTGCTGATATAGCATTCAACAAAGTATGGAGCCAAATGCAATTTTTGAAACTCTCCATCCGATTGGTATTAGGCGAATGTTTGTGTACTGGGCTATTGATAGGTATAACGGTATTTGCGGTACACAAAGAGGTACAAAAAAAAATTATTTCATGACGAGAACATTTTTACTATCGAGCAACATTTTAATAAGCGGAATGACCGAGTTTATGCCCAAAGCTCTAGAGAAGCTTCTCAATTAGTCAGTAGGATACAATGTGGTCATAATCTGGCTTCAATGATTGTTTGATGGGGTGTTAGCTATCAAGTGTGACTGAGCCATGTTTTTGTGAAAAAGCTATCTCAACATTGGTCCAGGTGTATCAAGATACGATTCTTGAGAAGGTAGTTAAGACTTAACACATTGAACCATAACCTAGAATTGTCCTTTCAGCAAGACAAAATATACTATTTACAAAATATACCAGTTTTAAGAGCAGTCATCTAGTGAACTATCATCAATGTTGGTAACCGATCTATGTAGCTCTAGATGTAAATATAATTGGTATAGCAAAAAATTTGTTGTAATATTATATCGCTGTGCCAAATTCGTTATTTACGTAAATTCCTAGGGAAAAGCAGAAAAACGCTTTTGCATTACGCAAGCATTTTGCTGCTATTTAAAGAATAATAATTGTATGGAGTTTTGGTATTTCTTTATAAATCTTAATTTTTAGTTGGCTCTTTCGAAACACCACTCCATGTTGGGAAACAGAAGAATAAATGTTATGTACACGACGCAGAAGGACGGGAAAATAACCAAAGCAGAGGCTAAGGTGGGTATTCTACAAAAAGTGGAAATTATTAGGGTCAGAATGTAATAATCAGATTTGTTTCCATACCAGAAATAATAATTGGAAAACGTATGTATCTATACAGCTCCTTTCAAAAATATCGGTTCTCAACCTTTTAGCTAAGATCAAAGCGTAGCATTGATTAAATATTAATTTATACATTACAGTTAAATCTATCCGTATTATCAATTTATCGGTTATTATTAATAATATCTGGTAACTATTAATAATAAACATATCTTTTCTCTTAATAAACATTGAGATAATTATTCATATTTTCCGGTAAATTTTAAATACCAACAGAAACTACGAAATTTACTGAATTTAGATTATTTATTTTATTATGATTTCATAGGGCAAAACAGCGAAGCTGCTAGCGCTGCAGAAATCCGGTAAGCTCATAGGCAGTATCCCTTTGAACAAGAAAAGGAGTCAAAGAAGAAAGAAGATGAAGCAAGCATTGGCTAAGCAAGCCGCCGCGTTTGCTTGAATCATTACAAGGGCCGTAGCTTTAGCCCCCCAAGCATAAGGACTATCACACAGAACCTCTAGCCCCTAAGCGTAGTAGCAATGGGGTATCAATGTGGCGTTCCTACGTCCTCTAAACACAGCAAGCATAGTACTCTTAACGCCCAAATATGAGGACGTCCGAACCTAACGCCCCTAGGGGGGTCCCTAGCGTATTGCATCTGGGTTTCCACGATTAAGGACGTCAATTGTTGCTCCTGCAATTTAGCTACGGTTCTAATTGTTAAAGTTATACAGATGTATTAATAACTCTATATATTATTTTGGTCAAATATAAAAATTATTGTTTTTAATCTTTTTATTTTTCATTATTATTCAAAACTGCACCTGGAGCATTTGGTTAGCGAACATTGCTTTTTTTAGACGTTATGAAATTGATTCATGCTATGACATAATCACATCTAAATCAGATTTTAGCTTTTTTAAAATTATATTTAACCCCCAAGGAGAATGAGGGATGTTATGACTCCATTATTTGTCTGTGGCATTGTAACTATTGATTGAATCAACGGATTTGTATGTGGTTTTTGCGTCGCAGTTTTCTTGGATGTTCTTAGCTGTTTGCAGGAAATAGGCACAGATTATTTTTTGTAACAGAGATTTTAAATTTTAAATTATATTTTAATACTACTATCACAGATTAATTAGTTTACTACCGTAAACAGATGGTCAGTGGCATAGAGACAAACTGTCCCACATTAAAACTGGCAACGCAACTGGCTAGAAAGTTTACATTTAAATTGAACTAGATGGCGGCATACTCTGAATACATTTGATACTGGTCACAGCTATGACTTTTTTCTGTCCTCTTCACAATAGATGTCTTTAGTCATTACATATTTCTATTACACGAAAGATGGCGATAATAATGAGGCGGTCAAGTAGATTACTCGAAAACAATAATTCAAAGTGACAAAAACTTTTGTGCGCTACGTAAGTGTTCCATGTTTGAATTTCGAGTATGACGCATCGACACGAATTCTACTATGGAACACTTTAAATTAATTCTTCCCAAGTGTTCCACATTTGAATTTCATGTACGTCCCATCGACATGAAATTCAGTTATGGAACACTTTAAATGAATTCTTCCCGAGTAAGTCGATTATGATTTAGTACATTGGCTTCTTCTATTGCATGAAAAAATTATTTATTCAATTTGACTAGCTTCTGTTATCCACATTTTTTCTTCCCATACAACGAAATAATGCTTAAATAAAATATGATACAATACAATATACTTTATTGCACCATAAACATACAAAAAAAAACAAATGATCAAAAACATAAAAATATAGTACAAAAGGCGGCCTTATTGATGAACAGCAATTTCTTCCAGGCAACCTTTGGGTTATAGGATATATATTATGAAAATAGGAAGGCGACGAAGAGGAATCAAACTATCATAGCTACTTTAACTATGCTTTAAATACATATACACAACATATACATATACATACATACATATTATTAGATAGTATACCCATTGATACATACATATACAATACATACATACATATAAATACAATACACCTACTACATAAATATATTAACAATAAGTACATAGTGCACAGCACATTGTTATAAAAAATATTAGGAAAGTTAATTTGACAGAAAATGTTCCTTCACTCGCTTCTGGAATACATTGAGAGATGAAACACACTTGGTGTCATCAGGCAGTGCGTTCACAAACGAGTAGCTCGCAGAGTAAAGGAATTGGAATAGAAATTAGAAGCGTGAACTGGGATATTAAGAGTGAGCATACGGGAAGGTCGAAGGGTACGATTAGCAGTAGAGGAGTGGAAAACAAAACGGTTTTTCAGATAAGATGGAGTAGTGGGAAGGAATAAGACAGAGTATAAAAGAGATAGAACATGGTAATCTCTTCGACGACGGATAGCTAGCCATTTAAGTTGGGAGCGGAAAGTGAAAACATGATCAAATTTACGCAGATTAAAAATGAATCGAATAGACAGGTTTAAACTGAGGCGACGTGCATTAAAAGAAAAATTGCCAATTGTACTCTAATTTTTATAGACATCTCGCACTTGACCAAAAAATTTCATGTCAATCGAGTGAGAAATCGAGTGAAAGTAAGATAAATGCAGTAGAAATGCTATCTCTTAGAAATATGTGCGATGTCACCCTTTTGGACAAAATAAACAATGAAGAGATACGCAGTATGACAGAGTTGCACGACAATGTTATTGTAAAAATAAAGAAAGGAATGCTAAGATGGTTCGGGCACATGGAAAGAATGAGTGATGAGACTGACGAAGAAAATCTATAGAGCAAAAGTGAGTGGTAAAAGAAGCCAAGGAAGACCAAAGCTGACTTATGAAGATCAAATAGCTAGAGTGTTAGCCGACGGAAATGTCAAAAGCACTCACGTACCTAGCGAAAATGTGTGAGGAGAATGATGAGATTCGAGGAAGCGAAAGAAGTATGTAAGGACCGCGACGCTTGGCGCTCCGTCCTCTCTGACTACCCCGTTGGGGATGCAGCGTGAAGATATGTGTATATGCAATATAATATATGCATATTCTATTTTTGTCGTCTAGAGCAGAGCTAAAAGTTCTAGTCCTGAGCGTATTTAAAAAAATTATTTCTTTTCCTCTCTGGCGCGTGACTACTCACGTCGTCGTTATCAGCCAGTAAATTTTTTCAAACATTATTTTCGTTTGACCTCTTTGATCGCGGAACCAGTTCGGAATAATATTCGTGTTCCATAATCAAACTAATTTCTGCTTCTATGAAAGTTTATTATGGAGACTTTTTGGCGGGAACGGGAGAAGTGAGGTTGTCATTTTATTTAGATTTTCTATTTTTTACATTTTTAGGTGTTTTAAAGTACAACAGTGATAGTATATTGTGTTTTAAAGTTCTGTGTAAGTGACAAGAATGGAGGAGATCTAAATAAACATGTGTAGCTGAAGTATTCGCGCTCTTCCAAGAAGTCCTTTATAACTTCAGTAAAGCCTACTATCACTTTACTGGAGGAGTTTTACGATAAGAAAAAACTAATTTACTTGTGATTCTACACTATGGATTACTTATTAATACGTGACATTGGCAAATACGCTAAACTGTGCGCCATGCCATAAAGGAAGAAGAAGAAAAGAAAAAGAGCGGGAAACTTCGTTTCCCTAACTTTCGACTCATATTTACTTGGTCAATGGTTAAATGCAATCTGCGAAGCTAAAACAAAGAGAAAAAAAAAAGTTTATTATGTGAGAACACCTATTTCGAACTCATTTATCGAAGATCCAATCATTACGTAACGAATAGATGGAATAAAAGGTAAATATTAGTCGTGAAGTATCATAGATAAATAGTTCGTTAGGTAGTTTTTTTATTAAGGTGCTTTCAGCACACCCTGATGTATTTCTTATTTCGTTTGTAATTTTACTGAATTAAAATATTTTGATTAACTTATTTATTCTACAGTGCGCTACTCTATAGTGTGCTTCCTCTGTATCTTTGCGGCATGAAAAAATATTAATTGGTTTTTTAAGTTTAAAGGCTATTATTTCGATAAACTAAAAAACGAAATATTTTATGTAAAGTAGAATTATTTTTAAATAACGTTATTATTTTTTAAAATAGATTTGATATCCCTTTTCACCCCTTTAGGGGTTGATATCTTACAATCTGCTAAATACATGTTTCATTGTTTACCTGAATGAATCTGTATACAATATGCAATTTTTTGTTTCAATATTCTTTGACACTCCTTTTCACCCCGTTATGAGTTGATTTATCAAAATTTGCTAAATTCATGTTTCGTAATTTTTTTAATCGATTTTATCTTGATTTTATACAGAAAGTATGTTTTTTATTTTTATAGTACTTAATTTGACACCCCTTATCATCCTTTCGGCGGTTGATTTTTAAAAATCGACCAAATGCATATTCAATTATTTATTTATAGTTTCTGCATACTTTCAAAGTTTTACCACAGATTAATTAGTTTACTAGCGTAAAGTTTTACATTGTTACACGTTTTTAACTTTTTTCATAAAAGTTAAACCTGTTCAGAGGTTAATTTTTCTAAATTGAAAAAATACACGTCCAAGTAATTATTGAATATTATAATATGGGTACACAAAGTTTTGGGTTCAGAATTTGGATTTAAATTATTTTATTTACATACTGTGTAAATAAAATAATTAAAATCCATTTTATATCCTTTTAACCTTTTTAGGGGTTGAACTTCTAATAACCCTTTCTACATCGTATAAGAATCTCATGTGTAATTTGTCTGTCAGCCAGCTTTTACTTTTATACATATAAGAAATTTAGGTACATTTCACTATGGCGTTGTTTTGTTGACAAAAAAAAATATTTTTTTTCACAAGCTAGGTATTTCTTCTACAATGTTCGCAATAATTCTTGATTAAAAGTACTAAAGGGCTAACAAAAAAAACAAAGGAAGGTCTGACCGCATTGCAGGATCCGAACCCGCGATTTCGGCGTAGTAGACCTACGTTCTAGCCATTGTGCTATAGAGAAGATAAACTGCTGCAAAAATAAAAAAGTTTCGAAGTTTAGTTTCGAAGTTTTAGCTAGGTCGATTTCTTACCCTCCTCAAACCATATATTATAAATTTTATCGAAATCGCTAGAGCCGTTTTCGAGAAAGCGATATCAAATATATATAATATACAAGGTGTTACAAAAGTCCCCCTAATCCGTGAAAGGTATTTATTATAAGCATGTCAAGTAGAGAGTCCACCTATGAGATTACAAGTCCTGTGATATTTTAATTTTGATAAAACTTAAATAATTTTAATGATAAATAAAAATATCGACTATACTGACGGCATCACTATTTTGAGTTCATGACCCATATACAATCTCACGGAGTAGTGAATTACCTGCTAACTACCTCATTCGCTATGCTACTAGGAGACCACGCCCACAGCTGTTAGCTAGTTGTGTAGATAAGTATCTATTGTTAAATGCTATGTGCCGTTGGCACGCGCCTCGTACCCGCAACATAGTACACGTATACCTATCGTTAGCAATTAAATCGCGCGTTACTTAGTAGATAATAAAAAATAAAAGCTACTTCGTCTAGGTATGCACATACCTAAGCAAAAATGTGTGAGGCGAATGATGAGATTAGAAGAAGCGAAAGAAGTATGTAAGAACCGCAAAGCCTGGCGCTCCGTCCTCTCTGACTACCCCGTTAGGGATACAGCGTGAAGAAATGTATGTGCAAAAGCTACTTAATAAATAATAGGTGCTGAAATACTGTACAGATATGTGTCCGTTAACTCTCGCAAGCTGTCCTACGTCCCGACGGCACGTGGCTCGCGCCTGCTACATAGTGCATAAACATACCTACTGTTAACAATTATATCGCACGTTACTCAATAAATAAAATAAATAAAGATTACTTAATATTATAATAGGTGGTGAAATACTGTACAGATATACGTGTATGCGTAAGAAAAGTAGGTACGTTCACTGCGGCGTGAGCGTTGTTTTGTTGACGAAACAAATTATTTCTTTTCACAAGCTAGGTATTTCTTCTACAATGTTCGCTATAATTTTTAATTGAAGGTACCTAAAGAGCTAACAAAAATATTTCAGATATTCTTTGCAGTTTAAAATTTAGCGGGGGACATGCTTTGCTGAATTATATATTTCCAAGTATTTCATTGAAATTTTTGAATACGATCTTCACGGTACTTATATAATTTTATAACTGGCATGTTGAAATTGCAAAAAAAGAAATGTAGTCTTTATAAAATAATGCCTGTGTCAAAAGTATGCGTTCGCACGAGAGCTAAAAAAAGCCTTGTGTAAAAAACGTCGGTGACATATTTTGTTTAACCGTTTCGATCCTATGTTCATATGAGCCTTGTTAAAAAAATCACTTGTCTTAATATTTTGCTATAGGCGGATGCACGATTTATGTAGCTGAAATTCCCGCATAAGCTATTTATATATCCATCCATCCATGTCTTTTTAACTTTTATTATAAGTCCATGATAAGTGCGAAGTGATTTTATGACTTCCATGATAAGTGCGATCGCGCACGGAAAGTCACAAAGTCTATCTAAATCGTTAAAAACAGCTCACGCTAAAGAGTGGAAAAGGATCCTGTGCGAACTACATTAAAACCTAACATTGATATTATTATTGAATACTGATTATTTTCACTGTCAAAAAGTCATGAATGAATCAATAAAGTAGTACATACATGCATATCTTCACGCCGTATCCCTAACAGGGTAGTCAGAGACGACGGAGCAATAAAGTAGTAATTTCTATAATTAGGTAGGTAGGTAGGTAATAAAAAAATTGGCCAAGTGCGTGTCGGACTACGCAGTGAAGGATTGCGTAGTTGGAATGCATAATATTCATTTAATTGCCAGCAAAATTAAGTTTGTATTTCATAGCATTTTTCAAAAATACTGTAAGAAACAAAATATTTTTGCAGTCGCTGAACGTGTAATCGAAAATTGTATTGAAACTAATTTTCGTAGGAAGTGCTTTTTAAGATCTACTCTCTCAAATTTTTTTTAGAATTTTCCACTCTATCCATAATTGAAGTTTGAGAGAAAGCGCACACTTTTAGGGTTCCGTAGCTAAATGGTAAAAAACGGAACCGTTATAATTTCATTTGGAAAATTGATTTGAATAAGGATATACATACATATCTTCACACCGTATCCCTAACGGGGTAGTCAGAGAGGGCGGAGCGCCAAGCGTCCCGTTCCTTACATACTTCTTTCGCTTCCTCGAATCTCATCATTCTCCTTGAATTGAATAGAATTGAATAAGAATGTATCGTGCAGTTTTTGAGATATGGGGTATTCTCGGTTATGCGCTCAGTGACTGCAGAAATAACTTTGTCTTACAGTTCACGGTGAAACGTTATTAGATGGAAATTCGTTTTTACGGGAGATTAAATTAATATTGCGCATCCCGTCTGGAACCCTTCCCTGCGCGTGGTCTGACACGCACTTAGCCGGTCTCACTACTTTAGAAGTGCGAATATCAGGAACTATTGACTTAGATAAGTCACTTCGAAACCACTATGTCATTGAACGAAGTGTACTGGGATCTTTTTTTCATACTTCAGTTACATTTTCAAGATTTCGCTACAGCATTATATAGCGGTTTGTGAAAAACACCTATCTTCCAAATTCTATCTATGTAGTGCCAATTATAGTCTCTGAGTAAAATGACTGACATACGGAGAGAATGAAATTATAAGGGTTTCGTTTTTTGCCATTTGGCTATGGAACCCTAAAAAGGGGAATCTGACCAACTATCGAAAATCAAAACTATCGAGGTTTTAATGTTTAATGTAGATTACAAAGAAATAGGAGAAGTGTTGCGCAGGAACTAAATTCAAAAACCCCGAAAGCGTCGTTGGATAAAGTTCAAGTTTTTAGGCTTTGATGATTAGATGTCGTTTGCTTTGTTTGCGAACCTATTGTTTAGATCTGTTAATTTAGATCATAAAAAAATCATTTCCGAAAATAGCGTTATCGCATATTTTTTTACGAAAATGTTTCTCAAAAGATTTGAATTGTCTTCCAAAATAATTGCAAAAAACCCCAATCTGGCAACGCTGTTTGAAATGTAAAAAGGATAACAGGTCTATAACCTACCAAATAAAGAAGTTAGTGGTTTGATTCAGTCCTTGATATTGAAGAACATCATCCTTTTTTGTAATGTAATGGCCCTCTGTCGCGAAATAGAATTGTTTTGACATATCTATATATCCCTTTTAGTTTTTAACTTTACCGAATTGAAAAGTCAGTGCGCTTTAGGTACCATCATGTAATTAGAGCATTAACCTAATTTTGTTGTATTATGAGGCCATCTGACGTTGAGTAGAATAAAACACTTGCGTTGATACTCTCTAAACATTTTAACATAAAAATAAAAGGTATTACTAGATGCCACTGACATTGAAATTTAATAAAAGGTTTTTCATTTTTATAATTGAAATTAACACATAAAATGTGCGTAAATATAAAAGTATTCAGTTCTAAATAGCAATACAAACTATATTTTTGGATACATTTGCAATTACAAAAGAATTACTTTATGTTCACATTCTACCGATACTGGTAGTGACATCTTTCATTGTTCTTAGTGTACCGTGAAATCTAATGTATGTCGCTGATACCACATGCTACTATATTTCAGCTATTCAGCGGCGCGAATATTGAAATTAAAGATCCTCATAATGTTAAACAATTAAAAGTTGACTTTGATACTTTTATTGTAGAATATATAAAAGTGGAGTTAGGATGAACAGACTAGTTTTAAAGATGAGGTGAGAACAGTCGTTTTAAATGGGGATTAGTAATAGCACAGATTAATTAGTTTACTACCGTAAAATAATAGATCCTATGGATCGACCAAACTATTTTGTCTCACTGCTGTGTTTAAATTCTCGACAAAAATTACTAGTAAAAAAGTTACGTATTCATTTCATACATAAGCATATTATTATCACTAGCGACCACCCCGGCTTCAAACGGGTAATCTATAATTTTTTTGAAAATAAATATTTTCAAAAAAATAAAATAATACAGCCCATGCTACTGATAATGTGGCTTTCTATAGGCGAAATAATTTTTGAAATCGGTTGAGTAGTTATTGATTTTACAATCAAATTTTTTCTCTTATATTAGTTTAGATAAGAACAAAAACCCATAGTATTAAATACTGGTGTTCTTTAAGTAATGTGTTTATTGAGTTATTTAACAGAATAGTCGGAATATAGCTTCACAGAAAAGAGGGTCTCTATGTATACCACTATATAAATGTCTAGGGTTTGTCTGTATTACAATTTTACTGTGAATTTTTGTGATAGTAATTTTTTGACTGACTCCGATTCTACCATTTTTAAAATTTTTGTGTATATTTCTGTATGCAATTTTATAACTAAAGAACTGCATGACCGATCTTGATGAAAATTGGTAGTAGTAGAAGCATGTGATTGCGCACATGATGATGCGCTACTTATTTTTTTGGAAAATCTACCCCTAGAGGTGAAAAGGGGGATGACACTTTGTATGGGAAATGCTTTTAACCGTTGAACCGATTGTGATGAAATTTGGTATGGAAATAATTTAACATCGGAGAACGGACATAGGATACTTTTTTTTATCTAAAATCTACGCCTAAGGTGAAAAGGGGGATGAAACTTTGCATGGGAAATGATAAACTTTGGTTATGATAAAATTTGGTGCAGTGATTTGACTTTTTTTCATCAAAAATACATATACTATTAGTCCAGTAGAATTAGCTCAAAATAAGGCATGATTTTGCATTAATTGTGGTACTAATGATTTTTGGCACATCGATAGAGTTATGTCTGTGTATGATTACCTTAAATTCGGAACCGATTTGGAAGTGCGGAAAATGGTGAAAATTGAGAAAATCTTGGATTTTTGAATAATTCCAAAACAAAAATTGTGGTACTAGTTGCGAGAATACCACGTGTTTGGAGTACGAATACCTACCTACTCAAGCAATTTTGACCGGTTGCGACATACGGAACATACCTAAATTTAAAAAAAGTGATTTTTCGTCTTTATCTCCTAGGCAAAATTTGTGGTACTAGTTGCGAACTCATCGGACACTTGTTGTAGCTTAATATACTTAGTTTTAAATTTGCAACCGGTTGCGACCTACGGAACCCTAAAAAAATACTTTTTTCAAAATTCTACTTCCAGCAAAATTAATGTAGTCAATATTATTGCTTATATTACATTTATAGGTCGTATTCCAACTGCTTTGTGATCGCAACCTCTGAAAACACTACGCAACCTAGTCTATTTTGTAAATAAAAAGTACGTATAATTACGAGTCTCGCGAGGGGAATGCGGGCGGCGCGCGGCGAGCGGTACAGGCACAGTACGCATACAGTATTCTATCTCGGCAGTGTCCTAGATATAATTACCTACGGTCGTTTCGTACGTAAACACGCAGTAGGGCTACTGACTTGGACTGAATGTTTTTCTTGGGTTACGTATTTGATAATAGGTACTATATTAAATTGTCATATTATCTTTTCATTTTATATTATTGCAAATTTATACGTTTTTATTTATATAATTTTACTAGTATTTTATATCTAGTTTCAAAACTTTGTGTTAGTATGGTGGAAATGGACAACAAAAAAAATGCATTTTGTGTGCAGTATAATTAAAAATCAGCAATAAATTAACTAGATCATTATGATAATATATTTCCTACAAATTAGCAACAGAGAAATAATTCCTGTTTCGACATAGATGTATTCAAATATCCATACACTGAACATTATGCTCGTAAACTTGATTGACATAATATTTAGTAACTAAATGCGCGGGAGCGTCTCATACCGTGCGACGACAACCGCGGCGCACTCGCGACCATAGATAATACATATAATCTCGCGACTGTTGTATGTCGAGAAATGTCGAGATTTCGAGCGCGTCCTTTGGGGGCGTTTGTATGAAGATAGAATACTGTATGCTTACTTGTACTGTGGTACAGGTACGGGACTAGCGTTGAAATTAGCGTTGCGTATAACTATTTTTAATATTTGAAATCCCGTCTTAACTAAATTTTTATTGAAAATATATTCCAATAAAAATTTAGTTACTGCTTAAACAAAAGACTTTTTATGTCTTCTTTTTTTTTCGAAAAATAATTTAGATTTTTTTTGTTTTAACAAAAATTCAGCGTATCTGTATTTTACTGACTATACAGGACAGTGATTAAAAAAAAAGCGATTTATTGTCCTAACTATAGTCTAACGTTTTTACAGAGCTTAAAGAAGCATCATGTAAAATAACAATTCTCTTTTTATACGCGTATTTGAGGAAGTATGTATCGATCGCGAAGCGTGGCGCTCCGTCCGCTCTGACTATCCCGTTAGGGATACAGCGTGAAGATATGTGTGTATGTATGTATACGTGTATATTCATTTTAGTTTACGTTTATTTTTATTCTTTTCATACACATTGAATATGCAAAATTTAGTAATAATTAATTTACGTCCAACAAGTCAGCTTGAAATAAAATTAATTGAAACAGTCCACTTGCATCAAATTTTTTTGAATAATCTATACACGTAATAAAATCGTAATAAATCACTGTTAAACCACCGAACCGATAGATAGTTTGACATCAGAGGACGGACATAGGCTATATTTTTTTTTTAAATCTATCCCTAAGGGGGATGACACTATGGGAAATGCTGAACCGATTATGATGATATTTGGTACAGAGATAGTAATTGCCCGAAAGCAAATGTAGGCTATTTTTTCAAAAAAGTTTGTGATTGAAAAAATGATGTTTTTTGTATATGTGACGTCATCATATACAATATGATATGCCAATATGGCGGATGATCCACAATAGGAAATAACTTTTTTTCAAGACCTCCATCAATATGGGTATCAAATGATAAGAAATACACAGAAGAAGGTTTTTGTATATGTGACGTCATCATAAATCCAATATGACTAACTTTTTTGTTCAACACCAACAATATAGGTATCAAATGAAATGGAAGACGCAAAGGAAGGTTACTGAACATGTGACGTCATCATAAATTCAATATAGCGGATGCTACGCGAAAGGAAGTGACTTTTTGTTTAAGATCTTCTATAGTATCGGTATCCAATGTAATGGACAACACAGAAGAAGGTTTCTGTATATTATGTGATCTGCGCACGTGCGGCATTGCAACACATGCTGGGTACTCGGCCGAAATTAATTTTTTGTATAAAGTGATAATGGGTGAAATTTCTAGGTTCTTCGGGGAACTAATTATGACAAAGACGTCTATTTTCAGATCGACGTCTTTGTCATAATTAAAAAAAATTAATAATGCATGTTAATTTTTTTAAATGATATGACATGGGTATCATTTTCGAGGTTTCTCGGAATACTGCTTACAAAAGTCTATTTTGAAATCTGAAATGGCAGACATTACTATATTCAATAAATTGATATAGGAGTCATTTTTAAGGTTTTTTGGGGTGTAGATTACGAAAATGACGTTGATCTTAAAATCCAAGATGGAGGACATTATTATTATAGTAAAATGACATGGGTATCATTTTCGAAGTTGCTCCCGGTGCAGATTACGAAAATAATATTTTTTCTTAAACATAAAATGTACATAGTATGCAATACGATCCATAGTATCTCATAATAATAAGTATTATTCTTGCAAAAGTATGTCTGTCTGTCTGTTACGTTTTCACGGCTAATCCGCCAGTTCGATTTTGATGGCATGGATCTCCGTGCCATTAAAATCGAACTGGAAATCGAAATCGAATCGAACTTCAAACTATCTAGTTTAAAACCGGGAGTCGAACATAGGCTGCTTCGTTTATCGAAAATCTTTTCATAACGGGATGGAAACGGGGATAAAACTTTGTGTGGGAAATGCTAAACCGGTGAATAGATTACGATGTTTATGACAGATAGATTTTTTTAAAGGAAAACACAAAGGCTACTTTTTGTGAAAAATCTACCCATAAAGGGGTGAAAAAGAAACACTAACTCGGAAAAATCACGGAAAATTTTTCCACGCGGACGAAGTCGCGGGTACAGCTAGAACATCAACAATACAAAAACAAAGAAGTAGAACCCAAAGTCATTAACCTTAATCGATTTTTTTATTAGATCTTTACCTATAAAATCAATTTTTAATACCTATGATTTCAGTGTGAATATCGATCTTTCATTATACTTAGAATTCCAAATTTAAATTAAATTTTGAATGAGTAAAAAAATGAGTAAAAAGTTCGCGTCACGACATGATATTTTCAGAAATATGGTTACTAATGCAAAGTTATTGTTTATTACCTTATATTATACAAATTTTAGACTGAAAAATTTGCAAAAAAGCCTTAGATGTTCAATTCAAACCTAGTTATGCAAACTGACTCATTTCAAATTTAGGGTTTATTAGCAAATACTAACGAAATTTCAGGTAGAAAAATATACGTAGAAATATTTGAAAATAAATGTAATTTGAATTGAAAATGTATAATAGTCTGACTGGACATATTTTTTTAAATTATTTCATTATTTTAGGTTTTCACTTCTGTCGGCAGTCCTTAATGACTGTCTATTTTTTTAACCAAAACTAATCGGTGTAATTTTTTTTCTACTGTCAAAAGTTGTTAAGACAAAATTATTACCTATTTCTCATAATTATAAAAAGAAAACACTTCACCATTCCGACTTTTGGGTCTACGTACATCTATTTTCAATTTGGAATAATAGCTTGCTAATGCGTTAATATTTAACAATGTATGAATGAACCGCACGGCGAGTCGTAGTCGCTCGAGCTGTACCCTGCCTCCCGCGCCGCTCGCATTCCACTCGAAATATGCGTAATAAGCGTATATTTAATTTACGAAATAAACTATGTTCCCTAGTGGTTTCAGAGGTTGCGATCACAATGCAGTTGGAATACGACCTATAAATGTGATATAAGCAATAATATTGACTACACTAATTTTGCTGGAAGTAGAATTTTGAAAAAAGTATTTTTTTAGGGTTCCGTAGGTCGCAACCGGTTGCAAATTTAAAACTAAGTATATTAAGCTAAAACAAGTGTCCGATGAGTTCGCAACTAGTACCACAAATTTTGCCTAGGAGATAAAGACGAAAAATCACTTTTTTTAAATTTAGGTATGTTCCGTATGTCGCAACCGGTCCAAATTACTTGAGTAGGTAGGTATTCGTACTCCAAACACGTGGTATTCTTGCAACTAGTACCACAATTTTTGTTTTGGAATTATTCAAAAATCCAAAATTTTCTCAATTTTCACCATTTTTCGCACTTCCAAATCGGTTGCGAATTTAAGGTAATCATATACAGACATAACTCTATCGATGTGCCAAAAATCACTAGTACCACAATTAATGTAAATTGATAATCTAATTCTACTGCACTATATGTATTTTTGATGATGAGTCTATGTAGACTATGTATTTTTTCAGCAAAAATCTCCACTAAAAGGGTGAAAAGGCCGATCAAATGTATGGGAAATGCTAAACCACTGTAGTAATTATGATGTGGCATGGAGTTAGTTACACCTGGGAATGGACATAGGCTACTTTTTCATCAAAACCTACCCTTAAAGGGGTGAAAATTCGGATGAAACTTTGAATGGGAAATGCTAAACTATGATGACCTGATATATGATGAAATTTGGAAACGCAGGCTAAACGTAGGCTCTTTTTCAAAAACAATCTTTGCACCTGTAATCTAAACAAATCCGGAAAAGCAACGAAACATTTTTCCGCGCAGACGAAATCGCGCGGTACAGCTAGTAAGTATATAAGGTCTGTACGAAAAACAGAAATAATACTATAACTTTAAGTGTTTCAAAAATTATTTATTTATTCGTATATATAATTTATATATCAATTTATAGTTAAAATCAACACACATTTTTTCATACATTCATACATACACGATGTGTATTACACATCATTCGGACGATTCACGCTTAACCAAAATATGTTTTATTAGATAATCAACTTATTTTCTGGCAGTAGACTTTATAAAAACATATCTTGGCTTTTAAATAAAAAAAAAAACTAGATACGTCATAATTTAAAAATTAAAATCGTGTCTATGGAACGAATACAGAATGTTTTTTGCACATAACACAGATAAGTTATTTAAAAAAGCTGCAATTATTTTTAATTATTAATACTTTCACTAAAATACTATTGAAGTCCTAAGTAGATAGAGAAGTTCCCAGCTCCCATATATTGTTGTATTTATATAAAACATTTTTACATTAGCTGTACGATTTTCAAATCTTTACTTGCTTTCATAATTGTTATAACAAGTGTTAAAAACATTTTAAAATTTATGATAATTACAACAATATACGGGAATTTGTTAACACATTTACTGTCAATCAATAAGTACTAATCAATTTGGAATTGCCAATCACAAGTTTGGTGTCGTTCGACTAAAATATTAATAAATAGGCACTAAAATAAATAAAAATATAAACTTAAACAATCGTTATACACTGAATACTTTATACAAACGTACAAAATGGGGAATTCGCAATAGTATGTCATTTAGGTCTGAACCAACAGTAATACCAAACGCGTTGCTGCATACATAGTTGGTGCGAAAGCAAAAAGATTTGTAATTAATTCGGTTCGTAACTGTGAGATGTACTATAATAAAATTAAGGATATCGTACAAAATGAGCTATGTATGTATGCTTGAAATACAGTATAAGCACAGCATTCAAGATATATGAAAATTGGACGAAATTGTGCCTCGTAAAGTCGATATTTTATCTAACACTTCAAATGTCAAATACATCATATATTAATTAAGCATAGACTTTTTAAATAACTCTAGACCCCGTATCCGAGCAACAAAAGTGTGGTAAATCAGATAAGCTGACTTACAAGTAGATACGACACACTTAATATCAAAAGAAGCTGATCAGCTGCTATTTTGTTAGAAAACAATATATTTTAGTTGATTTTATTTTACTCGCTTTGTAGTAAGGCAGGGTTATTACATAAAAATTTGCAGACAGCGACAGCCACGCGATCATTTCGTGACCGGTGATTAATTGCAATAAACAATTGATATCATGTAGAACGATTGTGTGTCTATTACGCCATGATCGTAAAATGCACTTTTCACGGTAGATATAGCTCTACAATATACAAATTACATTATACGAATTCTTGTTTTGAGAGCAGATATCGCGCGATATTTGGCTGTCGCATGCTGACTGGAAGTTACGTAATAAGCGTACGGGTCAGGCTGTCTGGTTATAAAGTCTATGTCAATAAGTTTGAATTCGTAAATATCTTTTATCGATAAAGCTGAAAGGTGAGCGGTGCTACGTTTTCGTGGTTTTATTACAAAATATATTTTTGTTTGTGAAAAAGATGTTACACCGAATGCAAAGCATTAATGACTCATTGAATATTATGTTGTATTATTTGTGATAATATCATAATCAATAAATCACATTAATGAATTTTCTTGCAACCAAGCATTACGTAACGTCTCACAGCTTTTTTATACAAATCTTTCTGCTTCCTACACGGACCAACCTGCATTTAATGTAGTTTAGCCTTAAGATTCCGCAGCAGAAAAATGTCTGATAATCGTCTTTGAACCTAACTTAGTTGCTTGTACATCGCACTGTCCTCTGAAAAGACAAGGGTGAGATGGAGAAACTGAATTAAAGATTGAAATTCTGCAATAAAAGATGTCACTGAAGCTAGAAACGTGAAATTTGGAAAGTAATTACCTTTTGGGGCGAAATGCCAAAACAAGAAGGGATTTTTGACTTGTTTAGCACAAATACTGTTCAATAAAAATAATTAAACACCCTTTTATCAAATTTAATACCTCAAGGATGTAAAATAAGGGGATGAATTGACTGACTGATACTGTATTTACTGTGATTCTTGCTGCTTATAGAAAAATAATAAATGTTTGTGACTATGCAATTTTTGTTATAAAAATGTAGTATTACTTAAATTAAAAAAAAAGATGTTAACTTTGTTTTGATTCAAAGACGACCATTGAAGTTTGCGAATGGGACTACCAATATACTAAAAATATCAGGAAATCACATCTGTTCTACAGATCTTTACATATTACAAAATTTAGCGAACCAAACTTAATCATAAAACGTGTAATTTCTTTTTTAAAAACAATAAAAAAGCTACCGTCATTTTAAAATCCTTTTCTGCAAGCGCAGTCTTACGAGTGAGACGATATTAGTTTCGTCTCATTTACTCAGATAATGTTAAAATAAGATTCTATATTTGAACCCTAAACTTTAAATAAAAACATTGCAATGATCAGTCGGTTAACATTTAAAATTGTCATGAGAAAATCAAATTAATTATGAAGTTGCCTTTAAAATTATACAATTTTTTTATCATTTTCACATCTTAGATTACATTCGATAAAGTTATTAAAGATTTTAAACATTCATTTTTGGAAGAAACGATTTTTAATTATCGAAGATTTCTTCGCAGCCATTATTAATAAAAAGGAAATGTTTCTGTTATGAATTCAGATCTTTTCGTTTTTAATTACACAGATTGAATACTTTTCATCTCAATTAAAAAAAAAACAGTCACAGTTGTTAGAGAACTGTTACCGTGCAAAATTTTCTTTAAGAAACTAAGGCCCTTTCATAACCAATTTGTTATGATTTAGGCCCTATAAAGCTACACTTATTTGCGTATTCTATTATCTATGCTATTATAATTTGTCTACTGAAATTTTGAAATAGACAACTATATTTTTATACACCCAGTATACATAGGTACATCACTCGACTACGATTCGAAAATAACTGGCCACCAAATTAAAAAAGGGTATTCAAATTCAAATTTAGAATTCAAAACGAATACAGAACGCAGATACTAAAAAATACTGCTTCGTTGCTACTCGCAAATTATAAAAATAAAATATTCGAAAAATGACATTTATTATTCTATCTTGTCTATGCTTAAAAATAGATCTCGATTCTAATACTTTCAAAACTTCTATCCTCAGTAATTCTACTATGTACAGATAGCTACATAATTAAATACAAGTACACTCAACAACATTACTATGTGCGTGTTGTTCACCGTCTTTATTATTAAAAAAATCACATTTCCCTCATATAAATATACATGAGATTCCTACTATACATCATTTTCGTCTTGATCGATAAAACGACCTATGACTTAGGTCTTAAAGTTCAATTTTCTTTTGGAATGTTATCACAATATTTTAAGGGCAATTATACATGTGTACAGAATTAATCATCGTACATTTTCGGATACTTTCATGGAAGATTTCGATACTATGATTTTTTTCCAATTTGTTACTTATCACTCATTTTACTTTATTTCTTTTGTCTGTACGTCACATAAAAATTGAATATTTCTACTCTTTTATAATCTATAGTATAACATTCGATTTTTGAACAAAACGAGTACATCACCCAGCTCTTAACTTTAAATCCGAACCTTCTTTTATCACCAAATCAACTGTGGCACAGACAGCATTCATTCATCCTTGTCTATTTAATTTGGCGTCACCAAACAGCCATTTTCTTTAATTGCCGCACATATTATCTGTTAGTTCTAGTCATATCTGCGTCCACCGCTCCTCGAAGAACTGTCGCATATTGTGGCCGGCTCGTCCAACCGGACTGTCGTCTTCATTGAATACCTCACAATTGCTGAATATCAGACGGACGTCTGACGCGAACTCTTCTTTGCATTTGTAACTGGAATAAATCATTAAAAATCATAAATATTTTTTGTTAACACATGCTTCGCCATTGACGCGTCTGTGTCCGAGAATATTTTAGGTTGGTAATGTGTAACGCATCTTTACTACTTTTTGGGTTTATAACTGTCCACACCTATATTATTATCAATTAATTTTTGCGGAAAATATGACGACGATGACCTAGATGGCGCAGTGGTTTAGACGTTGCACCAAGCGCGAAATTTCCGGGTTCGATTTCCGGTCGGGTCAATTTAGGAAATGAACTTTTATAGATTTGTCTCGGGTCTGGGTGTACTGAGAGACACCCCCAGTAGTCGTCGTCTGGTTCTCCAAGCACAGGAAATACCCATGATTGGTTGGTGTGTATCGTCTGGCGCATTATTATTATTATTATGTATCGGAATAAATGATTGAATAAAATATTTATGTGGTAACGTTTTTGCTGTTGACGCGTCTAGTACATTCGAAAATATGAAAGGATGGTAATGACTAATGACGCATCTAAGGTATTTCAATGTCCATAGCTATGTTATATCACTATCAAATTATTTTTGCGGTAAACATTTAACCATATTTATTGTAATAAATAATTGAATTGAATATTTTTGCTGTTTTGAACGTATTTTGAATGTTTTTAAAAAAAAGTTTTTTCTGTTGACGCGTCTAAGGTAATATTTGCAGCAATGCAAGCAAGCCTCCATCTAAATTTATATACAATGTCATATTTGTGTTTGTTAGCTTAATTCGTGATTAACTGTTATAATCACAATCGTTACGGTTGGCAACACTATTATTTTGAAGATGTTGCTGCTTAATAATAATATATGGTATTTTTTAATGTCAAAAAATAAGTTAGTCAAGAAATACAAGAGCTAGAGCGAAAGCGCGTCTTTTCATTATATCTCAATATATCCCACATTCCATCGAACGAAAAGCTTGCATGTTATATCATCGCTTTGGTGTAAGCCACAGTATAGTCGAAATAAAGTTAAGTATACTAACCTATCATGAAAAATTGAAAGATTGTATTGGATAATAAGGCAATCATCTGCCCCCAAATATATCTACTTATTTTCAAATTTGGCATTAAACCTATGCGGAAAATTATTATTATATTATGAATATGTCAATAGTTCTAACCCAAATAATTCTGAAATTATTTTAGTTTTTGATGTGTATATTTCATATTTGTACAATTTTCAAGAATTTGCTGTAAAAATTATATCCATTAAGAAGTAGTGGCTTCGATACAAAATTAAATGTTCTTTACGCGTTGCGATCTTTATGTAAACTTCATTTACTCAAAATATTAGTGGTGTGGAATAGGTCCATTGGCCTCCAAAGCAACAATATTAAATGATAAAATGCCTCAGTAGTCAGTACCATCTCGCACCTTGACAATGAATACCTTATTCAAAATTTTGAGAATTTATTTTGGCAAGTTACGACCATAAATTCACTTATAATAATAAAATGATTTTTTTTACAAAAACATTGCATAAATATTGTTACGAGATAATGGGGCAGACACAAATTGATATTATATTCGGATTGTATTTCCAAGTTCACTATTTTAATTCTACACCGAACAGAATATGGCAAAAAAACTAAAAAAAATTTTTTACCATAAAATATTCTGTTTTTATTTTAAGGGAGTACAATTGTATAAAGTTTTGCCCGAAGTTATCAAGGATTCCGTAATTTTAGCCACGGTTAAAAACCAATGTAAAAAGCATTTAAAGAAATCAAACACAGACAGAGAAGAATGTATTGTTTTAAGAGTTAAACATTTCAGTCGATATTTCGTCTTAGTGTATTTTAACTTCTGAGATAATTACTTTAAATAAAATTTGTTTTATTTTGATTAGATTATTATATTAGCAAAAATGTCAAAAAAATTATTTACGATAGTATGATTTGCCGCCGCATCATCGAGGCGGCGCTAGTATCTCTGTCGAAATTAAGAATAGGTCACAGCTGACAATCTTACTGCGAATTCACAAGCGAATTCGACTAATTTATGATAGAAAATCGCACACTACTGTACTCTGTTCAAAAGCAAACGATTTACTTATTTTATCAAGCCAATAATAATGTCTCAACAAAGACATCTCTTTACAATAAGTTAGCGTTTATAAGTAAATTGATACATACTTGCTGTCCTGTATTTTTCTTTTTATAGTTGACAAATCCATGGGGCATTTTATGACCTTTTTGTACTGCGGGAATTGTTTTGTGTTGACAGGAAGAAGGAATGGCCAGGCGTGTTCGTGACACTCCATCTCACATAACAGGTTTCTGTACAAATGTAAGAAACAATATTATTTAAGATTTTATTAATATATATATAAAAAAAACAATTGTATAACAGATTATTTGCTATTATCACTTAAGAACGGCTTGATCGATTTGACAAATTTTTTTTTGTTGTGTTTTTAATTGTCGGGAAACGTAAACACACTCTACGTACCAAATTCTGTGCCGGTAAATAGGAGTTAATTAACACCAGTTACGTACACACGTCACACGCTCTTACAAAGTGTTGTGTAAACTAGAAAAAGCTTAAATCACTCTCTTTTACTCTTCTCGTCTTCAAGAGTTCATTTTCGTTCGTACAAACAGATGTCAAGAAACAGAAACACACATTTATTCGACACACTATTAAAAATTAGAACATTCGAAAAAAAAGAACACGCGAACACAATTACGGCGGTTCCTAGTCTGCGTAGTCGCCCCTCGAAATCCGTGATCAGTGAAAAGGGGAATGGGAGGGAGGGTGAATTTGTATGGGAAATGCTAAACCACTGAACTGATTATGGTGTAGCATTGATATAGTTTAACACCTGGAAACGGACATAGGCTAATTACCCCTAAGGGGGTGAATAGGGGGATAAAACGTTGAATAGGAAATGCTGAACTGCCGAAGCAATTGTTTGGAGACAGACGTAGGCTAGACTTAAGACTTTTTTCAAAAATAATCTTTAAACATACTATGCACATGTACATATAATCTAACCTAATCCGCGAAATCCTCGAAATCCGCGAATCCTAAGCCACGAAAGATTTTCGGCGCAGACAAAATCGCGAGTACAGTTAGTTTTACAATAAAATTGTTAGAATTTACTAAAAACAATCCATACTAATATCACAGATTAATTATTTACTAGCTAATATTATAAAAGCAAAAGTATCCGTTTGTCTCTTACGTTTTCACGATTAAACACTGGACCGATTATGTTGAAGTTTAGAATGAAGATAGATTAAGTTCTGGGGAAGGACATAGGCTACTTTTTTTATTTCCAACGGACAAGTCGCAAGCTGAAATGTATATACTCACTTGCAGAACTGCATGTCTTTATGTAATTTTTTGGCACTGATCTTCTCTTTCTTTGCTCGTGATAACACCGGTACGTTTTCAGTCTCTTGATTTTCACCTGAAATAATAAAAAAATATGTATCTATTCCTTTTTAAAATTTACTTTATAAATATTTAAACTACTTGTTTCTGGAGAAATGTAAGGCAGCCTCATTGAGGGTAATAAAGTGTTGTTATATTACGATTTTAAATAGACACTAAAATGTTATTGTTTTAATTTAAATACATAGTAACTCGATAGGATATTTTTCAAACTTTTCAAACATTAAGTAGTAGTTTAAGAATGCATTATGATTTAAATAACAAGAGGATTGCCAGGATGCCATTTTCATATTAACGTTTTTGTTATTTTTCTGTTATGGAATGCAAAAGCTAAAAAAATGAAAAATATAACTAAATAATTTCCCAGAACATTATCAGTAGTACATATTAAAGTAAAAATGTTAACATTTAAATTACTTTCAAAATTATTTATAACGTATTGATGTTATGGTAACCTTATACAGAATTCTGATTATACCCTGATGTTGCATATAGAATACTAACACTGTTTTACCCTAGTGAAAATTTTGGAAAAATATATGTTATAGAACATAGTAAGGGTCATTTATAAAAAAAAATCGTGATAGTGTCTTAAAATACATGACATTGTTATTTTTGAAAATTTTTAATTTGACATTATTAGACATATTAATCACTGTGAAGACTTAAAAATGTTTCGTTTAACACTTCTTTGGTATACCTAGCGTGTGCAAAAAGATCACAAAAAAATGTTATGCTGTAAGAGAAAAAATTTTTTTTTTAAATTCGAATGATTTTTTTATTTGAAAAACTAGCGCGTGCATAGGCCTGACAACTTAAGGAAATGTTACTCATAAGAAGATGATTTCATGGTAAAAATATCAGATTAACTTTCCCGAGGGACATCTGATCCATGCTTACCCCGCTATACTCTTTCTAATTTGTGATATTGTGAAAGTGCCTTGTTTAGCACTTCTTTGGTGTATCTAGCGGTCGTAGCGTTTGCAAAAAAAATCACAAATAAATGTAAAGAAACAAAAATTTTTTTCAAAATTCGCTTAATTATTTTATTTGAAAAACTAACGGGCGCAGAGGTGTGATAGCTTAGGGAAATGTTTCTCTGAAGATGATTTCATTGTAAAAATATCAAGCTAACATTCTCCAGGCGCATCTGACGCATGCTTATCCTGCTACTTTCAAAGAGACTTTTTTATATAAATCAAGTTGCCGAGATTTACGCTTCTAAATTCATAGTGTCGACGAGTTCATCACTTTCTCTATTTTTCACGTACAAGTGTAAATAGTACTTCCATTCGCGCAATTCTCGCCAGTTACCCTTCATGAGAGTATTAATAGTGGTGGTGTAACCACATACCATCAACGTGGTTCTCGTTTTCGTGGTGAATTGCTCCGTTCCCTCCCACAAACAGCGCTCGGCGTTTCTCTGGAGGTGGGCCATCATCGGAGAGATCTGGTGGTACTGGAACTGGGGACAAATATGACATCGAGTTTTAAAATCCATACGCCGTATTAGTTCATGTATAAACCGACTGCAATTTTACGTGATTGGTGTAATTATATGTAATTAACTTTAAGAATTCCGTTTTATGAAGTATGATTTGAAGAAAATTATATAATATGGTGTATTTGACAAAGAAAAGTGTAACCAAACTGTGTTTGTATCAGTAAGTAAAGGCATATGTTACAACTATAAACTTAGTGTATTCTGGCCGTATAGACGAACATAGAGCTCGTTGACGCGTGACGATTTATAATTTGTCATGTTACCTATGAAGTGAATTGTTTTTGAATTTCTTTTTATTTATTTATTTAAGAAAATAATATAAACGTCAACAACAATAGCGTCTCGTTTGCTGTCCCTTTGTTATTCGTGCCACTATCATAAAAGATTACATTCTCACTCTCACTTATTTGTACGTTTATACGCCAGTATATGCTAAGTTTATGGTTAAAACCAGTATCACTTCGATTGTGAACCAGTGGTAGAGTATCACTTCGATTGTAACATATGTCGCATAGTCGATTTTTTTTACAAAGATATTATATTTCTTGGTATCGAATCAAAAGTATCGATACCCGGTCATCCCATCACATCGAATGGGAATGTATTAACTAGTGGTAGCATTCTTTCAAATATGTGTTATAACTTATAATTTATTTGTACTTATAACAAGTATAAATAAATGTCGCATATATGTACTATATAGGTACTTTTGTGGACCCCGAAAAAGTACATAAATAATACAAAAAATAATACGAAAAATAAAATTGTTTTATTAATAAAAGCACTGTCGCGTTAGCACGGCACGAATGCGTATATGTGAGTTGTGGGCATGATTACCGTTTAATGTAGCGATATACAAGGTGTTACAAAAATACCTTATACTACCGAAAGGGGTAGTTGACATACCCATGAAACTGAACAACTTTCCGCGAGGAACATAAGTCGAAATATGAAAAAAATTTTGGACCTCTCATACAAATTTATCAGCTGAGCGTTCTTTTTGTATGAGTGGACCAAAATTTTTTTTATGTTTCGACCCATGTTACTTAGCGAAAGTTGTTTAGTTTCATGGGTAAGTCAACCCCCTTTCGGTAAAATAGGGTATTTTTGTAACATCTTGTATATTTAGACTTATTTGTCTGTATGTATTTATAAATGATAAAGAGACGTGTACCTGGATGGTGGTTGAGGCCGTTCTCGGGCTCCGCGCCGGATTCGTCGGGCTTGTCGTCGGGCCTATCGGGCTTGTCGTCGGGCCTATCGGGCTTGTCGGGCACGTGCAACGGGCCCGCGCACTCCTCCGCTGTTGTCGACGTGGATGCGTGCGACGCCGGACTAGCGAGAGGGCATACGTACTAATATTATAATGGGGATGATCGATAATAATAATAAACTCAGACATTTTCACACAGCGCCATCTAGTCCCAAAGTAAGCAGCACAGCGCTTGTGTTATTGGTACTAGACAACTGATATACTACGTATATAATTTTCTTTTGTAAATAAATACATATTATACATAAACACCCAGACTCGGGGCGGGAATCGAACCCGCAACCCCCGTTTTCTTTCCGACGCGTTAAGCCGTTGCGCCACGGAGGTGGTCGATATTATCGAAACATCGATGCTGAGCGTGAAAAATCGATGTCTTAACAATCGATACATCGATGTTACATACATACATACATATCTTCACGCTGTATCCCCAACGGGGTAGTCAGAGAGGACGGAGCGCCAAGCGTTGCGATCCTTACATACTTCTTTCGCTTTCTCAAATCTCATCATTCTCCTCACACATTTTCGCCTAGGTATGCGAGTGCTTTTGACATTTCCGCCGGCTAACACTCTAGCTATTTGACCTTCATAAGTCAGCCTTGGTCTTCCTTGGCTTCTTTTACCACTCACTTTCGCTCTTATAGATTTTCTTCGTCAGTCTTTCATCACTCATTCTTTCCATCTGCCCGAACCATCTTAGCATTCCTTTCTTCATTTTTTCAATAACACTGTCGTGCAAGGCTGTCACTGCATCGATAATAACATCGATGTTGTGCATAAAAACTTCGAAAATCGATGTCTCGATGTCTTTGTTGTAAAACTTAAATCGAGGTAATAATGCAAGCCCATAAGGTATACAATTTACGAACGAAGTAGTTCTCAGATTTTATTTTAGATGTCCCTAACATACATTTTCATTTCTCATTTGATTATAGCACCAAAACATTAATGTTTTTATTTCAATATTTATATCAATGTTAACATCGATGTTTTTCTAATATCGCTCATTCCTATAATATAAAAAGGAAACTATCCGTTTTAAACTACTAAACCAATGAACAACATATGCACACGAAGTAGCTGTTACGTATCTTAGGATAAAACAGGATAATTTGCCAGTACCATATGATACTCATTAATTAGTATAACTAATTTATAATAATTTTTTATAATTTTATTTCAAATTCCTATACAATTTTATAAAAATTCAGCCAAATTTAAATCTATTAATCAATATGTATGCATATCGCTTCTCCACGAAGGATCGGTAGCAAAGTTTACACTTGACTAGTTACGCATCAAGGCAACTCAGTGCAAGATAAGGTTAATAAATTTTAATTTTGTGAGAATGTAGCTGAAGTAATATATAAACTAATCACATTAACTTATTGGAGAAAGTGTCAAATATCCTACTATAGATCAAATGTCAATGCATAGTTAATAGGCCGCACTCACCTGGGAACCATATTCTGCTCAATTTCCAACGTGGCACTGTTATCCTTGCTTTTGTTGTCTTTCTTCTTGGTGTTGCGCGGCTTCTTGGGCGGAGCTCGTGATATGCATTGCGAGCAATACCATTTGCCGCGCGGATTCTGAAACAGAGCAATGTAATGTTAGGAGTTACTGGGGAAATAAGAAATTATGGGAGATAAGAGAGACAAAACACCTGCAGAAATAATTTCTCGAAATATCAGAGGACACAATATCTCCTTTTCGTAGATTCCATTGATAGCAAGAAGTGAAACTAATACAATAAAGGACTGAAGAGAAAAAGCAGGCAGTTGGGAATTGATATGAGTTAGAGAGATGGAAAAATCGAGAATTAGGTAGACAATAGAGTAGGATTATTAACAAAAAGTGCTAGTGCCGGTGTGTAGTCAGTATTAAAAAACATAGGTACTTTCTTTTTTAATAATGTATACGTGAAAATGTATTGCACGCTATGGATCTTTGTAATAGGCGACGCATTTTACTTTGTATGCAATATGCACATTTAATATTTTGGTGTTTGGATGGATCGAGTACTTAACCTATAGAGTGGAAATGTTAATTTGCTCGAAAACAATTTCCGTCTAAACATTGCGCCGGTTACTGCGCTTCGATTGGATAGCCCAAAATTAAACAAAATACTAGGTGTCGGGCAAGCAATATTGTTTATTTTGCTAAATCTGACAATTCCAAAGGATTTTTAAAATGTTGCTTTACGTTTCGAATGACGGACGAAGTAGTTGTTAGTTTATATTCTAGATGTCACTAATATATACTTTTATTTTATTTTTGATTATATCACAAAAATATTTATAGTTTTTTGATATATTCGGACGTTTATGTTTACTTACTGAAATTGATATCAGGTTTGACAATGATGTTTTTCTAATATCACTCATCGCTACACCGCTGTAGGTGGGGATATATGGTGAGTGGTATACTTTAATTCTGGCAGAACGCCTTATGCGCTCTCGCCAACGCGTCCGGTGACACCGTAAAAGCCACTAGGACTAATAGCAATGAGGAGGGTTTTTACTCTGTTCGAATTTGACACAACTTAATCGACATAGAATTTGGCTGAATGTTTGTGGGAAACAAAAAACAAGATTATGGAATGGCGTCTTCTACGCTCGTCCCAGCGCGACTGGTAGTGCTGGGACGAGCGTGGAAGGACTCACTAGGGCTAACAGCTGAAGAGAAGGCTTTTGTTCAGTTCGAGTGTGACAAGTAAATGGATGTAGTGTGTGCGCGAGTGTGTGCGCGTGTGTGCGCGTGTGTGCGCGTGTACCTTGGGCAGCGGCGGGTAGTGGCAGTGGTGGTGGTAGGCGCGCGGGCAGAGCGCGCACGGGATGGTGCGGCCGCCGCCCGCCGCGCCGCCGCACACGATGCACACGCGCTCGCCGCGCGCCTTGTTCACGCACTCCCAGCAGTACCTGCGCGCGTTATTACTTATACGTTTCTTTTCTTCCTACTGACATTTATGGGTTTAAAAGCTTTTAATTTCTCTTGTACTTATTCTTTCATATATATCACTAGCAACCCACCCTGGCTTCGATGTTTGCAACGTACCAAATTTTTTTTTATTGAGATTTTCATACAAAAATACGATCCAAATTTCGGACTTTTCCAACTCGACTTTTTAAGCTTTTTAAAATCTATTTCATTTATATAAGTACAAATATACAGAATAGATTTGAATTGTTTCAAAGAGTAAAACTGATTTAAAGAATACTAATATATTGTGATGCTTTTTATGATGAATTTGTATTTTAATTGTGTGTAATCTATCTATATATATAAAAGGCGATGTATGTATGTTCCTTATGGACTCCGAAACGACTGGACCGATTATTTCGGTGAAATTTTCAGGGAATCTTCAGATTGGCCTAGCGGGTGTTCCTGTAAAGTTTGGGAGCGATCGGATCAGTAGAATTTCTTTTTTTGTTTTTTTTTTTGCACTATCAAAATAATTATGAAAACTGTTTAATTTATTTTAACTTCAACTAACGCCCAGTGAAACGGGCCGGGTTTGCTACAGTAATACATAAAATAGACTCACCAGTCTCCATCGGGGATTTTATCCATGCGCGGTTTGAAGCAGTACGTGTGGTAACCCTTGTCGCAGCCGTCGCACAGCAACAGTTGATCCTCATTGTCACCGCACAGACAGAACTGGCAGTTCTGATCAACAACATCACACTTTGTAAGTAATATCTGACCAACAATATCACATTTTGTAAGTAATACCTGACCAACAACATCACACATTATTAGGAATATCTTACCCACATGACGTTTTATAAGAAATATCTGACCAACAGAATCACGTTTTATAAGGAATACTTGACCAACAACATCATCTTTGTAAGGAATATCTGACCAACAACATCACCTTTGTAAGGATTATCTGACCAACAATATCACATTTTGTAAGTAATACCTGACCAACAACATCACACATTATTAGGAATATCTTACCCACATGACGTTTTATAAGAAATATCTGACCAACAGAATCACGTTTTATAAGGAATACTTGACCAACAACATCATCTTTGTAAGGAATATCTGACCAACAACATCACCTTTGTAAGGAATATCTGACCAACAATATCACATTTTGTAAGTAATATCTGACCAACATCACACTTTATAAGGAAGGCAATTCTGACCAACGACATACAACATTTTGACTAAAAATACCAACACACTTAGAACAATAATCAACAACACATTTAAGATTACCCTTAAGGTGTGTGTAAAATCTACACATATACAATAACTTGACTCTGTAACATTAATTCGCCCAAGGCATTCCAGAACCATACTCAATGTAAATTGAACTGAAAGGAATACGACATGCGATCAATAGCAGCATTTCTAACTATTCTCACGCAGACGATTCACATTTGATATCGTTCTGAAATACGGGCCTCGTTCATTCTTTGTAGGTATTCAGACCTCTTTACATTCGTGAAATATTTCAACAAACAACACTTCATAAACAATATGAGTTAATACATACATATCTTCACACTGTATCCCCAACGAGGTAGTCAGAGAGGACAGAGCGCCAAGAGTCGCGGTCCTTACACACCTCTTTCGCTTCCTCAAATCTCATCATTCTTCTCACACATTTTCGCCTAGATATGCGAGTTAATAAACTTACATAATATGTTATATGAGTTAATAATTGCCTTAATAAATACTTTTGATATTAATTAAACTCCTAACAGTTAGAACATACATAAGCGCTACACAGTTATTATTAAACTGGCTATGAAATGTTCCTGCTAAAATTTTTCTACGCTTCTCTAGTTCCACTGTGTGAGGTTCTGAGTTTTACTCATTATATGTAAAAAAAAGTGAAAGTGTATATAAAGTAGTTTTGTCGATATATTTGTCCATGCGTAGGGAGGGATGTTCTTACCGCCTTCATGATGCTCTTGTCCCAGGCTACGGCAGATTCCAGAGCCTGTAGAAGCATAGCTAACTGCGCAGATGTACTGCAGCGACCCACTGCGTCGCGCCACGTGGCTAGACCACGCGCTATGCCTTTGTTCTCCACTGGGGGATGAGAGGACTTGGTTACATTCAATATATACTTTTCTATTACTAATTTTATCATATTAACAACTATCCTCGCGGCTTCGTTAGCTTTAATACTATATCATATCCTAAACCTTCCCAGAATAAATACTTACGATTATGAATAACGAATTTAAATTTTAAAGAGAAATGAAATTCAAAACATTTGTACTAAATCCTATCACAAGTTTTCTTTATGAACTTCAAATCCACATTCATCTTGGGAAAAAACCTGCGATAACAACTGGCAAGAATCTTAGGCGTTATAAAAACGGAGTGTATTTTATTATTATAGCGAAAAAAACTCACTCTCATCACCCTTCTTGTGGAATTTCCGTGTTTTGCCAGGTTCAATTACTGACCAAACCAATTCGGGATATTAAGTTGTGGCAATTAACTAATGCTTAATTTGGTTGTGTTTATTATCATTTAACATCACTATGTCTGTCATTTACAAAGAATTTGTAACACCAGACAACGAATTATAAAATGAGCCAAACAAAATCAAATAAAATTTAGATGTGTGGGGTACTGTTTTCTAACGAATTGGCGTCCGATCAGTTTATGTGATAACTGATAATAAATGTGTGTCGCATCATCGTAGGTACAGGTGAGTCAGCTTATCATATTTGGCTCACCGTAGCTGCTGGAATAGTCTCTAGAGTTAGAAAGTCGACGGTTATTTTATTATCAGAAAATTACCTTTAGTCTCGACAGCATTGTCGGTGTTCTGTGGAGGAGTCGATGCGTTACCATGCTCGCCTTGGAGGACAGCGCCGAGAGTTGCTTCTGTAGTACTGGAAAATTATGATTATCATAGAATTTGGCCTAATCCTGGCGAATAAATTGTTAGCGAGCTATGGCTGGGTCTCCGCAAATTACCTTTGCAAATGAGAATAGTACTTAATTTATGAAATAACCTTAGAGACATTTATTGTTTTTATAGAGCACTGGTGCTTGATTATAATCGATACCATAAATCTGGTTTGCAAATCGTGAGTACTGTGTTCTCAAAATTGCTGAGATTTTTTTTTGGAAAATTTGAGAATTTACTAATATTTTCAATAAAAGAAGATAGCAAGTGTAAGTAACAAATCATACTCATTCAACTTCATTGCATACTGCCAAGTTGATATTCCAAAGTTGCTGCCAATTCAAAGTTTGTTTGGAATGCAATACTGATCATTTTCCCGAAACTCATCTTCGATAGCCATGACGTTTTCTAGAATTTTCAGTGGTACTTTTAGGGAAAAGGTGGGAGAATAGCAATAAGTGCTTTTTTTCTAAAAAGTGTGAAAAAACCCGAAAATCAAAATTTATTTTTTGAAGTTCATGTCTGCCTTTTGATTGCCATTTACTATAATTTTTCGAATCTCGATAAATTACGTTAATGTCTAAAAAACGCCCATAACAGTTTCCATAATTTTTCGTTCTTACAATTTTGGTATAGGACATGTACATTTTGGAGCATTCAAACAAATATTTACCATTGCACAACGCTGCAATGAATCTGATTCTAAACAGTAATAATATTCAACAATTCCAATTAAAACAACCACAAAGCTACAATTTTGAAAACAAGCCAATCCATGCTACCAAATATAAAATACTTTCTAATTTACGTACCTTCACCAAAGAATATTTGTTTCACCTACCCACATATCGCTCCCTTGTTTTTTTAATTCAAATTGGAAATATTCAGTACTACTTATATTTATTTTAGCTTTTGCCCGCGACTTCGTTCGCACGAAATTCAAAAACACACAATATCTTTGTTAATTGCAGCATATGTGTTACTCTGATGTATGAGCTATATTATTGTAAAGTTTCATTAAAATCCGTTCAGTAGAAAACTACTACGTGAAAGAGTAACAAACGTCCGTACATTCTTACAAACTTTGACATTTATAATATTAGTAGGATTAAAAATTGTTCAACATTGTTTTAATTCTGAACAAAGGTAATAAATCCTCAATGCGTTTTCTTGCGTTTCCTGAACACAAATGTTGAATTTTGAGTGGCAAAACACATGTCGATTTATTAATTTAACTTTGAGGATATATAACTGAAATTGAATTTTCTATACAAGTAAACCTACAAGCGCACTAAGTAATTTTTGTAGTCACATCTATCGGCTAGGAAAAAAACCTACTGAGAACTACTGCCGACAAACTCAGTTAACAAAAAAGTAATATGGTGGATGCCAACAGTACTTTGTTTATTGTATAGACTAAGGTGTTACTTTGCAGAAATCCATTTTAATCTGATGAATTTCTAAAATCTTTAGCTATTTTCCGCGAGAACTCCATAAACCACCGATCGACACGTGGTTCGCCTCTCAACGAAGCATCCTCAGGATATTCCAGAGATCAGACTCTGTCAACTAACCAGCACCGAATCTCCGAATCAAAGAATGCACCGAATTCGGTGCTAGTTAGCTGCCCGAGTCTGATCTTTGAAATATCCTGAGGATGTTTTGTTGAGAGGCGAAGCACGTGTCGATTGGTGGTTTTAAGAGTTTGAGCGGATAATAGTTAAAGATTTTGGGAGTTCATCACAGTACTTTGTTTCTTTGTATGTTTGAATTGTGTTTTATTATACCATAGCAAGATTTATTTTAATGTAAATATAAAATACAAAAAAAAAGAAATAAAGTTCTGGAAAAATGAACATTTTTACGTGTCCATGATACATATGACACAGTGGATCCGTCGGAGTTACTACCTAAAAATTTGCAGACAGCGACAGTCACGCGATCACTGCGTAATCGGTGACTAATTGTAATACAAAATTGGCGTCATGTGTGACGATTGCGTATCTATTATTCTATGACCTTAAAATGCACTTTTCGCTGTAGAACTATCGCCACTGTACAAATTACATTACACAGATATCCCGCGATATTGGCTGTCGCATGCTGACTGCAAGTTACATAATAAGCTAACACACTTCACAGATAATTTTGATGAGTAATCGCTACAACCAATAGTGAATGTATAACGTGAATTAGACTGGTGAAAGTGAACTATAATTACGTGCCACTAATCAATGTGTCGTGTTTGGGTGTTTTCGTGCAGTGTGTTTCGTGCTATGTAATGGGTACGTTCCACTTAATATTGGGGTGAACGCTGAATTATACGTTACATTATAATACATCAAAGCAATAATTGTGGCGCTGGCAGAGCAGGACGTGAGAATTGCCGCTACGTCATAAGTAAGAGCGAAACAGTGACATTGTGTCGTCACTCCGAATGCGCAAGCCTTGCCCATGAAGTTTTAATTTTACGTATAATAAAATATGTTCAATTTATTAATACAAACTCAGGATCATTTTTTTAATTACTAATTATAAAATTATTACACAAGTGCTTTAAATATGAAATGAATTAAAATGCGCTAAGTTGTTCACTGCACAAGCGTCGAATTGAAAGTGAGCTAGGTGTGGTCCTTGAGCTTCAGTTGAGTGGAATTTAGGAATTGTTTTGAACACTCAATCTAGTACTTGATAAATTTCGTTGGGGTAACTGATAAGACACGAGTAATTGGAACTTTCGCATCTACGGTTAATACATTTTACATATTAATATCTAAACCATTCCTTTGACATATAAAATCACTTTTGCGCGGGATGTTCTCAATCTCTGACTCAAAGTGAAGTAGAGTTCTCCAGACAAATTGACGTGTTATTCATGTAGTTAATCGAGAACTCGTCCATGTGCGATATCTTTCCACCCAATATACAATTGACAGTAATGAATTTAAGCCACAATGTACATGGTACAATATGCAGTGACATCTCTTTCCACCCAATATTCAATTGATAGTCATAAACATTACAATGTACATGATACAATATGTAGTGACTATGACAGTAGTGATTTAAGTTAGTTAATTATTTCCATGACAATCAGTATAATTGTTAGGGTTTCACAATATGATAGGTCCTGCGCACTTGGTGGTTATTCGCCATCTCATCAAACGAAAACGTCAAAGTTCTAACTAGCCAATAGCAAAACCGTGATTCAAAAATGGAACGCACCCATCGAACATCCAAACAAAAACCAAATCTACCCACCACAGTCCAGATGTTAATAGATAAATATCGTACTTTACCTAGCATACCTTTGTACCAGCGGTGGTTTGAGGTATCGCCGCTCGATGTGCGCCTCCACGGCGGCCAGCTTGTGTCGCGCGCGGGCCACCACCTCGGCGCCCGACGCGTCCGCGGGCAGCGCCAGCCGCGACGGCCGCCAGCCCTTCACTTGCATGGACGCGGCCGCCACGCGCTCCTCCAGCTGCTCCACCTGACACACCGCCTTTGTTTATTTATATTTCTTAAGGCATTGGTAACAACACCATCAGCCTAATGACGTCACTTCTGGACTAATATTCACTCTCCCTAACACTCCTCCAATAAAGTGATAGTAGGCCTTACAGCAGCCTTACCATGAGTTTAGGCCGTCGATACTCGATAGCGACCGCGTCAAATTTTTGCATGACGATTCTTAGTTCACTATAGTAACCGCTAGGGGCGCTACCCAATTATTCATACAAAGTTTTACGTTGTCGATAGCGAGTATCGACGGCGTTAACTCATGGTAGAGGCGCTGAAGTTAAAAATGACTTCTTGGGAGAGCGCCAGAACTTCAGCTACCCATGTTTATTTAGACATACTCCATTCTTTTCACTTGCACAGAACTTTAAAACACAATATACTATCACTGTTGTACTTTAAAACTCCTAAAAATGAAAAAAATATAAAATCTAAATAAAATGACAACCTCACTTCTCCCGTCCCCGCCAAAAAGTCATCTTTGTTAACTATCGTTATCCCCACATTGTATAATAGTAGTAAGGAGAAGGCATAATTACCTGCGATATAATAAATTCGAGTCAGTCTTGTCGCGGACAGAGAATACGGCAGTCAGTTGTAGTAATCGGATTGTACGAATACTGCTAGGGTGTGATTATAATGTAACCTTTTCATTGTTCGTTTATAACTGATATGATTTTGGTGAGATATTATACCGACACTGATAATGTAATAATGAATATTCGTAACAAAAATTATGTCTTCATTTAAAAAGGACGTTTTTTAAACAGACAATCGAGGGAAATTGAATGATTCGTATTTAAATAATTTCTTGTTTTTCTCTTCGTGTAAACGTGGTATACAAAAAAAAAACATTTGTTTTAATTTGAACTTTTGATTTTATAAGCAACAAGTCATTATTTTGGTTCAAAAACGTAGTTATCTTTTGCGATGAAAATTATCAATTTGAATTTTTTATTAATAAATTTTAATAAAAGTGACCCATTTTAATGTCACGTAGTGTATAATATCGCGTGACTGAAATAGAAAGTGAATGGACTGCAATAATTTTTTCACCTTATGAGTGTTGCATAAGGTTGATTATAAAATGGATTTACCGTTTCGGGTGTTTTCGTCGATTGTCTTTTCGTGTCTAAGCGAACGAAGATTAACGACACGCCATACCTTTAGTGTGTAACTGTACTAACCATAGCGAGAGTTTGCAAGTCCTGGCGGCGCGCAGCCGCCGCATCGAACGAGCCCGGCTCGTCGGGCGTGGCCACCGCGCCGGGCTCCGGGCCCGGTGTCAGCTCCGTCAGCACAACATCGCCTTTATCGATGTACAGCTGCGAATACACACATTCATATTATTTTGACAGAAGGCCAGACTATGAGGAGATTTGGGACGTGGGGTGTTGCCAAATAGAGCAACCACACACCTATATAGTATAGTGACATCGACTTTGTCGATGTCCAAAATAAACATACTTTTATGAAGGCTGGCGAGACTGCAGCGGATCTGGAATGACGGTAGTGCTGCTAAATCAACAGCAATGTATAACGGTTGGACTGTTTATGCACATATAAAAATATAGTGAGCTGTCATGAAATAATGTCTTAATAAGACTTAATTCTATGAAATTTTGCATCATTTTACAATGGAGAGAGAGAGAGAGAGACAGCAGACAATGTCAAAAGCACCCGCATACCTAGACGACAATGCGTGAGGAGAGTGATGAGATTAGAGACCGCGACGCTTGACGCTCCGTCCTCTCTCGACTACTCCGTTGGGATACAGCGTGAAGATATGTATGTATGTTACAGTGGTATCCCGAGACTTTATTAATATGTTGAATGTTTTGATGTGATGAGTAATTGCTGATACAAAATCTTCAGCAGACATCCACCTACAAAGAGTCGTTGCACCAAAACACTAACGAGATGAGAACCTAGATATTCGCTAGCACATAATAAAGAGCTTAATATAGTATACACTAACCTTATTATTAATGGTGGGTAGGTGCTGCATGAGGGCTGCGTGTAGTTCCTTCTCTCTCGCACCACGGGGATGTAATGCGGCTAATAATCGCCGTAGTTGTTCGCACTCCGTGATGCGCCACCACCCATGTCTGGGAATGACGTCACGTTAGACAGCAGTAAAATTTAAATCGCAATAGCCACAGGAAACAATTAACGACAACTAAGTGGTCAACAGTTTACATTACACGAAATACCTAAGAGATATATAAATTGAAAAATATTTTTGATCAGCACACACACACACACACACACATATGTATAGTTGGTTTTTTGAAACACACATGGAACTCAGTATTTAATTAAGAGCCCCTATGCAACTGAATTTGTTCATTACCCCTGCGCATACGGAGACAACAACAAAGTTGATTTTCGCAATTGCGGTTCAATTATATTTTAGCGCGGAAAAATTTCAACATTTGTATTTGCACATAAATATAATTTGCACTTTGATCACATAACTAGATACACAATCAACGCTCCAAAAATGTCCGAACCAAATGTGCGCTAAATGAGTATTCAAGCGCACTTCTGTTTTAGTGGTATTCGAAAACGATAACAGCGAACATGTCAAAGTACTCCTTCAAAAATTGCAAAAATAACACACCTAGAACGCTAAAAAAAGACGCGAGTTCTTATTTTCGGTTAATAAATAAATAATATTATTTACGTGTTCATTATTTCGTTATAGTAATAACGTTACATAGCTCTTTTTTATTAAATTCGTAATCATATTTTGAAATATTGCCTGACAATATTTGTCTTATCCTTGTCACTTTCACGTAACAAATCAACGTAGCAACATAGCAACGCAAATAGATTATTTGAATTATATTTTATGCACGAGACGTAAGATTGCATTTTAAATATTTTATTTGACAAACTTCGTTTCAATGTCATGCAAGAATCGTTTACGAGCGTTTATAACCTTATGGTTTGACAGTAAGGTCTACTTTAGATTAACAATATTGCCGATAATACTTTACGATATTAAAAATATATACGTCAATTCGGACAATAATTTGTTTAAATTTTATAGGAGATTGTGAATCTTATTATATGTGATCGAAGAATTTGCAAGAAAACCACATTAACAATTAAAAAACTGGTTTTCGAAATTTGAGAGATTATAATTACCTATACATTTTAGTAAAAATCATTTCAGATTCTGTAGAATTTCGGAGATGCAATGGAATCTTTTGTACAAAACAGGGTTTTTCTGGAATTTTCTTCGAGATTTTTTTTCAATGTAATGCTATTTTTACATTTAAGAATTTCAAGGTTGAAGTTGTATGTATCCGATTATCTAACTCTCAGTCTTCCTAGATATCGAGATAAGGGTTACCAAACACACCAAAGTCTGGATAGGTGGCCGCATTCTTAAAACACCCCTGATATCTTGCCTTTTTAAAAGGCTTGTGAAACCTATAATTAATTGTCGGTTCAAAATTTGACTTTTAGTTTAAATTTAGTTTCCTAAACCCTTTGATCACAAATAAAGAACTAAATTCAAAATCTCCTGTAAAATCTAAACAAGTTATTGTCCAATTTGACGTATATATTTTTAAAGTAGTACTTATAGTATTACTGGTAATATTTTGTTAATCTAAAGTAGATCTTACAGTCAAACCATAAGGTTATAGAAGCTCGTAAACGATTCTTGCATGACACATATTTAAAATGCAATCTTACGTCTCGTGCGTAAAGTATAATTCACATAATCTATTTGCATTGCTATGTGCATCATTTTGATTTGTTACGTGAAAGTAACAAGGATGAGACATATATCGTCATTTGATTGCACATTTGGTTAGGATATTATTGGAGCGTTGATTGTGTATCTAGTTTTTCATTTGTAATCGAAGCCTAAACCTGCAAATTATACTACTACGATTTTTCGCGCTACTTTCAGTAGCAATAGGCACAGTGGAAGGTCACCTCACTCATGTATGTAGAAATATATACCACGATAATAATAATAATACTCCAGACAATTACAGATTGTGTGACCCCATACTAAGTAGTAAGCTTGTACTATGGGTACCACACAACGAACTCTGGGGAGTTCCCAGTAACACCCTGACTCCAAGCCAATATAGAAAAGTTCGTTTCCTAAATTGACTTGACCGGGGATCGAACCCGGGATCCTAGCTTGGAACGCAGATGCATATGCCACTGCGCCAACGGGCCAGTCGATACATACAAAGATACATACCATACCATACATACCATACACGTAGACAGCGTTTTTAGGACAAAACTTTTAATTTAAAAATAAAATGTCTCTATGAAGAAAAAACATACTTTGTAATTAGCTAAAATGAACAGTATCTAAAATAAATACAACAGAATTATCATAAAAGGATGTAATTATTTCTGTTTTAGCCGAAACTTTGCTTGTCTCATTGTCGGTTGTAAACACTTGCAGGTCACTGCAATTCCATATCGTACCTTAGCTCCTTAGGTACGAAGTTCCCTTCCAGCTTCTTGGGTAGTCCATTCTGTTTGCAGTAGTCCAGCTGGTCCAGCTCTTCGGCTGTCATGTGTATGGGTGGAGGACTGTCGCATGTTACGTACGTAGAGAGTGCGTTGAAATTCAAAAGACCCAAACTCGTCAGGTTGTTGGCTTTAGCCTTCTGTATAGAAGCCTCCTTTTGGGCATCTGCTTGGAGTTCTTTCTCTAAGTCGTTGTCCTGTAAACAAATTACATTTCTTTGTATTAGATTTCCAGGGCGAAATTAAACAAATTTCGCCCTGAAATTAATGAAAAGTTGGGAACTAGAAGCACTTTTCAAGTTCCTTAAAGTATTCTTAAATAGTTCAGTATTGTTAAAATGAGGACTAAATCTTGGAATGGAAATAAGGCTATTGAATTTTTACAAATATCTTCGGTTGTTCGTACTAAAGACAGTCTCAAGTCTAATGTAATTGCCTGTACGCATGTAAGATCAAAGGTCACGAAAATCAGTTTTTTATGTTCGATTTACATTGGTCAAGTGTTTAGCGAAGTAGATAAGTATAGTGAGTAAGTAGAGTGGTGTAAACTGATCGGACAGTAGATATAAGTATAGAAAATATTGCTTTAACATTTGAAAAATACAGGTACCTATGTGCAATTTCTTTGTAAGAAATCTTCTTAAGACGCATACACGTGATAAATTATAATTTTGAGATAGGTAAAGACGAAAGTATTTACAAAAATTCAGCACCCTAACCTTCACTCTTGAGATTGGATCCCCAATTTGACTGGATTAGAAGTAATAAGATATATTCACAACCAAAAATACCAAAGCAGTCGTATTTTAAATTATATGCTGTTCAGATGTCGGCACTTACCTGTTCTTTGTTCTCTTCCTCATTTGCCATTTCCATCTCTTTCACATTCCCTTTCAAACTATTGTCTATCATATCTTGAGCCAAGCCAGACATCGTCAAACTCGAGTCTGCGTACACGCTATTTGAGGGTACTTGCACACTTGTGACCATACTATTCAATGTGAATAAACTGGGGTCATTCAGCAAATGCAAATTGTTTGAAACGTCCCATTTATGACCTTGACATAAAACTACTTCAGAGCAAGTGTGTTCATTGTCACAATACGTCGGTATTTTGTGTTCAATATGATTTCTCTCAGTCTCATTGCTGATCAAAAATGAGCTCTCGTGCCTAAGAATAGAGAACCATTTTCCTTCTAGGATTTTAGTGTATAGGTGGGTGTGGGCTGTTTCTGGTGGCATTATTTCCTTCTTGATTACTTCTTTGCTTTCGTTTTCATCTTTGATTTCAGCTTCGGCTTTCTTTGCTGCAGCCAACTGGTTGGAAACAGCTTCAGCCATCTTCCTTAGTTCTTCTAAATTATTGACTAGTTCATCTTTATCTTCTATATCCTCCTTCTCTTCGCTCTTGATGTTCTCAACTTTGACTATCTCCTGCGGTTTGTCCATTGGTTCAGCTTGAGTAGCATACAAAGGTTTGTGTGTCGGTTTTTGAACTAGGAATGCTGTGGGGATGGAGTCTTCTATGTCAAGCATATCTTCTTGCTCTTTATTCTGTTTTTGTTGTATGTATTTCTCTTCCATTTTTATTGACGACCCTGAAAAAAACAAAATATTAGGAAAATTGAGACTATAATAACAAAAATACATAATATTATTCTCTCTCTGTTAGACCTAGAACTGGCCAATGAGTGACACGAGTTTGTGGAGTTATATTCTGAAATCTCTCAAACGGATACTCAACTACTGAAGTTTAATAACTAATAACTTATATATTTTATCAATATAATTCAATAAATTTTTTTATAGTCATATGGTATGTACATGATTTTTAATTTTGTCTAAAAACAGAACTTTTCAAAAACAGTCATCTAATTAGTTTTATAATTATTGTAATACATTCCTCATGTAGTTTAAATTTGGTTCAAGCAATAACTTCTAGTAACCTTACCTTCAACTTTACAAGTGCCATGTTTAACGTTGGGCTCATATTTTATAATCTGTGTATGATCACTCAAGTTAAGCTCTGATTTTATACTCTTGAGTTCAAGTTCTGTCTTAAGAGCTTCTTCTTTCTTCAATGCTTCAGTCTCGGTGTCTTCTTTCTCTGGTTCCAGTGGGATGGGTTCTATTTCTTTTTTAGGTTCTACAATATTAAGAAAAGTATCTTTTTATTTTATAGGAATTACTCTTTACTTTACAGAAAATGAAGGAGCAATTTAAGTACAAATTTCTAACATTTACACTTGTTAAATGTACAATTCTGACGAAGTAATCTACTTATCTGGTACTAGCTTTTAACCACGGCTCGTTCGAGTGGTTCTTGTAAACGGTAGTCTATTTTGACAAGCAGTACAGCCAGTCTCATTTCATTACTCGAACAATTTTGTTTCTATTTCAATAACTACATAATACAAAAACTAAACGGAAAACGCCAATTCAATGGTTTCTTTCACGCGAAAACTATTAAACATTGCACATAGAATGGTTGTATCTCTAGCCAAAATATAGACTACCATTTGTGGGTGCCATGCGAATAAAATTATATATTATCTGTATAAAAACAGAATGTTTTTTTCATGTGAAAATTTAAACCAATTAAACTATGCACACGAAATGGCCGCATATAAAAACCAGTGTTTTCTAAACTCACAGCGTAGGACATACCTTTCATCTTTTTCTTGTTTTCCGTATTCATCTTCTCCATGGTTGCATTATTCTCCAAGTTCTCCTGGTAACTCACTATCTCAGGCTGCGCAGACTCCATAGCCTCCACAAAGATTCCGCCGCATTTGCCCAGAGACCAGTACCGACGCCAGTATCTGTGAATATTTATCAATATTGACACAGATCTTTGCGAATACTAATAGAAAATAATAGTGAATAGTGATAAACCCACAGCATACTAGTTACTTAGCGAGGACATTACCTCAAAGCTCACAAAAAAGCTGGGTTTTCTGCAAGTATCCCTACTTAATTTGATTTTGTTTTAAGACGCAGGATAGCTTTTCGCCGTAACCTTAGCAGTTCCAAGTCCGTGAAAATGATCATATGAAATTGTAACAGATCCCGGGTTGTCTAACGGGGACGTAGACAGACCAACATCCTTCTTTCTTAGTGATTCGCTATTAACGCAGCAAGAGAATACCTAGCATTTTGTAGAGCATAGACTAGTCACTGACAGATAAGTTCATTATCAGAGGAGCGCCTGTAGTGGAATCCTCTCTAATCATTAGGAGCTAATTCAAGGCGTTCGAATATAGAGAACCGTGGGCGTGAAGGGTCATCTCCTGATCTAAACTAAGTTTTTTTTTATTCTGTCCGCTGTCATATGGTAGCTAGTTACTACAAAGAATACTGTCACTCACCTATCCTGTCCGTAACAAGTGGCTCTGAGAGAGTGTGATCCTGCTATTAATTGTTGTAGTTGCTGCTCTGACTGGCGGATCAACTTCTCCAGTTTACGGGACAATTCCTCCGACGATAGGTTTTTATCTTCATCCTAAGGAATAAAAGTAATCTGACAAATATAAACGGAGTGGAGAATGTACGCATGAATGGCTTAAATGGAATGAAATGACTTGTTTTTGAAAAAGCAGCGACAAAAATTGTACTGTAGCCGTCATTACGAGAAGCTAAGAAATTATATCCATTCTTATTGGAATCTGTTTGAAAGTGTTTGCTTTAATAGTTTTGACGTTTGTTTTGTTATTTTTTCCACAGTTTATATACTGACCTCCTCAGGTTGTGTTCCTTCACTCTCCAAGTCACTCAATACCTCATCGCCCATAACGCTGTCCTTATCTAACTTAGTGTCAGTTGGCGAACATTCTTCCTTGTTGTTATTTAACAATTCCTTATTTTTCATGTTATTAGACACATCTTTCAATGGTGACAATTCCTTGTCGCTCTCTTCGACAGTCGGATGTGGAGATGGAGGTATATCAGGTGTTGTAACTTTCTCTCGCTCGGTTTCAGTCAATTGTTTCTCCTGCTCTTTCTGCTCTAATAATTTCTCTGTTGGTGGGGTTTGTTCTGCAAAATATAACGAAACATGTATTAGTAGTTTTGCATCACCATACTACTAGAGAATATTATTCAACTGTCTGTCTAGAGCACTGGTTCCCAAACTTATTTTGTCTACTGAGTCGAGAGCTCATGCAGTCGTTGTCTAAGATGCCTCCTAGCTAAATGAAATTACAAATAACCCCCCAGGCCTCTACACAACGCCCCCATTTTTTTTCTGGGTCTCTTACCGCCCCCCTTTAGGCCTGCAGCGCCCACAAGGGGGCGTTATCGCCCACTTTGGTAATGGCTGGTCTAGAGTGTCTAGACAACTATAATCAGAGTTCTATCTAAAAAACACAATGGACGAAGTCATAAAGAGTTGCTCTTATCGCAGAGTGTCAAAGGAATTTTCTTGTCTCTCTGTCTATCTCATTGAGCGTAACCACGAGTGAAACAGCTATAGTCAAGTATGGATCACACTATCGATGTAATTCGTGTCAGCTCATGACAGACTTCACGTCGTACATTACTGAAATAATTATTTGCAAAATACTCGTAAATATTAGGTGTTTTGGCTTCTAGTATTCACAAAAATAAAAATATGTCATTATTTAGATGTGTATTTGTAGTACTGTGACCCATCCCGAGTCACATACTCATACACACACATAAAAGTGTAGAAACTAGGTCGCCGAAAAATGGATACGCTCTCAGATCAAATGCTCCGTCGATTTGATTCCTGGTCCGAGATATAATCATCCATCCAATAGATAACTGAACGTGAAGTTAATTACCGAAGCACCATAACTCTACGTGTGTCTCAGTTTGTATCAGTTAAATATTTACCGTTTTCGTTCATATGCGGCGACACTCTGCTGATGTTCGCGGTGCTCTCTTCAACAAGTCTTTGCATTCGCTCCAAAGCCAATGCTTGTTGTTTTTCTGCTTGTTCGGACCGTAACTTGCGCTGGTGTAGCACTCTTACTCTAAAAATAATGTAATGTAACAATACATCTTTTTATAAACAGTCCACATTTTAACTAATATTTCCTTTGTTTTACTCTTTGGGTGCCCCTATTATCATTTCTCAATTTAGTACTATAAAACAAGAAATTGAGTATTCTGTCGGGTCACTTGTATCACATTCGATTTTTCGAACGTAACTCGTTTTATACAAAGCTATGCAATTTTTTTGTGGACCAGTCTCAACATTAGCATCGACACTTTATTCTATGTCTCTATTGCAAGTTAAATGCTAGTAGCACAGATTAATTAGTTACTAACATAAATAAGTAGTAAGTAGAAACAGTGCTGCGATGAGATGACGGATAATGGATAAATATTGAGTGACGGATGGGCATTTTTTTTTTTTTTATTTCATGTAAGTGGCTATGCAGGTCCTACCAGACCCGTATCACTGCGACCAACTTGATCTATTGTGATCGCCGACGGATGGGCAGCTTTTTATATTTATTTACGTAATTTTAGTCCTAATACAATCTCGTGATGAATTCTTAAATTTTTGGGTATCTTTCGCCTGAATCCTTAAATTTATTAAATAACACGTGTTTCGCATCTTTACGAAGCATCTGCTACTTTACGAATCTACGCAATATACTGTCTAGTTATGCCTAATGAGTAGCTAATATTTCAAAAGGATAGCAATGAGTTCCAACCATGGTGAACTTAACGTATAGAGCCGAAATATCGGACCATCCTACGCGCCACTGCGCAGTTTATTGCCACTAATAAATATCAACTCTCGCTCGCATCAAAACTGTACATAATCAATACTGGACCTGCATGTACTTCTACATCGCTGTGTTTTCCAACAGATATTTAAATACTTGTCGGAAAAGACACGGAGCAATGTGTGCTCTTGCGACTGTTATGAGAAATAGGTACCTAGTTTTACAAGAGACGAACTACTCCATTAAATACCACGTTAAGACAAAGTTAATGTGCAAACGACAGAAAACTCTTTGTAACAATTATTACGTAGATAATTGGAAATTTAATAATGGCAAACAATCCGTCGGTGAAATGCTATCGCACCGGCCGCCGTAGTCTAACAGAGTCTCAGTGCCGGCCCCGACGTTCCGTTAGCGCGGTATCCCTTCCAAATCGGAAGTCGCGCATTGCCATAGTATAGTCAAATGAGTGGCTTTTATTATTTCCACTGACATACTTATATCATTATATACTTACTGTTCTATTCGGTGGTGTGGCAAAATTAGCAAAAAATTCAACTATAAAACAGAAACAATCTCATTTTATCGGTAAGTAATGTGAATATACAATTTTGAGATTTGTATTCATTTTATCACGGGTCAAGTTAAACTGGTTTAATAATTGACGTGTTTAATGACTTATATTTCGTATTTTCATCTATTATCTATGCGTCTCGTTTCACCTAAGTGCAACCTCTATACGTTATCTCAATCTATTCATATGCACGTGCACATAAGTTTTGTTTGATTTTGGGCTGACCAATCAGCGCGCAGTAACTGCAGCAGTGTTCAGACATAAAATGTTTTGAAACAAAATAAACGACATTTCCACTCTATAGGTATGTTAAGTACTCCATGGTTCCAAGTCACTCTGTATCAGGGCTCAAAATAGCAATTATTTATAGTCAAATTAAGTTTAAACCAACCAAGAAAAAGTTTAAACTAAGAGGTTAAAAGGTTCGTTTCTGCTCACATTAAACTGTCTTGTGATTCTTAGTCTGTATTAACGGATTAATAAGGGTTAGGGAACAGTTGTTAACTTTTATTAATAAGTTTCGAATTTTGTGTTTTATATACAAATACAATACTAACTTTCTAATTTTCATGTCTAATAGATATCGTTCCTTCTTTAATTGATTGAGGTGTTCTAGGGATGCGTCGATCTGCCTCAACACCGCTTTATTCTGCAGCAACTCATCACACAGGAAAGCCAGAATCTTCGTTTTGGTGGTCGGGTTCAACGCCACGAAAGGTTTGTCACGTAGAGTGTCTGTAATTAATGTGTATTAAAACAAAAATTGTTGCAAGCTGTGGGTAATCAAATACCGATTAAGGGTGCAGTGTTCATTTTCGTTCAGCAATTCCTATGGTATACGCTTCGTTTGCAAAAATCCCGCATCGCAGTTTTAATGGTACATGACCTTCGATCAGAAATAAAGAACTAGATGCACAATCTCCTGTAAAATCTAAGCAAATTATTGTCCGAATTAACGTATATATTTCTAATATCGTATAGTATTATCGGTAACATTGTGTTAATCTAATTAGACCTTACTGCCAAACCATAAAGTTATAAAAGCTTGTAAACGATTCTTGCATGACATTAAAACGATTTTTGTAAAAAAATATTTAAAATGCAATCTTACGTCTCGTGCATAATATACAATTCAAATAATCTGTGACTCACTCAATGTGCACTCAAATACTTATTTGAGCGCACATTTGGTTCGGACATTTTTGGAGCGTTGATTGTGTATCTAGTTTTTTATTTGTGATCGAAGTACATGACACGTCATCGCTCTAGATTAATTCACCTGACAGCTTAAAGGTAGCGTTGTTGTGCAGATACTCATAGTAAGCAGCATTCTTGGTGTTGGATTGCGTGTGCAGCATCTCCACGTCTGTTTGGTGATGGTCGGCCACGCGTCGTTCCCGCTCACGTTCCGCCGTCAGACCTGCCAGTTAAGATTATAATCAATATTATTACGGGGTTTGGTATCGTTATGATATTCTAATAATTTATAATAAACTTGCACTTGTAAATACTTAATTCCTAACCGCAACCATCCCTTTCCCACATGCACACTCTTCTATTCACAAATCATCTCTCGATTGCTATGCCCTGTGCTCATGACCTGCCGTAACAAAACTATTTAAATTATTTCTCGCATATATTTAAACGAGTGTGCTTGCATTTCCACAAGAGATTGTGTTATAGTTGCAACGCTCCTAATGCACAGGTTTGTTTATTATGAATCTGTGTATCTGTGATGATACTGTGGTAGCATGAACTAAATCGCCAAACGAAGGAATGCAAATCAAGTAAGTGTGCATGTTTTTCGGTCCTTACACACTTCTTTCGCTTCCTCAAATCTCATCATTCTCCTCACACGTTTTCGCCTAGGTATGAGAGTGATTTTGACATTTGCATCTGCTAACACTGGATATTTGATCTTCATAAATTAGCCTTGGTCTTCCTGGACTTCTTTTACCACTCGCTTTCGCTCTGTAGATTTTCTTCGTCAGTCTTTCATCACTCATTCTATGTGTCCTAACAATCTTCATTTCTTCATTTTAAAACAACACTGTCGTGCAATCCTGTCATACTGCGTATCCCTTCATATATATATAACAACAAGCTGTACCCGCGACTTCGTCCGCGTGGAAAAATTTTCCTTGACCTCTTTAGATTACTGAGGTTACCCGAGGTACTCATATTGTTGGTGTTAAACAAAAAAGTTATTCTCTGTAATGGAACATCCGCTATATTAGATTTATAATGACGTCACATATACAAAAACCTTCCCATGCACATTCCATTTCATTTGATACCCATATTGTTGGTGTCGAACGAAAAAATTATTTCCAATTATGGAACATCCGCCATATTGGATTTATGATGACGTCACATGTCCAGAAACGTTCCCCTGCGTATTCGATTTCATTTGATACCCATAATGTTGGTGTTGAACTAAAAAGTTATTTCCTGCTATGGAACATCCGCCATATTGGATTTATGATGACGTCACGTATACAGAAACCCTCCCCTGCGTATTCCATTTCATTTGATACCCATATTGTTAGTGTTGGATAAATAAGTTATTTCATATAACGCCCCCGCAACCCCCTTTGCGGGTGGAATATCGTAAAATCTGTTCTTAACTATCCCTGCCAAATTTCAAGTCTCTAGGTCTTATGGTTCCAGAGAAATCATGATGAGTTCAAAATCGGGATCTCCTATATATATATAGATTATAATCAACAATATATTAAGGTCACAATATTATATTCATAGTCAATGTTATGATTATTATAGTCATTATGACTGAAGCGTGTCGATTATGATTATAATCATCAATATTATTAAGGTCATAATATCGTGGTCGTAATCAATATTATGGTTGTAATCAACTGTTGCGATTGGCCCGTTTGCGTGGTTGTCTTGAAAGTTGAAACCCAGGTATTATTGGGTGCTCCTCAGTTAGTATTCGCAGCGTAATGTTCATAGTAAAATTAAATTTTGAAGTCACTTCCAGTAATTAATAAGTTAGTAACTGATAACGTAATTTTTTTTTAATAATATTCACCAATTCTTAGAAGGCAAAGGGAACTATACAGTCTTGACTTTCGTGTTCATTATTCAGATTTCAATAGTAAGTCTAATGAGAAAAATTTTAATGTAAAATTTGTTCTTTTCTCTTATCATTAAATCCCTAACACCTCCTCCTCCCCCTCCTCCAGTAAACTGATAGTAGACTTTACTGGAGTTAAGATGGACTTCTTGGAAGAACGCGAAAAGTTCAGCTGCGCATATTTATTATGTCCTTCCAATTATTTTCACTTGCGCAGAACTTTAACGTAAAATATTTTATCACTTTTGTACTTTAAAACTCCTAAAAGCGCAAAAAATAGAAAATCCAAGCAAAACGTCAACTTCACTTCTCCCATTCCCGCCAAAAAATCCTAATAGTATAATTCATTTGCAGCGATGAAGCTATACGTACCAGCGAGAGCTTTAACCTCTCCTGTCGCGTTCGCGTACAGGTATATCCGTAGCAGCTCACTGAGCGTGGCGGGCGTGACGTCAGCGCAGCGCAGCGGCTGGCCCAGCAGCGTGGTGTGCCGGCCCGGGTGCGGAATCCCGGGGTCCTCGATAGCGCACACCAGCAGCTGAGCTGTGAGCGACGACAGTGCATTTTCTGCTTCTTCACTTTCGCATAATAACGCGCTTTGTAGTGTGTTCAGGGACGGCGCAGATTCCATGTCTGTAACGGTTATTGTTTAGTTTATTGTTAACTCGGATCATGAAACACAGTGGACGGAGTCATAATAATTATCTATACTTATGTGTGCGTTAGTATTAGTAATTATGGTGCATAATATAATAGTTATATGTGTATTATATAATATTTGTTATGTACCTATATGTGTTACGTTTATGTATGTATTATGAACCTAAAAATTTTATATTGGTTCGTATATAAATTAAATTTCACTTATTATTTTAGTTATTTCGTGATATTTAGTCTTCTTACATTTATTTTTAAGCACATCCTACCCTAGTTCATTTTCTCTAACATCGAGGTGTGCTGGAAGAAATCTGTTAAAGAGATAAGCATGCCTTTTGTCATTGTTACTTTTTTTCACTACTGTTTCTGTGTACTTTTTTTGTGCAAATAAATTATAAAAAAAAATAATAATAATAGTCACAGCTCTTATATTACCGTGTGTCAAACGAATTTTCGTGTCTTGTTCTAATTTACTAAATACGAGTAAAACAGCTACAGTAAGTATGGCAACCTCGCACTGACAATGTAATTAGTGTCAGCTCATGACCGACTTTAGGTACACTACTGAAATAGTTATTTGGAAAATACTCGTAAATCTTAAGTGTTTTCTACTATTCACAAAAATAAAAATATGTCATATTCAGGTATGTATTGTTGTATTGTAACACGTACATTAATAAAGTGCAGAAACTTGGTCAATAAAAAATGGATACGCTGTTACAGCAAATGCTCCGTCGATTTTATTCTTGGTCTGAGGTATTTAAAATAACACTAAAAAAAACTTGTCAAGAGCGTGTCGGACTTGCATTAACTTAGGGTTCCCAGAAATTTTGGACAAAACTGGTATATTAATATAAAAATTGACTGGCCCGTTGGCGCAGTGGCATATGCATCTGCTTTCCAAGCTAGGGTTCCGGGTTCGATCCCTGGTTAGGTCAATTTAGGAAACGAACTTTTCTAAATTGGCTTGGAGTCTGGGTGTCACTGCGAACTCCCCCAGAGTTCATTGTGTGGTACCCATAGTACAAGCTTACTGCTTAGTTTGGGGTCACACAATATGTGTAATTGTCTGGAGTATTATTATTATAATTATAGTTTCAATAATATTGGGAGTCGTATATTGTAGTAGGAAACTAATATAAGCTCTTGATAATGACGATTGTCTTGTGTACGTGATTTCTACAGAAATATGTACACTCTTCACAGAATTTGACTCGTCTTTTGTAAATTTTATTACTATTATTTATCAGACTGGCAGTTGTAACAACTAATAATGCCTGTATCCAATTCATCACCGTACAATAGGTTATATGACTGCTCTTAGAACTAACATATTTTACACATTATATTGAAATAATTAAAAATTTTGAATACAATTGCGAAAAAACTATTTGAAATTGAAAGACATAAATTCAGTTATTGGGTTTTGAATTTCAGTAGTGGGAACAGAGTGAGGATAAGCTAGAGGAAGATAGCATTACATAGCTGTGACGTCACAATAACATAGACATTTCACAGCACTAGGAGTGACAGAGACGAGTTATCCCCACCTCGTTCTCACTATAAAAGTTTAAAAGCGAATAACTTCTATTCTTCATTGTATTTGGAATATTATTTCACAGTTTTGTTAATGATAACTGAACCTATCTTTTAATTAGGTTATTAAAAATAGTCATCTACCCTATTAATTGTGTGTTTGTAATTATGTCTGTTCAGTTAATTTTTGAATTTATTTACACTTTTGATCGAAACAACATTCTTTGGTAGTGTGTTCCACGCTTTTACAACTTCGTTACTCAGAAAGATTTCAATGTGTGGTGCTCTTTAAGATGGAAATTTATATCACATTTAAACATTTTGTCAGTCTTTCAACATGTAATGTTCATTTAAGATGTTAAATGTTTCTATTAAGACGTCTCGCTCCCTGCGTTAAAGTTATTCTAGTTAAAATATTCCCAATAAAAAAAGGCATTACACACTTTTTATTTTTTGATCGCGTTCATAATTTTAACAATACATTGCATACAAATATGAAATCGTCAATCGAGTTCGTACACATAATTAATGTATAATCTTACCTATGCCCAGAGTTGGTCCGAAGTTATGTATGAATTCGAACATTTGTAATAAACACCCGAAGGCCTCTCCAGGCAGCTTTAGGCCTGGGATCCTGTTCAGTGTAGGTAAAGGCTTTTGATCTGAGAGGCAAGAGTCTTCTTGCGGCCGTCTGGGGAAAAAATATGAAAATACGTTGATACAAGTATCAGTACGTATATGTAGTTTTTCTCAATAAACAATTGGAGTTAACTCCAAAATGCTGAAAGAGTAAACAAATGGATCAGTTTATAAAACAGAACGAAAACTGATGAAACTTAACTGCTTGATGTAAGTAGTACATATTAATCAAATCTATGAAATAAAATGAAGTATTTATTTGAAATGAAATATTTATTTATTCAGGTACAATGGATTTTACACAATATTACAACAGTTATTCTAGCTTCCACACTAGGATACCCTGTGTAGTGGATAACTAGGTTCCTCTCGAGTAAACATTAGTCACTAAAAAATTTTAGAAAAGCTACATAGCACAAAAAAATCGTTTTATGTAGTTTTAAAAAGCGACAAATAAACATCATAGACAATATATATAATATAATCTACAACCACTATCAGAAACAAAAATTAATAAATTGAATGTAGCCCACTTTTATACTAATACATATAATCAAGGCTGTCTATATTCTGCACTGGAATTCGAGAATCAACCCTGTATTCCCCTTTGTTCAACCATTTTATCAACTCTTTTCACAGACTCTGTGGACCGTCACATAAGTATGGTCGAGGTTGGCTTGCGCCCCTTGGAACCCTGCATATGGGTGCATTGAACCCCTTTCTGTGTTCCACAGACATATATACCTACTCAATTTATTCAATACAGGTTAGTAAAATCTTTACTACCAAACATATTTTTAGACGTCCTCTCTGACTACCCCGTTGGGGATACAGCGTGAAGCTATTTATGTATGTATATTTTTAGATACGGATATGATAACGAATTAGACTTTTATTTCTGTTGTGAGCCCGCAACCGTAAATAAATAAAAAATCATTTTATTCGCGTGATAAATTCCCAAAATCAACGACTCAACTGCTCCACGAAGCATCCTCAAGATATACCAGAGAGGCGAAACACGTGTCGATTGGTGGTTTTTGAAGTTTGAGCGGAAAATAGCTAAACACTTTGGGAATTTGTTACGTGAAATGGATTTCCGCAAGTTTTACAGTTTATACAATTTCCGAGTTTATACAATATCATTTTATTCATTTATTTTTAACTACCTAATGCTGTACATCGTCCCCTACTTTGTCTATTAGGATTATTCATATATATATATCAAGAGATTAGACATGTATAACTCGGGATTCAATGACTCGAATGAAACAATATCGCGCGAGGAGTCGAAACCCTTAATGATTCCTTCAAATTCTTATGGATTCCAAAGTGTTCATGCGAGTCCGGCTGGATTCGAATTGCGTTCGGCGCCAGTTACGCTGAATGAACGTCCGTCGCATGGGCGCAATTCCGCGTTAAGTCGTCAATATCGGTAATTTGACTAAAAAGGTAGTAAAAAAAAAAGTTACAGATAGTACTAAGTGTTCTGCGTTTGACAAAAGCACGTTCCGTTTTAGGCTATGGTTTTATATAAAAATTGTAGAAAATCGTTTATCAGTACGAATTGCTGTACAATTTCAATTTCTTTCTAATATCTGATAGGTGATTGATGCATAGTTTGTGATTTAAAATAGGACAATCACTTCATCGATTCCAATGAAATTAAAAGCGTTTCACGTAAGCTAAGCTTTTGCTGAGCAATTACTTAGCTCGTTTACGACTATAAATTCGACAGGTAAGTTTAAGCTAAGCAAGAACTCAACAGGTGCGTGGAAAGGCGTAAGTGTAAATACGCTCTATAAATCTCAGCCTAAGACTCGAGGAATCAATTAGCGGAGTCTGATCAGGGAATGAATCCAGACTAAGAGGTTTGAATCATTCCCGGAAATTCAAAGCACCCATATCTACTAAGGATATTTACGACACAAGTTTTATAATTAATTTTAATTGAATACCTGAGCTCGGACAATAACTCCATCTCTTTCCTTCTCTGCTGCAACTTCTTCTCTTTTGACAATAATCTATCTAGAAGGTTCTGATGCTTTCTTCTCTCTCTTTCTTCCCATCTTCTTCTTGAGTCCAACTGTCGGACGAAAGTGGTGTGTTGGCGCCTTCTTTCACGCTCCTATAATACAATATTATTTAGTATTACATATATATGGTAATTTACAAAAATAATATTAAAAGAGCAGTACTACAGCTTATAACAGCTTTATAAGTCAAGATTATGTGTAAAAATGTTCTAAGAAAACTGTCTTTTTAAATGTTATATAAAGGCGTATGCACACAACGACTTTGCGCACTGATCACGAACTGAGCGGCTGGACAAGTAGCATACGCTTCATGCAATCATACGCTTCCTGACGTTATAGTGACGTATTGCTCGTCAAGTGCCATTTGGCTACGTTTCATACGGCAGTTTTCAGATGACTTTATTTTTCGTTTGAACTAATAGAAAGTTAATAATAAATAATGTTTGACTACCAATTTCAAATTCGATACCGTAGATCATGTGATATTTGTCATTCTATTCTACTAGCTTTTACAATTGAGCTACTTGTCTAGACCCTCAGATCGCAATTAAATATGCCGAAAACGTGATGTACTGCAGACGCAGACTGTACTGCGCAAGTTCATGAATTTAAGGGCACATTTTAAAACGTTTAGATCGTGTTACAGTTGCGACTTTTTGGTAAGATTCGTCAATAGTAATTAAATCTACTTAATGGCCGTTTGTACGGTGGTTAGTGAATCTGATTTCTGACCCAAAGGTGTTTGACCCGGACGACCCCGGAGTTTGATTGCTGGCCAGCGCAAAAGACAAACCTTTCTACATTTTTTTTTTATTATATTGGTTGGTTCCACATAGAGAATGCAATCCCGCAATATAGTTTCAATCCCGGTATTTGCGGGACTGAACGTTATGTATCCCGCGGGATCCGGATATTTGTGAGATCACGCAGGTTGTCGTGAGACTTCGTAAACAAATCGATATGTAGTACCTTATTTGAAGGTTTTTTTACCAAAATTTTTTTTTAATTTTTTTACCAATTTTCTTACTTTCTTATACATTATTATAATATCTCGCATATCCGACGACGTGCAGAAAACTCGGAATGGTAAACCATTTATTGCCACCATTCGTGATACCTTCTTTTCTACGGTATTACTTTCTCTTGAGAAGTAATCAGTGATTTTGCGTTTTTTTGCCGAGGTTGATGATTGAGGTTGAGGATGAACTGACGACGAGGAAATCGGACGCCGATGTAGTTGTCAAAGCGGCTGTATCTGGTGGCCTTGACGATTCCTCCGAAACTTTTAGTTTAGTATCAATTGCATGTTCTGATTTTAAATGCACGTGCAAACCTTTAGTAGAACGTCCTGTCGTTTTAATTATTGATTTGCATAACTTGAATTTTGCAGTCTGTGAATCTAGCACTACGCATTAGACTACGCATTATTTTATTTCTTGTTAATCCCGCGGGATCCCGCTCAAGTTACAAGCGAGATTAGTTAATCATATTGCATGCGGGATCCCGGTATCTCGGGATCCCGGTATCCCGGCATTGCATTCTCTAGTTCCACAGAATGAGCTTATTTCACACTTAGGATAACAAGCCTGCGTACTGCGAATGACTACAATTACACACAAAAAAAAACGTACGTTTTCATCGCGTTTCTGTTGATACAAATGCAAATAATCTGCTATTACTTTTTTACAGGCTATAAACGCGTTTCACGAACGCGCGTTAACATACTAAGTCGCTGTGTGTACAGACCCCAAGAAAAATTTTGAAAACCTAAAAGGCACTTCAAGATTATTTTTATACTAGCATAGCTTCTACATCAAGTATTTTTGATCAGATACGCTCAAAAACCATAACCGATAAATAAACAAATATTAAAACTAATTCAAACTAGCGCAAGACAAGCGAACAAATTGTTTCATAGCCGTCTCAAAAACAATTCCGAGTGTGATTTATTTATGAACTACAACATGCATCCATGCATCAATAAAAATATTGATATTAAAAACTTAAGAAGCACAGTTCGTTCTGAAGTCAATTGCAAATCTAATAAATAAGACACTTTGACACTTGAGACAAGACAGTTCAGTTCCTTTTTCTCCTCTGTTTGTCAACCGATTTTCTTTTTTTTATTTAGTAGCTATTGACGAACACCCAGACTCCAAGCCAATTTAGAAAAGTTTGTTTCCTAAATTGACCTGACCGGTGATCGAACCCGGGACCCTAGCTTGGAAAGCAGATGCATATGCCAATGCGCCAACGGGCCAATCTGAAGGTATATACTGAAGGTCCATTCTAAATATTGGTGAAAGAATATTTGAAATCGGATGAGTAGTCTCGGAGATTACCTCCTACATCCAAACTTATAAACTTTACACCTTTATAATATTAGTATAGATAAAAACCACGAGAAAATAACAAGATTAAAAATAACGACCATAATTTCGGACGAGTTGCGCGTGCGCTTGGGAAAAAATCGCGGATTAAGTACCACAATGGACGGAGCTTTTGCGTCCTTTTTTTTGGTGACCGAGTTTCTACATTTTTACTAATTTGCGTGACTAGGGAAGGTCCCAGTACAACGATACACAGCTGAACATGACATATTTTTATTTTTGTGAGTACTAGTAGCCTTATTTCATAACCGACTCATAAAGCTGACACGAATGGAACTGACAGTGCGAGGTTACTCCCAATGAGATAGAGACACGAAAATTCATTTGATACATGGTGGTAAGGGCAGCAACTTATTATGACTCCGTTATCATGTTTCTTGATCCGAGGTAAAAAACACTTACGGAATTTCCTGGGGGTACAAGATAAAAATCTGGACGGATACGGAATGAAGATTGCTGCGACAGGTCACTTGAGACTGACCGATGCAACTCAAACGAAACGTGATGGTTATATACCGGTTCCGTGTAATCAATCAAATCAATCAAATCCTATAGTTCATGCGAAGTCGTGAGTTGAGCTAGTCTCAACAATATGACAAAAACAACAAACCAGCATACTGTGTGTCTCAAGTTTTAATATCAATATAAAATTTAATTAAATATTTACCTCGGTTATATACTTTTGCTGTGACAGCATCGTCGATGTTTGGAATAAGAAAAAAAAAAACACCAATAAATTACACTCCACTCAATACTAACAACACAATGAGGAACTTGGAAAATATTAGGAGAACCTTAATGAAGATTTTGATTAAAATTTTATTGACATATTGAATGAATATAGAATAGCACGTACAAGGGATGAAATAATGTCGAACAGATTTGGATACACTTTTAGCAGACGAATTGCTGTAGCGACAATTAAATAACATCAAAACAAGGTTATAACCTACTTTTAAAATAAATAATTTCAGTTATCGCTTAAAACACACACAAACAAACACACATATCCACACACTAACAATAAAATATACGTAATTACCTGTTCCTTTAGAAGAATGGCCTGTTGCCGCTTTAATTCTCTCTCCTGAAACAAAACAGTTATTTGTTTACTTTTCTATCCCTACTTCGATATTAAACAGATTGTTTTTATTTATCTACGCGAACTATCGAACTGATCACCCACAAAGGCACATAGAGTGACTAAACCTTTGGCCAAAACATAGGCTATCGTTTACCAGTACTATGCGAGCTATATAATTTCACGCAATCAATGTAATATCAATTTATTCCAGTAAGCTCTACATCAGTTCGAAAAAAACCTGAAGAAAAAACATGAAACCTTCGATCATATATACAAACAAGATACACAATCAACGCTCCAAAAACGTCCGAACCAAATGTGCACTCAAACAGTATTTGAGTGCACTTTTGTTTTAATAGTATTCCAAATCTCTAACAGCAAACATGACAGTGCTTCTTTAAAAATTGTAAAAATGAGACGTCTAGAACGCTAAAAAAGACGGCGATTCTTATATTCGGTAAATAAATTAAATAATTTTATTTACGTGTTCATTATTTCGTTATAATATTGTTGTTACATAGCTCTTTTTTATTAAATTCGTGATCGTATTTTTCAAAAATGGCCTGACAATATAATATGTGTTATTCTTGTCACCTTCACGTAACAAATCAAAATGACGTAAATAGCGATGAAAATGTATTTGAAGAATTATACTTTAAGTACGAAGTTTTACTTATTTTAATTATTTTTTTTTCACAAACTTCGTTTTAATGTCATGCAAGAATCTTTTACCAGCTTTTACAACTTTATGCTTTGACGGTAAGGTCACTAAATTATTACGGATTAGAAATGTATATGACAATTCGGACAATACATAATTTGTTTAGATTTTACATAACATTGTGCATCTAGTTTTTTATTTGTAATCGAAGCATGAAACCCAGTTAGTTATACATTATAATTTTTTTCAATACTATTTTATAACATATTAAAATACAATATTCAGTAAGCCATTAAATGCATGTGCAGAGAAGATTATTTTCCTGTTTTGTCTTAAATTGTTTTGTTATCCTTTGGATATGTCTGTGAAGTATTTGGGATAACCCTCTTCTGACCTAACTTTTTTAAGACTTAATGCCCGATTTACATTGGTCAAGGGCATTGGCGAGTAGCGAGTGCAAGTACAGTGGCAAGCGGCAAGCGCCTGGACAGTGACTGTTTATATAAACTTTTAAATGTTCGCGTTGCATTATAAAATATCTAAAACGGGAAATTTAACGCGACTACCTTTTTATTCTGGGTTGACGTTTCGACTGTTACACTACAGCAAATCCAGTGGCATTACTCCGTCGAAATGGACGATCAAGGTCGAAAAATACGTGCGATTTGGCACAGAATTCTCTTCATTGTAATAGAATAAACAGAAAAGTAAGTTTTATGTTCTTCTTCTTTTATATATACAAATGAATACTTACCATTTAGACGTCATTTTGTTCACAATATCGCATAAAACAGCTCACGCGGACCGTCCTGTTGCCGGTCAGTTATACACTACTAAATTTGACTTTTATACTACGCCAAGTGGCAAGTCAAGAACCATGCGGGAGGCAGAGCGCGCGCGTGCAAGTGGTGTTACTTGTCCCAAAAATAGAAAACGATTCTATTTGGATTCTATTAGCAAGGCAGCTTGCAAGCCAAGTTAACTCGCTACTGTCCTATCGATTTACAACATTGTACTTTTTCACTGTACATATTTACTTCGCTAAAGACTTAACCAATGTAAATCGGGTATTAGAGACAGATAAATTAGTATCTACCAGATTTTAACTATCTAACTGCACTTGTGGTTGTTGGCTATCATTTCAGCGTAATCTTATTAATCTTATTAATGTACGGCAACATTAATAAGAAAAAAATATGCAAGAATTGAATTGTATGACCCCGAACTAAGCTGAAGTTTGTATTGTATTATACAAACGAACTGGAGAAGTACGCAAATAACATCAAAAGTAACATCAAATTGAAAGTAATTTTACAAAAGTTCATACCATACAGAATAATGACAGTGTAGAAGCCGGCTGCAAATAGTAACAAAATAAAACAGTTCATTCTGTTTTTACTTACGGCATTGATAGGACATTAGAAAGGGATGCATAATAATTTTACGTTTCGTTATGTAGACGAGTTAAATGCTGTTAAAGGATCGCTATCGATTTAATAAATTTTTTTTAAAACTTTCAACACGACCCTGAATCAAAGCCTGCACCAGTCATAAAAGTAAAAAGTGCTTAAGAAAAACGTCACATCTTTATTTCAGCCTGGCTTCTATAATATATATATATATATTATAGAAGCCATATATATATATATATATAATGACATATATATAATATATATATAATATATATATAATATATGTCATTATTCTGATATTCATACGTAAACCTTGATGTCATTTAATCATACTTTTTTTTAAATAAATTGAAATAAGAATTGTAAAATTAACGGAAAACAATAACTTGTATCATTAAACAGCTTTTAACTCTCAACGGAAAAGAGGTATTATAAGTTTAAGTTATCCATTGTGCGTTTGTACGAGGCACTGTGCCGTTCGAAGGGATGAATCGATTTGCGTGCAGTTTTTAGTATGAAGCAGAGAATAGGAAATAGGATAAAGACAGCAAACTAGAGATTAGTGGGTATTAGTATTATTATTAGGGTATTAGTGAGTTGGTTAGAATATTTACCTGATATTGAACTATATACTAAGAATTCTACAGGCTACTTCATTCATATCACAGACAAACACCAATTGTCATAAGAGTTCTGTAGATAATACTAATTCAAATTATGTAGTTAAGATTTGCTCATGAAATGGGGTGAGAATATTTACTCAAGATGAGTATTTGGTTTGTAGTCAGATCGACCTATCAGTACGCATAACAGAAGCAATTGGCGTGCAAATGATAAGACTATATCTAATATCTTCGATGCAAGATTGGATTAAAGTAGGCTGAAAAGAAAAGATTCCTCATTGGTTGTGACCTTCTAATGATTCTTCTTCCATCCTAGACCATAAGCTCAAAAACGCTTGAATTAAAAGTAAATTAGCAAGACACTGCTAATATCCAACAAACCTGTTGCCTTTTTTGGTGATCCTCGAACTTTTGTTTTTCCGTCTCCTCTTGTTTTCTCCTCTTAGCCTTGAATACATTCGTATGAATAACATCGAAAGCGGTACAGCAAATTATAAATTAACAGCACACATGGAACAAAAGGAAAAATGAAAATAAGTTATAAAATGAACGAGGCGTTTGAACCATGCTTTCTTATTCCCAGTTTCTGTTATTACGTCATTTAACTGATCGTGAATAATAATTTAGTGTTTCATTAAATCAGGAAAAAATCTCAAAATCTGAGGAAATACTTAGGCCTAGTTTACACATACTAAATGTTTGGGCACTAAGCATTAATGCAACTTATACATGAAGTTGATAATTGTTCGTTAATAGAATAAGAAAGGGTATTGTTATTGGAAAGGTAAAATAAAACATATTACGAACATTACACAAACAAAAAATTAATTATTTTTAGTTGCGATTAATAAAAGCTCTGATTGTATGAGAATGGGCTAAAAAAGTACTCAGGTCAGGTCATTACGCAATTTAAATATCTAACTATCGACGCAGAAAAACGTTGAGGAATCCAGCAATTTTCGAATATAACTAAGTATATCTATACATCGACTTAGCTCTTTTACCTTCCCACTAACAACATAATTTAATAATAATTTGTTTAAAATAAACAAATCGATGTAGCGTGAACGATTTATGAAACGTAAAGTGTGAAAAGGGAGCTTTGGATCTCTTACAAATATATTACATAAATAGCGACGCGCTCTGAGTACGCTTACGTGACTTTTACGTGTTCAAAATATTGTTCATTACCACATAAATATGCTTCTACCGCCACCTATTTCAGCCTAAATTGAAATTAAATTTCGAATATCTCGCTATAACTCAAATTAAACCTCAGCTTCTAGGCATTGGATTACTACAAAACACCATTGAGTCAAACTCTAGGCAATGTAACTCCGGATATTTACTGTAGTGGAGCAACGATTGCGTGATGCGTGTACAAATGGAAGGACAGATAAAATTAGGTAATTTTCTAAATACTTTCAATGTACAGACACGAGTCATTTACAGAATTATTATGTGAAGATACTTAAATGATCCTGAAGTTAAAAAACTACAAAGCGATCACTTTTTCTATCATTACAAATGTGCTACATACAAACTTAAAAATAATAATGACTATTGATTATAGATAAGCAATAAATAAACAAACAATATTTAACTTAATAGGCTAGATGACAATTATTGAACGACTTAGTTATAAGATAGGCTTTGTATTCATAAACAAAACTGTGAAAAAATATTCGAAATACATACACATACATATATATCTTCACGCCATATCCCCAACGAGGTAGTCAGAGAGGATGGAGTGCCAAGCGTCGCGATCCTTATATACTTCTTTCCCTTCCTCAAATCTCATCATTCTCCTCACACATTTTCGCCTAGGTATGCGAGTGCTTTTGACATTTCCGTCGGCTAACATTCTAGCTATTTGATCTTCATAAGTCAGTCTTGATCTTCCTTGGCCTCTTTTACCACTCACCTCGCTCTATAGATTTTCTTCGTCAGTCTTTCATCACTCATTCTTTCCATGTGCCTGAACCATCTTAGCATTCCTTTCTTCATTTTTTCAATAACACTGTCGTGCAAGCCTGTCATACTGCGTATCTCTTTATTGCTTATTTTGTCTGCAAGGGTGACACCGCACATATTTTATATTCGAAATACAATAAAAATATAAGTTATTCACTTTTAAACTTATTCCGTCCCTGTCACTCCTAGGGTTGTGCAATGTCATTGCGACTGTGTGCCACAGCTATATAACGCTATCTTCCTCTAGCTCATCCCCACACTCTGAATTTAAAAATTCAGTAATTCAGTTTCTGTTAACGAATGTTGATTAGTTTTTTCTCAATCGTATTCAAAATACTTAATTATTTATTAATACAATGTATAAAATATACCATGTTTAAAAGCTATCGTCATCTATCGGGTCATCTAGCCTATTTTTAAAGCATGCATCGCGTTGGAACCATCTCGTACAAAGCAAAGTACCTTATATCATGTCGAAGTCGCCATTTCTATATCATTGACAATTTGACTGCAATTTATTACATAGTTTGATGGGAACACAGATATTTAGATGGATTGTACAGACATATTACTACATATTTAATTTAATGTGTGAGAAGAAAGACGAAGCTTGAGGAAGTAGAGGCAAGAGCCCTCTGCCTCATTAGGGACAAAGCGTGACTATAGTTTGATTAAAGTTGTCAGTGTCTTAAAAGTAGCTATTGATACCCTATGGCACCACGCATGCAATTATTATACTACCCATATAGTATTAATTTCATAAATTGAATTTTGAATATAATTTTCCATATTTACATAAATATTTGCCGCTATAGGCTGTCTAAACCGATCGTGAACAAAAAAAACGAACCATAAAACCAGCTTTTCTTTAAATTCTATCAAGAACGCGACTGTAACAATAACTGATAATTCAGTTACGCTGTCTTCAAGTGCAACGAAATTTTTCCTAAGTCACTTAAACCAAACCCAATAGACCTGTCAAAGCACTATCGATACAGTGAACCACAGAGTTATTAGTGATAGATCAGTACAGTGTGTTATTTCACCATAGAGTTAGAACGTTAATAGAAGCGATAAACCGAAAGTTAGTACCAAGTACGCTTATATCCACGTACCAAATTATTATAATCCTTTCCAAATGGATGAATCGATATGGATAAGGCTCCGTCCTTTCCGATGTTAAACGTGCCCTTATTTATTTTCTTTGATATTATATCAGTTAGTATATTGTCATCATCTTCACTCAGATCAATAACCTCTTTCAGTACGGATTTCTGGTTGTCTTTAGGCATAAGCATTAAATGTTGTTGCATAAATTCGTTTTTAGCATTCAAATATTTCTCTTCAATGGATTTTGGATCTTCGACTTTTTTGTCAGCATCCAATTTCGACCAATCACAACCATTTATGAACTCAGAAATTCTAGAATACGACTCCATGAGTTTTTCTAAGCTGTTCTCTTTATCCAGTTTTGATTTCTTTTCAGTAGCTTTCATTAGAGTGAAATCGAAATACTTCTCTTTGGATCGTTTCGGTAAATCAAAAGATGCTTTTTCAGCAAAATCTTTCATTTTATCTAAGGCGTTGTATTCCTCGATTTCCTGTTTCCAACCGGTTTGATCCAAAGTTATGTTCTTTATTGGTATGTTTTGATTTTCTTTTGGTCCTGGTACAGGGATGAGGGACAGACTTATTGGTGGCATTGTTCTATCTTTGAGGGTTTTTGTAGCGGGCCCCATCACTATCTCTGGCGTTTTCCATTCATCTGTACCGACTTTTTGCATAGACGGCAGCGGCTCGATGGTGAGCTGCGTTCGATTCTTGTTGATATGCTGTTTCGAATTTTGAATTATTAGTTTTTTTGGTGTTTTCGTTCTTATTATCAATTTGGATTGTTGACAACATTGCCGATGTCAAACTTCTTTCGAATTTCGTGTTAAATCTGACAACCCAGGAAATAAGGGATAATGTACATACATAAATAAAGTTCATTGTTATAATACGTACTGCGATAGACACACAAACTAATCTACCAACTAAGAAGCTGAGAATTCCAACGCTCTCTACTGAAAAGCAAAAAGTAGCCAGATTAAAAACATTCCCGATTTAGGAACCTTTAACTTTTAGAAAAAAAATCTACATAACGATAAATGTGAGCACAATGTTGCCAAGCATCAAATTGATAATAAAAATACAACAAACACAAGCAGAAATAATAAAATAAAAAATATAAAAATTTGTGACACCCATTAGCATGTAAGTGACATCGTCTTTTTGAAATTTACAATTTTCTGTTTTATTTTTTAAAAAATCTCACAGAATCATATGTTTAGAGAAACTAGACAGAAGCCTACTCATCAAAACTTGAGTTTTGAACATTGTTTAAAGACTATATCAAATAAGACTATATTTATTGATATATCAACTGGCTGTTAAGACTTCAGACGACTACACTTTGAAATCATCATAATACTAAGGCAACCTTCACACGTTGATTTTAATATATGACAATTATAAAAATAAATTATATTGCAAAATTACTAACAGAGATTCTCGTGTTAAGACAGCCTAAGAAACAGTTTTAATAATCCCCTTGACACATAGACCAAGAAATATTAAAGTATTGCTATCAACATACCTCTAGTAACTGTTGACTTCTGGCCTCCTTTTCTCTCTTAACTAGTTCTGCCTTCTCTGTTCTTTCTATTTCTCGCGCTAAACGAGCCTGTGAACAACAGTTATTAATAGAAACAGGAGTTCCTATTTAAAATATATTTGCTGTTGTCCGAGTTTTTCTATAACTTTAAATTAACTTGCAAGCGATCTTTACTATAGGAGACCTGTTCATAGAAAAAAATTGTTTTAATAATTAAAATAACGTTAGTAAATATGTTATCAAGTACTTTTCCAGTTCATTGCGTCGCACTTATACTATGTATGGGCTTAGTAGTGCTTACTTTGTGGTCATACAATTTGTTTCGTGTAGATTTATTTTCGCAAAATTTCAAAAATATTTGCATTGATTTGTAAGTGTAAACTATAATGCCTTTCCGAGAACTTAATAGAAACTGTGAACTATTTTGTGGTTTTGATCCAAATCTAGATTAAATATTATATGTATTTGCAAATATGTATATTGAATATGAGTAAACGAATGAGTGAGTTTGTAACTCCGTAAGCGCGTGAGTATATTATCAAGGCATTGAATAAGAGTGTGTGAGTGTATGGGTTTGCGAATCTGTGGATGGGAAGAATGACTCAGCGAGTGTGTGTAAGTGGATGAATAGGTGAGTAAGTGGATGAATGAATGACTGAACGGGTGTGTAAGTGGATGGGTAGGTGAGTGAGTGGATATATGAGTGTGTGGATGTTGTAACGAAGCATTTTATCGCTACCTTACCAAGTACATCATGCAGACATAGCTAGATTAATTAACTTAATTTTAACTTTATTTTAAAAATACAATGAAACCTACCTACCCCTTTTTTTCTTCAATAAATTTTATATATATTCTCTCCGAATAGTGGAGAGAATATATAAATTATTATTTTATATTTGTTTAATACAATGTATGAATTAACGAGCGGGTGAGTGTGAGTGAGCGGTTGAGTAGTGAGTGAGCGGATGAGTGTGTGAGTGAGCGGGTGAGTGTGAGTGAGTGAGGGAGCGGGTGAGTGAGTGAGCGGTTGAATAGTGAGTGAGCGGGTGAGTGTGAGTACGCGGGTAGGTGTGCGTAGGTGTGCGGGCGAGCGGTGGAGCGACCTGGTCCCTATGTATGAGTGAGGGAGCGGGTGAGTGAGTGAGCGGTAGAGTAGTGAGTGAGCGGGTGAGTGAGTGTGCGGGCGAGCGGAGGAATGATCTGGTCCCTATGTATGAGTTAACGAGCGGGTGAGTGAGTGAGCGGTTGAGTAGTAAGTGGGCGAGTGTGAGTGAGTGAGTGAGCACGTGGGGGTGAGTGTGTGGACGAGCGGCGGAGCGACCTGGTCGCGGGTGCGCGCGTTGGCGTCGCGGCGCGCGTCGCGCGCGGCCTGCTGCAGGCGCGCCAGCTCGATGCGCCGGTCCACGGGCGGGGGCGTGGGCCGCGCGCCGCCCAGCGCCGCCAGCGCGCGCGCCTCCTCCAGCCTGACCACCGCCACACACGACACCATTGTTTACGTTTTTAATTAAGAACAAAAAATATATTTCCATATTTGTTTGAAATAGGAACGACAACCTCAAACATACCAGGGGGCCTAGACAAGTGTCTCAATTTTCGTGAACGCTAGTAGAATAGATTGACAAATACCACGTAATTTAGCGTAACGAATTTTTAATTTGCAGTCAAACATTATTAAATTTCTAGTATACCAAAAGTAACATAACGTCGTGTGAAAACCGCCGTATAAAACGTAGCCAAATAGCACTTTTGACGAGCAATAACGCCAGCAAGCGTTTCGATTGTACGCAACGTTTGCTACTTGTCTAGACACTCTGATGTGCTCAGATCGTTATACAGACCGTAAAATTCTGCTAAGGCTTATTGAAACGAATTTGTATAGACGATGGGGTAACGACCCATCACTAATTTCATTTAATCATTCTATAAGCCCCAGTAATTATTACTGAAAGTGACGACATGGCGTAAAAATATGTACGTACGTACATAACAAAAAACTTAATACACCTTATATGTAATATAATATAATTACATTTATGTAACTTATTTTAAATGATTATATTTAAATCTTAAAAGAAACATTGACCTAATATTCGAACCTTGCGGAAGTTTGTAAGTAATTCAATACGATTTTACATGAGAACAACTCAAATGCCTTTACAAAGTCTATAGTTAATTCAATTACCTTTTAGTGATTTCAGCTTCGTTAAACACCAGTGGTTCGTTCACACCTACTTCTGGAGCCGGTTGGACGTATTCTCCTAATACTACGCGTCCGCTGTAGCTGAAGTTGTCATGCGATAGCGGAGGACAGGGATTTTGTTCCAAAAACTGTAAAGAAAAATTATTATATAACTTATTCATATAAACGGCAGAAATTTTATTGTCAGTTGGAAACTTATAAACATAACTCCAATACATTTTAATGATGGCAGACGTCAACTTTTTTTATTGACACATTTCAATTAGCTTCATAGTTCAAGGACTGAGCAATATGAAAATTAAGTTGGTAATCCTGTTCTATTCCAGATTATCATTGTGAACTCCTTCAGAAACTAACCTGTACTATTAATTTACTAAAATTGTTAATGTTTATAATATAGAGATTTAGTACATGTTAGAAAAAACGAAGACAAACGTGGCGCTTTTTGATTTCTTTAACTTCGTTGCCACTAATGTTAATGTAGATTTGTAGCATGAATTACTTAAATAAGAGAAGTGTGACTGTTATTATGGAAACATAACTAATACAAAAAGGCCACAATTAGGTATACTGGGATTAGCAGTAAGTGTGACCAAATAGATTTTGTAGATTACAACTTTTAAGTAAAAGTAAAAAATATTTTAAAATCAACTATACGTTATAAATTGGGATACATGTTACGTAAACAAAAGTCGCGAGTAAGAACGCCGTCTTCTACTTTATTCCTTTATACCATATCATCTTCCTCTCACTAGGTCAATCCGTCTCTTCCGCTCACTTCCGGTACATGCCACTATTTCATATTTATATCTTTCCAATCTCTTGCTTGCTCACTCCCTATGTCCCGCTCGCTCACTCACAATTTCACACAACACTAACTCGAACTCTCAGACTACGTTAGTAAACTAATTAATCTGTACCTCAGACCAAATAACATAATGGCCAGCCGTAATAATTTGCCGCTCTTATTACCGTGTGTCAAACGAATCTTCGTCTCTCTAGTATCTCATTGAGCGTAACCAAGAGTAAAAGAGTTAGCTATATAAGTATGGCAACCTCGCACTGTCGGTGTAATTCGTGTCAGCTCATGACCGACTTCACGTAGACGACTGAAATAATTATTAGCAAAATACTCCTAAATCTTAAGTGTTTTGGTTACTAGTATTTAAAAAAAATAAAAATATGTCATGTTCAGCTGTGTATTGTTCTACTGTGAGTCTTCGCTAGTCAATCAAATTAGTAAAAGTCCAGAACGTCGGTCAAAAAAAAATAGACATGATTTTAAGCAAATGCTCCGTCCGTTTTGATTCGTGGTCCAAGCTCGAACCCGTCACATCTACGTCTCACATAAATATAAATGGTACAATAAAGTTTACCGTTTGCAACTCCTGTATGGATTTGATCTTGATGGAAGAGTGAGGGTCGGGCGGCGTGTACGACACGTCGCCTTTTATATTGCAGTTGCGAGTCAATCCTTTGATGACGGTGACACGCTTCCATCCTAACAAACGAAATTACACTATTAGTTACATGCAAAGGTCAAAATATGTAAAGCAACTGGTAATTAAAGGTTTTCTTTAACAGTTACTATTTCTAATTAAATTGTTTTTATATTAACTTCATCGAATGACTTTGTGGTATAAAAAAACGAGGTGTTGGAACGAAGTTCCTTTCGCTATTTATTATGTATCCTTTACAGGCACAATGAAGTAAATTAGCAACATTTGAGAGAAATTAAATGTAAAAAGTGTCGTAACGGTAGAAGTCATACATTTTTTCGACTTAACTCTCATTCGTGAAATGTTTGGAGTGCAACGTGCGATAAGGAAGTTCGTTCCAAAAAAAAGGATAGGACGAAATTGTAAGGGCTTGTTAGGGGTTGACACCATTTACTGTCTGTATCACGCAAGTTTACAGAATATAACATTTTAATGTTTTTAAACTTTCGCGACTTGTAAACATGTTACAATTCTCAATGAAAACGGGTCTATATCGTGTTAATACTTTTAAGACTAACCTTTCTTATCTCGACATTTCGAGCGGATTGCACCGATCGTGGTCACTGACAGTCTGATGAGGATGAGCATCGTTTTCGTAGTGAGGTTCCTGGCAACTAATGGCATACTAATGGCACATTCGCCTATCTATTCGCAAATAACTATATCCGGCTGTGACCGCTTATGCTGACACAACATTTCCGTAATCTCAATGCACGACCTTTGATAATATGTAAATATCGGCGAAATCAATGTCCTCGTCGTTGCAAAGAAAATAATTGGCAAAATTGTGATGAATAAGTGTGGGAGTTGCCAGGAAACGCACACTACGAAGTCGACGCTCATTCTTATCAGTCTACCCGTGACCACGATAAGTGCAATCCGGTAGAAATGTCTGCATAACAACAATTAGCTATAGAATTATTAACACGATGTAAACCCGGTTTTTTTTAAATTGTAAAACATTTTATTATCGAATTGTATTTTTTATTATAATACAGTACTGCATGAGTTGCAAAGTGGGAGAGAGGGAAAGTTGGCGTTGGCTGTGTTGCCATAACAAAATAATCTTTTAGTATATTGTATTGACTCAGGTGTTTCATTGCGGGAATCCATTTCGTGTGATGAATTCTTGTAATTTTAGCTGTCTTCCACCTAAAATTAAACTACTCTATACATACTCTATGCTTTGTTGTTGCTAACAGGGTTACTGTACGTACCCAGCGCCAGTGGCAGGCGAAGCTGTGCATCGGCGGAGCGCGAACGGCGGCCCAAGTCGCCCCCGGCGCCGTCCGCGTCCGAGTCGGAGGGACAACTGTCGGAGGGGCACTCCGAGTCCGTGCTGCCCGTCTCGCCCAGCAGCGCCTTCAGCTTCTCCTGTCGCACCGCACACAGCGCAATGACACACACATGTCGCTCCTTTGTATTTATAATATAATATACTCAGACATTTCACACAGCGCCATCTAGTCCCAAAGTAAGCTGCATAGCGCTTGTGTTATGGGTACTAGACAACTGATATACTACTTATATACTTTTCTTTTGTAAATATAAACATATTATACATAAACACCCAGACTCGGGACGGGAATCGAACCCGCAACCCCCGTTTACTTACCGACGCGCTAAGCCGTTGCGCCACGGAGGTCGTCAAATTTAAGTATTGACTATCTATTACACATTCGCCTATCTACTTGAGTTTTGCTAACGTACAAATAACGAGGTTAAGAAAACTCTTTATTTCAAAATAACTATTTATTTGTATAGATAAATAGCATAGACACAGTACTAATATGCACGCACCAATGGAAATATTTAAGATGATTATGGGTGACTATTATAGCGCCAGTCGGGGTCGTACCACAGCCGCTATTAGTAGTCTTTATTCGTTAACGTCGTCACAAATACAAAACTGTCTACATCACATCAAATGTCTTTGAATGCCTAAATAATAATAATCATTCGAATCCTAGTTATCTATTGTTTACAATATAGGGGTTGAGGGGGGCGAGAAATCTATCTAGCTAGGTCTAAATTCCGAGAAAAATCGTTTTCTCCGTCTTTCACACATTTAAAAATTTCTTGACGTTCATTTTAAAACAACTTTTTCTTAAATATTCCAAAAAATAACGAGAAAAATGAATTAAAATGAATTATTTCATAACATATATATTTTGTTATTTTTGCAATTAATGCAAATAGGATCAGTCTAAAGTATGAAATATTTCTCTCGTTTTATAATCACTGGGAAAGGAATCTATGAGGATTGAGTGTTTAATACATCGCTGTTCCGCTCAACTTAGGCTTTGGGGACCACACCTAGCTTTCAATTTAATGCTTGTGCAGTGAACAACGTAGCGTATTTTCTTCATTTCATAGTTAAAGCGTTTGTATAATGCTTTTATAATCAGTAATTAAAATATCGATGCTCGGGTTTACTATTAGTCTGCAAAATGTACATTTAAAATGAACTTTTAATGAATAAAATTTATTTTATTACAAGTAAAATTAAAACGTTGTAAGCTGGTCTTGCCCTATCGGAGAACGACACGATAGCACTGTCTCATTCTTACTTACGGCGAAGCGGCAGCTCTCGCGCTCAGCGCTAAGCTGATCTTACCCTATCGGAGAACGACACGATAGCACTTTCTCATTCTTACTTACGGTGAAGCGGCAGTTCCCACGCTCCGCTCTGCCAGGCGTAGGGACACGATTATTGTTTTGATATACTATTATAGTGTAACGTATAATTCTATGAGAACAGTGTAAATCTCAATTTTTCCCTGTATTTCCAGGTGATCATTTGACTTTTCATGATCACCTAGAGCTTCCCAAGTTTTCCTAGACTTTCCCTGATTTCTCAAAAAGTGGACATCCTGCCAAAATTCAGTGTTCAAAATGCTGTCATATTAGTAATAGGTCGCCTCACCAGGTCGGTCTCGGCCAGCAGCTGCTGCGCCAGCGCCGGGCGGAGCCCCAGCGCGCGGCTCTGCGCCAGCAGCGACGCCACGGTGTTCTTCTTGGGCTTACTGACTCCGCGGCCCAGGTTCCGCGGCCGGCCCTCGCGTGTGGGCCAACCCGATACTGTGGATATTTAAAGCTAAAGTCATTTCAATTTATTCAAGTAAACCCAATTAATTGCAAGGTGTTTTTGAACGTCAAATCTACTTTAGTTCCGTTCAAAAAGAAATCTCCGACCACAGATTAATTAAGTTTACTAGTGTAAATCTCGGACACTGAGAAGAACCGACAAGAAACTCAATCAGGTATCATTTCTTTCAACATCATTTTATAATAGGTTTATTAAAATACAATGTTCAGAAAGCCAGTAAATGTATGTAAAAAGCCAGTAAATGCATATACAGAGATTATTTCCAGACTTTTTTGTCTTCAACGAAATCGTTTATTTCATAGTATGATTGTCTAATCAACGTGCGTTTTATAACAAATCTAAACCTATTTTCCGTTAATTAAGCAACTTCCTCAAGAATTTTATTATAAAAACAAACACAGTTACCCAGAAATGAAAAATTCGAGTTATGTAATTTAAATTTTAGAATAACCAATTTATTATGACCTCGAGTTGCCATACCATTAATATCGCCTTTTTTAAAACAGATCTATCTATATTGTCATCAAAATCTTCGATTTCATGTTCTTGCAAAACCAATATGGTCCTACAATCTGGATATGTATTCATGAAATTATAATAATCTAAGAACTGCTGCCCTCGATTTGCGGCGATTCTACGTGGAATTAATACTTTTGTTTTGAACGATTCTTTTTTCTAAGTAGCCTGTCTTTCCTCAGGGTTCAAGTTATCTTTATACCCAATTTCACCAAAATCGGTTCAGCTGTTTAGCTGTGATAACGTGACAGACAAACGGACACTTTCGCATTTATAAATATTATTATTATTGATATATCCGTTGACTTGCAGTTTAGAGCAACCAAGAACAAAAAGTAAATATAATTTGGAAGAAAATAGTAAGACTTACACTCGCTATCTTCACTTCCACTCGACTTCGGTCGCGGTGACTCAGCTATCTGGGTATTTGGTTCGGGTACGACTCGGCGAGGCTTAGCGCCTGGCTTACGGCGTGCTGTACACGTGAAATTAACAATTCATATCAAAAGACCAAAAACATTAAAAAAAAAATTACTAAAATTAAATTTATTTATCACGGGTCTATGTCGCGTTTATACTTTAAGGCATACCTTGAATTCCATTAGCCACAGTTCCTTTCCACTGATCGACACTATTATTCCAGAATAGCACGAGAGGCGGTTGAAATCAAGAAATACCGTAATTTCAACCGGGAAGATGGATACCGCTTATCAACATCATGGAATCTTGTCATCAATGAGTGTGTCCGGAGCCGGAAAACCAAACGTCGCCAGTGTGTAGACCGTTAGTGTAGTGTGTCGAAGTACCGACAGTGACAATAATAAAAATTAAAAAATGCGTTGAATGAGTGTGGGTAGTTGCAAGAAACCGCATGCTACGAAGACGACATTCATCCTCATCAGTCTGCCCGTGACCACGATCGGTGCAATCCGGTCGAAACGTCGGGATAAAATAGGTAATTAGCCTTAAAGTATAAATGCGACATAGACCCGTGATTAAATATTGTAAGATGTATACAAGTCGTGAAAGTTTAAAAACATTAGAAATCAGTGTTGCAATTATTCTTTAAGTTTACTATAGATACGATGCATTTGACTTTTGTCCTACTTTATGACCTCGAGAATTTATACAATAAACATCGCCTTTCTTTTTAAACAGATTTATTTATATCTTTCTAGTACGAGTATACATTATATTATCAGAGATGTATATAATTATGGACGGCAAGGTACTTACATATCCTATCGTTGGACGACGCATTCAAGGAACTACTCAAAGACGTCAGTCGAGAAAGAGCATCTGATGCTTGCATACTCGCTTAAAAAGAAATGAAGATATTAATATTAGTAACGAAAACACTATATTATGGATTTGAAATTTACTATTACTATTGCTAACTTTAAGATCTACTATCGATTGGTATACGCAAAATTAAGAAACCGCCGCGGCATTGAGTAAACTCTTGACGCCCTCATCCGGCATTTTATTATCCACAGCTCGTAACAATACATACTGTCGTACCTAAAGGTTGGCAAGCGAAATAATAAGACTGGTGTCATCCATAAACAAGCTATATTTTGACTGCTGACAATTTTTAAAAGCGTACGAACGTAGTCGATGTTTTTGCAATTTACCTTCTTGTCAATTCAATTTGCCAAAAAAGAAAATAATATTTTTGAGTACTTTTAGATAAAACGAGTATTACTCATTATAGTATGTTTATATGAAATAAGCGATTCATGTAAAAAACATGTATTATTCTGAAGTTTTGTTTCAGTAAATCGCTAAATCTTATTTACCTTATTGGCAAATGGTTATGTCAATAAGGTAAATAAAACAACAACAGTCTATGGACTGATTATTTCACATCCATTTTGCTGTATGTCCATTCTATGTCATACACAATGTACAATGAAGAACGACAATGAATATGCACAATGTACATCAGTGATTACTGATTACATATTATTAATTCTTTGCTAGGTTGGATGAAGGCTGAATGTACAAGGCTGAAGTCATACCGATGGATAATGAATAGTTTCGATAGCATTGGTGACCTTTGATGAAGAAAAACAAATGCACTGGCTGCTGTGATGTAGTATTTTCTATCCAGCATTGCATTCTTGAATGGATGTACAATAAGATAGACTGTGAATAAGGCGCATTATACGGCACAGATTATGGTGCAAAGATTTTTGCCAAAATCCATTTACATCTACTTCTGTCAATCGATTTAATGGGGTCAGTCTTTCACCGCGAAGACTTCAACGCTGAACATTACAATAATTAGTGTACTTACGTGGCGTTGGTTTCAGTGACAGGTTAAGTGGTGCATCTTCATCGACGCCACCTTTCAGGTTGAGGTCTAAAGGGATCTCCTCAGAACCGGAAGCGCTGGACTTTGTGCTCAAATTGAGGCCAGAGTCTAAATAATTAATACAAAAAAAGTTACAAAACTGTAACATGACTACACTATACAAGATGAAATAATAGTAACTTTTTTAATAATTGCATGAGTCAAAGACCTATTAAAATTTCCTTTGCTTGTGGTCTTTTACTTCTACTTTTACTTTTACTAATTATTTCGTTAAGGGGGGATGGTTAAAGTATTGCGATACTTTTCTATTGGATGCCGTGTTTTTGATATTTCAATTATTGAAAGTTTGAAGATTTTTGTTCAGCATACTCGATGGCCGCCATTTTCTTTTTTTTTTTAATTACGGCGTACGATAAAGCCTAATATATATGGATTGGAGTTACTCATACGACCAAAAAATTATTAAGATTGTTATATTCTAAAATGTCACGTTACAAAGTTATTTGCGAGAATAAAAAGAAACACTGTCTACCCTGGCAATATGCTAATTAAAATTAAAAAGAAATTAAAAAAAAACTTAACGATTTATAGGTAGAAACAATAATCTCTATTGAATGCGCCCTACTAATTGTACAGTACAAAATTGAGGCGCATCGTTAGAGAAATTGTTTCAATTTGTCGAAATATTTCTAATACACTTTTACAAGTAGAATACAAATATTATATAGATTTTTATAATAAAATATGTATGTTACCTGTAGCACTTGTCGATCCAGCCAGCTGTCGTTCCAAAGCCGCCAAACTCACACCACTCTGACTAGCAATTGTTTGTAGAAGTTCTCGCGATATGCCTAAATGTTAAAAGACAGTTAATATATATAATGTTAATATATATTAACTGTTAACTGTTCCTACTTACGTCTTTGTGGACGTAAATTAGAAAAAAAAAATCAACATCCTGTTAAGATTATTCTTCTTTTTCTTTAGTTGAATGGCCCCACCATTGTTAAGTTGATAACGTAAACCCCATTTTTTAACAGTGCACTTGGAGCTGTCAAAGTCGTTACTTTGACAACTCTCAGTGTACAGTTAAAAAATACATAGTTAAAAATCTCAGTCAATAAGGTATATCCCCAATTTTTTTTAGAACCGATAGGCATCGGTGGAGAGATGGTCAAGTGGATCAAGTGGATGGGTGAATTCAATGCAACCTGACGAGTTTGACAGCTCTTAGTGCGTAGTTAAAAAATGGGGTTATACCCTAAGCCTTATTGAAACTGAAAGCCTACTCTTAAAAACGATACAATCCGTTTCAAATCTATCCATTAGTATTTCATTGAAGCCTAAATAGAAAGACATTTGTTTTCGTTTTATACAGCTCTAAATATATCCTACTTTTCTAAATGGTTTTAAAAATTATGTCTTATATTACAGTTGATTGTTACCGGCGTAATCCGATAAATTGGGCGGTGGTGTGTCTGAGATAGGGGTGGAACCGGGCCGGTCCGGTTTGTTCGGCAGACGGATTACTTCAACCGACGAACGAGAGTTGCCGTACTCGTCCTGTGAACATTATAGGTGTAGAATTGTTAACAGAAGAACACGAAATAGGGGAAACATCACAGTTAATGGTCGTTTAAGCTATTTTTTTTAAACAGCAACATTAGATGTAAATGGAGATAAATATGAAATTGTATGACACTGGCCCAGCCCGACACTGACAAGTCAGCACCGACGCCGGCAAGCACACATAGAAACACGGAAGCTTGCACGCACACATGCAAGCTTCTATGTGCGGAGTGAAGTGATCAGTGATTTCGCCTGCGCCCACATGCACTCACATACAATTAGCGACGGGGTGTGTGGAAAGAACTAAGTTACGTACGTTTTATTACAGTTACAGTATTACAGTCAGTTTTAAATATGACGTCACTCCTGAAATAGTGGAATCAAAAGCATATCTTTGGGATATCTATACATAGTATAAAACAAAGTCGTTGCCCGTCGTCTGTCCCTCTGTATGTACGCTTAGATCTTTTAAACTACGCAACGGATTTTAATGCGGTTTACATCAATAGATACAGTCATTGAAGAGGAAGGTTTATACATATAGTTTGATATTGTTTTGTGTTAATTTGTTGAAATATCATGATAATAGTTCAAGATGTCGGAAAAAATCAAGCCAACTGACAGCTTTTATCGAAAATGCTGTCTTATTCCAATGCAATGTATGATGGAATTGTACCTCTTTATTAGGACTACAAAAAAGTCAGCGATGGCATATGTCTGTATTGTACAGATATGCTTCTATAACCATTTTAATATTTAAAAAAATGGATACAAATTATGTGGAGTTTGGAAAGCTATTTAGAAGGATACGCCCATTACATCAAGAATAACCTTTTTCTTTAGTAAAAATAACGTCAAAGATTGTAAGTGATTTTGTTGGGTCTTGATGTGCTGCACACCCCAATTGGGGAACGGTGTGAAGTTACATATGATGTAGTGATTTCATGAGCACATACCACTTTCTGTCGCTTGCTAGGTAACGGCGTTCCTCTGTCTCCTGAGGAAGGGTGGACCGATACTTGGGGTGGGTCTAACGATATGGTCTTTTTACGACCCCTATTCGTCGTACCCGGTGGTGCCTGTGGAGAAAAATATGTAGAATATTCAATTGTCTTGTGGACTTCAAAAACTAGACAAACAATAAATACTAAAGTGAAGAAACGTCAATTTCAAAACATTATATCGAAAATGTTTTAAAAAAATTATGCATTTTTGAGTTCATGTTTGATATTCTTGATTTTATACTCCTCACAAACACTGCAATTTCTTTTACTTGTCATTCAAGCTACAAAAATTTAACTCTCAAAAGTCCAACTCAACTTTTGAAGTTAACCACACTTGTTTAACCACTACTTACAAATTCCAGCTGTTGAACAGCTGTGATAGATAGACAGACACACATAAATGAGTATCATAAGCATTCCGTTTTACTAATTTGGGATAAAACAAAGAATTATTTACATTTCTAATCACAGACAGTCCAAATTAATATTAGAGTTACGTCAAGAGAACGCCCAAAAATATACAGTATTTCTAACATACCATACATTGCCTTTTTCAAACAAGTCTTGGCAAAATTATCTATGGGTAGTTACAATTAATTTAAAAAAAGTACAACCATAGTCCAAATTAATATAAGAGGTAAGTGGAGAGAGCTCCACTTCCTAACATCCGACAAAATTATCTATAGGTAATTGTCATCAATACAAAATAATATATAAATGTATAAAAACATTTGAAGAGAAAAAGGTATGTTACTACATTTGGAGCTTCATACTGTACCTACCCCGTTATAGATAATACTAGTAAAGCATTCTGTGTGTAATTTGCTTACCTTAGGCCCCGCTAAAGACGAAGTATATTTTATTATTTCAGTGTCTGGAGGCAACCTGACACCGCCTAATACTGATGAGGGATCACTGAAATGAAGAATCATTCTTAGTCCTCCTGTGGATTAGTGGCCAAAATAACTAAAGTACAAGGTACATAGTTTTGACAGGTGTTGTCCACTGAATGACAGCAATTTTTTTTATTAATTATTATTCATTAATCTCTACTCACCCTCCTTCCAAAGCAGCACTAACATTAAAAATAAATTAGTTTTCTTAACATTTTTTAAGCAAAGACAATCAAGGTCAGAATTCCAAAATTGTTAGGAAAGGTTTCTTTAAATACACTAATGAGAAGACAAATTGACCCAATTTCAATTAATTGTAAGTAATGACATTTACTTACAATAGAGTTACTTAGTGTCAAAATATTTTTAACTTTATATATACATATATTAGAACAATACCAGTTGCCAAAAATGATATCTAAATAATGCGCCTTTGTTGTGTATATCAATGAACAACAAGGACATTTAGGCAAATTTAACTCTGTCCATTCCGGATAGGTAACAGTGTGACTTTATGCATGTATAGTATTCATAAATATAATTGTTTTCTATAAATATAAAAAAAATATTGATACTGAGAAATTAGATAAGTTTTGTTTTTGGTTTTATATTATAAAATATAAAATGGGCCAGTTTTCTTGCTCACAAGTGTAGAGGAGTTACTCGAGTGATATTGTCAGAGACGAACAGTAGTAGTAAACTAACCTTAATATAGTGTGTGGCAAGCCTGTAAGGGGGTCAATGCCCTGTCTGTCCTTATCAGAACCTGGCATGCCAAATGGATATAACGAGGACATGTTCTGTAAAAAAATTAGCATACTTACACATTTTTTTCTATATTTGTATACTGTTATAATATAGTAATAGAGACACGTCTGTACATTGCAAATATCAATGAGTCAAGTAGCTGTTACCCGCGACTTTGTCTGCTTGCATTGTCTGAGTGCGGGTAGTTGCCAGAAACCGCACTCTACGTAAAGAACATTCATCCTCATCAGTCTGCCCGTGACCACGATCGGTGCGATCCGGTCGAAACGTCGGGATTAAGAAGTATTTAAAGTATAAACACGACATAGACCCGTGAGAGTATTTGTAAGATTTGTCAGCTTGATTCAATATTTTTGGGTTATCCAATGATAAAGCTGTATGTAAGGTATACGTACATGTATATAGCGGTGTGCAGCGGCACTGATATATTTATTTGTACCAGTGTACCAGTATGTACGGTGTGGCCGCGAGTAGTAGTATGTAGATAATATGTAGCGGTGTGTAGCTTTTTTTTTTTATAAAAGAGGGGACAAACGAGCAAGCGAATCTCACCCGATGGAAAGTAATCACCGCCGCCCATGAACCCATAGAATCACGGGTTCGTTGCCGGCCTTGAGAGAAAGTAGGGAGAAGGAAAGATGGGCCACCGGCACTCTCAATCACCAAACGAAATATAACAGTAAAAGATGCTGTTATTGCACGCCGATATTCTGTAAAGTGTAATGTTTGTGTGAACGAGTGTAGGGTGTGTGTGAACGCATGTAGCGGTGTGGAGAGTGTGCAGCGGTGTGTAGCGGCGTGTACCTTGCCCTTGGCGGCGGCGGCGACGGCGGCGTGGTAGGCGCCGTGGGCCGCCGCCTGTGCCAACATGAGGTCGCCGCGCAACATAGCCAGCTCGCGATCCTTGCCCTTCGTGCACGATGACGACGAACCCTTCCCTGGCAAACACGTGACCGTTACTTAATGGACGGCGTTTTGGTATTGTAGCAAGAAAAAGTAAATATTATTAAGAATCAACGATTTCTATGTAGATCGGGTGTTCGAAACGTTCCACTCGACCAAAGAATATGTAGAACAGGCCGTCTCCTGCCTCATGCGTAATGGAACTGCCTACTCTTTGTTGTTGCGTCGGGTGTGAGATACGGAGGCATTTCGTTTAGTTATACATTTAGTACATAATAATAAAAAAATAATGTACACGGATAAGTTTTTCGCGTTAGTTAAATCTAATTTCTTGTAGTTATGTTGAAGAATAATAACTCTGCATTGGAATGACATTATAATACGTTCGCTTATGCGATTTGGACATTTTCCAAGTCGCATGTTTGCGTCACGTGTGTTAGACTTAGGTATACATTATTACATTGAAATGTATATTTGCTTGATAATAATGAACTATATATTGTTGTTTTAATATTGTTTCCTTCAAATATCAATTTAATATTCGAATACTTATTTATGAAACATTAAAGCGTCTCTGTGATGATTGAAGAGTCATAATAGCTCCATATTCCGTATGATTTGTAATATTGATTACCTTCTTGTAGGCAATTTTAATTATACCGAACAAAACGTTTTAGACTTAAGAACATGGTAGATAATAGAGAAAGAATTTGTATGATAATAAAACGTACGATTCATCCTTTAAATCCATTTGCTACAGATTCTATCAAACGAAATGTATGAATTTGTGGTACAAGTAAATTTAAGAAGGAAAAAAATAGGTAGTTATATTTATAAAAACACAAGATATATTGAGATACATTGAATGATATGAATAAAAACACACCATACGAAGGAATTATTATGAAAGATAACTTACTGGGCGGCTGCGTAGGCGGAGTACTGGACGTTTTACTGGGCTTGCTGCTCTGGTGCGGGGCGGACGCGAGGCTATTGAGTGAGGCGAGACTGGATAGCGACTGGGAATGCATTGTGGATGGAGATGAGGTCTTAGGGAAGCCATACGTAGATCCTGGAAGAAAAGAAATCATTTTAAATACCTGTATTCTATTAACTCAAGTGTTTATATTATTTATACTTAGCGATATATGGACTACAATGAGAATAACAATAAATTGTTATCGTAGTAGAAATCTAACCACACAGCTTGTCTGCGATTGGTTGATTTCATTATGATGTACAGTGAATTCCATACGTTGGCGCTAGTGTCGACTTTACTACTACACGTGAACAGAGTCGAGAACAAAGGAGAACAGCTGAAATCCATCCACTCTACCCGTTTCATGGTGAAATCTGTCATCGTAGTACTAGGCATGAGTAATTCAGCAACATTCCTTGTGCCAACTCAGAACTCAGGCACAACCCCCTGTGCCGGTGCTTTGAGATGATTCGAAATTGCATCACCATGGACTAACAAAATGATATGCCGCGAGTGAGTCTTTTAGCGCAGGCAACGGTTATTCATTAATACATTTGGAATAAGTGAGCATACACATCCGACACAGTTAAGGGAGTTGGCGAAATTGCGCGGCGTAGCGCAATGTTATCCACGTCTATGTCGTGCCACAGCGATTCAAAACTTGGTTAGTGTTGTGGCATTTTGCCAGTTTGCCTGAGCATCTCTAAAATTTCGAATTTCCATAAACAATTTCTCACCCTTTTTACTCTTTTGGAAGACAATTATCCAAATCCAAAAATATTTATTTATAATCCGAAAATTCTTATTAGTGGATGCTTGTGTTATAAAGTGAACCCTACTGTCAAAATGTCAGTTTTAATATTTCGGATCATGATGAATTAAATACCAAAATACACCTTATTTTATAATAAAAGATCTAGCACAGGTTTTCAACACTTGACCCAAACTTACCCCAATCGCCCATATTGGGTTGTGAATTAATACTAGTTGTCGACGGACTCTTCTCCTTCGAGGACGTGGTGGAGGAAGTACTTGTACGGCCTGTCCTGGAATACAAACAAATCCTATTAAAATATCTCTGATATAAAAATAAAATCTTACATAATTGCTTTCAAGCTGGTCTCTGGGGGCGAAAGAGAAACATATAATGTGGCAGCTGCTCATCTTTCGTACTGATGTATATAAACCACAGACTTCCTATAAACTAGCAGATCAAACATCATTCACACCTACATGTGTAATAATATACAACATAGCAGTGTCTCTTTCACATACACAAAAATCTGTATAATGTTTTCTCTTTCTGACCTGTGTTGTCATAACGTGGTCACACGTAAACAAAACGCAACCGGGGCAGATGCCATGACACAAAACAACTTTAAGCGACAAAATGGCATTCTCGATCCGGGTTACGACGTGAGCTTTTTTGAGTATTTATACTGCTTTGTTTTTTCAACTTTTCGATAAAAAAAACTGTTAAATACGATGTTTAAGTGCTGTGCCTTGATGTGTGATAGTGCCACATACAAAAATATACCAGGAATAACTTACCTTCGGTAAATAAATTCCTAATCTAGAATTCTTGCTTTGAAGTATTTGTGTTTTAATTCGTTTTTTATTCAAATAGTTCCTAAATCGAAGGTTTTCTACAAATTATGTACTATAATAACCTTTTGTATTACAAATCGTGAATTAGTTGTGGAGGATATTTTATAATTACGAGCTGATTATTTGTACTTACGAATATTATTTGACATTTCTGGTACTAGACAAATTTAAAGGAGCTGAACTTAGGCTGATTTCCACAAATTTAATATTTTATTCTATCCCGAAGTACACAGCCAGGTGACAACTTACAAAACACACTTGATAAAATATAAAAGCTTGTACCTATATTTTTCAGATTTCTAAAAAAACCACAAGATGCGAACTTGAGTTTTGACTAGTAAAGGACAATTATACCTAATCATGACTACATAACTAGTGGTTTCTAGGTAACCGACCCTAACTCTAGTAGTGTCAAACAGGTCTTACCTACAGGACATATCAACATAATAATATGTAATTAAATGTTTGTGTTAAGGAATGTTATTGTATTTTATTTACATGTTATTTAACGTGTCGAGAACACTTAATACTAATTACAAATAATACATGTATTTATCGAAAACGAAAAAAATGAAATAACAAAAATCGAAACTTTTGATTCTGAAAAGTATCAAAATTATATTTTATACTGAACTCGCTTCGTTACTCACACTACAATAAAGTTAAGAAAGTCGCACACATACATGAGTGTCCGAGCGCGCCAATACCTACATTCAAGTGCTTACGATTCATCCTAGGCACAGTACAAGTAAGCATACAGTATTCTATCTCGGCAGTGTCCTAAAGATAATTACCTACGGTCTGTCGGTACGTAAACACGCAATAGAGCTACCGACTTGGACTGAATGTTTTTGTTGGGTTATGTATTTGATAATAGGTACTGTATTAAATTGTCATATTATCTTTTCATTTTATATTATTGCAAATTTAATAAGTTTTTATTTATGTAATTCTACTAGTATTTTATTTCTAGTTTCAAAATTTGTGAGTTAGTATGGTGGAAATGGACAAAAAAATGCATTTTGTGTGCAGTGTAATTAAAAATTAGCAATAAATTAACTCGATCATTATGATAATATATTTCCTACAAATTAGCAACAGAGAAATATTTTCGGTTTCGATATAGATGTATTCAAACATCCATACACTGAACATTATGCTCGTAAACTTGATTGACATAATATTTAGTCAGTAAATGCGCGGGAGCGTCTCATACCGTCCGACGACAATCGCGGCGCACTCGCGACTGTTATATAGGGATGTGAAAAAATAATCGATTTTCATTTTAATCGATTATTATTTCTTTGTAATCGATTTTTTAAAATCGATTATATACATTACACATTTTTATTAAAAATATGAAGAAATGAAAAATAAAGAAATCTAATGCTGCCAAAATTACACATTTTAATTGCGACGAATGAAAAAACGCGAAGTTCACTACCATGAACAAGTCGATTAAAAGACGGCGCCATCTGTATGTATGTACGTAAAACAGTTTCGTATTTGTTCAACAGTTTCCTTTCTTTCGACTGTATATAATTTAAAAAAATGTCTTCTAATGGTAAAACACCTAAAAGCGGCTGGCGGAAATATTTTTTCAAGAAGAAGGATAATACCACAGCACAATGCAAATATTGCCCGAAAGAATTAAAAACATTTAGTAATATTACAAATTTAAAGCAACATATGGAGCGAAAACATCCCACTGTCCTACAGGCTAACCAGGTAGCATAAATTATTATATTTTATTATAATTATGGTCCTTATGACTAATAATATCTGTCAAGCGAGTCATGCGTTTTATAATCTCAACATTAACATTTTTTTTTCTTTCTTCATGGAATGGCGCACAGATCAGCATATTTGCCAATGTCAAGTATTATAATAAATCTAGAAGAATCGTTATCTAGATCGTTATCGTAAAACTCCTCCAGTAAAGTGATACTGATAGTAGACTTGACTGAAGTTTTATAGGAGTTCTTAGAAGAGGGCGAGAACTTCAGCTGCACATGTTTATTTAGATTAACTCAATTTTTTTCCATTACACAGAACTTTAAAACACAATATACTATCACTTTTGTACTTTATAACTCCCACAAATGTAAAAAATAGAAAGTTTAAATAAAGTGATAGTCTCACTTCTCCCGTTCTCGCCAAAAAGTCATCATTAAAATTAAAAGCACAGGAAGATTTTAGTTAATTTTTTTCAATAAGCATTGTATCGAGACCATCTGCTCAAACACTTATTAACTAAAGTATTTTCTTTTCCTGAACCTTGCTTGCTTTTAGGGATAAGTATCGTATTATTTTGATACTAACGGGTTATCTTTTAATTGATTTTTTGCCGTAGAACTCCCTTGAAGATGATATTCAGGATATCGGCTGATGTAAATAACTCAAAACAGCAAAAATGATATGCCGGGACAGTCTAACCTAATGTGGAAATAACTATTTTTAATTTTTTTTCATTGTTTAAAGTTAGAAAGTTTTCAGAAAGATTTGTTTTGAAACCAGGTTGTCGTTTTGGTTATTTTTCGTACCATTTTATATTATTTTTATTCTGATAAATTATTAATCTTATACTAATCTCTTTAGTTTTATTACTATATAGAAAAGCTGCTTTTTTTCAATTAATATTAAAAAATCGATTTTTTTCTCAAATCGATTAATACTGAAAAGAAAACAATCGATTTCTAAGTAATAGATTATTTTCACTCAATGTCACATCCCTACTGTTATATGCAGAGAAATGCCGAGATTTCGAGCGCGTCGTTTGGGAGCGTTTGTATGAAGATAGAATACTGTATGCTTACTTGTACTGTCCTACAGCTCTTAAACTACTTAAGATAAGTCATCTTTATCTACCTATCTCAGTAATTAGGATTTACATTTACGATTTAATTAAAGATAAAACAATAGTCTGGAAATGATCTTCTCTGCACATGCATTTACTGGTATAATTAAAATATTGTATTGTAATAAACCTTTTGTAAGATGAAGAAGAAAATGATCCTGACTGAGTTTCTTGTCGGTTCTTCTCAGTGTCCAGGTTTTCTATTTGAACCGAACTAAAGTAGATTTGACGTTCAAAAATACCTTGGAATTGGGTTTACTTGAATAAATTGATTTGACTTGACTTGACTTGACATCTACAACACCTAAAAGCACGTATCTAAATGCAAATATGAAAAGGACAACTACATCTACACATGTTTTGGAGTTTTGAAAATGCTCGATTAAATTTGCACTAACTGCCCTGCAAGTAAAGTAAGTTCTATAGTAGTATAGTATGTATTTTATAAACATTAAATTTTGAAAAGGTTCTACTACTACCTATCCAAAAAAATTCTCAAAAAAAATTAGCAGAGACCCATCTTGGTTTGATACGAAAAGAAGTAGTATATATCCAATTCAAGTCTGCATTTGTCATTCGCTAAGGAGAGCATTATTTATTATTTGAATTAATATAACAAGTGGTTGTCCTGCTTGTAATACATTAAAAATAAATTTAACCTTCTGCTTATAGCAACAGCAACCCAGAATTTTATGATTATATAAAATTCAAATTTATTCTCTACAAATGAAAATAACTAAAAATTCCGTAATCCTGTTGAAAGAGAAGGAACCTATAACTTCTACTCTGATTAACCAGATGATTGTTTATGGAATCGCATTGCATTGCATTTGCCATTTAACTACTATGTTCTAACTTATTCTGAAACCTAGTCATACCTTAAAGTTAAATTCTCTCGTTTTTATACATACATATCTTCACGCCGTATCCCCAATGGGGTACTCAGAGAGGACGGAGCGCCAAACGTCGCGGTCCTTACATACTTCTTTCGCTTCCTCAAACCTCATCATTCTCCTCACACATTTTCGCATAGGTATGCGAGTGATTTTGACATTTCCGTCGGCTAACACTCTAGCTATTTGATCTTCATAACTTAGCCTTGGCTTCTTTTTCCACTCACTTTTGCTCTATAGATTTTTTTCGTCAGTCTCATTACTCATTCTTTCCATGTGCCCGAACCATCTTAGCATTCCTTTCCTCATTCTCATGTTCACAACACTGTTGTCATACTGCTTTGCTTGCTCGTTTTATATTTTACATATTGTACATCTATTAATTTAACAAACTATTAATATAACAACCTTGCACTCTAATGTTATCAGAAAATAGGAACTTTATTTTAATAAAAACGCTATAGTTGATGTGCTGTTGACTACATAATTATGTCAGTATTATATTATTTGAGAAATCTTTTCTTGTTTTTCATTTCTTAACTTGCACTTTTGTTGCTCACTCATAATTATTTGTCTCATCACCATAGAGCAGCTGAAAAATCTCATATAGACATAAGTTCACCTTCGCGCATATTGTTTGAAAACTAAGTTTATTTATTAACTCCAGTAAAATAAAATATTGATGATTGAAAACAAAACGAATGTTTTGAGTTTCTGAACAAAAGTATTACTATAAACATAACTCATTATTAATTTTTTCAACACTCAGAAGATGTTCCTGGGCCATCGAATAGAACTAATGTACATATCTTTACACTGATTCCTACCAGTGTAGTCAGAGAGGACGGAGCGCCAAGCGTCGCGGTCCTTACATACTTCTTTCGCTTCCTCAAATCTCATCATTCTCCTCACAGATAAGTACAAATAATTTCTGACAAATTGATTGAATAAGTTTCGAGTTGTGAATTTCGTGTGATCTGTGAGCTGTTTCGCATCTGTGGAATGTATGTGAAAGCAAAAAAGCATTTATTTTATATTTACGGTCAAATTTCGACCACTGGGCGGCCGGCCAATATTAATCAATCCATCTCACCTCTCATTCCTACTGGATTGTTTACTACTTTTCGGCGGCTGCTTGAGTCCCGCAGCTGATAACGCCGACAGCGCAGCATACGGGTCTGCCATTGGAGGGAAGTTCAGTCCTGAGGCCTGGAGTCGAGCTAGGTAGTCCTGGGCGGCAAGATGCGATGCCATAGACCACCATGCTGCACCTGTAATTTAGAATTTAACTCTTCTCAGCAAAAAATATTTTGGTCGCTTCGCTTTCGAAGTATCGAAATACATACGTAGATATAAATACAGTGAATCCTCAATATAACAAAGCCAAAGGAGATTTGAAAATGTTTGTTATATAGAGGTTAGGTTGCTCTAAGACTCGTTATATCAAGTTAAGTAAAGTTGTTTATTGACCTCAACATTACGAACTCTTCTTACCCTGTTACAGCGCACTATTATACGGATTATCCTTTATTGGGTTTAAAAAAAGTAAAAATGACCAATGTGGAAGAAATCACTTATATTTAAATTAATATGACATGAAATTAGAAGAACTGGGAATAATTATTCTTGCGAACAATCGCGACGGGAAGCAGAGAAGGACTACAGAGTCGAAGAGCGAATCGAATATAATAGGAATGCTGATCTGGGAGTTTTGGGATGATGGGTGTTCTAATACATACAGGGTGAGCTTATAACAGAACGATTTCCACAAGTAAAGGAAAATATATGACAGGTTTGAACTTCTAGAGTTCCTTACAACAAATTTAACGTGTCTGAACCTGTCGAGACAATGGATTCTTGTTAGATGGATTGGTAGGATACGTTATACAAAGGTTATAGTTTGACAAAAGTTATACAGAGGTAAATTATACTTTCTATTTATATTCTGCAATGACTGCAAATTCATTATAAAGAAGTTTTTAAAAAAAGGTCTTTGTAAAGGTATATTTTGTATTAACTCTTATGGGCAGTTCTAGGGATTTCGAAGAATTTGTTAAATCGAAGAAATCGTTGTATTGAGGTTTGTTATATTAAAGTTTCACTGTATTTCTAACATAATATATAATATGTAAATAAATTCGGCACCAATACCGCTTTGTGGGTAGCCATTTTGGCATGTGCCTCAACTTAGCTAAACACTCTTCTCAAATCAAAAAGCTGACCCGCTCATAATTTGTTGCTAAATAGTTGCTAATTAATTGTAGAAAAAAAAAATTGTTGCTCTCAATTAAAAAAAAACACAAGGTGTTCTGCTAAGTTCAGCTGAAGTTAGCAGAACACCTTATGTTTTTTTAAAATTGAGAGCAACAAATTTATTTTTTCTACAACTAATTAGCAACAAATTCACTGAATTAATTGGGCATCGTACGATGCTGAAAATTATTATTTTATAAAAGTGTTCTGCTAACTTCAGCTGAACTTAGCAGAACAGCTTGTGATTTTTTTAAATTGAGAGCAACAATTTTTTTTTCTACAACTAATTAGCAACTATTTAGCAACAAATTATGAGCGTGTCAGCTTTTTAAATTGAAAAGAGTGTTTGGATAAGTTCAGGCACATCATTTTGGCGGGTTTAGACATATTTATTATTCATAGGTACTGCCTATAAATGCGTACAGAGCACAGGTAACTATTGCCAGCTGCTAACCTTCCCTCCTTCGAAAATGCATTCTCCAGATACACAATTTCATTCAGTGGATCTAGACATTTTCCATTAACCCATATTTCACACTTCGTCTGTACGTTTTCTCTTTCCAACATAACCTTAGTTTTGTTCACATTCATATTCAATCCTTTCGCTTCAGATTCTTTTTCATGCACGTAACTGAGTCTGCAAATCCGCTTCTGATTGTGTTATAAGCACAGAATAGTCATTGTACAAAAAACAGTTTATCACTGTGCCATCCATCATATATCATATCACTCAAACCAGCTTTCAATGCACAAAGGCAACTGTCCAAATGCAGCACGAATAGCCCAGTAAACATCACGCAGGCCTGTCCTAACGCCTGAATAAATTTGAAACCAGGGCGACATGTTACCATCTATCCTTATACAGGCTCTATGGCCATAATATAACCGCGCAGTTTGTAGTACGGCGGGGTTATTACCCAAAAATTTGCAGACAGCGACAACCACGAGATTATTGCGCGACCGGTGACTAATTATAATAAAAAATTGATATCAGTATGACGACTGCGTGTCTATCACGCCATGACCGTAAAATGTCGTTTTCACGGTAGATTTAGCGCCATCATACAAATTATATTACACAAATTTTCGTTTTGATAGGAGATATCGCACGATAATTGGCCGTCGCATGCTGATTGCTAGTTAGATAATAAGCGTGCGGGTCCTTTAAGGTATATTTGAGTAGATTTCATAATTTCATTCGCATTACTCTATCAAATGCTATTTCTAGATCCACAACAGCGCAGAAAGCTTTCTGACCTATGCCAGAAACCTCCCCATGATCACGCGGAGCGAGTTAATCTGACGCATACAAACCCTATCGTTCCTAAAACCACCTTGTGCCCTCCAAACATATTTCAGAAATGTCATTCATACGTTCGGTCGTTAGAATAGAAGTTGCTTGGTTCGGTCAATACATTAGAATAGACTTTATTTGCTACGCTGACAAAACTGATGGCTCTATAACACGCACAGTTCGGTCCACTTTACCTAACGCCTGAACAGATTTCAAATATGCACGTGACTCGAGTCTGCACAGCGTAGACCTCGGACCAACAATCATAATAAACCGAGCTTTTGCTTCAAGCGAGATTTTTTTGATGTTTTTTTCTTGGTTTTAGACTAGAGAACGTGACTAGAGACTAGAGGAAGGTGACAAGTACCACAATACATAATTGAATATAGTATATTATTATTTTTGCGAATACTAGTAGCCAAAATACTTAAGATTTGCGAGTATATTGCAAATAATTATTTCAGTACTGCACTGTGTACGTCGAGCGGCACGTTTATTGGGTAATTTGCAGACAGCATGCGACAGCCAATATCGCGCGATATCTGCTGTCAAAATGAGAATTTGTGTAATGTAATTTGTATAGTGGCGCAAAATCTACCGCGAAAAGTGCATTTTATGGTCATAGAATAATAGATACGCAATCGTCATACATGATATTAATTTTTTATTACGATTAATCACCGGTCGCGTAGTGATCGCGTCGCTTTCTGCAAATTTTTAGGCCGGTCATGAGCTGACACGAATTACGCCGACAGTGCAAGGCCAAACTTCCTGTAGCTATGTATTTTACTCGAGGTAACTCTGAATGAGATAGACAAAGAGATACAACAATTCGTTTGACACACAGTGATAAGAGGGGCTACACATTATAACACCGTCCGTTAAGATTAGAGGTGTGCCGGATTGTTAAAAATGTATATCCGCGGATACGAACACGGATACGGATTATTAGTGTCTATGGTAGACCCGCGAATACGGATCGCAACTTTCATATTTCATTTGTTCGTTCGTAGCACAATTAAATTAATCCTTTTTTATGTAAGCATAGTGAGGTAATAATCGTAATTATTTGTTTGGTTTTTCAATAAGCGCCAAAACTGTAATTTTAAGAAATAAAAATTAATTTGAAGTTGTTATATTTCATTGCCATCTACTTTTAAAATTCCGCATACTGAAATACATTAATAAAAAAAGTAACGGATACGAATACTTTTTTCCCCCTTAGATATCCGCGGACACGGATACGGATATCCGGATTACTAGTTACAATTCTTCGTCCGAGGTCTAGTGCAGCAGTAATTACAAGCGTGACTCACTGGCGGCGGGGTGCAGTAGGGACGCGGCCTGGTTGGCAGCGCGGCCCATGGCGGCGGGCGGCGGGTACCTCGCGCCGAACCCGAACAGCGCCGCCTGCGCCTGCGCCGCGGCCGCCGCGCCTCCGCCTCCCGCATCGCGGCCCCAGTACGCTGCGGACAAAACGGACTAACTTACACACCGCTTCACTCATACTCTATACACACATTATCTATATTAATCTTAATCACATATCATATATCTGTATATAAAAATCATTTCCATGTGTTTGCCACACCAAAACTATGGTTCGACCGATTTGAATATTCTTTTGTTTTGTTCACCTCAATATTGGGGTGCTTTAGGAAAAACCCAAAGGATCAGTCGAAAAATCGAAAAAATCGAAATTGGTAATTTTGTATAGGAATTGTAACTTTTTTATGCCATTTCGGATTACTTTCAATAGATAGCGTTCGTGGCGGACCTATCGTTTGACAGCTGCGCCATCAATGCCATACATAACTGTTAATCGCTTATGAGGAATTACGATCAAATCACTTTCCATCAGGTGACTCGCTTGCTCGTTTGCCCCCTTCGACATAAAAAAAAATCTATTTTAGGTGGTATGAAGTTCACCGGTCATCTAGTATTGATTATAATTAAATAATAATATTGACAACCTCGATGGCGCAGTGGTTTAGGTGTTTCTTCCAAGCACGGATGTTCCAAGTTCGATTATGGTCGGGTTGATTCAGGAAACGAACTTTTCTAGATTGTCTCGGGTCTGGGTGTTCTGGGAGAATCCCTAGTAGTCGTCTGGTTCTCATAGCGCAGGGAATGCCCTAGTTTGAAACCAGATGATTAAGTGTGTATTGTTTGGTGCTATTATTAATTATAATTATGGCGACCTGGCGATGCTAAAAGTGCTAAATTGCATTTTCGTAGAATATAAAGCAATTTGAACGCGCAGCTCGCCAGTCGCTTACATACAATCGCCCTGACATGCCACTTTGTACTTGTTAAATTGTGTAAGAAGAAATATAAACTTTGACACCAACATGTAATTTATTTATTTGGATTTACAATAAAATAATACGAAATGAACACGAAGACAATCCCTAAATAATCTATATAATTGAAAATGAATGATGTTTCTTTGTATGTTTGTACTCTATCCATTCCCAAACCATTCATCTAATGGTGATGGAACTTTGGTGAGTTGTTCTGTCTACGCCCACAAAGGTTTTTGAATTATGATATTTAATTTAGTAAATAAGACTACGCGGACGAAGTCGCAGCCAAAAGCTAGTCTACATACACACAAATTCAACTTTCTTATGTTTGGGGTCGCAAAATTCGAATAGAAGTTGGTCGTTTGACTTAGAATTTTGACACGACGATACGTTCGAAAACGCGCGTGTTTTATATACATCCTATTTTTTTGTTTTTGACTTTAATGTAAACAAGGAACTAACCAAAATTTCGCTAATTTTCACCGTTCGCTGGTCCAGTATAATACACGTAGCTCTCTAATAATAACACTGCTTTTCTGTTACGAAACGAAACTACAAAATATGCACATATAACACTAACATCATGCAATATAGTACAGCACTGAAAAATTGAGGTTATTTGTCAAGCATTCTGTTTTTTATCAATGTTTCTAGATCAGTTCACTCTAATATGTGAGTGACACAATTCATTCGAAATATAAAACAGAATAACAACAGAAGAATATTATTGCTTGCGATGTGCAAACAATAATAATCTATTCTTTATTTTCAAGTGTTTTTTAAAAATACAAATTTATACACTTATCATGACCTTTAATTAATCTTTTAATTCTTAGTGGTTTTTATTGAAGCACAAACGGACAAAATTGTCCAACTGATCTGAATTTTTAGTTATGTTATAAAACTTATAAATGTCATAGTCGCCATATTTGTTTACATTGAAGACAAAAATGAAAAAAAAAATAGGAAATATTAAATAATATCTATGATATATAAATAAAAATGTTCGTTTGATCAACACGCACCACAGCAACGTGTGTTTGGGAACAGTTATCTCTTCTTCTTTCTTGTTCTTAATATATAAAACAAAGTCGCTATTTCTGTCTGTCTGTTGTACGCTTAGTTTTTATAAAGGACGCAACGGATTTCGATACAGTTTTCAATATCATTTACAAAATTTCTTCCGGAAGATTTAATGTATTATTTACTTACAGAAAGTAAAGAGAAGTCGATGTTTTGTAATCTAGAGCAAAGCGAGGGATTAGAATCACGAGTCCCTGGACTCGTGAAGAAATGACATACTTTACACACTTGTATCGAAATGTAATATTTTCCCCTTTTATCCCTCCTTGAGATACCTATATTGATTCAGCACACGGTATCATATAAAGTAATTATAATCTACAGAGCAAAAGTGGAAGGAGAAGCCAAAGAAGACCAAGGCTGATTTACGAAATCAAATAGACTGTTAGCTGACGGAAATGTCGAAAGCACTCGCATACCTAGGCGAAAATGTGTGTGGAGAACGATGAGATTTGAGGAAGCGAAAGAAGTATGTAAGGACCGCGAAGATTGGCGCTCCGTCCTCTCTGACTACCCCGTCAGGCATACAGCGTGAAGATATGTATGTATAAAATTGTAATAACTAGATTTCATCACTACCTGTCGGATAATAGCATAGCTATAAAGACTATAAATCAATGTCTCCATAGAACAAAAAAAATATATAGGAGAATATAATTGCAATCGTTAAAAGCGTTCAGAAATTACAAGATCGCCAACAATTACGTATAAATAAATATATTAGTTGCTGTCCGCGCCTTTGTCTGCTTGATATTGAAAAAGAGTAGCCTGTCCTTCCCCAGAGCTTAATCTATCTCCATTCTAAATTTCGTTAAAATCAGTCCAGCGGTTTAGCCCTGAAACATAACAGACAGACAGAAAGACTTTCGCATTTAAAATATTATATTACTAGCGACTCGCCCCGGCTTCGCACGGGTGGAATTTTTTTTTTTAAATAAAATACAGTCCACATTACTCTCCGATAATGTAGCTTTCTATAGATGAAAGAATTTTTGAAATCGGTTAAGCAGTTTTTGAATTTATCCATTACAAACCAACAATCAAATTTTTTCTCTTTATAATATTGGTATGGATGGTATAGATAGATATAGCTGTCACCCGTGACTTGACAGGTCTTTGATAATGTAAATTATACATAATCCTCATTTAACAGTGATTCTACTTTTTTTAAACTTCCATGTAATATGACTGGCCCGTTGGTGCAGTGGCAAATGCATCTGCTTACCAAGCTAGGGTCCCGGGTTCGATACCCGTTCAGGTCAATTTAGGAAACAAACTTTTCTAAATTGGCTTGGAGTCTGGGTGTTACTGGGAACTCCCCCAGAGTTCGTTGTGTGGTACCCATAGTACAAGCGTACTGCTTAGTTTGGGGTCACACGATCTGTGTAATTGTCTGGAGTATTATTATTATATTATATACAAAGTTTAACAACATTTGTACTCAATTACACAACCGTATTTCGTTCCATATAAAAGTTTCGTACAAAGTTCAACTTTCGTACAACCTTCACTCTTTAAATGTAAATTATCAAAAATCCTTTCCTAGAGATCATCAGACCTTCATGATCTTAGGTTTAACAGTTTTTGAGACTTCCTAATTAATCACTCAGTGAGTGGTAATTCGCTTAGCGTGCAGTTGGATCTCAGGAGTCACACCCTAATTTATATGTATGTATCAGCGTCTCGCACTAATTATAGGACAACTATTTAATTTTGAGAGCATCCAATAACGTTAACTACCTAGCAATGTAAACCTTTTCAACATCAACGCTACAGCAATGAAACAGTACGGCAATAATCTTAGTACGGCTTAATTATAGGATATAAATTACACTTTTAGTGGTACGCAGTTAAATTATTATTGTATTATTGTTAATTTTTTGGCGCTCCGTCCTCTCTGACTACCCCATTACGGATACAGCGTGAGGATAGGCATGTATGTATGTTAATTTTTTATCTCATTTTTTGTTGTTGTTCTAATCTTTTTATCGTTTAATCAAAATGTGGAGGCTTTTTATTACTAGTGTTTTTTGTTACGAAGATATATATAAAAAAAAATTATATAATAATTCTTTATTGACAAATTTCACAATATTAATGAAATCTCTAACTACTGAACTAGGCGTATGGCCTACTAGCCTACTACAGATACAATATGTAAAGATACTTGAATTTAAATATTTATAAATCTCCCTAAAATAAATTGAAAAATATATGTTTTGAAATTCGTTTTATACATAACGTGTGATAAAATCTAATATGTATTTTAAAGACATAAAATCAAAGATTTCATGCGCAAACGCAGCATTAATGATGAATGTTTACTAAGCGAAGTAGTTATATTAACGACTGATTTATTAACGATTTTTTTTATTGACGGGTACAACTAGATTTATTTAACGAAACGAAATTTCAATAATACGTGACGTATTCGTTCAACGGAACGACCACTCATCATCGATCGTTTCGTTGACAAAACGTCAAAAAATAAACTGTTTTTCTACTAGTTGATGATTCAAAATAATTATGTAGACTCAGGTCCATCTGATAAATGTGATGAACTCTTGAAGCGTGCAGCAGACTCATTCTTTGATTAGGTGCTGCTTAGCTGACCGAGTTTGATCTCTGTAATATCTAGGACGCTTCGTTAAAAGGCAAAACACGTGTCAAATAATGGTTTTGGAATTTTGGGCGAAGATTAGCCAAAAATACTAAGAATTTATCACAGCATTCAAAATAAACAGTTGCGTTGCGTTGCGACACTAAAGTCATCAACGACCCACTATTTTTATACCATAGGGAGGACACGGTCACATAGTTGAGATGGTAAGTGGACTGACACCCAAAGGCATTCACTATAATAAGGCTAAGAAAGTAATTTACATTGTAAATGCGTTGGCAATCCTGAAGACTAATGTTGTGCGTCTAGTGTCAGTATTTCACCGGCTGTCTTACCCTTCATACCGGAACAACAGTGCAAGCATCGCTCTTCGCTGTTCGGCAGCAGGATTAATAAGTAGTGGTAGCGATCCAGGTCGATCTCGGACAAGGTCCTACCACCCGCTGAAACTTTCTCCGCAATGTCCTTCTTTTTTGTTCTCGAAAAATCATTCTAATCTACAATTCGTACAGAATAGCTCGATGGCTGTGACATCTGTCACAGAGTTATGTCTAGTGATGGAATATCGAGTTTGATGGATATATTTTTTATATTATTTTATTTTATTTGGGAAGTTTACAGCAACGTTTACAATGTAACCTATAAACAAAAACATTCACAATTTTGCCAATTACAAGCTACCGCATATAAACTTTTGCCAGTTTTAGTGTTAATCATTTTTATTTATATTTATAATGTGTTTTATCATTGTAAAACAGATATGACAATTGTAGCAAAATAAAATTTGCGAATATGCGAATGCCAAAATAAAACGCTTGTTTAAAGTTATATCGTTGGTATTGTTGACAGCTGTCACAGGGATCAAGCTATTCTGTAAGGAGGTAGTCTGAGTATGTTTATAGTTTAATTATATTTATTTGTACATAATTATATACTGCATAAATACGCTGATCGCCGATCAATGTGCTCGGTGTCTGCAAATCGCTACGGTGGCGGGCACCGGCCAATAAAGTGTCTACATTTGTATAGCGCCTCATTAGATCATAAGACTCATTGAAAACGACATACTAAAACGCAATTTTTTTAATAAATTCACTCCATTTTTCATGCGATTTCAACAGGCATAACTATACCACACACCGATCGTGATGCCACTTATATCCATAAAGATTATAGGATGGCAAAATGGAAACATAATGGCGGGTTGCTAGCTCAAACCCCCACAAATTTCTCATAAAAAGCCCCATTCCTTCGCCCACTTGTATAGCCTGTGCGAGGAACTAAGCAACTGTCACCTATTGTTTTTTTTCAGACCAGAATGACAGACAGTACCATATACAAAGACCACAATTAAGATTATACATATAATTACTGCTGCAGGAACTATGATATTTGAAAAACTCTTACTGTCAAAACAAGACACGAAACAAATGGTCATCTAATTCAGGAAACAACACGTCAACGGCAAATGGCACAAAAAGTACATACTCGACTTGTGACTGTCCAACACACCTTGCTAATCTAAACCAAGAAATTACGAATACGAATACATTTGTACTGTGGATGCGCTATACTCACATTTCAAAGTACCTCTGATGACATAAAAAAAAGAAAGAACTTGTGCATCTGGTTTTATATCCTTAAGAGTTATTACAATACGAGAATAAATTGTATACTATTAATAAGGCTTACAACTCTACAATGAAAATCTACAGAATTCTCCCTTTAATCGAAATCTGAGAAAACCTTATAAAAAGCATTTATTGAGTTTTTAATGTATGAGAAAAGTGGAGCTATTACACTCCACTTCACATAAAATATGTATATCAAACGATAAAAAGTGCTCTTTGCTTACAAAAGTAAAGAGTATAATTTAATTGATTGGTCATTAAATACCAGCAATTAATAATTATAACAATTTATTATTTATGTTGTATCTATCAAACGCTCAACTTTCGCTCAAAAAAAAGGTCGACGATTTGTTAGCTTATTTCAAGATAATTGTTAATTGTCAACAAGTTTCTACAAAATGATTTGGATTAAATTATTCTAACAACTAATTGTTTTACTGACACAGACGCTTTATTCGTACAATTAGTGATGGGGAAAAACTATATAAAGGTTAATATCACGGATTTATTATTAACTAGCGTTTAATACATTAATTTCCATATGTTTACCGTCGTGAGATTATCATCTGATTGCTAAATACATTAAAATTTAAAATGGCCTATCCATTGATCAAAGTCAATCTTAGTACGCGCACGTCAACGTCGTGTAAGCAATCGTTAAAATTATGGATGAGTCAGTGCGCCCGCGCACCGAACATTACGACTAGCTTTATACTACTGCATAGTTTGTCACGAATCTACTTTTACATACGCATATAATCATACAGAATTCGAATATAATTTTCATGGCGCATAAAACCGGATTTGATGTGCGAGACTAAACTAATTTTTGCTCCCAACGTCTGCGTAGATCACAAAAATTTTTAATACCCTAATAAGTTCAGTTTTTTCGGAATTCAATACCCATCACCCTTAACATAATGACAACGTAATTAGATATATGTACATATTTATATATACGTACACATCATTAAGTAACTGGTCTCCTCTTTCGACGTTTCAATGTATGCAAAGTATCTACATTTAATTTAATTCGTAACTTTTCAGTGAAGTGTATACACAGTTTAAAATTTAAAAAATGTTTGTTTTGAACCTAGATTACTATTTTGTAATAGAAGTATATAGTTTTAATCCGCGGTGCGCTCGCGTTGTAGAGCCATTGAGTATGCAAAATTTGAAATTGATAGGTTCAATAGCTTTTCTCTAAAAGAAAAACAAAGAAACGATAAGTATTTATATTATGTAAAAGACTGTAATGTGCAGACACGCTTTATTATTGCTATATAAGGTGTTACAAAAATACCCTATATTGCCAAAAGGGGTTGACGTACCCATAAAACTGAACAACTTTCTCTAAGTAACATGGGTCGAAATATGAAAAAAAATTTAGGTCCTCTCATACAAAATGAACGCTCAGGTGATGAAATTAGTATGAGGTCCAAAATTTTTTTTCATATTTCGACTTATGTTTCTTGGGGAAAGTTGTTCAATTTCATGGGTACGTCACCCCCTTTCAGTAGAATAGGGTATTTTTGTAACACCTTGTATAATAATATTAGATTGTTGTTTCCATACGTAGTAACCATAATTAGGAATCGTGACGACACCAAGCAGTTATAAACAATATATTATGTACTTCGATTGTCGAAAAAAACTACGCTTTTAGAGCGGTATCGATATGTTTATCGATACAAATACTATTGAAATCGAGTGTATATTTACAGTGTCTGTATAAATATTATATTTGTTCTTGAATTACATGTAACAGAACAGATATTGAAAGAGACAATAAATATTCAAGATTATTCATATAATATGTATTGTATTCTAGTTCAAAATAATCATGTAATCATGTCTGTTTATAAATTGAAATATTGTCTAATAAACACACTGTCCGAACATGTTTTATAAACTTCAAATTCCTAACATGACAAAAGAAATTTTATAAGTTATTTTTTTATATATAACGTTAAACTTATCTGTTTGGATCGTTAATGCGAGGAACAAGTGAATGAAATTCTGTATCTGGGGAATGCGTTTTCGAGGGTTGGAAGATGTGAGTTGGTTGTGGAGAGAGACTGGTAGCAGCTGGCAATAAAGTGAACGGTGCTCTATCCGCATTAGTAGGTAGTGTGAATATATCTAAAACACAGCCAAGATGGCCATCCACAATGCGGTGTTTGTGCCAACATTATTGGACGGTAATGAGGCCTGGATATGGCTGAAATCGAGTGAAAGTATCATAAATACAGTAAAAAAGCTGGCTCTTAGAAATATGTGGGATGTCACCCTTGCGGATAGAATAAGCAATGAAGAGATACGCAGTATGATAGAGTTGTACCATAGTGTTATTGTAAAAATGAAGAAATGAAAGCTTAGATGGTTTGGGCACATAAAAAGAATGAGTGATGAAAGACTGACGAAGAAAATCTACAAAGCGAAAGAGAATGGTAAAAGAAGCCAAGGAAGACCAAGGCTGACTTACGAAAATAAAATAGCCAGTGTTAGTGGAAATGTGAAAAGCACTCGCATACCTAGGCAAAAATGTGTGAGGAGAATGATGAGATTTGAGGAAGCGAAAGAAGTATGTAGGAACCGCTCTGACTACCCCGTTAGGGTTATAGCGTGAAGATATGTTGTTGTTGTTAATGCGGAGGTTCGAAGGCGATAGAGACACCAGATTCGATTCCCAGTCTAGTCTATACATGTAGGTGATTATGTCGCATATCTCGTTTTTTTAAATTAATAATGGAATCCTTATAACATAATATACGATTTGAGGAATCGAAAAAAGTATGTAAGAACCGCGACGCTTGGCGCTCCGTCCTCTCTGACTACCCCGTTAGGGATACAGCGTGAAGATATGTAGGTATGTATAATATACAAATAATTTATTTGAATTAGCAACCATATTGAAATAAATAGCATAAATCAGTACATATATACATATTTTAACGTTAATATTTACAAACTTAAAACCAAACATTATGTTAAATAATAACTTCCTTAAAGTTGCCGCTTAGAAAGCTGTCATTGCTTAGGGTGCCCAGCAGATTGGCAGCATTACCTCTTTGAATAGTCAAACTGATTCGGCAGCATTACCTCTTTGAATAGTCAAACTGATTGGCAGAAGAAGCTGCCAGCCCGACAGTGTTCCGAAGCCTAGACCAGTCTTATAAATATCAGAAACCAGTCGATGAGTTTCAGAGCCCCAGGGTCCCAGTTTCGAGCCGCGGCACCTTATAATTGTAAAATCATAATTGTAACTATGCAATATTTTCGTTGTATGTGATTTTACTTTCAAACTTAAACTGCTGAAGACATACTTATACCCTTAATCCGTTATCTGTACTGTCACTTTGCTAATAGTGTAATCTTCAGTGATCAAAAACCGGCAATTTTAATGTAAATGTATAATAGTCCATTCTCATTATTATCATAACACAAAAGCTCAGACGTTGATGCAAACGTTTGAATTACTTTATTTGCAATTAGATGGCACCAAAAACTTTTACAGAACTTTCAGATAGTAACATGAATTTTGTCTGTACTTATTATGTATTACGTTTATATATTACAATGCATTACTTATAAGAACCTAGGCGGCCGAGCTTTGTTCGGCGTCTCTTGTCTTGATTGTCTGTACCTCTACCATGAGTTTACGACGTCGTTACTCGATAGCGAACGCGTCAAAGTTTTCTATAAAAATTCTTAGTACATTGTAGTTACCGCTAGGGGCGCTGCTCTATTTTTCATATAATGTTTTTCGCTTTCGATAGCCAGTATCGACGCCGTTAACTCATGGTAGAGCCCCTGACCACATTGCAGAATTTGAATCCGCGCACTTCGGTGTGGTAGACAACTAGCCTTTGCTATTGAATACGTATATATTATGTCGCGAAATTATCAATCAATACGAATTCTCAATTTTAACACGGAAAAAACGATTTTTCCAAAATTGAGAACTAGCTCGGTCGATTTGTCGTTTCCATAAATCTTTATCATCGAAATCGTTAATTTGTTTTCGAGGACGCGATTACAAATATACAAATATTGCTCGTATAAGAGTAAAGGGACATAGGTTATTATTATTACTTATTATACAATAGTTTGGAATTGGTTCCATCGATCCTCTAGTACTGTTAACAAAATGTGAAATTATAAAACGCAGTTCAAACGAGAAATCAACACGCATAATTTAGCAGGTGACGAATTAAGAAAATATAGAACATATCTCCCGCTAAGTCTGATTATTTATATCTGGCAAAAGTAGACTAAAATTGTCATAACCAATACTAACGCAATTCTTTGTTATAGCGACACCCACCCTCGTTTCGCTTCGGTCTATATACATTTTTTTTCTTATTTTTATCAAAATAAAATATAGCCTATATTAGACAAGGGATATAGTTTCCTATTTGTGAAAGAATTTTTGTAATCGGTTCAGTAGTTCCACAGGTTACCCTCAACATACAAACAAACACACGATTTTACCTCTTCAAATTACTGGCGACCCATCCCGACTTCTTCCGGATAGAATACATAATAATGCCTATATGTCCGTCTGGAACAGTGGTCTGGAGTAATGTACTTCTCATATGGTGAAATGATTATTCAAATAGGGGCGTGGTTCCGGAGGTTACCCTTAACATATAAACTAACTTACAAAATCCGCTTTCTCTCTCTTAAATCTCTCATCTCTCTCTCTCTCAATATTATTAGTATATACCTATCTATATATATATATATATATATATATATATAAAAGGCAATGTATGTATGTATGTTCCTTATGGACTCAGAAACGGCTAGACCGATTTCGATGAAATTTTCAGGGAATCTTCACATTGGCCTAGCGGATGATCCTGTAAAGTTTGGTAGTGATCGGATCAGTAGAATTTCTTTTTTTGTTTTTTTTTGCAGTATCAAAATAATTATAAAAACTGTTTAATTTATTTTAACTTCAACTAACGCCCAATGAAACGGGCCGGGTTTACTAGTAAGTAATAAGTATAGAAGTTTAGATTTGAAAATTTGATTATTAGTTGTGATTGTATTATTTGAATTTTGAATTATGGAAATCTGAAGATATCGGTTGTTTTTTTTTGTAGCAATGGCGTGTATTCCATAGAGACAAATAGACACTGTCTACACTGACAATTTGCTAATTAAATAAAGTAAAAAAATATATCGCAGCCAGAAATATGATTTCAAAATTCCCGTGCTCGCCTTTATCCAAACGAGACAAGAAAGCGTCACGGCAACTGTTCGCTCGAGAGACAAATTCAAATCGCGGCTCGATTTACACACATACAAAACTTTTCTAAATGTTTACTTAGCTCAAAACACGCACACAATTTAATAAAGAGACGGAGTTTCTAGCCAATAACAGCACCGGAAAAAGAAATTGGCAACGGTTTGAATCTTATTAGTTATAAATTATTTTAACCTTAAATTTTCATAAAACATATTAACATTTTCGTTAAAACTGTTTTGAATTAATCATACAAACGATCTTATTTCTTATATTTTTTAATTTATTTTAGCGCCCTCTGAATGATTTTAGTGACGTTCTCTTCCTTACCTATTTTTTAATAGATAATAATAATCTATTATATCGATAGGAAATCATTCTAAATCTACCTGCACAAAAATGATACTTGTTTTTGAGACTCTTAATGAAATATTAAAATGGATTGCTTACAGTGTATTTTTCGTGACAATTTAGTTTAAATCGTGTTAACTAAATACTTATTAGTGCAATACATTTATATTCTGCGATAAATTTTACAACAGCGAATTCACCAGGACCTAATCTTTACAGTAGTGTAAATTTCGAAGTTCTATGTGAAGTTACTTTGGCATATTCATAGTGAGAAGTTTGAATGAGAAGAGGGGAGTATGCAGGAGCAGTGAGCAGTGCTGTTACCTACCTTGGTCGATATACAAACAATACCTTTGACTTCATCAATCATCGCACAGTAAGCAGTGAGGTATTTGGATAAACTAGTCGGAAGCTCTGTTAGCGCAGCGGAGTAAGTGCCGGACGCTGAAACCGAAGCACTAGGATCGAATCCGCGCAAAGGCATTACTCTTTTTTACCTTTTTTTTTTCTCTCCATTTTTAAATTGGCAGTGAGTTCCAGTATAATTAACGTCTATAATGTCTAAGACTCAGCGCACACCACCATCTAATAAATCAAAGTCTGATCTCGACAAACCGAGCATTGAGAATCGCATTACAAATGAAATAGCCAGTACAAGCCCTTTGGTCAACGAATATATGGGTCGTTCCAAGAATCCGAGTACTGTTACTGCATCGGTTACACCAGGGGCCCGGAATATTAATACAACTAGAGGAAATAAGAGGATAGCTCTAAACTCGCCTGTGGAAGCTTCTGAAAGCACTTCAGTTACCCGTGATGACGTACGCGAAATCGTTCAGGACGTGTTGCAAAGTGAGATGAAAGAGTTGTTGTCACGTTTAACTAGCAACATGAATGGTATATTTAATGAGTATTTGAAACCGATTAGGGACGAAATATCTCAGATGAAAGACTCAATGGATTTCATGAACCATCAGTATGAAGACATCATTAAAGACAACAAGGCGGTGAAAGAGGTTACACATAATTTACAGCAGGAGAATATTGCATTGAAAAAGAATGTCAACGATTTGGAACTGCGCGTAAACCAAGTTGAACAACAAGCTCGCAATAATAATGTAGAAATTCAATGCGTGCCTGAAAACAAGCAGGAAAATATTGTAAACGTGGTATGTCAACTGGCTAATGTCGTGAAATGTGATATTGGAGCTAATGATATTCTGCATTGCACTCGCCTAGCTAAAATGAATCGTGATAATAATCGCCCTCGCTCAATAGTAGTGCAGTTCACATCGCAAAAACTACGTGATCTAATGATAGCATCAACGAGTCAATTTAATAAATCCCAGGCTAACCAACAACAGGAGAAACTTAATACCTCACACCTCGGAATAGCAGGAAATAAATCACCAATCTACGTCGTGGAACATCTGTCACCTGCAAACAAGGCCTTACATGCTGCGGCTAGATTGAAGGCAAAGGAAAAGAATTTTAAATTTGTCTGGGTCAGAAATGGACGTGTTTTTATGCGTAAAAGTGATGAGTCCCCATTTATTTTTATTAAGGACATGGACACTTTAGCAAAATTAACTTAAAATTTATATCTTTATCTCTATTGTTTTTAAAATGCATGTAATTATTATATTCCTTACTAAAATTCTCTAGATTTAATATATATTATCAGAATGTGCGTGGTCTACGCACTAAAACATGTGTTTTCTATAGAAATGTCTGCTCGTGTAATTACGATGTCATAATTTTAAGCGAAACATGGTTAAACGACAGCGTACTGAGTGGTGAGCTATTCGACGACGGTTACACGGTTTATAGAAGAGATAGAGATACTACAAGCAGCAGCAAAAAAGATGGCGGAGGTGTCTTAATAGCTGTATCTAAAAGATTAAATTCCAAAAGAATGCATCAGTGGGAGACGTCATGCGAAGACGTCTGGGTAGTAATTGATATTAATATCTCTGGAACTTGCCGACGATTGGCTCTCTGCTCAATATATTTCCCACCGCCTGTTAAGCCATCTAGTTTGGACATATTTATTAAAAACTGTAACTCAATTTTCGAGTCGAGTGACGTCCATACTTGTATAGTTGGAGACTTTAATTTGGGTACATTGAACTGGAATTTGGTTTGCGATTCGTTGAGTGACTACTCGGTCCCTGCACTAGCTCGGTCGCTTATCGACTTCACAATTCTTAATAAGCTAACCCAATTAAATAATATAACGAATAACATGGATAGATTATTGGACTTGGTTTTGACTGACTTACCTGCGCCAGCCTGTAGGATTGAGAAGGCGGTCAGCGTCTTGAGCGTAGTGGACCCCTTGCACCCCCCTATAGAGATTTCCATATCCCGAACAACGGACTCTAGGCTACCATATAATACTAAAAACTATAGGTATAATTTTTATAAAGCAGACTACGTAAACATTCGCAGAAGGCTTAGTGAAATACAATGGATGAAGGAGCTTGGCAGCCACCAGGATGTAAATTGCATGGTAAAGACATTTTACGACAACATTAGGAAAGTCATTCAGGAATATGTGCCGTATTCTCAGATTAGAACTAAACCCTATCCTCCCTGGTTTGATAGGAAGCTAACCAGAGCTTTAAAAGAAAAATATAACATTAGGTGTCGTTATAAAAAGTATAACAATCCTAGAGATGCACTTGAGTTGAAATTAATAAGTCAGCGTTGCACAAAGTTGACCACTGCGTGCTACAATCGCTACATGAATAAAATTGAAGAAGACATTTTAAGTAACCCTAAATTATTTTGGTCCTTTGTGAAAGCTAAAAGGGGTGGTTCTAGTCCATACCCTACTACTATGAAAAACGGTTCACAGACAGTGTCGGATGGTTATGAAATATGTAACTTATTCGGTTCTTATTTTTCTTCGGTTTACACGTCTGATGGTGGTGCATATCAACATCAAATACATGCTTCTGATAACTTACAGTATTTAGAAAATTACAGCCAAAGCCTGATATTAGATTGCATTTCATCTCATACTGTCCTGAGGAAACTTAATAGCATTGATCGCACAAAGGGAGCGGGGCCTGATGGCATTCCATCTCTTTTTATTGCGGAATGTTCCTCTAGTCTGGTAGAACCCTTGCGTATAATTTTCAATAAATCCTTAAAGTCTGGAAGTTTTCCTGCAGTCTGGAAGTCAGCAAAAGTAGTACCAATTTATAAGTCGAATGACGCGAGCTTAGTGAGCAATTACAGGCCAATCTCTATATTGTCAACATTCGGAAAAATTTTTGAGGCAATTGTTTGTGAGTTCATTCAGAAACATATGAAACTCTACTTGACTGAGCACCAGCATGGTTTTGTAAAAACTAGGTCTACATGTAGCAATTTGGCAATATTTACGGAAACCCTAGCCGTGGCAGTAGACTCAGGCAAACAAACTGACGTAATATATACAGACTTCAGCAAGGCCTTTGACCGCGTCTCACACACAATCCTTCTTAGTAAATTGTCGGCTTATGGATTTGTCGGAACACTGCTGGAATGGATTGAAACGTACTTAACAGATAGAGATTTCTTTGTCGCTCTTAACGGTTTCCAGTCGCAGAAGTTCAGCATAGCTTCAGGAGTCCCCCAGGGATCTCATTTAGGGCCAATACTTTTTAACATTTTTATAAACGATATTGCGGACTGTTTCAAATATTCCTTACCGTTATTGTATGCTGACGATTTAAAATTTGCGCGAGTTATAGAATCACCCACGGATATCCATTTGCTACAAAAGGACTTGGATAATGTGGTGCAATGGTGCAATAGAAACAATATGCAACTAAATGTAAAAAAATGTCACCACATAAAATTCACTCGTAACTTGAAATTGATAGAATCTGAGTATAAAGTCAATGGAGAACAATTGGAGGAAGTTGATCAAATTAGAGATTTGGGAGTTATATTTGACAAGAAGCTAACGTTTTCACCTCACATTGAAAATGTAATTGAAAGGTCTTCTAGAATGTTGGGTTTTGTAATACGCACTGGCAAGTCCTTTAGGTCACATAAGACAAAAATTACTTTATATTATACTTTGGTGCGAAGTATACTTGAATATTGCAGTGTGATCTGGCGTCCTCATTATAGCTGTCACTCATTGAGGATAGAAAGGATTCAAAAACGTTTCCTATGGCACTTAACTTATTCAATAGGAAAAGCTAGAAGAAGTTTTTCATACACTGATAGGCTAATACATTTTAAAATTGACCCTTTAGTAAGTCGTAGAGCGTTTTTGGATTTTTCATTCCTCTTTAAAATTTTGAACCAACACATTGATAGCCCACATCTACTAAGTTTTTTCAGGTTTAGGGCTCCTGCCAGATATCCCCGTAATCCTATCACACCTCTATGCCCGCCTCTGCGTAGGACAGTCTTTGGTGCAAACTCTATTGTCCCAAGATTATGTAATTTACTAAATGAACATAGTGACTTGATAGATATCCACTCATGCTCGCTACCTAGATTGCGAATATTGCTCCGCTCTAATTTATCTACTCACTAATTATTATTATTGCTTTGTAAAGCTTCAATGTATACAAGGATACTGTCTGTTGTTTGACTCGTTGTTTTGCATGTTGTCGCTTTATAGTTCTCTTCTATTTTCAATAATGTAATAAAACTATTACTCCTTAATAATTGTTAGGATAGTTTAAAACTGTCACGCCACTAATATTCTATTAATGCAAGCGGTGTTTACCTATAAGTGACTGTAACATTCACTCTTACTAGTTTCTAAGTATAAAATGTAATTATTAATGTTAACCGTCGTTGGTAAACCTATTAAATAAAAATAAAAATAAAAATAGGAATGTTTAATAAATACGTATAAAAACAACAGATGGCGCTTACCGGCATTCAATTTTGAACAAAATTATATTTAATTTTTCTTTGTCGTTGTAGCTTTTTATAAGATAGCAAGTAACAATTTTGCTAGCGCTGAAATATTATCATAGTAGTTCCAGTAAATAAATAATGTAAAATTAAATCAGATGAACATTATTTATTACATACGAATTATATGATAAGTGGCGATTTTGGTGAGTTTTCTTTTTGTCTAGCTTACTGAAAATGTCTGTACACGTCACTGGTACAAAAAAGGCACAAAAAACGATTAAAATCAAAACTAAATAATTAAAAATATAAAACAAATAAAACATAGTGAAAATTCATCGACAGCTTTATAAAAAGGATTGGTAACTACGGAAATATTTCCAATTCCTTTGAATCAATCTATATCCTAAAATCGCATATATACAGAAACAAGGGAAAATATACTTTAGTCCATTGACATAAACTGTAAATAAACTGCACGCTCCATTTTGTTAAAACCTCTCTGAGCGCAGGGTCACTGAACTTCCGAGCGAGTTTACGTAGCCACGACTTTTTAGCTGGCATAGGTATATCACCTACGAATTTGACCTCTATTACTTCAATTTTAGGGTTCATCTAAGCCACAATAATATTGTGTACAGAAGAGTACCACGCGATGCTATGCGACAATGTCGAATAGACGCGTGCAGGAACAATGTCCAGAATCGATAAACAGAAAATAGCGGAAATTGAAATAACTATTGTCAGCATTGTCAAAAATGGCCATTCAGAAGCAATGTTCAGAAGGCGTTCACTATAAATTACATCTGCACAGATATTGTATAAAGAAAAAGTGATCGCAGCTTAAGTTGAAAATCATTTTGACAATTCACGATTAATAGGCATTTTTTATTTTCGTGGTCAGTTTGGTTTGACTTAGAAAACCTTATATAAATAAAAATAACGTAGCTGTGCAAAAAGATAACGTCTGACAGCGAAAGAGGTATGGCACCTTATAATAATAACAGCACAGAAAGCAGGCTACAAGAAAACCAAATAAGGTTTGATAAGGACATATAACATTTATTTCATAATAATAATAGCATGTTTCGTGGTTATATAGGTATAGGCTGTAAAGAAGTTCACGTCGATTTGATATAATTTCAAAAACCTTGTGACATGTTACGTATAACCGTGCAAATAACAACCAGTAATTACAAAAACTGAATAATAAAGCTTTCATTGAGTTTCTAAATTTTAATTTGGTCCGGCTTCTATGCTATCACAATTCTAAGTATGGCACGATCACGATATTTTTTAGTCCATTCCTTCTACACGACTAGAAATATCTTTATGAAGGTATATTTGTAAAATTAATGTATTTCCACAAGAACTAGTCAATTGTAATGAAATAGTGATGTTTGTCTAACCTCCGAAAAGTCCGGCAGCGTCGAGCAAGCCGTCCGGTGGAGCCTTGCCGCCAGCGTCCCCGCCATCACCGTTCTCTTTGTCCATACCACGCCTGAAACGAGGAACAACACGTATAGGTAAACTATAAGTGATATAAGAACAGTCATCACAATAAAATGTATTGTTACCCATGTCTGGCATCGATTCTGATTAACAAATTAAATATACATACATATATACATCATCTATATAGTATCCCTAACGGGGTAATTACGTCCCCTGCTCTGCTATATGAACATTAAGCCAGCAGAGCGGCCGAAAAACAAAAAAAAAGTTGAGGGAATAATATTTTTTTTCTTTGATTTCAAGACCCTTTAACGAGCCTTTTAATCTCAGCTTCTTTTCATCGCCTTTTATTTGATATTTTTGCAATAATATGCTATGGCTCTGCTATCTTTATATTTGATTAGCAGAACATGCATTTTCGCGAAAAATTGGGGAGCATTTAAATTGTCAACAGGGCACTTAATTAGCCTTAATCGAGCCTTAAATTTTCCATATGACAAATCTCCGCTCTGCAACAATTGCTCTTCCAACTTTATAGACATTACATTTTCCATCTTTCGAAAACGTACTCCGCGGATATACAGTTTCATTCATTTGTCCTAAACATTTTCCATTTACTCATATTTCACACTTTGTACATCTTCTCTTTCAGACACCAGAACCTTGTTTTGTTCACATTTATCTTAGATTAAATAAAATACATACATACATATCTATATATTTTATTTAATCTTTCTGCATTGCTAATAGCAACAGAACCAAAAAGTGAAGCATTCGTAAGTCAGTCAATTCATTTACTTGTCACGTCATTCTAACAATGGCGGTCACATAATTCACATGATTTTCATGTAATTTGTTTTTACGCCCAATATGTCAGATTTGTGCTCAGAAACACAAAATTAGATTTAAGAACGCAAATAAAACAAACCGATGGAGTAACAAATGACACCTTAAAAATCATTCTAAATTGTTATTTTTCAAAATAAAACTAAAATTAAAACGATAGACAAAAATTTGTTCAGTGATGCCGTTTTTTTACCCAGTTTTCCATTTTATTTGTTATAGTACTTAATGCATAAGACCGTATTTCCAGATAATGAACGAGATGAGAAATGAAACAGAGGTGAAGAAATAGACTAGAGATTCATAAAGCAGAATGAAGGCTCACAATGTTTTAAAATGTTTAAAAATGATGAACTTAATAAAAAATGTAATTACTAAACCATTTAATTCATATTCAGTTCATATTTCAAAAGAAAAACGTATATGTATATGTATCGCTCACATAAACGACAACTTCAGAACGAAACTTTTTTCTGCTTTTGAACTGTATTACTTATTTCTAATCAAATACAGCGTTTTTGTTAATTCTGTTCCGTAAAGTATTTAATTTAGTAATTTTCCTTTCTGTATCTTTTTTCTAAATGTTTTTATCGGAGTTTATATCTGTAATAGAGGTGTCCACTCTTCGTAGTCAAATTGCTATCGCATAATATGCTATGGCTAATATGATACAGATCGGAAAGTGATTTGTTTTTAAATTAAAAAAAAAGTTTATATGTACGTTTTACCGAACAGCGTTACAAACTTTTTTCAAAATGTTTACATTTTAATGTTTACTCATACTTAATTTTTAATTAATTAAGCATTTTTTCATTCTAATGTATAAAATAACCTACTTATTTTTTTCTTCAAGGCATGGCGCACAGATCAGCGCATTTGCCAATGTCACGTATTGGATTCAAGTAGAATCGTTATCATAAAACTCCTCCAGTAAAGTGATAGTAGGCTTTACTGAAGTTATAAAGGACTTCTTGGATGAACTTCAGCTACACGTGTTTATTTAGACTTCTTCATTATTTTCATTTCATCATCATTTTCATCACTTTTGTACTTTAAAATTCCCAAAATGTAAAAAATAGAAAATCCAAATAAAATGACAACCTCACTTCTGCCGTTCCCGGCAAAAAGTCCCCAGTGATTCAATAACGTACTTATTAAAAATGTTACCAAATCTCACACTCCTCCGTGCGCGCAATCTTCTTAAAAAGGGATCCGAATTTTTCGCTATAACTGTCCAATGTTTTTTTTATTGATAACACTAAAGCTCGTCTATAGCTATTAAACAAAAAAAAGAAAATCAGTTGACAAACGGAGGAGAAAACGACAGTGAACTGTTTTGTATTTACCTATTTATTTATAGATATCTGGTGTGATAACCTAGTTCATATTTATTAATAATAGACTGTAAGAAGAAGATAAAACATTATACTTTCACAGGCACAATTAACCGCCCAGCCTTGTATCTTGTCACCGCGTGTATTTATGTTAAGTAATGTTTATTGTGATTAATTTTTTGTTGTCAAGTGGATTATTGGAAACTGTTATACCATTATTCTCTGTCTTTAACTTGTGTTACCTATGCATTTTATTGATTCAGTCGTAATTTGATGTTCTTTGCTATTTCTTTACTCGGGTTTTAGACTCTGCTCTCTTTGTTTCTGTATACTCAAAATTCTTTAACTGAAGTTTCTGATAATCACTAATTGGTCTAAAATAACAATAATGCATATGCAACTGGAGCGGCTAGAGTTGTAACTTTAGCTGATGCTGGTTACAGTCAACTTCGCATACTACCTCCAACTACTGTGCGGGATGCCATCAGATGCATTCGGGAGAAAAGTATACGCGTAGGCCTGGTCAAGGCCGACAACGTTGGACGTCAGCTCGAAATGACCGCTTTATTGTCAGCAATGTGTTGAGGAATACCTACCTTACGTTTAATTCATTTTCACAGGCTACCTGGGAGTGGTTGGGAACGATGTGTCAGTAATAGAGGCGAACACGTCATTCATCGTTCGGTTACTCATCTCGATACCATACGCCACATCAGCTCGCGGCAAATCATCATCTACATCGTAATCAAAATCAACTCCATCGAAATCACCCTTATCGCAAATAATCCAATCATCTTTTAAACATCATCGGCACAAATCAGCACATCAGCTTGTGGAGGACATCAGCTGAGAAAAATATAACGCGTCCATAACACCCAGGTCGCGTGAGCAACAGCGAACCAGAGAGGTTAGACAAGTGGCAAATGTTTTATAAAATCGAAACGGTTGGTGACGTTATTGCTCGCCAAAAGTATCATTTGGCTACGTTTTAAACTGCGATTTTCATACTTTACTTTTCGTTTGATTTAATACAAAGTTAATAACGTTTGACTACCAATTTAAAATTGGTTGCGCTAGGTCACACTATATTTGTCATTCTATTCTACTAGCGTTTACGACAATGAAGCCACTTGTCTAGACCCCCAGGTTAGCCCTTCCATTCCTATCTGTCGCCCATCCAGTAATTATAGAGAGGATGAATTGAGTACTTGAACTCTGGACACCCTACACAATGACCCCAAAAAAAAAACTACCACTACCTTTGAAGTACAAACCCTAAAAGAGCTATAAATATCATATTATTTGCTATTGATGGTTTTTTAAATAGGCCATGCATAGTTTTATTAAATATAGGTAATATTCGTAATACGCTTTATTATGTTTTTTTATTTATTGTATATTATACACGTGAACCACATAAGTTCAGCGTAATTAGACCAAGAGGGCGTTATATTACAGTATGGAGGTCAAGGTCGCTACGGAAATAAACTGAAGGTCGAAAGGTCGACGACATTGTTGTACAAGGAAATATGTGTAAGAAATAGACTAAATATGAACTACAAAAATATTTCATGGAACATTATTTATGGCTTTTTATGTGGTCCTGATTAAATAACTACCATTGACTGAAAATACTGACAATGTTCATAATACTCTATTATTTCGGTGTTCGAAATGTAAAAAATGCGTTTAATCGACGTTCATGAATGAGGCAAAAAAATCAAATTGATATTCGCTGATAACAAAGGAAGATACGCAATTAGGCCCTTCCTCTACTCAACAGGGACAAAGTGAAGTACCTATTGTTTGTACGATTGCCAAAAACGTATAGTTTTCAACAAGCCTGGACCTCGATTTCAACCACTGTGAAATAATACTAATACGTACAATTGACTAATACCAGAGATCGCCCTGTGGTTGAATTCGACCGTAAATACAAACTAATAATATAAACCCTTTGGCGACAATCTACTTTGTGCGACTGTTTGATCCAAGGAGGTTCCATTAGATATGATCACACACTATTATGAGTTTGACATTGACAGACTTTTTGACATTGGCAGTATGAACCTAAACAATGAGCGTTTTATTTAATTTAATTTAATGTATTTATGTAACATACATTACATAAAAATTCTAGCTTTCTCCAGTCCTTCTCCATATAAACTTTAAGTGTACCAAATTTCACACTTCTCCGTCCGCGAAATTTTCTTAAAAAGGGAACTAAAATTGTTGCTTCACGTATTAATATATAGATAATACAATACAATATAACAGCGATTACTAAAGTGGTTCAGGGGAAACCAAGAATTCCGCGAAAAAGACACTGGTTCGTTCCGATATTTTGGTTATCGTCATTTGTTGCTACATTACTTTTGCGCGGAATTTGATCTAAGCATACATATTGACAAACATTAAACCATTTTTACCCAACTGCTTAAGGAGGGTAATGCTTTTCGGATGTATGTATATATGTTTGTTTTTAGTGTTAACTGTTGTAAAATATAATAATGTTAGTAGTCCGTGATTGACTATAACTATGTTACTTATACTTATCTATGATGTAAGTGATATAGGTACTACTCTATGTATGTACCTGCTCTCTATAGTTTAAAGTGTTTAATAAAATTACTTCAATTTTTTTTAAACATCATTCTTTATTAAAAACAAAAAAGTACATACATCTTTAATTTTAATTATAAAACATTAACAGGGCAAGTTCACAATAAAATTTTCAAAATTCCTACTTACTGTTTATTTTTATATTTTTGCTACATGGATTTTTTAACACTACATAAAAGTAGGGAAACAGTTGCGTTTTTTTTACAATGGTATCAAGTTACTTAGTTAATGTTCCTAAGTTGAAAGGGCGTGAAAATTATAGCGAATGGATTTTCGCCGCGGATAATTTTCTAGTGCTCGAAGGCATGTGGCATTGCATCGAACCAGATTCGAGCAAAGTTATAAATAAATGCAGCAGATGACGCGAAGACCAAGGCTAAATTGATATTGACGATCGAACCATCACTATAGGTGCATATCAAAGATGTGAAGACAACAGAACAACTGTGGAATAAGCTGAAAACCTTATTCGATGGCTCTGGCTTTACCAGAAGAATAAGTTTATTACGCAGTCCAATCAGTATCCGTCTAGAAACCAACAGTTCTATGACGTCCTACGTAACTAATGGTTGATATGGGGTAAAAGTTAGTTAAGTGGTACTGGTTTTAATATTACCAACCAATGGATCGGTTCATTATCGTTGGTTGATTTGCCAGAGAAGTTTTCATATATTATAATGGCGATCGAGCATTTCAGCAATCCAATGAACACGGATTCAATTAAAACGAAGCTATTATATGTATATGGAATCAGAAGTAAATGAAAATCATAGATTTAATATCGCTAGTATATATAAAATCTATGATGAAAATGAAGTTAACTGTGCATTTGTGACTTCGCAGAAGAAATAATAAGTCGATGTCTATGGCGGCTGGAAGTAAAGATGGCGGAATCACAGGCGGAAATGTATATAAACGTAAAATTTTATAAGTGTGGACAACCCGGCCATTACCGTAATATCGTACCGTAACTGCCAAAATAATAATAATAGTTGTTCATCGAATAATAAGAAAATACTGCGAAAACAAAGGAACGTGTTTAGCGATGTGTTCTTAAATCGACATTTCAATAAAAACGAGTGGTTAGACTCTAGCGCGAGTGTTCACATAACAGCTAACGAACATCGGTTTATGAATGCTTCATATCAACAAGACACGGAGATAATTGTTGCTAATAACAACAAGGTAAAAGCATTATGTACCGGCGATGTGAACATTGTGACCGAAACCGACAAATATCAATATGAGATGTCCGTCAAAGGCGTGTTATGCATTCAGAGTTTAACTACTAATTTGTTGTCAGTGAGCCAGTTGATCAGTAATGGTAATAAAGTAATATTTATCAAAAACAGCTGCCATGTTTACAACATGGACGGATCTTTAGTTGCAATTGCTTTATTAGTCAATGGAGTGTATAAGTTTAACATGCCTGGAAAATTGGTGGCGTCGGTTACGTCTGGAAGTACTTGGCATCGCGGATTGGGACATGTAAACAGCAATTACTCGAATAAAATGTCAAATGCTGTGGATGGTATGACTCTTGATAAAAGATAGAATTAAGTAAGTTATCCCTGTGCGGTTTGTTGCGAAGGTAAGCAGAATCGTTTACCATTTAGTCACATTGATACAAGAAGCAAAGAAGTGCTTGATATAGTGCACACAGATATTTATGGTCTCATGGAAAATGTACCAATTGGTGGCTCCAGATACTTTTTGTTATTTGTAGATGATTTCAGTCGAATGAATTTTGTTTATTTTCTAAAACATAAAAATCAAGCACTATCATACTTTCAGGAATTTAAAGCAAAGGTGGAAAACCAAACCAATAAAAAAATAAAATTTGAAGAAGCGACAATGGTCTTGAATTTTGTTATAAATAGTTCGATAGTTATTTAAAGAAAGAATAATTAACTAAAAGACAAACCCATATACTCCCGAACAGAATGGATTTTGTGAACGCCTTAATCGCGCAGTAATCGAGAAAGCTAGATGTTTATTATTTGATGCTAATTTAGGAAAGGGATTATAGGCCTAAACGACAAATACTGCAGTGTAGCTACGGAATTGGATTGTATCATCTGGATTAAATGGAAAAACTCCATATGAAATGTGGACCGGGCGCATACCAGATGTTGGTCACATTAGAATATTCGGCAGTACTGTTATGGTGCACATAACCAAAGAAAAACGTAAAAAATGAGATAAGAAATCAGAGAAAATGATTTTAGTAAGTTATTCAATAATGTTAAAGGTTATAGAATCTACAATCCTGTGACAAAATGTATAACTACTAGTAGATATGTTGTTATTATGGAAGAGACAGAGACTACATTGGTTGTTTATGAAAAAGATGAGATATCAATTAAGAAGCAGGACAGTTTAGTTTCAGTGCGGGAGATTACTAAAAATGATGATGAGTACTGTACAGTGTACAGGAATAGAGGGAACAGTATCAAATGACACATAAGTAGCAAGTAATGGATGAAGATGATTCGTACATGAAGATCCCTACAGTACCGAGATCTAGAAAACACAGAAAAACATCAAATAAGTATGGTTTCACAAACAAGTGCTATGGTGAAGATACAATTGATGATGCTAGTGACTTATCTTTGCAAGAAGCTCTACATGGTCCAGAAAAAGTTCATTGGTTAAGAGCTGTGAACGAATAAATTCAGTATTTTGAAGACAACAGTGCATTGGAGTTAGTAAATACTCCAGAAAATGGTAACATAGTAAAGTGTAAGTGGGTGTTAAAGAAGAAATATGATAGTGACAATAACATTGGTTATCGTGCTAGACTGGTAGTCAAGGGCTACATGCAAAAACATGGTATTGATTACACAGACATTTTCGGCTGTAGTGAGGCATACAAGATTAAGGTTATTGTTCGCATTGTTGGTACAGTTGAATTTAGATATAACACATCTTGATGTTACTGCTTTCTTGAATGGGGAGCTAGAGGAGTCTGTTTACATGCAAATACCAGATGGTTATGTACATTCAGAGGGCAATAAAGTGCTCCAGTAAAAAAAGACAATTTATGGCCTAAAACAGTAAAGGGTCTGGTATAGGAAGGTTGGCAAATATGTAGTTAATATTGGTTATAAAACGTCTAAAGTGGAACCATGTCTATATACTAAATGTAAAAATGATTGTAAAACAATAATTGCAATGTATGTAGATGATATTTTTATATTTTCAAATGATAAAGTTGAAACCGAATGTTTAAAAAATATATTATTATCTATACAGTTTAAATTCAAAGACTTGGATCAGATTAGGCAATGTATTGATATAGAGCAGCCTTTCCCAAAGTGGGCGATAACGGCCCCTTGTGGGCGCTGCAGGCCTAAAGGGGGGCGGTAAGAGACCCAGAAAAAAGATGGGGGCGTTGTGTAGAGGCCTGGGGGGTGATTTGTAATTTCATTTAGCTAGGAGGCATCTTAGACAACGACTGCATGAGCTCTCGACTCTCAACTATAACTTGTGAACATCAACTAATATTAATTAAAAGATTGCTCAAACTCGGTTCGATATTTCTCTCCGCGTAGTTCATATATCTGTCCTGTTTTATTGAATATACAAAATAAAAATCATGTCAATCGGTCGTTCCGTTTCGAAATGAAAGTAGACACAAACAAACAAATAAAAAGGCAACAGACACACTTTCGCATTTTAATAGTTATTAGTACTCCCAGATAGGTAATTTTCGTAGATAATAGACCGCGGGCAATCATGTTTTAACAAGTTTTTGTTAAATAACCCGAATTGTGCATTCCTATATCAATCGGCTGGTTCATAGAATACTTGTTCTGACCTGTTGAGTACGATAAAGCGACGAATGAGATAAACAAGTTTATGCATGTTTGTTTTATTCCTGTCGGTGCGTGCTGCTTATGCAATCCTATATAAACAACGTAATATTTATTTTATTTTCATTTGCGGTTTCGCGCGCAATAGATGAGCAGTACTTAAGTTCAACACTTACTTACGTATTTCTCAAAACAAAACAATGTCAGAAGCAAAAAAGAAGAGACGGCAATACTGTGCGGAATATATTAAATTCGGATTCATTGAAAATCCCACAAACCCATCGTCGCCTTTGTGTCTTTATGTCTAAAAACATTTTCGAATGAAGCAATGAAGCCTTCAAGACTGCAAGATCATTTGAATAAAATGCATCCAGATAAGAAAGACAAGAATGTAGCATATTTTCAAGACCTAGAGATAAATTCGGATTCATTGAAAATCCGACAAACCCATCGTCGCCTTTGTGTCTTTATGTCTAAAAACATTTTCGAATGAAGCAATGAAGCCTTCAAGACTGCAAGATCATTTGAATAAAATGCATCCAGATAAGAAAGACAGGAATGTAGCATATTTTCAAGACCTAGAGAAGAAGCATAATACTCAGCCAAGTGTAGCAAAACTATTTTCGGCGGCTGCTAAGCAAGATGACGACGGACTTCGAGCTTCGTACAATATCTCTTTGTTAATTGCTCAAAAAGGCAAACCACATAACATCGGAGAAGAGTTAATTTTGCCAGCAATAAAGGAAGTAATAACTACTGTGCTTCATAAACCAGCCGCAGATATTATCCGAAAAATTCCTTTGAGTAATAATTCTGTGCAAAGACGAATTGATGAAATGACTGAAAACATTGAAGGATCATTGTGTAATCACCTGAGGACAAGTTAATTCTCAATTCAGCTCGATGAGTCCACTTTACAAACTAATGAAGCATTGTTGCTGTCTTACGTGAGGTTTATTAAAGATGAGAAAATATGTGAAGAACTATTCTTTGCTAGAAATTTAGAGACCGATACAAAAGGCGAAACCATATTCAATACATTGGAAAAGTTTTGTGATGAGAAAGAGATTCCCTTGAAAAATATTATATCAGTTGCTACGGATGGCGCTTCGGCTATGACAGGGTGCCATAAAGGCTTCATAGCGTACTTAAAAAATAAAATTCCAGATGTCCTTGCTGTACATTGCGTTATTCATAGACAACATTTGGTTGCTAGAGACTTAAGTGAACGACTATTTCAATCACTGCAATATGTCATCAAAGCAGTCAATAAAATCCGCAACAGCTCTTTGAATGATAGATTATTTCATCAGCTTTGTGTTACTAATGACGAGGATTTCAACCGTTTGTTGTTTCATACTGAAGTTCGTTGGCTATCAAGAGGCAATTGTCTGACTCGATTTTACAACCTGTTTGACTCTGTTATAGAGTTCTTGGAAACCAAAGATACAGAATTGCACAACAAGCTCATTACATCAAAGAATGATATAGCTTACATGACAGACCTGTATAAATTGTTCAACGACATGAATCTCCAACTGCAAGGCGATGAACTAAATTTAATTAAAACAAAAAACGTCGTTGCTGCTTTCGCAGCCAAACTGCTTCTACACAAAAAGAATATGGGCAGACGTGAGTTTCACAATTTTCCGAAATTATCAGTATCATGCAGTAACGACGAATTGTTTGCCTACTGCCAACATTTGGAAAACCTCCACATTGACTTCACCGAACGATACCAGGACATTTTGAACTTGGAAATACCAGACTGGGTGTTGGATCCATTTTCAAATGTCAACACAGCAATGTCACCTCAGCTGGAAGAAAAACTTATAGAATTGACAACAAAAGAGGAAATAAAAATCAAGTTCAAAAATGGTTACCAAGAATTTTGGCTACAAAAGCCGATCCCGCAATTGTACCCTGGATTGTGGTCAATCGTTCAGCTATTCTTGATGGCATTCCCATCGTCATATTTGTGTGAACGTGGATTTAGTGCTGTGGCAACACTGCTTACTAAAAAGAGAAATCGTTTGCATGTTACTAAACGTGGCGACTTGCGACTGTTCTTGAGTAAATTGGAACCTGATATCAACAAACTTATTAAACAGCATCAGATTCATCCTTCACATTAGTTTTTATATAAGGATCGATTACATTTGTTTTATTTTGAATAAAAGATACTCTGTTTGAATACTATAAAGTTGCGTTTCAATAATCATTCTCATTGGCAGGTGTAGCCCGAAGAGTTAACTTGAGATCTGAGCGCCGTTGTGTATTACCTACTGCGCTCAGGTTTCAAGTTAACTCTTGCGGGTTATAGTAAAAGTCTCGTTTGGAATTAATGTTTAATCTCCGCTAATATAGCTCACAATAATTAATTAATTTAATTTGAAGTTATAGTGGTTTTTCAGTAGGTGAAAAAATGGGGGCGCTAAAAAATAATTTATTCTCAAAGTGGGCAGTAGACAAAATAAGTTTGGGAACCCCTAATATAGAGGTATCTATAGGTAAAGCTAATTGTGTAATAAGTAAAGAGAATTACATTAAACAACTTTTGAAAAGATTTAATATGACTATATGACTAACTGTAAAACAGCAGATACTCCAATGGAAACTAAATTAAATATTAGTAAAGAAGAAAATTGTAAAGGCCAGTTTCCTTATCAGCAAGTTCTTAGTAGCTTAATGTATCTGGCAGTATTTACTAGGCCTGATATTGCTTATTCTGTGGGATTTTTAAGTCAGTTCAATAATTGTTATAATAATGAACATTGGTATGCTAAAATGTCAAATGCAAGAGCAATTGTTGCAGAGCGGAGATTTATCATATGAAACATTTAAGGCTTATTTAAGTGCTCTATTGACAAATTAAATGCTCCCAAATTTCGCCAAAGTTTGCCAAATTGAAGGCTGCTCAATATTTTGCAAAAAATCAAATCTTAATCGACTCACTCTGCCAGCCCAAGGTTTTTTTTAATTTTATTTTTTACAGCTGCTTCCCCTGGCGTGGGAATTATTTATCGATTTTTCGTTTCCATTTATTGCTTTCTTACTTTTCATTTTCTCTCGATCCTTATCTTTATGTAACCAGCCGAAGGTTAGCATAGTAGAGGTAAGCATCACTCGAAAACCGTAGTACGAGGCGAATCTTTCCGAACAGGAAATTTGAGTTTCTTTACAGGCTAATTAAGTGCCCCAATGGAAAATTATCGGGTCGGAGGTATTTTGAAAAAATTCGGTCTCCAGTTGTAATTGCATTATTGCATGTCACATGTATTGCGATGAAAAATAGGTCATAATAAATGCAAGCAATATCATTATCTGTATAACACGTGGAATTGTTAAACATTTTTCAAAACTAACAATATCAATAAAATTATTTATATCAATATTTTTAATGACTTTTATATACTTTTATTTTCTGGTGCTGGGTGGTGGAATTCTCGGTGGATCGGTGGCCACCATTGTATGAGGTATAACTGGATGCACAGCCACTCCCGCAAATTAAATATTATTAGATTTCCGCGAAATTAGGTAGGATAAAGCGCTATTTACACGCATCGAAACATCCAATTATTGTTTTGTTGATTTGAAGAGCCTTCAACAAGCCTTTTAATTCGAGCTCCTTCACATCGTTTTTCACTTGATATTTTTGCGAAAATATGCTTTGGGCCAGCAGAACGTGCATTTTCGCGAAAAGTTTGGGAGCGTTTAATTTGTGAATAGGGCACTTAATTAGCCTTAATCGAGCCTTAAATTTTCTATATGACAAATCTCCGCTCTGCAACTATTGCTCTTGCAACATTATAGACATTATGCTAAACGTGTATTAAAGTATTAAAAAAAAAAAAGAGTTTTGGTTTAAAATATACTAAGCATGGTAATTCAGAAATAGAGGGTTATGTTGACGCTGACTGGGCCAGCAATGCTACAGACAAAAGGTCATACATCGGTTTATATACATTGCTAGGAAGTACTATTTTTTGGGAAACAAAAAACTATAGCATTATCAAGCACAGAAGCAGCATATAAGGCCACCACAGAGGGTTGTAGAGAGGCTATATATTTGCGTATTTTAATTCATAAAATAACAGGTGCATTATATTCTATAACTTTATTTATAGTATTTGCCAACAGGTGACATGCCAACAGATTTACTTACTAAAAGTCTAAACTCTGTTGAACATTATGATTTTATGTAAGTGTTGGGTATTCAAAGTGTTTGTTAATAAATAATGGTATAGCTGTTCAATTGCTTATATTGATATAGTGGGGGTGTTAAAATAGGATATCAAATAAGTAAACGCATGTATGTGTCAATGTATGTACGTGTATATCGTCCCTTAACATTTACATGATATTGTGTGCCCATTGTAAAGGTAAACAATAAAGAACTTCTCGTCTTGTCGCCAAAGTAAGCACTTGTTTCAATTTATATTCAATTCTTTCACTTCACATTCTTCTTTCATTCACATTCATAGTATTTGTTATATGCAGTAATCAATAAAAAATGTTAAGGCGACGCATTGACAAACAATAACTTACTCTAAAATAGACCTTCTGTTCTATGCAAACGTGCGCGCTCTAGGTTACGAAAAATACGAAAAAACAGTTATTTTCGTATATTTTAAAAACTATAAATTATTTAAAAAAATCCAACTGTCATTTTGAAAAATCTGTTTAAAGTTATCTATACAGAAAATTTAAAAATATAAATCGGTGTCGTTACTCCGAAAAATGTAAATCTCTGTTTTAAAAGAGGTTTCTTTGATATTTTTTTTTGTTACAAAAGTTAACCAACCGTGTATCGCAACTGTCAAAATGAAGTCAATGAAATGAAGAATTAGGATACCAATATCACTGTCATATGTTTTGTAGTTACTTAGAAAAATTGAGATCCCTGGCGTCAAAATTTCCAATGCGTCGCCTTAAGCAGTAAAAGATATCGGAAAATGTATAGATAAAACAACGTTCGTCCTACACATTTACCGATACCACTGACTGATCGCATTGAAAGAAAGTAAGCGTCCTCTGTCACTGTACTGTCATTGACATTATCTACTAACGAAAACGACATTAGATCAGATATTTGTGTATGTATTTACCTCACTTCAATTTTTTTTGAGATGCCTGTGTAATAAATAATATTTATATTTAGTCTGCATTTTCTGCACAACCAAAGTCGATTTTGGGCATCAATAGTATTACAGAGAACACAAACAACTGTTTACTACAAGACATATACGATACGAGGGTATTGTATGTACGTTGTAGAGATAACGTTTTATTGTGCGATCATATTAATATAATATAAATACTCTGATCTAGTTTATTGAAACGTAGCTAAGACAAAATTGTACAAATATATAGTAATATTATAAACAGTCAGCAGATTTTGTAAGTTTATTCATATATGGAGCGTAGTAACCGGAACCACTGCACTTATTTGAATAATTATTTCACTATTTGAAAACTACATTATTCCAGATGGATGTAGGCTTTATATTATGTATTCAACCCGGGTAAACTCGGGACGGCCCGCTACTCAATATATAAAATATTCTCAAAAACTATACATTTATTAATAACAAAAAAGTACATACATATGTTAATATTTACAAACTTAAAACTACACATTATCTTAAATAATAAACTTCCTCAAAGTTGCCGCTTAGAAAGCTGTCATTGCTTAATGTACCCAGCAGACTGGCAGCATTGCCTCTTTGAATAGCCAAACTGATTCGTTGGCGGAAGAAGCTGCCAGCCCGGCGGTCTCCCGAAGCCTCGGCCAGTCTCTTACAAATATCAGAAACCAGTCGATAGGCTTCGGGGCCCCAGGGACCCAAAGTTTCGACTGCAAAGGGCGCAAATATGAAACTCTTAGAGAGAGTCGCATACTTACGCCGCTTCAAGTTCTCGGCAGTGCTGGCTGCCGCACCTGCTGAGTTGGAAGTCGCCGGCACATGGGAAACAGCAAGTGTTCTCAAAAACTAAATTTAAATTTATAAATTCGCCATTAATTTCCTTAAGTATTATTATTACATTTTAGGTCTGAGAGTTGAGGTAAGTACATCGTAAGATAGATATTTTTTATTTTTTTTATTTTAAGTATACGAAACAGATTACATATAAAAATTATGATATATTTACAAAAATAGGCCACTATAAACCAGAATGAAATCCTAACTATAGCGACACAACTAAATAACTTATTGATAATAAAGATAAATAATAATAACAAGAAAATAAAAAGATTAACAGTATTAACCAACTTATTGATTACAAAGATAAATTTAAATATAATACAAAGATAAAATACAAAGATCAAAAAATATTAAAAATATTATGTATTCTATCGGTTACGAGAACGTAGTTACACCCACTAAAAAGAATACTTCACCGTTTACCGACACTTCTCCAAAATTAGGATGTCCAAAAATAATTTATTAGTAGACGTGCTAAAGCGATGCAACGTCCGAAATACTTGGCATTGATGAATCATTCAGGAAGTTGACTCCTAGAGTCTGTACAACATACCTATACCCCGTTTCGATTAAATTTTTTAAAAAGGTAAACAAGGTTTATTAGGCTCATTTAAGCAAGACGTAATTAAATACATGTAGGGACACATTGTGTATGACGTCTGGCGCGAGTCAGCAATTTCAAGCGCCGCCCGCGCCAGTCGTTCCCTTGCGCTCGCGTACGTAACTGTGGCCTTATTTCTTATGTAAAATATTTCTTTGTGGTAAAGATAATACACGAATCCAAGTACTTAACAAGACTTTTATTGAGAAGGTTAATTAATAAGTGATAAGAACAAAACGAAATAAACAATCGTTAAATACACAAAACAGTTTTTGACATAAATCGTTTGAACTGTAAATACGTTTTTCATTAAATGTTATTTTCTATTAACATCGTCTTATTTTATAACAACCGTTTTATTTAAAAATTAAACTGACTTTAAAATAAAAACAATTCCTAAATAGTTATCCTTTAGTAATCAAAATTCAAACAAAAACAAACAAATATGATAATAACTAACTTTTTTAAAGATCATCAAAATATAAATCGTTGAAGTTCAGTTCATGGCGTTTCTCAGCGACAATTTGAAAATAAAGATATTTTTGCGGTCGCTGAGCGTGTAACAGAAAAAACCATCACAAAAATCAACAAAAGATGTAATGATGGAGGACTTTATAAAGAAAAGATTCTGTAAACAGTACTCGACCATTAGATGTAATTAAATATGTAAGGTAAAGAAAAACCTCGCAAAAAAAGAATTATCAAAATCGGTTCACAAATAGCAGAGAAATCGGTAAACACTGAACATAGTCCTTTTTTGAAGTCGGTTAAAAAACCTCAAAACGATTGTTTACAGTTTTGGCAATTGGATTAAGTGGACTGAAACGGACTAAACCTATAATACAAACTGAAGTACATTTTAAACATTATAATACTCCAGACAAATCAATTGTGTTGACTCCAAAACTACGATCACACAACCACCCTAAAGGGAATTCAGTGACACCCAGATTCCGCCGAGTAGCATCTAATCCTGGATCCGCAGCTGAGAATAGAGCTCTACGTTTTTTCGTTTTGTCCATATCAAAAAAGCGTTTGTCCAGGAGTTTTTTCGTTTGTCTAGGTGAAAACGCGTTTTTCTAGAACTCATTTTGATTGTCCATTTTGAAAATTATTAATAATTAATCGCTGGGAAAACGAACAAAGGTAATTGTTGGACAAACATGGGCAAACAAAGGACAAACGACCTATGCGATTTAAACAATTTTTCTGCAATTTGTGGGTGCAAGTGGAAAAGAATTGCAAAAAAATTTTATGGGCCGCCATTCCGAAACGAAGGGTAGACAAACAAAAGTAACTGGTGGACAATTGTGGACAATTGATGGACAAACAATCGGACAAAAAGAATTTTCCAATTTCAAAAAAAGGGGTGCCAACTTCGCGTTTTTTGGAAATTTGAAAAATTAATTATAATTAACCGGTTGGTGGACAAACAAAACTAATTGCTGGACAAACGGCCTATGCGGTTTAAAAAAATTTTTCGCAATTTGTGGGTGCAAGTGCAAAAAATTTGGAAAAAAATTTTTTTTACCGCTATTTCAAAACGAAGGGTGGACAAACGAAACTAACTGTTGGACAATTATGGACAATCGATGGACAATCGATCGCACACGCAAACATTAAAAAATTCGCAAAAGTGGGTGCCAGCTTCACAGACCACACTCACTCGCACCTACAAGCCAGTGATAAATGAAAGTTGGTTAATACAATAGTACGTACGTATATACAATAATTATCTAATATATTTAATTCTGTTGATAGATCCACTATGTTGTCAATGTTGTCACAGATAAAACAGCATGTTCCGGACATACGAGTGTATCCCTACCTCTGGCAATCTTACAGCAGTCCTTCGAAATTAATATATAAAGATAATTTATTACATTCATACTACAACTACATAGTTGGCTGTCAACAAGGTGATCCTCTCGGACCAGCTATCTTCGGTTTGGCTATTCCTCCTGCCATTTGTAATTTCAATTTCAAATTTAATATTTGGTAGGTACCTTGACGACGGAACAATAGGAGGTAAAGCAATTACTGTTTTAGATGACCTTAAAACCCTCATTCAAAGGTTTAAAAATATTGGCTTAAAATAAAATTTTTCTAAATGTGAACTCTTTACTTCCGATTCTGTTCTGATTATTAAAAAAAATTAGATAATAAATTTAACAATCTGGCACCAAGTATTAATCTTATCAAAAGAATAAAAGTACTCCCGTTTTAGATTACTCCATTACCCTGCTTTATGAATGATCAAATGCAAAAATTTAGCCAGTCTTCAGACAAACTTTCCAAAATTAATTCGCACATGGCTCTCCTCATTGTCCGCTTTTGCCTTTTCGTTCCAAAATTTTCGCTGTTCTCAGCTTTTTAAATTTCAAACCCTTTTAATGTCTGTAGACAATATTCTCAAAAAAAAAATATCATCTAAAATTTTAAATTGCTCCTTTGTTGATGACGGGGTCTGGAATCAAGCCTCACTTCTTATCCGTTATAGAGGCCTGGGCATACGCAAAATCTCGAGTGTGTCACTGCCTGCTTTTCTTTCGTCAGCCTACAGCATGGAAAACCTTTTCCTATCTGTTATTCGCCCTTCCTTAGGATCGGTTGAGGTGCCGTGCTTGACGTCAGGACACTGGTTGGACCTTCAAAAAACTTAGGAAACTTAACTGACAATACCACACTTTCTCTCATAGTATCCCTTCGTCTGGGGGCCAGGACTAACCTTCCTCACCGTTGCCGCTGTGGTGGTGACCTCGTCGATGTACTAGGTCACCACGGTTTATCCTGTTTACGTAGTGCGGGTCGTATGTCACGGCATGCTGCCTTGAATGACGTCATTCGGCGGACCCGTGTCGCCGCTGGCGTTACTGCAGTCTTAGAGCCTGTAGGTATTGCGCGCAGCGACGGCAGGAGACCGGATGGTTTGATGTTCATTCCTTGGAAACTTGGAAGATCGCTGATGTGGGATGCCACTAGTGTCGATACACTTCCCGTTTCCCATGTAGCGGGGATTTTCAAGTCAGCAGGTGCCCCGGCCAGCACTGCCGAGAACTTGAAGCCGGCGTAAGTATGCGACTTTCTCTGAGAGTTTCATATTTACGCCCTTTGCAGTCCAAACTTTGGGTCTCTGGGGGCTCGAAGCCCATCGACTGGTTCCTGATATTTGTAAGAGACTGGTCGATGCTTATGACAACTTTCTAAGCGGCAATTTTGAGGAAGTCTAAAGATAATGTGTAATTTTAAGTTTGTAAATATTAACATACGTATGTACTTTTTTGTTATTAATAAAGTTTAATATAGATATATTATTATTCATGTCATAGTTTTGAGTTCATACAAAAACCCTACAGTAAAAAGCCCTTTCAGTTTTTTCTAAATTTCCAACTTTTCGTGTAATTTTTCCAATTTTTGTTCCCATATAAACTTTACTCAGCCTAATACGAAAAAGTAAAAAACAGCATGTGTATACTCGTGTACGCACGTAAAAGTTATACTTCTTTGACGTGAATAAAAATAAAAAGCAAAACTGATCCCATACAAACAAAATGAAACTGGCCACGTATAAAAAAATAAAACAAGGCGCTTGAAATGAAAGAAATAAAATATAAAAAACAAAATTGGCCACATATAAAAAATTAAAAAGAAAATAAACTCTCTTCGTTGCTAACTTCGTGTTGTGTTAGATCGACGTAGACGCGCGCAACTTCTTTTGCCAACTTCAACCTGTATTACATCGATGACGTAACTTCCGCTACATGCTGAAATTACACTGATCTGTTTTTCTAAACGCGCCATAAGAAGTATAACTTCAAAAAGCTAGCCAAATCCGTCCAGACGTTCACAAGTTTTGCGCCTAGCAACGAAGAACATTTCACTTTTAATAATACGTATGTCTATGTATATTACTACATGTATAATATACTGCCCTATATTATAATAATATAATAATGCCTGCCCTGGCCCACTGAGGGGTATTTACCGCGTAGTGAAGCTCCCGAGCGGGGGAGGATGGGGTGGATACCCCCACACTGGTAGTGAATGAATACTTTTATAATAAAAAAACACAATGTACCGCGTAACGCTATGATGCCTGTAGAAAGAAAATTACTGAATATTTAAGGTCATATTATGCCGTTATATTATACAAACCACATTTCGCTCAAAAAAATTTTTTTCAATAGCGAAATATTTTTACTTTTTTTAAGATTTTTTTTTCGTCTTTGTACGAATATCCAATGCATTAATAGTGTTACACATTTGTGTGTAGAAACTTATGAATGTGTAGAACATGTGTGTATAGAAAACCTCATAATTTTAGTTCATTTACTCCTAACGACTGATAGATAAGATCCTGTCCTATGTTGTTATTGTTTATACAGTTATGTTATATTGTGTAACGTATAAACTCATAAATTAGTAACAGAGCTGTAACAGTAATGTTACTTATCAGAATGATTGGAATAGGTCTTTGAGGATTCCATAAATCTAAAAACAGTTTTAGATCTTTTAGCTTTTCGAGCTTCACTGAAGATCTAATGAACGGATTGTAAAAAAATACAGGCTGCACTGCTTGAAAGATTCTCATCTCTGGGGACCAAAAGGTCTAAGGTCGTCTAAGGTGTAAATAGCATAATATATAATTACGTTATCTGTATATGTAACCGTAGTACCACTGAACTCAGAAAATATAAAAGTGTTTGTAATAATTAATCAGTGTTTTGTTTGTAACAAGCACTAATGAAATTGCGGGTAAAATATATCACAAAACAGCAACAAATCTTTAAGATTAAGATAAGATTTAATACTATAGGTTTATTCGACTTCTGCGAATAGAAAACAAATGTTTTAGAATTGTTTTTTGATTGTTCAAGCGATATTCAAAAAGTAATAAATTATTACAATTATTATTATGTTCATTGTTATAAAGAACAGTGTTGTTTAATTTTGAAAACGCTACATCGCTGTATGTGGGATATTTGTAAATTGTTTCAAAATTCTCACAAACTTGAAGGCAGAAGTTACTCTATAACGTCACTTATAATGAAAATCAATAAACTATTCATTTTTCCCCACTGCATCATTCTTTCAAAAAAAAAAAAAACAATTTAATTGTAAAACCGATTCATCGTTCTTTTTTACTTCTTCATTCAATGCATACTCAAGGTCACACAAGGATAATGCAATAAGGAAGCACCCAACCCCGCCCCGTAACCCCCTAGCACCCGTGATTCACGTCACCACCCCTTGCACAGCTGATAGGGGGGTATTTTGGTGTTTTCCCCCTAGAGGTACCTACGTAATTACTTAGTATATTAGTAGGTATGTATAGCTAGTTGACCTAGGTCAGGTTTGTGACGTCATTATTACAAAAAACCGGTCAAGTATACAAGTTAACGCCATGCAGTGTTTATTTTTTTTTATTTAAATACTTAAACTATTTCTACGCGATTTTTCCATTGTAACAAATAAATTGTTAATAGAAAGGTAAGTGTAAGTGTACATGGGTACGTGCCAGTATGTGGACAATCCTATCATGACAAAACACAATGATATTTTGATGTTTTCTCTTCATACACTGAAGACTTCGCTTATATAACGATATAGTCAGAACTTGTTTCAATATAGAATTATTTGTGCTCATATGCGTAATATCTTTCATATTTTTTTAATACTATTTATCATACAGTATACTATACATAGATCATATACATATACTTAATAAACATTAAGTAGCGCCACAGCGTATAGATTTTAAAATTGTGTCTACATCAAATCTTTTTTCAGAATTCCAAAATTGGAAAAATACTTATAGTGTCTTTCTGTATGTCGCAGCCATTTTTTCAAATCCTAAAATCTAAATTTCAAATCCAAACAGTTACGATAAGTAGTGGCCCAAACAGATGCAAAAATGCAAAGTTATTAGAGGTTAGGTTTTTGAGGCCCCAGGTGGAAAGAAGGAAAACTTGTAAAACCTATGGGTAAACACGTTAACATCAGCCTCTTTTGGGCTGGGGTGTCCTTCGGGGAAGGCATCCCGCATCAAAGGCCTCGGGATGGTGTGTGCGGTGTTCCCGTGCGCCTCCGCAAAGATCTCGGCTTCGGTTGAGTCTGGCCGCTGGGGTCGCAGACGAATGCGAAAGCGCTTCCCGTTGCTCCGGCACACTGACCCTGGAGGAGGAATCCCGTCAGGTTTTAGTGGGTAAACTCGGCTTAGCACCCTAATGTCGGGGAGACCCACATACTCCCCACCCTCCTAAGCGGGACGGGATGCATAAAACATTTCCTAACACAAAAAAAAAGAAAAAGGTTTTTGAGGCTCTGTAGCTGAGCCCAAGAATAAAGCTACGGTGTTTTCCGCCTTTCATAAGGGCGACTAAAGGGACCTTCGGGGTCGCAGCCGATCGGTATGTAGGCTCCGGTCGTCCCTCCACGCGACCGCATGCCGTAGCGCTGCCACTGTGTAACTGCCTCTCCAGAGAAGTGTGCTTTTGCAGAGCGCGAGAGGGCTTCTGTTGCGTTCCGTAGAAGATCCCCGAGCAACGTGCCAATGGTATACTCAGTATAGAGGAGTCCCGCATACCTTCGCCGCTGCCCTCTAACGGGATAGGGATGCATAAAGCATTTTCTGACGTAAAAAAAAGGTTTTTGAGGTTCAAAGGTTTTTTTTGTGGTTATCATGCGTATAGGATATCTAAATGAATGCTATTTATCACGAATTCAAAAATGTACTTATAACACGTGTTATTTAAAAAAAATGAAATCGATTAAAAAAAATTTAATAAACAAATCTCAAGTACAAAAATAAATTTATAAATACTATACAAATACTTACAAAATTAAATTTGAGTGTTACTGAAGTCGGTGCCGAGCCTATTAAACTAATACTTTCTTTTTTTGCACATTGATTTGGCACCAACTTCAATAACCGTTAAATTTAATGTTTTAGTAGGTATTTGTATCGTATATATTATGAAGTTATTTTTGTATTTGAGTTTTGATTATTAAAGGATATTATTATGTACTTTTCAGTGTTTTTTTTTGAAGTATCGTTTAATTATTTTCTTAAAATGTTTGTATTTCTTCCTTTTGAATGATCTTGGTCTAAATAAATATCTAGGGAAGATCTATAATTAACTTCTTCTTAATTCTGGAGCGGAACGATATACAAGAGAATCATCACTATAATTAAAGGTTACAAGCAGTTAGCGTTATTCGGTGTATCTTCGAAGTCAATCGCCAATACCAGTGAAATTTAAATGAAACCACCTCAGAAGTATATCCAAGAATTTTACAAATCGGTTCAGACAGAGTTATCGGTAAACATATATAAAAAAAAGAAAAAAATACTTATAGAGTATAGATGAACATAGAACATAGAACCTCCTTTTTTGTAGTCTGTAAAATACATATGTTCATATTATGTTTTTTAACTGGTTTTGTTAGCGTAATGTAAAAGTTAGTGTAAAGATTTAGATTCCTAATTTCCTACCTGATACCGAATTACCGAGTTCATTTACTGATTTACTCGTATGCCAAAATGTGTGAGCAGAATGATGAGATTTGAAGAAGGGAAAAAAGTATGTTAGGACCGCGAAGCTTGGCGCTCCGTTCTCTCTGACTACCCCGTTAGGGATACAGCGTGAAGATACGTATGTATGTATTTAATGAATTTTTCTAAAAATTCTAATTATAAATTCTAGTCCAGATCTGGATATCATAGCGTTCTCTCACAGTTCTCACCTAGCTTCAAACTAATGAAAAAGTACACAGTACACGACGTACGAAAAACTGAAATATAACTGTTTTGGTAGCAAGTATTGTCAAGGTGAAATAGATCTCATTGCGACAAACTTTTGTGATTGAATTAACAATTGCGATTTTTCCATTTCAATTGCCTTCGTGTTGTGTTGTAGTACTGCGGTGTTTAAATATTTTTTTTAAATTGAAAAGTTTGTGAGAAACCTGCGTAATTCGGCGTGCCTAACACGTTCTTGTCTCTAACTATAAAAGCCTGTGTATTTGAGAGTACCCGACACTAGTTTCCACTGAACACTCATCTAATTCAGAGATTGCGTAACTCTATTGCGTATTCACGGTTTGGAATAAATAAAACTAAAGACAGACTGCATTTCATTTCTAGGACTGAATACAACTCCCCATATTGAACATACTAGGCGGTGTCGAACAAACCGGCCGCAGGGTCATCGACCGCTCATTGTCTTGCCCCCTGTGCCGATTACTCGTGTTTAGTGGAATAGATTAGAAACTGATTTTGTAAGTCGCGTGAAAACGCGTTGATTTGAATTTTATACTTTAATACATGTTTGTTACGGTGGTATTTCGTTTTGTGAGCAGTTAGGCTTATTTATAGACGCGAATAATCTAAACGAGCTAATAAATGATGTAAAAAATTGTCTGCCTTTCTACTATTTTAATGTGGTTTTCGCAAACAAATGATTACGCTGCCTTTCTCGCGTATTGCTTTGAGATTTTTCCTCAAAATAAAAATAAGCAAAGGCTCATTGAACTTTGATGACGTAACTATTATCTAAGTGTAACTGAGTGAATAATAAGCGACAATGGGTTGGTTACTTTGGACGAAGAACTGATAATCGTTGGAGCAGAGCTATGTCCACACCCTTGAAACCAGGGAAACATAAAAACCGACTAAGCGGCAGCCACAAAACAAAGTTTATAGTAGGCTATATATTTTTATTTAAAAACTAGATGTGAATTGCGATTTCCAGACAGACAAATCAGTTTTATTTATATGTACTACATATAGATATGTATAAAATATCCAATACAATGTCATCCTGATAGTTTCCTTCAATGTACCCCTTATTTGAATGTTCATGAAGGTCATACTCTTTTTTAAATTTCTCTGAATGATAATTTTAGAGATCTAAGACGGGGAGACAGAATACCAATTTAAACGTGGAATTTCGAAAAGTTTAAAAAAATAATTGAAAGTTAGCATTAAAAAAATAATAATTTAAAATAAGCAAAGGATTTTCATTTAATACCCCACACGATGACGAAAAAAAACTTGTAGCGCTGGTTGTGTTGATACAATAGTTGCCTAAAATATAACTTCAGACGTTATTTTTCAGAATACGGTATAGCAAAATAGCTTACAAAACCTCGGGTGCGTAGTTTTCCAGCAACATGTTGTGTAATTTTGAAAGTGTATTCACACCATGTTGGGTATTGGATACCCAATATGATAGGATCTGATTATTATTTTTTTAATCCTTCACTTTATCTTACATATCTACATACCTATCTGCTGAAACCGTAAAAACCGGACTTCTTCCGGAGTCATCACTTTTTTAACGATATATATATATATACATATACTAATGTTTGTGAGTAAGCTGCATGTACTGCATATTACGTCACTACGTCGGCAAGTCACACATGGTTGGGCCTAAGTAAATCACACTGCATTAACACTCCACGGTAAGTTGACTACAATCTACAATAACGTGGTATCAACAATAGTGACCCACTTCCACGTTTGACTACAGCAAGTGTGAAGTCTGTTTAAAGACAGTTTTAGAACTTTTTTTTATTTTCACGTATCCAATGGCTGACGTAACAGAATCTCACGAGGTGAACAAGGATTCTGATATTACAATAATAAATTAAATGATCTAAAAATCAAAGTTCCATAAGTATAGTCCGCCGAGAAAATGATTGAGCACTTTATTGCTATATTGAGTGACTATCGTTTACGCGTCATAAAACTACGAGGATTATTTGCGCTTGCCATCATATTATGACATCTGGTTGGTTTTAATTTGAGATGGTAAATTACAAAATCTACAAACAAAATCTGATTTTCATTTCGACAGAATTGTCAGAATTTTATCGACTGAGTCACCAATAGAATTATATTTTGTCATCCATTTGTAAGGATGAATAAGATAGAAGTAAAGAAGGAAGCAAGAGATGGAAGTAGTGATGCCAGTGTCAATAAAAAGCAAATCAAAATTTAGGCGTTTGATACAGTTTATCATTCATGTAGGCGTGCCACATCGCTACGCATTACATTGCAAAAATCCTGCTAGATCTCTTTGATACATATTGTATAGATCGTATACTACAGAGAAGCCGTGATAACTGTAGCACAGTGCATGCATTTTATTTATTAATGAAATCAAAATTGTGATGCACTGCGGCGCAGTACGCCTTTAATATGGGCTGTTACAATTTTGCAGTGCGTTGCGATGCGCCTCCTCATGCTTGTTGTGTACGCTAATCTTAAAAGAATGACAATAAAAAGAGTTTTTTATATTTCATTATTGTAAAATATATTAAATTAATATCGAGTATATCCACCATTAGCTTGAATAACCTCTGACAGTCGGCGCCTCATGGATCAAATATCCGTACCCCGCATGGCATCCCATACCTTAATGCAATGACTTTCAATTGCTTCATGTGTTCTTTCATTTCGGTTAGTCCATCATTGCATCATTAGTCCTCAGAGGTTTTCTATGGGGTTTGAATTAGATCTTGAAGGCCATGGAATCTGTCGAATACATTGAATGTCGTTGAAAACAATTGCGAGTCACCCCAGCAGTATGTAAACTACAGTTGTCATGTAAAAAATTAAAGTCAGGCAGCTCATTTTACGGGTAGATAATCCGCGGACAGATGGTAACATTAAATATTCGAGGATGTCAATATAATTTAGAGCGGTTGCTCGTGGAGGTAATATTGAGAGTTCACTGACTCCGTAAGCGACAAAATGTCGACATCTAGCCCATATGTTAAGACAAATTTTACCAGATTCCATGTTTGGAACTAAATTAGTTTCATTGTATCTTGTGTTATTGTAACGACACAGACTTCACCGGCCATGTGGGCTGGATTTGAACGTCTTCTCATCAGTAAATATTGTAGTTGACCGATCAAAATTTAAAAATTCTCTAGCAAAATTCAAACTAGCTGCTTTATGGCTATTCGTCAAATGAACCTTTTTGGAATGTCGTCTGTAGTGCAATCCTATACCGTGCAAGCGCTGCCGTATAGTTTCAGTACTGACATTAAATTCTTCCGCAAAATAAGACGTAAGTGTAAAACCATTTTCTTCATAGGCACGTTTCATCGTTTCCCTATGCATATTAGTTATGCTAGACCGACGACCACTTCTTCTATGATCTTGAAGGTTACCTTATTCACCATCGCGCGAAATCCAAAGGGAAACGGCGTTTCGCTGAAATTATAAAACCGAGACATTAATATTATTGCATTTTGTATAATAAACCGAGTACAAACAAAAAAGATAACATTCAGGCAATCCAATCATACTTACGGAAATTTCCCTGTTACTTTGATCATTCCTGTGTAATGCTATGATTTCTGCCCTTTCAGCTAAAGATAAATTACGAGGCACTATGTTCAATTATTCTTAGGTTTAATTAAGCTATTAAATTAAATAATTAAGCTAGAATTATGTCAGTGATTTAATTACATTAATGATATGTCGAAATGATATTATGTGCCAAGTTCGAACAATCGATGGTCGCCCTGAAAGTTGATTTCTTTTACCGATTCGAAGTAGAATGTGATTGTTAAACAGCTAATGTTTTATTATTCATACCTGAGATCGAGTGATATCGATCGTTCATTATAAACCGACTAAAACTGAACATGGAAACAGCATCACGAAATCAGGCCATATTTATTTATTATAGCTTTACAAGTTATTATGACAAACATGTTAATTTTATAAATGTCACGTTTGGTGTAATTAATTTGTATTTATTAAGTAATAACTCGGTTCATACACCACTTCACGCCGAATTCCCATTCAGGGTGGACAAAACAAGACGTGATTTTGCTGAAACGTAATAGGTGCAACGAAACCATATCTTGAACCTCTAATAATAAGTACTAGTAGTCATCCATCCAGTGGTCGAAATTCGACCGTTAATATAAATTGAACGCTTTTTCCCTTGACACACACTCCACAGACTCGAAACAGTTCACAGCTCACGAATCATACAAAATTTACAGCTCGATACATATTCAGTCAATCTGTCTTAAGTAAAGCAACTGGGAAGAACCGACAAGAAGTTCAATCAGGTATCATTTACTAAGCATCATTTTAGAATTTTACAATACCATTGAGGAAGCGAAAGAAGTATGTAAGGACCGCGACGCTGGGCGCTCCGTCCTCTCTGACTACATTACATCATCATACATACATCTCTGACTGATTAGGAATACAGCGTGATATGTATGTATTTTATAATAGATATTTTAAAATAAAATATTCGGAAAGCAAGGTAAAGGCATGTGTAGAAAAGATTAATTCCGACTATTGTTTGGGGGGCAAACGAGCAAGCGGGTCACTTGATGGAGTGACCAGCCCCGCTCATGGACACCCGCAACGTCAAAGGGAAATAGGAAAAATAAGAAAAACAAAGGGAAATAGGAGAAGGAGGGAAAGGAGCGGGAGGGGCTGATGGGCCACCGGCACTCTTACTCACCGAACGAAACACAACACCAATAGATGCTGTTATTTCACGCCGATATTCTGTGAGAGAATGGTATTTCACCGGGCGAGTCGGCCCAATTCGTGCTGCAATGCAGCATGGCTCTACCATTCAGATTATACCACGCAGATTTGTATGGGCATTATCACGATATCACGGATACGGCTAGTCTTATATATTTATTTAGTATTCGATTTAAAAAACGAACTCCGCAAACAATATTGCGAGTTATTTTATGCGATTTTCTACCATAACTAGAAATATCCAATAACTGAGAATCTTACGCATACATCTGGCAATCCTTCCACGCGGGAAGATAAGCACCAATGACACCTCATCTAACAATAGCCCATTTGGACTTAGAGATAACAAAGCAAAGATACATAATGACTGGTTGCCTTAGTCAATCGCCTGTTATGTACAAAACACCGTTAACTCACCTTCAATATACGCTACCATTCAGAAAGGGTCCAAGCTGGTCACAGACGCTGGTCCACACATTTTTATCACTTCATCACTCCATAAACAAACACTTCACTGCACTTAGCACATTTTATAATTCACAGCGCCTGAAACAAAAGACAGCATCGTTAATCAGTGATCACAAGAAACTATTAATTAAATAATTAAATGTGAAGTCGATTTGTGGGACCCATGCTACAAAACTAGTGCTTATTTTGGGTACAGATTACTTGAGCCCAGTTATTTCCAAGTAATGAACGAGTTGAGAGCGTGAGGCGGAGGGAAAGAAATAAGGCCTTGAAATGGGCCTTTAACATTTGGACGAAAAGCATGTTTTTAAAATGTTTCTGTTAATTTAGAGAAAATGATAACCTTAATAAAAAATGTAATCGATAAATCGTTTAATTCAATAGTATTCAATTCATATTTCCAAAAAAAAAACATATATTATCGCTCAAATAAACGAGAACTTCGAAACGGTACTCTTTTTTCACGCGTTGTGCTTTGGCTTAGTAGGTATATAATTTTATTATTCGTGAGTTATGAGTTATGGGTCTTCAGTTCATATAAAAATCCAATAGAAGAAAGCGCTTTCAGTTTTCCCAAAATTCCTAATTTTTTGGGACGTGACAAAACATTGGGAAAACATTTAATATCGAACTTCGATATTAAATTTTGTTTTTCTTTCCATAAAAACCTTATTCGAACTTCATATTACGAACATGTAAAAAAAAAAGTTTGCCAAATCAGTCTTGCTGTACTTAACATTTAATTTTCCATACTAAAAAAGAGGTAAACTTTGTTTGTTTGTATGTAATGGATAAACTCAAAAACAACTCAATCGATTTCAAAAATTCTTTCGCCTATAGAAAGCTACATTATCAGCGAGTAACATGGGCTATATTTTATTTTCAAAAAAATGTTCACTCGTGCGAAGCCGGAGCGGGTCGTTAGTAACACAGTACAAGTAAGCAAGCAAGCAATATTCTGTCTAGGCAGTCTCCTAGAGATAATTACCTACGGTTGCTCGGTACGTAAACACGTAATAGGGCTACAGACTTGGGACTGAATGTTTTTCTTGGGTTACGTATTTGATAATAGGTACTAATTAAATTGTCATATTATCTTTTCATTTTACATTATTGCAAATTTAATAAGTTTTTATTTATACAATTCTACTAGTATTTTATTTCTAGTTTCAAAAGTTTGTGAGTTAGTATGGTGGAAATACTTTATTAATAACAAAAAAAGTACATAAATACCTTAACATTTACAAACTTAAAACTACACTACAAATATCTAATTAAATGTTTTTCTAAATTCTATTCGATAAAATTCTCCTTTGTGCATGTATTTGAGTTTATAGCTGTAGTAGAATTGTCGACATTTTATTGTCAACGGTCTCTCATACATACATACTCTCATACATCTCACAATACGGTATTTCGGATAATCGGTAAGTCACACAATGGGCATAATTGTCTAGAGAATGTTATTAATCTAATATATAAAAATCAATGTCTGTTTGTTCGTAATTTATAGGCTGCCATACCGTTCATACGATAGCGATGAAAGTTGGTATGGAGATAGCTTGAATCTCGGGGAAGGACATAGGCTATTTTAAAAATAAAAAACACGGACGAAGTCGCAGGCATCAACTAGTATTCAATTTTCTAAGTGTATAACTCTATTGTATCACTTTGGACACTTTGAAAACCCACTTCATTATCAAATAATAACCACTATTTTGAGAGTAGTTTAAAATCTATTGAAGCAAACATTCGATATTTATTCATTCATTAATGAAAAATATTAAATTAAAAAAGCATACCTGTATAACTATTTATACTTTTCCAAAATCAGTGAAGTTACCGTTTACGACATTACTCGACCGACTCGACCCAGAGACCTTTCTTGAACCGTTTGTACCCTGTCTCATTCCCACCCCATTTATATTAGTATATGTGTCTCGTTTCTGCTTGTTAGCGGTTTTATGACTTTGCACTACACTGTGGACAATACAGGACGTTCTGAATATTTCGTCTTTGTTCATACTTTTAAATTAATAAATAAGAAAAACGTTCTCGTAAACGAGTAGTGATCACAGTTTGTGACGTCAGGATATAAATTTAATCTTTATGATTGCTAAATCTCATTATTAAAAATAATAAAACGTTGGGTGCATTCGCTATTTTCTTAGAGATTAGTAGATAATATTGGTATTTCGGTATCTCTATTTCTTCTCTACACAGAAATATGTTCACACACATCTACACACGCGTATATTATTATTATTAATAATAATCATTATAAATTACACGATCACTTTTAATTTGATTTTTTAATGAAAATAAGAATCATTAATTGAGTTAGAAATAGTTCACTTACAATTCTGTTAATATTATTAGGGCAATAAAAACAAATCTTTGCTAAAATATTAAATGATTATATGTATTATTATTTATATATATTATTTAATTTGAAAACATTTGGAACACTATCAGACGAGAAATTACGTAGTTCCAATAACTGTTTAATACCAAAAATTGTGATATCCACTATCAGTCACACTCATCGAACGATATTAGATGAATGATTGTCTGTTTGTTTCAAACACTTATAACGCCATTAGTGCTCCAGATCGGTCGATATAGTTGTAGAGTACTTTCCTAGATCATCAAAGAGCTTCCCCACACCTAATTGAGTACTCAGTTATTATTATGTACTTAAAGAATCCCTTTAGATATTAAATTTTCTTCAACTTAATTCAAACACGTTAATACATATTTAGTGTAATATTACCAGAAATATGAGTATTAAACTAAAAGTTAAACAACAAAAGTCAAGCAAGAAAAGTAATAATAAGCAATTGAGATAAAATAAAAATATGTTTTTTCAATTTTGTCGATTTTAATTCGAATTTTAAAACATGTATGAAGATGCACATCACAAGACAGCGGTCCGACTATTAAATCATTGAATTACCTTAAATTCCCTCGTTAAGGTGACACAGTGATAAACGATAATTTAATCTAAAATAGACCTGCTCCGCCATGCAAACGTGCAAGCACCAGCTTACGAAAAACACGAAAAAACGGTTATTTTCGTTTAATAAGTTAATTTTAAAAAATCCAACTGCTATATGAGGAGTATGTTTTGGGTTAATCTTCACAGAAAATTGTAAAGCATAAATCGATTCGTTCCGTTTGTCCTAAAAATGTGAATCTCTGATTTAAAAGAGGTTTTCTTGATTTTTTTTTTCTTTTGCAATAGTTAACCAATCATAAATCGACTGGCAAAATGAAGTAAATGAAATGAATCAGTTTACCAAATATCACTTTCATATGTTTTGTAATCACTTAGCAAAATTGATATCCCTGCCGTCGAAATTTTCAATTCGTCGCCATAACGAAATTTTACTTATTTATATATATATATATATATATAACAATTAACAAAAAAATTACCTATGTAATATCAGTATATCAATTTATTTTTTATAAATAATATCAATTATTTATTACTAAAAAAGTTATAAAATTAATTAACTTATGAAAACTAAAATTAAATTTCTAAAACCGACTGTATATGCAATTTGAAATAATTTCCTAACGATAATGTACTACCGATGTCATAATACTGTCGCTTGTTTATCGTTTAGGGTTGCATCTCGTGGTAGAGGGTGGGGTGCCGGCCACCCCTCTATTTGGATTGTTGAAACCCAATAATACTGGCAAATTACGCCAAATGCCGTGATTCGTATGATTTACCGTTTTCGATACCTTTTATATAGTGTTGGTTTTGCCCGCGGCTACGGCTATATATACATTTTGAAAAAGTTTGTAACATCCTACTATACATGTACATCACTTTACACCTCTTGAATCTTCTATTCAAGGCAATTATTTTCTTGTTTCTTTGGTGGTTTGAGATAAAAAACAACACCTAAAACATGACGGGGCCAGTTGCTTACATTCCCGCGTTTGTATTCTATCATGCTCCTCACACAAGGATTGACGAAGAGAATCAACAGAGAGATAGTGAGTCGTAGCAGAAATCAAGGAAGACCATGCCCGACTAATAAGGGTAAAATAATGTTAGCTGACGTAAACAACTATACTGATGAAGAGAATCAACAGAGAGATAGTGAGTGGTAGCAGAAATCAAGGAAGACCAAGGCCGATTAATGAGGGTAAAATAGTGTTAGCTGACCGAAACATCAAAAACATTCTTATACCTCGGCGAAGTTGTGAAAAGAATGATGGAGTTGGAAGTCCAAGTCCAAAAGAATGAAGGCCGTGGTCTCAAGCAAAATGTCGCAGCAAGCTTCATTTTGTATCCGAGGCAGATTTTTTATCCTCGATATTTGTAGACAATTTTTATGGCGTCCTACACACTACACTCAATGTCCACACGTTTAACCGGATGTGAGAAACGAGGTTTTGTTAAATAAATAACTGTATTCTTCGCTTTCGATAAATTGTATCCGTATTCCAGATTCAAACTTCTGTGTCCCTTGATTTCAACCGCTTCACGCACGACTCTTGGATAAAAGTGGCGATCGGTGTAAAGAATTTAAGAGCGATGATGAAGAAATTTAAGCCTGGATTGCGATAGTTTAATTTTTTATGTTTTTCATCCGTCTGTTTGACTGTCACAGTAAATTTTATAAGAGAATATGTGTGTTAAAAGTTGACACATAATCTTGTTAGCCCACATAGACTGCACTTGTTCTAACATTTAAGAAGATTCATAGAATTAAAGAGGGGAACAAATTGGGTACACTAAAGTTAGATTTGATCACCAATAATTTTAAAAATTTTAAGGAATACAGGGCATTGCTTAAAGTTCACAGGAAAAATATAACGACAGAGCTTTATAGATCTGCAGAAATTAAGATTACTTTTCTATTTTACGAAGGAAATGTCAAAAGTCACATCATACTTAGCGAAAGTGTGAAAGGACAATAATGAGATTTAAAGAGGCGAAAGAAGTATGTAAGGACCGCAATAATTGGCGCTCCCTCCTCTCTGATTACCTTGTTAGCGATACAGTGTAAAGATATGTACGTATGCCCTTATTTTATAATATCATTAGAAAACTGTGCTAGTAACGAAGTCGCGAGCGAAGGTTGGTTAAGAATAAGCCTCCATGCCCACGCACACATTGACACAAACGCAAAGATGTCTCCAAATAAAACACCGGCCGCTGTCATGTGGATATTGATTCCGGCCCTTCGATTGCTATCCCTGTCTCTCGCTATAAAACACGGCTAACGCGAGCAGGACAGGTGAATATTCATCTTGGCGCGAGATGCCGGTAATATTTACTTGTTTGTGTGCAGATTAACGGGTAACGCCCTGCGGGTACAATTTTATGTTTATATAAGTATTGAGTTATTCTCTATGATGTTCTAGCATTCTAATAAGGATTTATACATATTATAAGAACAGCAAAAGCTCTCGCATACCTAGGCGAAAACGTGTGAAGAGAATGATGAGATTTGAGGAAGCGAAAGTGGTGTGTAAGGACCGCTACTCCTGGCGCTCCGTCCTCTCTGACTACCCTGTTGGGGATACAGCGTGAAGATATGTTATGTTTATAAGAACAACAATCTATAGAGCGAAAGTAAGTGGTAAAAAAGCCATGAAAGACCAAGGCTTACATATGAACATCAAATAACTAGAGTGTTAGCCGACGGAAATATCAAAAGCATTCGCATACCTAGGCGAAAATGTGTGAGGAGAATGATGAGATTTGAGGAAGCGAAAGAAGTATAAAAAGACCGCGACGTTTGGCGCTCCGTCCTTTCTGACTAGCCCGTTAGGGATACGGCGTGAAGATATGTATGTATAAAAACAACAGATTTAGTAATTTACAAATACAATTTATTATATTTATAATGAATAGTTCATCAACAATATTGCTAACATAACATAACTAACCAGCACCGAATCAACCAGGATTCGGTGCTGGTTAGCTGACCGAATCCTATCTCTGGTATATCCTGAGGATGCTTCGTTCAGAGGCGAAACACGTGTCGATTAGTGGTTTTTGGAGTGGAACGGAAAATGGCTAAATTTTAGGAATTTATCACATGAAAAGAATTTCCGCAAAGTAACACCTGAGTCTATACTATACAATAAATCATTATATAAAAGTTATTAATTTTCTCAATAAATTGTTTCATTATGTTATTATACCACGGGCAGATCTCATTGTCAAGATGACAGCGGTAATTTTATTGCAAAAAAAACATACACAATTTTAGTCTGTAATTTCAGAATAGAGGCTTTTTTGCACGTAACCGAAACCCAAACACGCTTTTTTTAATATTTATATGTCCGTCTGTTTGTTTGCCCGCGCTAATTTCCGAAAGGGCTGAATGATTTTGACGGGATTTCATCAGCAGGTAGAGGACCTTGGACCAAGAAAAATAATGGATAAAGCCCATAATAAATTGCCTCCCTTATCACCATCAGTCAAACGAATTTTCGTGTCTCTCTCTACCTCATTAAGCGTAACCACGAGCAAAGCAGCTACAGTATGGTAACTTCTCACTGTTGATGTTATTCGTGTCATGGCCGACTTTACGTACATTACTGAGATATTTATTTACAAAATACCCGCGGGGTTATTACCTAAAAATTTGGAGACAGCGACAGCCACGCGATCACTGCGCGACCGGTGACTAATTATAATAAAAAATTGGTATCATGTAAGACGATTGCGTATCTATTATTCTATGACCGTAAAATGCATTTTGCACGGTAGATTTAGCGCCACTATACAAATTACATTACACAAATTCTCGTTAAGACAGGAGATATCGCGCTATATTGGCTGTCGCATGCTGTCTGCAAGTTACGTAATAAGCGTGCCTTAAATCTTAGGCATTTTGGCTACTAGTATTCACAGAAATTAAAATATGTCATATTTAGCTGTCTATTGTACTATGTGACCCTTCCCTAGAGTCACGCACATTAATAAAAGTCTATAAACTAGGTTACAAAAAAACGGACACGCTTTTAGTGGAAATACTCTGTCCATTTTAATTCTTGGTACGAGTAGAGCACTTTTCAGAGAGTAATGTAGGTAATGTAGACGACTTTTATACCAGTTCAATACCAAAAACGCGGATGAAATCGTGAGGCACGGGTAGTTTTCAATAAAATCACAGCTATTATTATAATAAGCAGTAGATTTTCAGGCGATAAAAAGCTTTGCAATTAATCGTTACGCATTTGCGTTTTTAGATAATATTCACGGTAAACAACACATGAGATTTTTGTGCTAAGCACGCACAATACAGTCGCATACGTTGATTGATGGAAGCCCAATTTACATTATTATTATAACACAACCCCTCGTAGAAACAAAACTGGCAGGGGTTCGCTCATGGGAAAAAAGTGGCAGTGGGCGAACACGCCGTCGCCTTTACTGAGTAGTTTCTATTTGCCCATAAAATAAACTTAGATGTTAGAACCAATACTCGAACTACCAACATACAAGTAGATTCTAATACATTCAAACAAAACTTAATATTGGGTACATGTAATGCTCTTCGACACAATTAACATTACACGTATTTCGGTGTCTTTTACAAGCTTTTATTTAACTTCTCTTTATGTTTATATCTTTAGTTCAAATCTTGCGAGCCAAATTTGAACCACTTCCTCTTAACTTACGACTATGCATGCTTGTTCAGTTCTGATGGCAGTACACTAAATGATAGAAATGACCTGATACTGCAGCCGCGATCGTCTCGTCACGAGGATACTCCACGATTCATAGTAGAGATACAACACTTGGCTCAAAGATTTAATTTTGATAGTTAAACATGACATGATATTTACCATGACATGATGCTATAGCCAGGATTATCTCCTCATGGGGGTACTCTTCGACGATTAGTAATTGAGATAAAAATTGTTTTAAAAAAATTTTTTTTACTTTTCATTTTTAAATTTTAATTCTGGGGAGAAACAAAGTGGCAATGTTTGTACGGGCAATAATATTTTTCCGTTAGATTTCAGATGAAACTTGGTATTAACGCACATTGACATTATTAATGAAGCAGGTATATAGATAATTTTATTGAGCTGTCTGAGAGTGAAAGAGGTGCAAAAGTGCACGGGAAAATATTTTTTTCACGGTAATTCTTTACTGCACATTTCATTTGAATTAGTTTTTACATAGGCATAGTTCAAGACAGCGGTTGGATTTAAAATAAATAACTGTATAAATCTTATAACATACCCGAGCGAATCCGCGAGCAGAAAGCTCATCGGTTATAAATGTTTGTAAGAAGAACGCCGAAATAAATGAATACTCATATTTTCAGTCAATCAATACAAGTCGCATTATGATTATTGAATTTAAGATATTTTTGAGAAGCTCTATTTTGTTAAAAACTAGCTGTGCTTCGCGATTTCACCACGCTTTAAATTTGGTACTTTTCCGCTTTAAAAAGTAGCCTACATTACTCTGAAAAGTTCTCTACCTGCAAATGAAAGTCATGTCAAAATTGGTTCTGCCGTTTCGGAACAAGACAAATAGACAGATAAACAGACAAAAATTCTAAAAAAGCCCCTATTTCGAAATCGAAGACAAACGATTCAATTTTATGTGTATAGGTGTACGGATAAAGATAGAGACCACCGTGATATCAAAATAAAACTAACATTCAAATAGTCAACAAATCTATGAAAGGAAACGCTGCATTATACAGCAATGGGAAAGACGTGGGCTGCCCACTTTCACTGTTACGTAACTGATCTTCTCATTGTTACTGTCACAAATGAACTGGTTGATTTAAAAAAGTTTTAAATTGCGACAGCTAAATTTTAGTTTGTTTTCATGATAATTTATAATTGAATCTGTGAAAGTAATGGTTTTCTTAAATTTTTGTTTTCATTTCACGTTCCTTCTGGAAATCAGTATTTAAGCATTACTTTAAGAGACAAATCTTTTCATTTCTTAATGTTGCATACTAATTTTGGAAATATGGAACCCTTCAATATCATCTGTGTGTCTGTCCTGTCAGTGATCTGTGACAAGTGTTTTCCTTTTCGAATTATTTAACATAAGCAATTGACAGTAACAAACGCATGAAACCTCGCACCAAGTAAACCAATGACCGGAGCATTTGCTCTAAGAGCGTGTCCATCAAGTGTCCTTTTTTGTTGACCGACTTTCGAGATGTTTACTAATGTGCGTGACTAGGGAAGGCCACAGTACAACGACACACAGCTGAACGTGACATAGTTTTATTTTTGTGAATATTAGTAGCCAAAAAACTTAAGATTTACGAGTATTTTGCAAATAATTACTTCATGACCGACTCTTAAGCTGACACGAAATACACTGACAGTGCGAGGTTGCCATACTCACTTTAGCTGTTTTACTCGTGGTTACGCTAAATGAGATAGAAACATGAAAATTCGTTTGACACACAGTGGTAAGAGCGGCAACTAATTATGACTCCGTCCTTTATGTTTTTAGGTTCGAGCACGAAACGCAGACGAACTTAAGAGTTGAATTTTGACGGGTGTGTGTGAGCTTTTGGAGTTATACGGAAAGCTATTAAGTCTATTTTAAGATCTTTGTGTATACGAAATTGGATATTTTTGAAAAAGCATTATAAATTACATCTCCCTAGCTTATCGCCAAAAGCAAGGCTCACAAAACCATTTATTTGCTGTTTCTCATGTCTTATCGAATTCCGAGTCAGCTGGTCCTACGGCTGGCACTGCTGAGAACTTGAAGCGGCGAGCACGGCGTAAGCATGCGACTTTCTCCAAGAGCTTGAAATTTACACTCGAAATACAATTTGCAGTCGAAATTTTAGGACCCTGAAGCCCATCAACTGATTTCTGTTTGTAAGCGACTGTTCGAGGCTTCTTCCGAATTAGCTTGACTATTCAAACAGTCTAAGCACCCTAAGCAATGACAACTTTTTAAAAGACAACTGAGGAAGTATATTATTTAACGTAATAATTATTAAGTTTGTAAATATTAACATTTAGATGAGTACAGCTTTGTAATTATATAATAAATTGCAAGCATCAGTAAAACAGTATAGGAAACTTGTAGAAATAAAACAGTTTTTAACCCTAAATCGCGACCAACCAGTGCGTCGGTCGATCGACACTAACGACCTCTCAAAGCATAATCAGAGCAAAAATCAGAGTAATCAATCGTCTCACTCTCATGCGTTGGCTTACAGCAGGGCTTGCAACCTCTCTTTCTCTCTAATGGCAAAATTCGTTATAGCTGTAGCTTTTTTACTAAAGTTTAAATAGCAATTATTATGAAGCGAAAAGCCCGGTTTTCATACTGAACTTTGTACAGATTGAGAGATACGATACAAATAAGACTACAATTCCACGTGATTCAACATCATTGTTTTTACCTAATATTTATTTGCTTGAGCCGGTAGACGAGTGTGATGAGTATTTTTTTAATTTCTAACATAAATAAGTTAATTTGTAATAAAATATCCAATAAATTGTTCGTTAAGAAGACTTAAAGTACACAAGTTTTAATCAGCATAGAAAATGTAAAATCTTTTAACTGCAAAGAAAAACAACTGATTGTTTTGTTAAAACTTATGCCTGATTTGTGTATTACTCGACAAGTAAATTGTATAAAAGCCGATAAATCGGTGTAGAAAGCTATTTAGCTCATGAATGTGACTAATAACTCGCATAAAAGTCAATTTTATCAGTTTACGAAATTGATTGGATTTTTGTTTGTTTTTCCGGTTCGCCCTGTTATAGGTAGGTGCTACTACTTATTATTATTAGTGCTGTATATTTTATTGAAATGACGAAAATCTTTAGTATCGTTTTGGTTATGACCATTAAAAAACTACACTGGCGCCATAAGAGACACATGAATTAACAAAAACACATGAATACAGTGATTTCTTTTAGTAATTTAGATAAACAACGAATTGAGACACATTAATAAGTTAAACTGATGACTGACTGAGTTTAACTGATAAACTATTTAAGCTTGTACATTTTTAATAGCAAATATTATAAAAATTGTTTTGTTGAAATATAACGCGGGGAGCGATCTCTTTCCTCTCTTCTTGTCTACTGGTTGTGCCAATCATGATTAATTAGTAATCTATAATATTTTAGGCTTCCCTTTACTTTTACAAAAATAATGAAGAACATGTATGTGATAAATTTCTGAAATCTTCAGTTATTTTCCGCTCAAACTCCAAAAACCACCAAGCGACACCTGTTTCGCCTCTCGACGAAGCTTGATCCTAATTAGCCAGCTAACCAGCACCGAATCCGGTGACGGTTAGCTAACCGAATCTGATCTCTGGTATATCCTGAGGATGCTTTGTTGAGAGGCGAAACACGTCACGATTGGTGGTTTTTGGAGTTTCAGCGGATAATAGCTAAAGATTTCAGAAATTTATCACATGAAATGGATTTCCACAAAGTAACACCTCAGGTCTATACAAGAACATGTATGTCGGGCTTGCACTATCCTAAAGCCCTAGGCACGCCACTGGTATCAACTGTTCACTCACAGAACAGGAACTACTTAACCGATTCAGAATACTTGCAGTAAGAGGTATTTATTGGATTCGTCTCTATTAGGTGCGTGACATATGTTAGGTTATTTAAAAAAAAACTAACCCGGTATAAAACACGATTTGAAAAAATGTAGTAATAAGACTCAAATGCCTTGCGGTACTGATGGATATACACATCCAAGTCCAACATTTGGAATAACATTTGGAACATGTTATTGCTGGCAGAATGGAATGATAATACGCGAGTGAAGGCGTGGTACGGATCGAGGGTATAAGGGAGTAAAAGAACTCTGGGCGGAAGACACATACAGTTCAGCAGAACTGGATGTAAATCTTTTAAAACGTGGGACCTACCCGTCTTTATTTGAAAAGCATGTCTTTGCCGCGTGAGCTCCTGTTAATAACGTGTAATATGTTGTGTTAGCATGAGCTGTAGTTGAGGACAAAGGAACATCGTGTCTAGTAAACCCGGCTCGATTGATGTCAGCGCTGGGCTATTCAACGTGACCTACATTTGCCTAGAGCCTAGGCCAATGCAATCTACGTTTCACTTTTAGAAATCCTCAGGCACAAATTCATGTTATTCCTAAGGAAATGAGTTATCACCAAATTATACGTTGTGAAAGTAATATGTTTAACAAATCTGTACCTATTTTGTAATTTGCATACGAACGTACACATGTGTGATACCAGGTTTTGCTCACGACTTTGCATAGGTGTTATGGAGTTTTAGAACGCAAGCCCCAGCTCATAGAATACAAAACTTTGTGGTCTGTGATGCGGTGTTATTCTGTGTTATAGATTAACACTATAACATGTAACCACAAAGTATATCTTTTTAATTAAACGTACTTATATATATGTAAAATGTAATAGTCTATGTTTTAAGGGACATTATTTTTTTGGTTGTGAAAAACACCGTATTTTTATGTAATATAATTCTTAAAACCACGCATACTTTATTATTTCTACAGTAGGTATCAGAGAATATACATACTTTCACAAAAACAATATACAGAGAGAAATAGAGGGTTAGCAGAAGCCAAGCAAAACCAAAGCTGACTTATGGTGATCATTTGATCATTGATCACCCACCATAAGTCAGCTTATGATATTCCGGCTATTTAGCCAGAATATTAGATGACGAAATGTTAAAAGCACTCGCACATACCTAAACGAAAGTGCTCGAGGAGAATGATGAGGACCGCGATATTATGGATACAGAGAGGATAATATGTATATATATATGGACACCTATAAACAAGGTTATATTTTCACCAACTCTACAGTTAAACATACGTATGTATGTATACATATGCCTATAATCATATCATAAATATAATCGGTGAAAAACAGTTTCAACCGATTTTAAAAATCGCAAATCTTTTTAGGGTAGATATCTTACGATATCCTTTCACGGCATTTCCGTGGCGACGAGCGCTGAGATGGACTATTTGACGGTAACGGGAGAAGTAAGTTGACATTTTATTTAGATTTTTTATTTTTTACGTTTTTGCGAGTTTCAAGGTATAAAAGCGATTGTATATTATGCGTTGAAAGTTCTGCGCAAGAAGTAAGAATTGGAAAGTTTAAATTAATATGTGCAATTGAAGTTTTCGGTTTCTTCCAAGAAGTCCTTTTTAACTCCAGTAAAGCCTACTATCTCTATATGCTAGGGACCTAGTAATAAGAAGACAATCATTTTACTTAAGAGATACACCACTTTTTTACTCGAGAATGCCAGAAATGTTTCTGATAAATACGAAACGAGTTGCCAGTACATAAAAGACAAGAAGAAGAAGAGCGCTGCGGTGCAACAAAGCCATATCTTGAAGATGTTGCTAGGAATAAATATTTGAACATGCAGCATACAAAACGGAAACAGATAGAAGTGACATATTGCCATCGCTTATACTATTACATAAGGGGGTTCAATTAAAAGCACTATAAAATTGGTAAAAATAACAATAAAAATTATATTCATCGAAATAAGAAACAGAATGTACTACAATGAAAAAATCTTAACACTTCATTAAAAAATACACTTATTCGAAAAATTATAACGATGCTATAACTGTAAATTACACTGTAAACCGTATAAAAAAATTGAAACTGTAAAATGACATGTAGTTTGAAAGTACTAAGTCCAACTCTATCTCTATACGTCATCTTGTCACTGACGTTTACCTGTAATACGATAAAATTACTAATTTTTAAGTTAATAATTACAGTTAACTATTATATTATAGTCAGTATGGGGCAACCTCGCACTGCCAGTGTATTTCGTGTCAGCATATGAGTGAGTCGGTCAAGATATAATTATTTGTAAAATACTCGTAAATCTTAAGTGTACTGGTATTCAGAAAAGTAAAAATATGTCATGTTCAGCTGTGTATCATTGTATGTAACATTCCATAGCCACGCACATTAGTAAAAATCTAGAAAGTCAATCAACAAAAAAGGACACTAAGGGCACGCTATTACAACAAATACCCCATTGTGAGACTTGGTCCAAGATCTCTACTCTGTTCGACTGTGTGACCACAAGTTATTATGTGTTTGACATTGACAATATAACTATTATTTGACATTGGCAGTATGAACGTGAACAATAAAAACATACAACCTAACGGGGTAGTCAGAGAGGACGGAGCGCTAGGAGTCGCGGTCGTTACACACCTCTTTCGCTTCCTCAAATCTCATCATTCTCCTCACACATTTTCGCCTAGGTATACAATAAATGTTTTATTTTATTCAATTTAATGTATCTATAACAAATTTTATATATTAATTTTAACTTTCTGCATTCCTTCTCCATATGAACTTTCTATGCTAAATCTCACTCTCCTTCGTGCGCGTAATATACTGCGAAAGGGGTGCGAAGTTTTAATATAAGAGAGTAAAAAAATTTCACGTATTAATTTATTTTCACTCTCTCCCAGATCTCAAGTTTAAAATTTCAATATACTCAGAACTAAAGCTTTATTACATAAAAAAGCTCATTTGAATAGGTCACGGTAAAAATAATACGCGAAGTCAACAGAAACTGTCGCTAGGAACATTGAAAAATAGTTTAATCAATTTGTGAAGCATAAAATTGGCATAGGTCCAGTAATGGTTTGGTGTGAAATGCTAAGTTGCAGCAGCATGGCCAAGAGGGCGGTTATGCGCCAAATTTTATGTAACACTCTATAAGAGAAAGTTAGTTTACAAAGCTAAGATTGAAGCTGGGTTATCACGTAAAGAACGATAACTGCGCTGCAGTCGCGCGACGATTGTTTTAAATTGGTAATTACGGTGACATGCGGTAAAATACTTTATGTACCATACTAAGTTTTTAAGTTGGTAGTTTTTAGTTCACTGATTAATCAACAGGCAGTAATAGCGATTGGACGCTTTTATAATTTACCGTTGAACGTTTTTATCGCCACCTTTTTAACGTCCAAAATACAATAGGTAAGCAAAATGCTTCCCTATAATTTCGAAAATAAAGCCGCTTTTTCAACGTCCACGGAATGACGTTATCGTGCACGGAAATATAAAAGCGTCTCCATACAACTACATACATTTTGCTTCCCCATTGTACCGTGGACGGTAAAAACGTGATAAAGACTCGCAATTTTCAAAATGACGCCACAAAGGATAAACAAATGACAGCTACATGAAACAAATTGTATTCTTCAGCCAAAGAGTTCCCTTTTTAAATGTTATAATTACTTTTTTAATATTGTTCTGTAACTGGCCAGTTCCGGATACATAAATAGCAGCCCCCGTATATTCCAGTTTTTCAAAATGTGCGTGCCGGTTACGTCGCGTATCAGTGTGAACTGAGCCTTAGAGATAAGTTTATTTTGATTACTACCACTAAGAATCATGTTCTATCTACGAGTAAAAGATACAACATTATGCCTAAAACTACGATTTTGTAGTTGAACTATTCAAAATCAACAGAATTTAGAAATATCATTTTTACTCTATAATAGCCTGTATCGTAAAAAAAAGTGCTCGTAAGCAAATTGTATATTAGGAGCGACGTAAAACTGCCATATTCGATTAATTCAGCTGACTTTCGCATAATCCATCCATCAATTTTTACGCGTCATCGGAAATGCTCGCCACAATGACTTTGGTCACGTATTGATACTAATTAAACAAGAAGACCGAACGGCAAAATTTCGCTGACAATGAATTTAAAAAAGTTAATCAGCTCATCAACTTTACGCTTTAAAAGGATATTTTTAATTAATAATCCTTATTTAATTTTAATAATCCTTAAAAATGTGATATTAGAAGCAATTAATAATGAAATGGATATACAAAGAAACAAGGGACTTCAATAGGATTTCACATTTCTTTTTTAATCATTGATGTAGGTACATACTAAGGACACACTGGTTACAGAGGTACAGTCAACAAGGTACACATCGGCACAAACCCACAACAATACATCCTATTTACTTAGACATTTATACATAAATTTTATAATAATTTTAACGTTATTTACGATGTCAGTGTTTTATTTTTGGTCGTTTTGGTGATTGCTATGATTTTTTTTTGGCTTTAACTGCACATTTTAATGTTGTGTATCGTAAGTTTGGACTCTACAGGACAGGCATTGCTTAGAGTGGGGATTACTGTAAAATGTTGTTTGCAAAACATTTTTTGTAAATTAAATAAAAAACATAGTTATTTAGGCATTATGTAGAGTCGCGTACACAACTTTTGACTCCAAAAAAGGAGAAGGTTCTATTTTCATCTCTACGTATTTTTTTTCATATATATTTGCCAATAACTTCTGTTTTGTGGGTCTATTTCAATGATTCTTTTTCCGTTTGGTTCAGTATAGTTCCTATGTGGTCCCATTTCAATTTCACTGATATTGGGGCTTGCACTTCAAAGATACATCAAATAACGCCGTTTATAAGCTTTATTTATATTGATGATTAATTTCTTTATAATTCCGCTCCAGAATTAGAAAACGAGTTAATTGTAGACCTACTCTAAATATTTTTAGGCCAAGACCACTCAAAAGGGAGCAATGACAAACTATTTAAGAAAAATATTAAACAGACACTGAAAAGTACAAAATAACTATTATATCTTTTACTAATAAAAACTCCAATGCAAAAGTAACTTTATAAATACGATACAAATACCTATATAAAACAGTTATTGAAGTCGGTGGCAAATAAATGTGCAACAACAGGAAGTATATCACTTTGGTAGGCTTGGCAATGACTTATGGACTTCAGTAACTGTCAAATTTAATTATACATAGGTATTTGTATAGTATGCATAAAGTTATTTATATACTTGAGTTTTAATTAGTAAAGGATAGTTATTTTTTAAATACTATTACCTGAAATTTTTAAAATTCTAGGTACAGTAGTTCTGGAGATGTGTGAGAGAAAATGGTTAAATCGAGTTTGAATACTCAATTTGGCCGCTCTTTAATTCCCTTGTGAATATTTTAAAGCATTAACTAGTGCCGAATATGTGGGTTTACAAGACAAGAGATATATCCTTTCATTTGAAGTCTGTATGTCGCGAACTAACAATGGTATAGCCGCATATTTGTGTGTCAATCCATGCTCATTTTTACTGATAGATGTTAATAGGCATATGGCTCTTCATTGCACAAGTACTTCGAAATTTTAAACTTTCGCGTTATGAAATATCTAAAACGTTGAGTTTGCTTGAGACCACGGCCGATGCAACTCGGTCGAAAAGTCAAGCCAAAATAAAAAGGTAAATTTCCCGTTTTAAGTATTTCGAAACTCGTATAATAATGTCGACAACCAAAGATCGTTTTCTTGTTAATACCGCCTCTTCATATCCGGAGTAATTCACGAAGGTATATCAAAGCCAAAATACCATGTTTTGGTCGGCATATTTGTATGTACGTATAATGAGTTAGGGACATTATATATAGAGAGAAAATGGGTGGTAGTGGTAAAGAAGCCCCGGAAGACCAAGTCAGACTTATGAAGATCGAATAGCTAGTGTTAGCTCACGAAATGTTAAAGCATTCGAATACATAAGCGAAAGTGGGGAAAAGCAAAATGATATATAAAGACTAAGATTGCGACCCGTCGTTTCCATCCCCTTACGAGATAGGGCGTAAAGATATGTAGGTGTGTAATGTGTATCATGTAGACTCAGGTATGTACTACATTTTGACCATTTAGTACTAAATTTTTAACTATTTTTCGCATAAATTTTCAAAGTTGCGCCAGCATTGAATTCGAATTGAGCACCGAATTTCGGTGCTAGTTAGCTGGCAGTCTGATCTCTGGGATTTTCTAAGCGACTAGACATGTGGCAAACGCTTCATACAATTGGAACGTTTGCTGCCGTTATCGCTAGTTAAAAGTGCGGCGGTTTCCATGCGACTTTACGTTTCGTTTAATTGAATAGAAAGTTAATAACGTTCGACTACCAATTTAAAATTTGTTACGCTAGATCATGTGGTTTAGGTTTTTTTTAAAATAAAAACATAATTTTTTTTCTACAACTAATTAGCAACTATTTAGCAACAGCGGGTCAGCTTTCTGATTTGAGAAGAGTGTTTGGGTAAGTTGAGGCACTTTGGTATTTGTTATTCTATTCTAATGGCGTTTACGACAATTGAGCCACTTGTCTAGGCCCCCTGAGGATGTTTCTGAGATTACTAAGTTTGTTTTGAGCAGAAAATAACTGGAAAACATATCCAAATATGAAAAATATATCAAAGTTATAACTTCTTGTATTACTTTAATGAAATAAAACGTATTCAAGTCCCTAATATTTGAAACATTTTAGAGCTGCAAGAGAGCTGAGTTGTAGAGATGTAAAAATGTTGGAGACGTTTGGGTGTGGTTTGATAAAATGCAGTGAATTTGGACTTTGCCTTTCAACAAAGCAGAGCAACACATTGACGTCAAATCATCGGTTACTGTGCGAGTGAGGATTATGCAAGTGTGTGTAATTCATCTCTGCCGTTACAATACAGCTGTCTCAAATTGGTGCACGTATAATATAACCAGATTAATGGCTTAACCACATGGGTATTATTAATAGTTTTCTCTGTAATGAGTAACGTAAAATTTATGTTGTCGCAATACCAATATAATATTTACGAGAATATTCATAAGACTCAATAGTCGTATTACTTACTGGCCTTACTGGTTCGTGCGCGGAGTCGCCCGGGTGAATTTCATGTCTTTTTCATGTGGCGGAATTTTTGTTGTTATGACAACATGTGACAGTAGAACTGTCAAACTGAACATCACACCGTGCCGCCATTTTTTCCACTTTTTTATTGAGATTTTCATTCGAAAATGCCAACCAAATTTCCGGTGGATTCTCATAAAATTTTCTTTCACACAAACTTTCTATAAATTATCAAAAAACAGCCTATTCGGTAGAGCCGTTCTCAAACGATGAACTTTCATACATGCAGCAATTGATTTTTATTTAAATAGATTAATAAATGAATATTTCAAAAATATCCACTAACATGCTAGTCTAAAAGTGAAGAAAAATGAAGAAATTACCGGGTGTTTATCTACATGCGCATTCCGAATAGTAAATAGCATTTTTGTGACCTCCAACTTAGTACTAGGCTATTATGGGAAATACATAACGAATTGGAGAAGGAACTAGCAAATCCCAGACTTATGAAGGTTCGTTTCATTAATTGACTGGGAATTAAACTTGAGGCCTTTGTCTTAGATGGCAAATGAACTAACTACTGCGCTAATAGACTAATCATTTTTTTGAAAGATAAAATATTAATAAGCAGAAAATCATGACTAAAAGAGCCAATGTCGACAATTCCCACTATAGTTCAAATCGTGCGCAAGTGATTTTTTGTCACGTTCCCTTAGCAAATCCTTCCCTCACATTCTTCGCACGTGCGACAGAGACAGCACGTCACCGTAAACCCGAAGGACATAGCTGCTTTTACTTTTTCGAAACGTGTAGAATACACAGCGGGTCTGATGAATTGTTATTGAGGGTGTAAATTTTAAAATCCTCTTTTGTTTCGGTAGGCAGATTTTTTTCTACGAGTAACATCTGGATGGGTGTGCAACAATGAAATTAATGTAACGAATGAAATAGTCTTACATGATTTTGAAAACATTATCAGTGATCATAGAGCGTTAACCGGAACACATCATTATCATAGAGTATACGCTGGCCGCACTTTTGCACTGATATAGGATAAAGAAGTACAGACCAGTATGGTAGCTTTTTATTTTCCCGAGCAAGACCTAAAAGTTTGTCACGTAAGGCCACAGATCTACTACTAATACAATGTGGTCCCCATGGTCTTTCTCGCTTTGACGACCTTTGTTTGTCAAACCGGCCTTTGCAGCCTGAAATACTGCATTCTACCATCACGCCCGAAAGTCTCCATCTCGCATAAAATATTTACAAAAATTTTATATTAATTTTTCAATACTTTTTATTTTATAAAAGAGGGGGGCTAAACGAGCAAGCGGGTCATCTGTTGGAGAGTAACTGACCGCCGCTCATAGACACCCGCAACATTCGGAGAATCATAGGCGCGTTGCCGCCATTTAGGGAACTAGGAAAAGGAGGGAAAGGATGATGGGCCACCGGCACTCTCACTCACCGAATGAAACACAACAGCAATAGATGTTGTTATTTCACGCTGATATTCTATGAGAGGGTGGTATTTCACCGCGCGAGCCGGCCCTATTCGTACTGCAATCCAGCATGGCTCTACCACCTTTAAAATAATTATATAATTGAACTTGTAAAGTTAAAAAACTTTGTACTGTACGTACAGAGATTTTTTGGTTCCTATGTCTGTCAAATGCAACAGCTTAAGTCTTAAGGCGAAGCTCTGGAAATTTTGACGGCAGGGATCTCAATTTTTCTGTGACTACAGTTATGTTTCTAAATTTTCTGTATAATTTTAATCTAAACATATTCTTCAAAATGACATTAGATTTTTTAAAATTAAGTATAGTTTTAAAATAAACGAAAATAACTACTTTTTCGTATTTTTCGTATGCTAGCGCGCGCATATTTGTATAGACCAGAAGGTCTATTTTGGATTAAATTATTGTTTATCAATGTGTCGCCTTAAAACATTGAGTATACCGATAGAGACGAAATACTTATATTCGCATTCCTTTCTATTATAGGCTCACGCCGTATATTTTTTTAAGTCTAATAATATGTGACACGTGAAAGGCGATATTTATTAGTGGTGTGCGTAGGGTTTATTACAGGGTTGCTAAATGGGAAAACCGTAATATTTATTTCAAATTGTAGAAAATAATTAATTTAAATGAAAACTTGTATCTTCAGTAATCTTTGTTTTGAAATTAACAACTATCAGTATATGTATATTGTATAGACTTGAATATTAGTCATTATTTAAAAATTGCAAGAATATTCAACGTACAAACCTACCTAATTATTTATTGTAACAGCAATATTATTTTGACATATTTTTTTTAAAAACAAATTAAGCATTAGTCTAGGTCAAATTTCGAATATTTCTTGATGACATCAAAAATTGGTGTACAGCCGCTGCCGTCCACCCAATTTTATTAAAATGTTTATTGAAACTACTTAATGATGGATTTCTTAATGGATTTCAATCGATTGTCACCTATATTTAGATCACTTATTAAAGAAAGTTTATGTGTAACACATACATATTTAGTCCATAAAAGTAGTGTACCCGATATCGCTATTACATAATCAAGTCTCTGTGTTAGACTTCTTATGTGAATCGCTTTTATTTCATAGCCAGACATAATATAAAAAAAATATACATTTTATTGTTCCGCTTTACATCTAGGGATGTGATTCACAAAAGTGTCGATACTTTTGCTCATTACATACTTTTATCGAATAAAGGTAACGATATACCTATAGGTGTTTATCGAATGGCTCGACCATGGTCAATACTAGCAGAGAATATATTGAAGAAGGCCGACTCACGCCTCATGCGTAACGGAGTTGTTTACTCTTGACCGGATACGTAGGGCTGTTGCGTTGGGTGTCAGATGCGGACATCTCATTAGAACATAATAATAAAAAACAATGTCATACAAAAACAGTGTTATTGTAAAAATGAAGAAAGGAATGCTAAGATGGTTCGGGCACATGGAAAGAATTAGTGATGAAAGACCGACGAAGAAAATCTATAGAGCAAAAGTGAGTGGTAAAAGAAGCCAAGGAAGACCAAGGCTGACTTATAAAGATCAAATAGCTATTGTTAGCCGACGGAAATGTCAAAAGCACTCGTATACCTAGGCGAAAATGTGTGAGGAGAATGATGAGATTTAGTAATATTAATAATGATAATATTTATTTCAATGGCACAACACAGTACATGACACAATTATATAGTAAATACAATGAATGAATGATTTGAGGAAGCGAAAGAAGTATGTAAGGACCACGACGCTTGGCGCTCCATCCTCCTCTGACTACCCCGTTAGGTATACGCGTGAAGATATGTATGTATGTAATGGGCACGCATAAGATTTTCGTGTTTGTTAAATTTAATTTCTTGTAGTTATGTTGAACAATGATAACTGCATTCGAATATCTAAAATTATTTAGTCCTCTAAGGACGTTTAGATGCCTAAATAATTAAAATTTAAACACGTTTGTTTATGTTTATGCGATGGATATTTTCGTATTTGTGACGATGTGAAGAACGAATTAAAGGCAAACGGAAGCGGTTTCATGTTTGCGTCGCGTGCCACTCCGACTGGTGTCCATATTCGGCCAAAATATTGCCATTGTGTGTGAGCCACGGCATGTGCGTATTAGCGCGCACACATATATACCGCGTACGCTAGCTTTCTATGAAAATATCCTACTATTATGTTTATACTGTGATACTAGTGATTGTACCAAAATATTTCAATAATACCAAAAAGCGAATTCCATTTAAAGTATGAAACAATAAAGAAGAGCAAAACTGTTTTCCCTATTTCCTTAAAATGTTTTTTTTTCTGCTTGATAGGTATTTTTTATTGAAATAAGTCAGTTCATACCTGTACATGCATAATATCATAACGTTCATGTTTACAAACTTAAAACCACAGATTAATTAGTTATCTATGTATTATCTTAAATAACAGAAAGCTGCATTGCTTATACTAGCACACTGGCAGTATTACCTCTTTGTATAGCCAAACCTATTCTTTAATTAATTATAAATCATTAAAAATTTTAAGTAATGATAATTATCATTACTTTCTAAGTAGCCTAAATAATAAATTGATAAGCACAGGTTTTATACAGCTATAATTTTTTTGTTAAGTACTCGACAAAGGTCATGGGAAACAACAACATTAATGGTTTTCCGTTTCTATATTTACTATAACATAATATGTAACTATAGGTAGGCGTCAAAATATATACTTTCAAGGACGATTAAAACACAATTTTATTCAAATGATTCAGACCCGTTGTTTTTTGCTATTCTCAATGTTTCCATATTAGATTATTATCAAACTAGAACGATAAACATTTTTTTTACCATTAATCGCTGCCCTTGACGTTACCTTTTGCGTAAGTTTTCCTAAGACGTTTATAGTCAATAACTACCGACAAATATTTACATAAATACATACATATCTTCAAGCTGTATCCCCAACGGTCAGTAATCAGAGAGGACGGAGCGCCAAACGTCGCAGTCCCTACATAGCTACTTCTATTTTTTTCTCAAATCTCATCATCCTCTTCACACATTTTCGCCTAGCTATGCGATTGCTTTTGATATTTCCTGTAACTAACACTGGCTATTTGGTCTTCGACGAATATATGTACTTAAAAAAAAGGTCGTTCAATTTGCACGCAGATCTGGGAGATGAAGATACAGAGCGTGCTCATCTTTCCGGGCCAGTCGCAGAAGTTTGACAAATTATATATATTATAATATCTACTCTAGACTAAACATACTAGCATCAGCCTTGTACTATAAGTAGCATACAACTAACTGGGGAAGAAACCCGAAAGACTAGGGAATTTAGAGAGGTTAGTTCCTTAAATGACCTGACCGGAAATCGCATTGCATTAACCGCTATTTATTATACTATAGGAAAAGAAACGAGCAAACAGTTCAACTGATGTTAAGTGGATTAAGGTCATACAGAATACCAAGGCTAGGAAGGTACTTTATTTGCAAATGCGTTGGCAATTCTGAAGATTAAGATTTTGAGCGTGTTGCGCCAAATTCAACGGTTATCTTGTCCTCCACACCGGAATATAAACGTGCAAGCACTGCTTTTGGCGGCAGCAGCAGTGTTAGAAAGAGCAATGGTGGTAGCAATCCAGACGGACCCGCAGATCCTACCATACGCACTTACCGCAATTTTAAAAGATATAGTTTATTGATTGCACCGATCACGGTATCGGGCAACTAGCTGGGGTTTAAACTCTAATCTTTACAGAGGATGCTTTGATTAGAAGCAAAACACGTGTCGAAAAATTGGTTTGGAATACATATTCTGTTTTAATGGGGTATTCAGAGAGGATGAAGCGCCAAGTATCGCGATTCTTACATACTTCTTTCGCTTCCTCTAATCTCATTATTCTCTTTACACACTTTGGCTTATTTGATCTTCGTAAGTCAGTCTTGGTCTTCCTTGGCTTCTGGTACCACTCACTTTCGCTCCGTAGATATTTTTCGTCAATCTTATATCACTCATTCTTTATATTTTTGGTTTGGTTTTAAATGGCCATATATATAAAAATACATAATAAATAAACTATACAATATACGAGATTGATTTACGCAGACTAACATGTGAATTAATACATGTATTTGAGCTATTTGAACTAGTAATACTTTACTACTGATGGCGGTATGATGAACTGAATACAATATCTCTAAAAATCAAAAAAAAGTCGCGTTTAGTTCCTTTACGATTTTAATGCGGTTTCTTCCAGAAGCATTTTGTATAAGTAAGTATATTATAATAGATTCTAGATTTGTACAGATTATTAGAATATTATAATAGATAATTTATTACAAATACCATCAGCCTTATCATAATCAAGATCTCGTAATGAACTGACGCCAAGCTGAACATGTAGCCGTTTAAAGTTTGGTGGTTTATGTCCCATAAAAGATGAAAGCCTAAGGCAAAACCTCAAATGTCAAGAAATGTCAGGAGACGCAGAATTCGCGAAATTAGTTTTTGCAAGGTACCGGACGGCTAAGAATGCACTCCGAATGCACCGAACAGAATAAACAATACAAGTTTCCTCTATTTCAGAGGCAATTACATTTCACTATATCTTTTGTGGGGTGGCTGGCGCTTTTACCTTTTAATCCTAAGGCCTCAGATTCAATACCGACCAAGGTTCTAAGAGAAAACGACTATCTATTCTCGCTTTCGGTATATAAAGTGAATGGAAGGACTATGTGAAGATGTATGGGATTTGATTTATCTTCAAATTACATCAATCGCATGTATTTTAACGTTTCTAATTATCATTGACGACAAACAGTGAATTCATCTTAGAAAAAAAACTATCTTTTCTCGCTGTCATTAGTAGAAAATGCAAGATAAGTAATGCAAGAACTTTTAAGGAACTTACAAGCGTTAGCAACATGTCTTTACCCGATTCTACTTTACCATCTGTAAGCTTTATTGTAAAAAATAGCATCAAGGAGTAATTGTTACATATTGACGCTTAACATCCGACTGAAATTTGAGTTTCGGTTTTCGGACTAAATTTCGGCAGCAAATCTTCTAAATCTACGACAACAATAAAACTACGATCATGAGTTTTCACTGCCTTCGTTGGTGATCGGCACAGTAAGAAGTCGAAGTCAAATCACCCTGTAGCATCGAAGACTTCTATCTATAAACTGAGATACATACTCTACGCACCAAATTCTGAAGCTGAGGTAATCGACATCAGTGCGTGGGAAAGTTGTTAGCGTTGTCCGTCACGTGGTCTTAAAATTGTGTTATAATATTAGAAAAAGCAGAAATTATAGGACCGCGACGCTTGGCGTCCCCCCTCCCAGACTACTCCGTTTGGGATATAGCGTGTAGATATGTACGTATGTTCAAATTATTTTCTCACTTACTCATTACTATTATGTGATTAAATCAAAGTACAACAATTATCTTAATTTAACAGTCTCAGTTACGCACGCTAGTACCAGACTAGTACGAAATCTACCTCTCAATAATACCATACCTCATTGGTGTAATCCATGTGTAATCAATAATCATCAATATGATCCGAGAATCCAATAATCTCTGATCTCGTAACATTTTTACTGCTTTCTTTGAAATTGCACAGATAATGTAAATTATGATCTAAAATTTAAGATTTTATGTTATTATTTCTTCGACAGGCCTTTCATCATTTATTATTTATGAGGTGGGTATATAACGTACATACTATATCTAGGACAAGGTCTTCATAGCTGATGTTCTCAAACTGCAGTCGATCGGAAGATTCATACTTCAATACTTATAAAAGTTATTGCATTTAATAAAATAAACTGATTGCGTTTTATAAATTAAACATTCTTTATAAAAATCTAAAACTGAATGTTCCAGAACCATGTTTCAGAACGAACGCAATTTTTTCTTAAATCAGTGTACATATTTTTTTTTATGTTATTGTTTTTAATGTTGTAAATTATGACTTAACTAAAAGTCTTAGAAACATACCTAATATTCTTTGACATCACATGTGTTACGTGTCTATTCATCTATTGTAACGTATACTAGGGTTAGAATGATACTTTGTATTTTCTGCCAGTTTTTACAATCCAATGTGGTACCTTTGACAGTTTGAGTATGTACCTGATTACACCTACTTAATATTTTTATTCTTTGGAACTTTTGCAAACGTAAAAGAAACAAAGTCAGGTATAAGAACACTTTCCGCTTGTATACAATGAACGAATGATAAGTCATTGGTCATTGTCGAATAACGTTAGCTATAAGATAATATCTCTGCTCTGTCCATAATGACCGATGAATCAGCATTTAAAATGGTAACCCGCACAATTTACAATCCACATCGGTAATCACACGTGCACGAACTTTGTAAGTTGTGTTCTTAGATGGTCGCATAATAGGCGGTTGAGCACCTCACGCCAGAAAAAAAACATGATGACCCGTCTTGTCTGTGGTATGCAACGCGACAAAGTAAAAGATGTTCACAGATGTGCGAGTCGGGTGACCACATTCACACAATTTCACGTGTTCGGGTAATAACAGTAACTGCCGCGGCTTGGCCACGGCTTAAGTAGGCACCTATAGATAGATATATATATATTTATATTGAATATGGAGCCAGAGGCCGTTTGCAAGGCGCGGTCGAGAACGAATGCAATTATTTCATGCTCGATGTACTTACGTATCCGCCATGATAGAACGTCGCGTTCGAATTTCAAATGTTTACTTCTTCTATAAAAACAAAGACGTTATGATGATAAATACGAAAAGAATAGAGACATTTTAAATCGATTTGTTTTTATAATAATTATTATGTAGATTCAGTTCGTATTGTTATCAAAATGATGTAATTGCGGTTATCTAAACATTAAATACATAATGAATCAGTAACATTTAATCTTTCGCAAAGCAACTCTTTGTGTGAATGAAAGATAATTTTGTTAACCTTGTTTACTTTATTCGTAATCTTGTCAGGTTATTTCGCTCAATACATCATACATAATTTATTTCTACTTTGTGACATTATTGCAGATTATTTCAGTAATTTTAATTTTTTTATTTAGAGCTAGCTGATGTCCGCGACTTAGTCAGCGTTTTTTATTTTTAAAATAGCCTATGTCCTTCCTCAGGATTCAAGCTATCTCCACACCAAATTTCATCGCAATGGAATGAACGGTGAGGCAGCCCAAAACATACGAAGAAACAAATAAACAAACATTGATTTTTATATATTAGATAAGAATTAAAACGTGTATTTCCAACACCTAACAAAAATATAAAGGTATTTCAAATGTTTACGTAGATCGGTTACGAATAACTCTGTCTATTTAGACGTTAATCGACGTAACAGCATTGTATTACAGTATTACTAACAGTTATCTACATTATAAGGAAATATTCTAATAAATATTCCAGTTAATACTGGTTTTATTAAATAAGAAACATTGTAACTGGCCGAATATGAGTTTAATTCCCGAGAACTAAAAACAAATTGTAAGTAAAGCCGACGCGGTGTTCACCAATGAGGTCATTTGAAGGTATAAACAGATAAAAAACGGAATGAATTTGGACTCGTTTATAAGTTATGCTATACATAAACATATATTTGATAATTATCAACCACATCTAACGTAATTTAGGTTCTTAATTAGAATATGTATTTTAATCGCTCGTTAGTTGTGAATATAACACAATAGGAAATATTAAAGAAATCAGACTAAATCACACTAGCTTAAAAGTTTTAACTTAATGGGTACCTCTAAAGTTAAAAGAAGAAAATTCAGGACTACTAGAATGCTAAAATGCCGCCAGTATATGTAATTCATTTTTACAAATATGAATGACAGTTCTTTTTCTTGCAATCTTATGTAATTTGTAGTATTACGTCCGTTATCGAATCGAAAACATTTCAACATTGTTTAACAATGAACAAAATTAGAAATCAGCGTAACTGAGATGAAATTCAAAATGTATAATATTATGTACTCATCGGAAACTGAGTTTTGACTGAGTGGAAGAGGAATGACGTCATGTAGGTCACGACAAGCGTTCGTTCAAATTAATCATTGTGCATCACCTTTTCAAAAGCGTATAAAATCAAAATAATTAAACTTTAATCATGTGAATAAGATACAATAATAATCATAAATATCAATCCAATATAATTCTAACTTTCTATTCGTCTTCTTCTATGTTAAAAAGGTTCTAGTATGTTACTATTGTGTAACATCGCCTGAGACTATAGCCATGTACCTACATAAATTAAAAAGCCTAATGTTACATTTTAGGCATAAAAATTATAAAATAATGGACACACACCAAACTACATATTGATTATTAAGTAGGTATTCTAATGTTTAGCGTGATATATGAATTGCATGGTCACACACCTGGCTGTTTTATTTATAGAAATGGGGGAATTTGATGCATAAACCGGTTCCAAATAAAGTATGTATCTGTTTTTGAATAAATAAATAGGAAATTTTGTGAATAACTGCTTTTGATAGGTACAACAAAACCGTAAAGGTAACACCATGCATTATTTCAGAATAATAATTAGAATAGGTAATATTATTCGGATATGTATCAAGTTCAGATAAGTATACTTACTTATCATTAATTTATCATTTTCCGCACAAGTTAGTGGTCTTTTCACACGATCCAATTACCGTTCAGTTAATACACTGTATGAGTGTGCAGTTTAAAACACCTTAGAATAACTGTTGTTTGCGACACGATAAAACATCTAGCAATGGTAATGTCAAACGGGAGGGCGAACTGGCCGCCACTAAAATTATTGATTTCACAGACGTTACAAAACAACAAAAGATATAAAACGGGCAGGCAAGCACACCCCCGCGCCGACCAGAATCGATCAGAATGATAATTGTCGCGCACAAAGAGACTAGAGTTGGTACTCACCTATACAATCGGAATGCATACACATAAAACAAACAACACAACTCCAATCAACAATCTGTCACTATTAAACATTGATTGACACCGTTTTAGTCACATAAAACACTTGTTTGTTGTATTTGTAATGTTTTTAATGGTTAATTAATACGAATTAATGGAAATTTGTATAGTAGACGCGAGCGATTCGACGGCCACTGGCAAGATGGCTCCGCGTATGCCGCGCGGCGGTCCCCCCCCCGCGCCGCGTACGTGCAATGAAAGATAGGTGGTCGGAGCACGTGCGATTAGAACAACGAAATTAATTCTGAGATTTATGTTGCAATTTTTTAAGCTTCAATAAAATATTAAAAACACCTAATTCGATTTTTATTTTATTTACAAGAAAATACCTTGCTTGTTAGTCATTACTAATAACATATTAATTATTCGAATTATTAAGTTACAATTTTTGTAAATTATTGGCGAAATATATGAAATACCAATCCTTAATTATTTTACGAATTTTAAGAACATCGACGATAACAACGTACCTACATATTTAGCTTAAACATGTTAATCATCACTGTGTTATATAAAATATGTATTTGAGATATTTGGAATTATGACTCATGAATCATGATTACATAAGAATTTATGAATTACGTTTAATAAAATATCTTGAGATATATCCGGGACATTTTAAACTCGTCCGCTCCGGCACAGTTCTTTCCCTTCACACCGCTTTGCCCGTGCGGAGATCACCCCCCCGCGCCCCTGTCCTCTGCCTACCGACCGACCTCTTATATACTGCTCTCTTTACAACAAAAAAAAACACCAATTTCCCAAATTCCCGAAGCGGACCGAGCGTCGAGCGAACCTAAGATGGCGGCCGGCATCCATTTTGATCTGCGATTACTTGCGTCCCTTGCGCTGGCCGCTAAAAACCTAACCGTCGCCGTGTCCGCACTTCGTTCGATGCTTTACTGACATATTGCACATGTTTCTAGGCTATTTTTTCCCGTTAAACACGACGGTCGTATTACATTTTGCGTACGATGTGTCATTACCGAGTTAGCGGATGAAGAATAGCTTTCGAAGTGTCAAGTTTTGACGGTCGTTAAGCGAGTTCGTGGGGACCGGTTATTGTATTGATTGAACTGTGCGGGGTAGAAAGAAAGTACACAACTCCACGGCTAAATGTCCGTGTTAAAATGTAGCGCTAGGCTGGACGAATGGTTTTGTCTCTTTCGCTTACCGCATCTCTACCTGTAGCGAGCGACATAAGTAAACTAATAGACATGTAAGCCCGTTTTGAGCGGCACAGTTTAGCTTCGAACCATACGAGTTGCATTTTAATTAGACTGACGATCCAATATGAGCTAACAAAGAGATTTCAAAACATTTATTTAGTTGAAATCTCGATGACGTCATGAAATTAAAGAATTTTTATCGGTTTTAACACGTAAACAATGTACTCAACTATTCAGTATATCTATGAATTTACATATTGTGATAAAATACATGTCATCTATTTATAACTTAACGCCATCACCCAATTTTACGATCTGCGCACTGTACAGGTAATAGCTAATATATTTTATATTCTTCAACTGTCTTTCTCTCGTCACGGAAGTGCAATATAAAAATTGAAATCCAAAAGCGTTACTGATGTAAATCTGCTCTACATATAGAGGTAAAATTCTTGGTAGAGATTAACATGTGTATATATAGCTGCCATAACTAATTAAAAATTTTATTGCTAATTTTCCCGCGATAAATACAAATTAAATACCAATTAATTCATTATAATTACTGTAATTTCCTGTAATAATTTCGTAATGTAAACAAGCGAGAATCTAATGAAATATGCCAATATTTTTAATTTTACTAATAGTAAGTAAAGTTTTGAGTTATAATCTTTTGATACAATTTATGTAAGATCTTATGTAATTTGTGATATATCTTTTAACCGTTTTTTTAATCGTACTGTATAAACGAACACAGTAACACAATACGATATTTATATTTGACGTTGTACCAACAACATCAATCTCCTATAGTAATCCAATGATTTTATTTATTGTACCGAATGTCTAATTTCACGAAAGTATCGCAATCAACTTGTCATCTGCCTTCCGAACGAAATACAATGTGACCAGTATATCACGATCTCAGTACCATAACATTCAGCCCCCTTTTTGATACTAATGTATTTATATTGTAAGCGGAAGGAGGGGTCTTATCGATTGGCGTGTCTACCTGGCTAAGATCAATGACCTGGTCCGGTCCAGAGACTTACATCAAAACGGAGATATTGTCGTAAATTAGTAATAATAGCGAGTAGGCGAAAAACGTAGTGTGGAAATTACGTATTTAGTTTTTTATTGTTTATGGTTTTGCTACAAAAAAAACATGTAAAGATATTTTTATTTACCTGTTGAACACTTAACCGCCATTGACGTAATTTAATTTTTTTTATGTGATCATAATAAAAAAATAGATTGAAAAACAATCTTAAAAAAGTGTTGTAACTGTCAGTGTGACATTGTATCAATAAAAGCAGTGGTACTATGTGTGTATGTTTCTTGGTCCTAAGGTACCACTGCTATGATACAATTTACTGCCGAATCAATTATAATTTAGAATTGAAACAAGTTTTAATTCGCTCATAAAATTTAATTTAAAAAGACTGACCTTTTTGTTTCTTTATATTTTGTGATATTACATACCCATATATTAAAAAAATATGAAATTCTATTACGAGTCACTACGGCCGTTCTATCTAACCGATTTGCTTAATTATTTTCTTTAATGAAAAGTAATGCACAGATTTGTCATTAAGCATGGGAAATGACCTAACTTTCACCCTTCTCAAGTTATACTCAAACGCGATTTCCTCCTGTATATTTCTTAGTTATAGCTTTTTTCTCTATATCTCCGGTTCGTAATAATTGAGGTATACTGTTCGTTTTGGTCTAAGGACCCTCGCTGGAACGAGGTCTTTCATTTAAGTTTTTGCCCACTTAAATTGGTTGAGTTGGAGGGAAGTTAGGTGTGAACATTCAACTTGAGTTTCAATTTTTATATTCAACAAGTTAGGTTACAATTACTCATCATATAAGAGCGTTATTTTTTAATTATATTATCAACACAATGCTGCGGAGCAGCATGGATCGTCTCGTTGTAAGTATATTATTGTTTTTTATAAATAAACTTGAATGGTACGGATTACTATATCAGTACCTATAGTATATTTACATGAAGTTTATTAACGCCTTATGTACGAAAGAACTGACATTGACTAGATGAGATTAACTTTTAAATAAAATATAAGGTTTATTTTTATTTTATTTATTTATATTTATTGCACTCACACAAAAATTACAAAAAAGATACATATAGAAAAGATGAGCAAAAAGTACAGCTTATTTCTAAAAGAAATTTCTTCCAGCAGACCTGCAAGAGCGACAAATTCAAAATAGAAAAGATAGACAGTGTGTGTACTTGCTACGAGTATAATGATCATAAAATATTTTTATAAATGACATTATAAATTATATATAATAATTATATAATTATAAATTACATTTATATACTATACACAAATATAATACATATTATATTTTAATTTTATAAGGTTTAGTAGTAATTGATGATTATTATACCGAATTGTGCATTTTAAATTTTATATACTTAAATAAAATACTTCCATACTGGTCATACAGATAAAAAATTAAAAAGAATGTACCAGCTGCTTATCTTCCTGCAGGTTGTAAAAGTCTGCCAATGGCTAGGACATAAGCCTGCTCTACATTCTCGACGCGAGGTTTCGGCGAGCATATTTGGTTAATTCAGAAAATATGCAAGTTATCTATGTCCAGGCAGGTGAACGCTATTTTTTTGACGTCTGTAGGTATTAAACCCAATTTTCGTGCCACTATATCTCAATTGTCAACTGTTTTTTTCATTCAAACAACAACAACTATAATCAATAACATATAAAAGCATATCTAAACCTGGAAATTCTAATTTTTTGGCATGTCCGTCTTATTCAATTCCAAATTTAGACATGTTTAGAAGCAAATCACAATGTTATTCACTTCGTAATATGCTTATTTTATATTGAATAAAGATATGGCTATAAAAAAAAATTAGATTTATATTATTGACATAGATAAGGTTACAAAACAAAACGAGGTTTTGTCCTTGTCCGTACGAAAAGTATAATTTCCTTGGGTAGACATTTCGACCTTTACAAAAACGAAACGCAAATTCTATTCTAGACTAAATGTGTTGCACTGTGTTACAATTGACCATTTAACCGCAAGAACCCATTCAAGTCAGACCTCCGTACCGTTGTTCAGTTTCGCACAAATCATGTAAGTACGTCCCTCCTTGGGCTTTGATTCTTAAATTATTCAATTTCCTTGGTTATGATTTCTTAGCCGTTAAACGTACTCCATTTTTGAAATGTAACATTTGATTGGGGGGTAGGACCTTCAATTCGAATTTCGAATATTTATAAAGAATAACTTGTCAATTGTGGTGCGTTCTTGGCTTAAATCAAATTTTCTTGGTTCTGACTTCCTTGTTTTCCATGGCTTATAGGTGGCCATGGAAACTGAGAAATGTCAAGGAAATTATGGCAGAAAAAACAATGTAATTTATGAGTCAATCTTTTTTCAATATGATAAATTTCCAAAATCTATAGCTATTTTCCGCTAAAACTCCAAAAACCACTAATCGACATGTGTTTCGCCCCTCAACGGAGCATCCTCAGGATATACCAGAGATAGGACTCAGTCAGCTAACCAGCACCGAATTCCCGATTCGATTCGGTGCTGGTTAGCTGACTGAGTCCTATCTCTGGTATATCCTGAGGATGCTCCGTTGAGGGGCGAAACACGTGTCGATTGGTGGTTTTTGGAGTTTTAGCTGAAAATAGCTATAGATTTTGGAAATTTATCACATGAAATGGATTTCCGCAAAGTAACACCTGAGTCTATACAATATCCTTTTTCAATAGTTTTTTCAATAGTTAGTCAATAGTTTTTTGTTTCAGAATAAAACCTATATTACTACACATTTCTATATTAGTTATTTGATATACATTCAGCTCTAGAATGATTAGAAAATAATAATGTTGGTAATAGATATTAATGAAGGAAAAATGAAGAACGAAAAGATTAGCTGAAAGAAGAAGCCTGGGAAAAATAGAAACTAATCCTCAACTTACAAGGAATTCAAAGCTGATAACAAGGCACGATGTATTAAAAAAAAGAAGAAACTGAAATACCTATGAATGAGAAAATCCTGAAAGATTTAGAAATTAAGAATTTAGAGAAAGTATTAAATAGTATGTAATAAAACGAGTCCCTTATCTGTATGGTGCGGAAAGCTCCTTAATGCAAGCTGTAAGGTCATTATACTGTGATGACAGAGCCTGTGGTAAGGGTAGATTATGAAATATCAAAATTTATTCAGGCACTGGACAGCACTGAGTGATATGTACCTGGTTACTTGAGCTGTGTTTAGACAATTGCCTTCCAACATTGCAGAGTGGTCTGAATAATACGTACGTATGGATAATACGTGATGGCTTAGTGATAAACTGTCTTTTATACACTGACGATGATCTACATATATCACCATCCGAAGCATAATTGCACTCGAGTCGTGTACATTAAAGGAGAATGTAAAGTGAAAGAATTGAATATTAACGTGAACAATATTTATGTTCTGGTGTTTAAAAGAGATGTACAGTCTAAATGAGAAATATGGGTAAATAAAAAATGTCTAAGGGCAATTGAATGAAACTGTTTATACGAAGAGTATGTTTTTCAAAGATGTCAGCTGAATGTGGATAAACCGGCAGTAAAGTCAAAGTCAAATCAATTTATTCAAGTAAACCCAATTGCAAGGTATTTTTGAACGTCAAATCTACTTTACTTCGGTTCGAAAAGAAAACCTGAACACTGAGAAAAACCGACAAGAAACTCAGTCAGGTATCATTTTTTCAACATCATTCTACAATAGTTATTTAAAATACAATATTCATAAAGCCAGTAGATGCGTGTGCAGAGAAGATTATTTCCAGATTATTGTTTTTTTCTCAATGAAATCGCTAACTTTGTAGTATGCTTTACCAATCAGTGTGCGTTTAATAACAAGTTTAAATTGCTTTTCCGTTAATTGAATAATTTCTTGAGGAATTTTATTATAAAAACGAACACAGTTGCCCAAAAATGACCCATTTGACTTTTGTAGTTTAAATTTAGCAGTAACTAGTTGATCACGACCACGAGTTTCCATACCATTAATAACACCTTTCCTTTTAAATAGATCTACATTTTTTCTAGTGTACATTACATAACGAGGGTAAGGTGAGTGCATCAATGTCTTTAAAACAGTCTCTCAGCGACTCTCGTGCATTCATACTGTAGATGGTACGTATTGCCCTCTTTTGCAAAATAAAGATATAATTCATATGCACCGCTGATCCCCGCAGTAGTAGGCCATAAGACATAAGGCTATGGAAATATGCAAAGTACACCAGCCTAGCCGTGGCCACATCTGTCAACTGTCTAATGCGTCTAATAGCATATATTGCCGAACTGAGTTTATTAGCCAAAACCCCGATATGGTCCGCCCACTGTAACTTACTATCTATTGTTAAACGAAGAAAAGTAGTTGATTGCGCTAGTTCTAATCGTTTCCCATCCAGTTCTGATTTATTATAGATTCTAGGTATATTGGATAGGGAAAACTTGACACTATTGGTTTTTTGTGCATTCAGCAGTAAATTATTAGCAGCGAACCATCTCGAGACATCTGCCAAGGTCCTATTATGTCCGCTAATATCTATGTCTTTTCTATTTACTTTAAAGAATAGTGATATGTCATCAGCAAATCATATTACATCACATAGCTCTTTAAGCATTAATGGGAGATCGTTAATATAAAGCAAAAACAAGAAAGGAACACCATCTTTAATTTAGAACCGACAGATGGGGTGTAAATGGGGTTACCCATTTACACTCACTTTTTGTTCTCGGTCAGCCAGATATGAAATCACGAGATCAAGAGCTTTATCGCGTATTCCATAATATTTCAACTTGTAAATTAAAGTTTTGTGATAAACACAATCAAAAGCTTGGGAAAGATCACAAAACACGCCAATGGCATCCCATGACCTCTCCCAAGCCTCTAGTACATTTTTGACCAAGCTCGCTCCCACATGTGTTGTTGACTGCTTTCTCATGAAACCGTACTCTTGACCATGAAATATCCTACAAATGTTAATATATGCCAGCATTTGGTTGAGCATTATTTTTTCAAATATTTTACTCAACGCTGGCAATATCGACACCGGGCGGTAGTTTGTAGGATCTGACTTGCAACCCGATTTAAATTTTGGTATAATTTTACTATGCTTCATCAAATCGGGAAATATACCCTGATCAACACATTTATTAAATATATTAACTAAAATTGGTGTTACTATTGGCATTATATTAGCCAGTATATGAACTCATAGTCCCCACAAATCTTCACTTTTCTTTTTTTAAATTGTTTAAAAGTTTTTTCTATCTCAAATGAAAACGTATGCCTGAACTGAAAACTAGGGAAATACTTTCCTATGTTTTGGCTTAAGAGTGCCCTTGCTGCATGTGCAGAGGATACTAGATCACTAGTAATTTCTATATGTGCATTTGAAAAAAAATTAACGAAAACATTAGCAATCTGTTTTTCATTCGCAACAATTTTATTATCAATGTATAGTGAGAGGTCTTCATTTTTCTTATTTTGTTTACTTATTTCTGTGTTAGTAGTGTTCCATATCGCTTTTACTGTGTTATCTGCTTTACTAATTTTATTGGCGATATGGATTAATTTCGCATGCTTAGATACCTTTTTAAGTATTTTCGAATAATTGTGGACTTAGTGATGAAAGTTTTCATCTGACGTGTATGATTTTTCGTCATACAAATCATAAAGTCTGTCCCTACTTTTTCTAATGCCTTTCGTCGCCCAATTAGAGAAACGTAATTTGTTGTCAGTAATTATTTTTCTCTTCTCTGGACATTTTTTATTGAATATATCGGTTACATTTTGCAATAAACTCTCATATATGATATTCGGATCGTCAACAGATGGAACGATGTTTGCTAAATTTGTTGCTTCGTCAGTAAAACGTTTTAATTGATTCTCGCCTAATGGTCTAAACTCTATTATTCGTTCCAATTTATTTTTCATGCAATCTAATTTAATTAATTGAGCTTTATGATTTGAGCGAATACCACTAATAATTTTACGTTCTCTAATTCTGTTCTTATTTATGAAACCATTATCAATGCATGGCGCCGAATGGTAAGTATCTGGCAATATAAGATAAATGCAGTGTAAACGCGATCTTTCGTAAATATTTCGCAACGTAGTGTGAGAATGGGCAGGTTTGGACGCACATAGAACAGCACACAGAAAGAATTAGTAATGATAGACGAAGAAAATCTACAAAGTGAAAATGACTGGTAGCAAAGGCCAAAGAAGACCAAGACTGACTTGTGAAGACAAAACAGGTAAAGAGTTTGATGACGTCAGTGTCAAAACCTCATATTGTTGGTTTACTGTACAGGTGGCCTGATCATGGAGATTGGAGGTACTAATATAATTTCTATCAATGCCAAGCTTTTGTTTATAATCTTTATTTAGGGATTGTCTTTTCCATAATATATGTGTACACAGTTTAATTCGAGACTTTAATCTTACTTTAATGCCAATCTATTGTTCGAAGTTTTTCTTTCGTGATGTTTATTATTTTGAATTAGAGATTAGGTGTACGAATTACGAACGATTATATTACATTACTCATGCTATTCTAAAACTTATGAAAGATTTTTATTCCAAATGTGAATAATATTATTTTTCCGTTGTTTCTTAAATATTTATGTTATTGCTTCTTAAATAATTATTTTATTGCTTCATAAATATTAATTTCATTGTTTCTTATATTGGTTTCATTGTTTCTTAAATATTAGTTTCATTGCAAATATTCCTTTCATTGCTTCTTGAATACTCATTTCATTGCCTCTTAAATATTCAATTCATTGCTACTTAAATATTAATTTCATTGCTTCTTGTATTAATTTAATTGCTTCTTAAATATTAGTTCCAGCTTATTAAATAATCATTTCATTGATTCCTGAATATGCATTTCATTACTTCTTAAATATTAATTTCATTGCTTCTTCAATATTCATTTCTTAATTATTTATTGTCATAAACAATTTTATGTTATAGAAAACTACTATGACAATTAAATAAACATGCGAACTTTGTTATTTTACCATTTTAACACAATTCTACATAAATTAACAATTTTTGACAACTGTATTCAAATTTCCATGACAGCTCTAATTTCTTTGGTCCTTCTCCGATTTCCTTGATCGTTTAAAATTTCATGAGCTTATAACTTTTGTTTTATAACGTTTACAAACACCTCTCTTGCAGAAATGAAGTCCATTTTTACTTTTCTATTCAATAAATAATCTATAAATCATCTAAAGAAGAAAAAAATCTGTGTCAAGGAAATTATGCAAAAATCAAGATTTTCGGTGAATCACTCATTTGCATAGCTGAGACTGAGAGACGTTTTGATGCATTACATGTTGTAGCTTAGTACAATTATTCGCGCTCCCCATTCTCGACAAGAGGTTTCGGCGAGCATATTTGTTGAGACACGCTGAGACCAGATGGTCTCTACATTGTCACTCGGATCGGCATAGTTGTAGTACACTTAACACTCGTACAGATATACGACATACACTCGTAATAAGTACGTATTAGAAATGTCTGCTGCTGTAACATAATTTGCCTATAACTACAATTACTTGCATCTTTACTTATTTGTGAAAAAAGAGGTCAAAAGACGATGGAACAGGTGAAGATGGTGGATAACATTACATCCCGTACATTCGTGTTCTTAAATCATGTGTTTATTTTGTAAGCATTCTTGTGAATAAAAAGAATAACATAGCGTGCTTCATAGATCATTAACATAATAACAGACTAACATGTGCTCAGAGCGGTAACTACTGGTCGACTGATTGGACCTAGAATATAGACCGAGGTTTTTTTTTATTTATTTATTTGTTTATACAAATTATTCTCGCGAAAGTACAAAACTACCCGAGGGCTCTTTGATTCGAACATAAAATTCCAACACAGAGCGGAGACCACACAAATATAGTGGCGACTTGTCCAATGCAGTGTCTGTACACTCTCGTGTATGACAAGATTCTGTGAGTTTTGCGGAGAATGTGGAGCGGACTTGTTTATTCGTTAAAAAAAATGGTCAAGAGTTCTACACGAACATAGACGAGATTTGTAGATTAGTCTCTACATTCTCTTATTTGGCAAGTTTTGGTGAGTTTTGCCGAGAATGTAGCGTGGGAGAGTTTATTAGGAGGAATTGGTATTGGAGGTGGGCTAGTACTACATATATGTAAATACATAAATCTATATATAAGTTAACATATATGTAGTTTGCACATATGTATATTTAGATTTCTAAAGAATCAGGTAACACTGCGATAGTCTATTTCCGAGTAATAATAAATAGAGCTGTTGTGTCCAACATATATAATATTTTACTAGTTCCTAAGGGATGCACTCTTTCATTTTGTTTATACGTTACTAAATCTGTTTTTTGTGCTTGAAATAGGATATACAAATTCGTGCAGCTGCCATTTACAATACGAATTATTAGGGTGTATGCAATTCAGACGAAACTTGGACATAAAAGTTGCAACGACTCTACATAGAATATATTTCGATATATTTTGAATTCTAAATACGTATGAGGAGAAAATTCGGAGCTTCGTAATTCATAATGTTTACTAGATGTAAACATTAATTTTACTTCTGTTTAATTGGGCATATTAGTAGCAAATTAAGCGCAAAATCCATATTTAAAAAACTCTACTTTTGAAATCAATCGACCAGCTATTATTTAAATTGCATTAATTATTTAATTGCATTATTGCACTGGAAATGAATTTCGATTGACTTTTCAAGTTCATTGATTAATATCAATCACTTCGAGCCATTATTTTTACAATGAACTTCAGAGTTAATGTATTTCGTAACTATTTCCGTTGTAATAGAAGTTAGCCTGTTCATTGCAGACTTAAAATGCCTCAACGGTCTTGCAAACGCAAAATACATTGACTCTACCTGCCGACCAGCTAAGACAGAAAGTCGTAGTTTCCTAATAAAATGTTTACAAAAAGCGTCATTGTTATGTATATCTGACAGAACACCGTAAGAAAAAAGTTTAAATATGCCTGTTCATTGTAATGTATTATGTAAGCATTAGAAACTTCGGCTTGTCTCGAATCGCTACATGTAACAATTAGTAAAGTGTTTACCGAAGTGTCTTGTTTTACCACAGAAATAATTCATTGTTTTACTAAAATATTTTGACTTCAAAGCAATTTTACATTTCAAGTATAATAGGCAATGAAGTTTCCGATTTGTTCCTTATTATTAAAATACTCTCGTTAGCCAGACAAATCGGCTTCTTCAAAGTTTTATGTTTTTTTTGTTGTTGTTGTTTTTCTTCAAACATATATAAAACTTAATCTCATACAAGTATTATTATTATAAGTATTTAAATAATAAAACATTTACTTTTAAACATATCCATCACATACACACACATCGTGTGTATCTTCGTGTGATAATTTGAACGAATTATGTTCGAACATACCGAAAAGTCCAAGATGAGATTTCTTTAATTGCAAAGCTAGCAAGATTCTTGTGCTATATAACAAACATCATTGTTACCCTACTCTAGTGACACATCAAAAACGGGTGATTTTGATTACCTTTCCTCTCATGTTGATTTTTTGAAAGTATTTTTTTTTAATCGGTTATTTTTAATTTCATTTTACGCAGGGGAAAAAGGGTGTGACAGATCATAGTGAAAATAAGGAATAAATTTCCTTTTTTTACGCCTTCACGGACTGTTCAGTTGCGGTCTAGGGAATATGTGAATGGGAACTTTATTGCTATTATACCTATATATGTAAAATTTCATAAAACCTCATTTACGAGATTTATGAAACTGGCTGGATATTTTTAATTTTTTGTGGTCCATATCTTAAAAGAAAAAACAGAACCGTTACAAATTAATTCACGCGTCTGTCTGTCTGTCAGTCTGTACAGTCGATTTTCTCAGAAACTGATATGCATATTATAATAACCCACATAATATTATAATACATTTTGAAATGTTCATAGGAGAATAAAGTAGAAACGAATTATGTATTCCAAATCGACCTGACACTTTTCCCATCTCTCCTACGCTTATCTCTAAAACTACTGAACGTAGTACACACATACATACATATGAAGTCACGCTGTACCCGTAATGGGGTAAACAAAGAGGACGGAATACCCTGCATCGCCATCTTTACATACTGCTTTCGTCTCCTCAAATATAATTAACTTCCTGACACACTTTCGCTTAGTTATGTGAGTGCTCTTGACATTTCCGTCAGCTAACACTCTATGGCTATTTGATTTACATTAGTCAGCCTTGGTCTTCCTTAGCTTCTGCTACCACTCACATTCGCTCCGTATATTTTCTTCGTAAGTCTTTCATTCTTTCTATCTGCCCGAATTATCTAAGCATTCTTTTTTCATTTTTAAAATAACACTGCGTACTGCGTATTTCATCATTGCTGATTTTATCCACAAAGGATCTTATTGGTTTAAAAATTAACTTAGCGGTTTAAAAGTGAACTTAGTAGTTTAAAAATTTAAGGAAATATAAAGCCATAGCTAAAATTCACTAAAACAACCTCGTCTTTCGAGTCTTGGGGAACTGGTTAAAATAGCCGTTTAATTGCACGGCTAGCCCTTTCATTGAACAACGCCATTCAACTGCACGCCTAGTTTTATAGTTTAATCTTTAAGACTTTTTTTTAGATTCTATAAATGTTTCTAAAATAATATTTTTCACCACTTCATTGCCACTCACTTCATTACTTGTTCAAGTTTGCAATTGCTTTGTGCGATAAAGAATATAATAATTCATTTTGTTTTTATTTTATAGGTTACCCTAGAAAATTGACATGCAACCAGTTAGCTGAGCGTCATCTGGCTGTTCTGTTGAATGACGTGTTCAACCACTCGGTTTGTCGACATTTAGACGTGTGGCTGAACGGCGTTGTTTAATGATAGAGCTAGCCATGCAATTAAACCCCTATTTCAACCAGTTGGCTGTGATATAGGTATACACTGGCTTGGAGCTCGAGTGTGAGTGGGACTTGGTACTCAATACTACCCAATTCGTTGCGCAATATCCGTACCATCTACAGAGTTAGTGAATGAAGTCGTGGCATTTGTGAGATGGTCTAGATATCTCTTTAATATTATTTCTATTATTTCGCAGTATGTAGAGACGTCAACTTTAGCAAAAACCGAACAATCAAATGGTTTGATTGGTCTGACTATCCAAAGATCTAAAGATATTTATTCTGTCACCTTTGCACCGCGCCTACTGATCTGACAGGCTCACAATCGTAAACTGGTAATTCCAGTCATAAGCCAAAAAGAACAATTTAATTTTTAATTTAAATCTAAGATTATTTTCAGTTATAGACAACTTATGCTCTCAACATGCTCTCAAATGTTTGTCACTTTTCAAGTTGACTCAAGAAACATAACATTTACATAAATTGAATTAAAAACTAAATGTTACTCTGTTGTTAAGTTAAATGTTACTCTCTACATTTTTTAAAAACTCTATCCAATCCTGTAAACTAGTTTACTTTTTATGTGATGTGTTCACAGACTGGCAAAGCATATACTTTTTTTTTTATGATATTGATATGTTGAAGAATATGTATACACGGACATATGCACATACATATACATGTGTGTGTATTTAATTCATATACACACGTATGTTATTGTACACCAACGTTGGTGAAGTAAATATATGAACAATTTAAGTAAAAATTGAGTGACAATGACGAATAATATAAATTTATATTCAACTAAACTCTGCAATACGTAATAGAGAAGTAAGTTAAAAGCATCATATTATATCTTTCTCTCCATAAATATTGATTTTATGCCGGCAGGGCGGCGGCCGTTAGGGTTGTCACATGCCTATCACTTATTGCCTATGCCTATGCCTATTGTGAGAACTGCTTCGATTTGAAATAAATAAATTCATATATTGTATATATCAGATGTTACTTTGCGGAATTACATTTCATGTGATAAGTTCCTAAAATCTTTAGCAATATTAAAATAAAATAAAGTAAAAAATAGCCTAAAGAATTCCGCAAAAGATATAAAGTCAAGATACATCGCTACCTCGTAACTAGTGATGTGCCGGATCGTTAAAATGTATATCCGCGGATACGGATCCGAATACGGATATTTGGTGTCAAGATCCGCGGATACGGATACGGATCTTAACTTTCTTACTCGATCGGAGTCGGTGCACGTGACCTTGAAACGATAGTTGATGCCACTTGACGCTTTGCGTGACAGGACTTGTTTCGATTTATATAGAATTTAATTTATGTATTGAAAATTGATAAAGTAAAAGACTCGTAAAGATCTGTTAAAAAAGTAAGGGATGTGGTTACGGATCCGCATCTTTCTTCTCCCTCGGATGTCCGCGGATATGGATACGGATACGGATATCCGGCACATCGCTACTCGTAACGCAGTAATTATTTTGTTTTTATAGAAATGTATTTATTAAGAAAATACCAATAGGGGCTATGTTGTTTATTTTCGTTTGTAATGTTTTCGTTTTTAATTTCTTTTGTAATACAGTAATGAAATGTTATATAAAAATGTTTTTGTGTGTGTGTGTGTCTGATCCTTAATAGTCTCCTTCTTCTTTATAAATGGCTGAATCAATTTTGACAGGCAAGGCATTCTTAGGTTTGTCTTTGTGCCACTTCGAGTGACAAATGACAATCACTTTGTAAAGTTATTTAACAAAAAGCTAGAGCCTATCTTTTCTTGAGATCTAAAAATCTATTAAGAAAAGATAATAATTCATTTCAGGGCTCTGTAATCTGTGATATACATAGTCTGGGCATAATTACTGTTGCATTAAAAAAAATCAATAATATTACATTTGAATTTGGAACCTGTCATTCTCATAATTTTAACTAAATATTCTTGTGATATTAAAATTGAGTGTAGGATGATGAAGAGAACCGAATTACTGTGATAGCATTACACAAAGTGGGTATGGAGTCAAATGCAATTTTTGAAACTCTCTATTGTCTCTCCTCTATTAGTCGATTGATTGTGTGGCTTTTGATGGGTATAATGAAACGTCCTCTGTTTGTGACAGGAAAAGATCTGGCCATCCATGTAGTATTTGTATTACAAAAGCAATCAAAGCAGCGAAGGAAAGAATCTGAAGAAATCCTATACTGCGAATGCAAAAGATTTTATGTAACCATGTGGCGTATTTTAAAACACGACTTAGGACTTGCAGCTTATAAGAGATGCACTGGTCATTACTTAATTTGAAAATGAATAGGATGGTAAAATCAAAACAACTTCTTAGGCGGCGCAAAGGGAGGTAACAGAATTTTTTTATTTACTAACGAGAAATTTTTTACTGTCGAGCCAAATTTTAATAAGCAGAATGACCGAGTTTGTGCTCCAAGTTTTAGAGGAGCTTCTCTATTACTCAGATATAACGTGGGCATTTTCCGGCTTCAGTGATGGTTTGGAGGGGTGCTAGCTATCAAGCAGTGACTGTGCCATATTTTTGCGACAAAGGTATCACAACATCGGCCGAGGTGTATAAAGATACGATTCTTGAGAAGGAAGTTAAGCCTCTTAACAACACCATGTACCGTAATCAAGAATGGTCCTTTTAGCAAGGCTCAGCACTGGTTCAACAAGCTCGATCCGCACAAGCATGGCTGGAAAGGAACGTTCCTGACTTCACCAGAACTGTATACTGACCGTCATCTAGTCCCGATCTCAATTCGCTTGATTATGATTTGTTGTCTCTTTTAGAGAGTATGGCATACTCTAAACGGCATGATAATTTGGAGTCTCTAAAATATTCCATAAGATTGGCAATGGCGAATTTTCCTATGGAGAAAGTGCGCGTTTTAGTGCGTCTTTAAAGGATTGTATTAAGGCCAATGGAGATCATTTTGAATGTTTTTAAAATGCTATTATATTAATGGCATTATTAGATACGTATGTTGTATGTATGTATTATATTAATGTATAAACTAACGCGTACTGCAGTAACGTTTTATTTTATAGAAAGAAAACGATGTTTTCCTCATAATAATATTTATGGCAAGACTAGGTATAACTTCATCAGAGTTTTGATAACTATAGGCAAATCCGCAATAAATTTTGCAGTTAGGTAAGTAGATCCTGTATAGGTAGAGATGGTAGTTATTGTGGAACAATACATGAACACGAATTTTTCAGGAAATTGCTATTTCGTAGACAGCGATGTGAGCATTTTCGAGTTCCTATTTAATAAAAAAAAAAAAATTTTTTTTTTACGTTTTTGTTTAGACTTTATTTTTGCTGCTAACTGAAACTGACCGAATCTGAACTCGGGAATTTCCTGAGGATACTTCGTTGAGAAGAAAAACATGTGTCGATCAACAAGTTGACACTTTGGGTGGAAGATAGCTGAAAATTATTTTGTAATGTTCTCGTCAGAACTGACAACGCCAGAAGGTGAAAAGGGGGATTAAACTCTGTATGGGAAATGCCAAACCGCGGTTATGATAAAGTTTGATACGGTGATAGACTTTTTTTTATAAAAAAGACAAAGGTTTTTTTTTATTAAAAATCCACCTCTGAGGAGGTGAAAAAGCGGATGAAACTTTGTATGGGAAATGCTAAACCACTGAATTGTATATGTGGCATGAAGTGTGGCTTGGGTTGTTCGGCGAATGCCCGAACAACCCACGGTTTGTTTTTGAAGGAACACGCAAGGTTTTTGATTTATTTATCAAAAAATAACCCGAATGAAGTCGTGGGCAACAGCTACTTAATAATAAAACTTGAAGACATGAATAAAATAACAATATTTGTGAAATTTTATCAAAATCGATTTAGCCACTCCCGAATAAATTAATAAATTGAAACACTAATGCGCGTTACACTTTGTCACGTAATATAATTTTTTAGAAGTTGAACGAAAATATTAAGACCTAGTCATGTTCAACCCTAAGCTGCAGTCAAACCCGCGGGGATGTCACACGTCTGAGGGGCAGTGAGCAGTAAGATGTGAGAACGGGATCGCGAAACTTTTGCCGTGCGTTAGAAAGAGACGACCGTGTACCTCGTGGTTACGCTATTACTGTGAATTCATAGATCGTTTATTACTTTTATTCGCTTTTCTGTCGATACATTTGTGTATTTTAATTTATACTATTACAACGAAACAGCAATAGAATGGTGCCTGTGGCCTATACACTGAATATATTTACATAAGTATAAAAGTTTATATTATTTCCCGTTGGGAATAGATGGAGCGTCTAATCACAAAAGGAATCGCACTTTGACCCATTTCCCGCTACAAATATTTGAACATACTTAAGGGAAAACAGAATAATGAAAGCCCTTCGTCTACAGCCTATTATTTTCCTTGTAATGAGTACTACATTTTAAGAGACTGTCTCTGCAGTCCAGTGCAACCGAATTCGTTCATTACCCTCAAGCCCTATGCTGATATCAATAAAGTTGAATTTCGTAGTTGCTGACCACATTTTAGCGTGGAGAAATCTTCAGATTTGTTTTTGCGCATAGTTAACTGTAATTTGCAAGAAAACTGCATTACCAATTACATAACTGGTTTTAGAGATTTAAGATGTTATAATTGTCTATGCATATTAGTATAAATCATTGTAAAATTCTGTTTAATTTCGGAAATTCACCTGGATCTTAGTGCAAAACATGTTTTTTCTGGATTTTTTTTTCTCCAATCATGTTCCCATGTTTAAAGGTTACAAGATAAAGAAAATATCTAACTTTACAAATGTCTAACTTTCAGTCTTCCTAGATATGGGAATCCAGATTACCAAACACACCAAAGTCTGCACAGGCGGACTCTTAACTAACTTTTGTGCTCCATATGTAAATATTCTTAGCTGAAATACTAAAATGATTCCATCTCTCGAAAACGCACTCCCCAGATATACAATTTCGTGCACTTGTTCTAGACGTTTTCCATTTACCCATATGTCAAACTTTGTCCGTACATCTTCTCTTTCAAACACCAGAACCTTAGTTTTATTCACATTCATATTCAATCCTTTCACTTCACAGTTTTCTTTCATGCACGTTACTAGTGTCTGCAACTCTGCTTCTGAAGGTGCTATAAGCACAGCATCGCCAGCGTACAATAGGCAGTTTACCACTGTACCATCACATATCATACCTTTCAATGCTTGGAGGCAACTGTCCAAATACAGCACAAAAAGCCAGGCAGACATCACGCAGCCCTGTCTGATGCCTAAAAAGACATCGAACCAGGGCGACATGTCACCATCTATCCTTACACAGGCTCTGTGGCCTCGACATAATGACCGCAGAGCCTGCAGTGAGGAACCCTCCACGCCATATCCAGGGAGAAGACTCCACAGTTTCTTTAGCACTACTCTATCGAATGGTTTTTTAAGATCCACGAAAGCACAGAAAACTCTCTGACCTATGGCCAGAAACTTCCCTACGATAACACGAAGCGAGAAAATCTGATCCATACAACCCTTACCGTTCCTGAAACCACCTTGCGCTTCCCACAAATATGTTTACTTGATAAGCTGACCAAGCTGATGGCCCTATAGGACGCACAGTCCAAATGAGAACCTTTCCCTTTATAGAGAGGCACTATGACTGCGGTGCGCCAGTACTCTGGGACCTCTCCCTTCTGCCAGTAAAGATTTCACAGTTCACAGAAGGTATCTCAGACCCTCGGACCACCATACTTGATCATCTCAGCATCCTCATCAGCTTCCGCAGCCTTTCCACATTACAGACTTCTTATCGCTTTTTCAATCTCTTTCATACTAATGGCACCCTCCAGTCCCTGACCCGAGTGTGCCAATTCATTAGAATCGCACTCAGTATCGGAGGCGGAGTCGCCACTCTCATACAGTTCTCCATAGTATTCACTCCATCGCTATAGAACACATTTTTTGTTTGTCAGCAGGTGGTTTTCTTTCGAACACACTTTATTCATTCTGCAAGATGCCGGACCACTTCGGTACTTACGTATTTTGTATTCATTGTTATATTTATATATAAGAGAAGAAGAAGATAACGTTTTCTCTGCTATTTGTTCCATTGTAATGAAAAGAATTCTGCGCGTAATTGCACGTATTTTTCGATGTTGCTCGTCCATTTCGACGGAGTAATGTCACTTGACTTGCTATAGTCTAAAGCACTGGTTCCCAAACTTATTTTGTCTACTGAGTCGAGAGCTCATGCAGTCGTTGTCTAAGATGCCTCCTAGCTAAATGAAATTACAAATCACCCCCCAGGCCTCTACACAACGCCCCCATTCTTTTTCTGGGTCTCTTACCGCCCCCCTTTGGGCCTGCAGCGCCCACAAGGGGGCGTTATCGCCCACTTTGGGAATGGCTGGTCTAAAGCCACGAAAAAAAATGGGGGCGTTGTGTAGAGGCCTGGGGGGTGATTTGTAATTTCATTTAGCTAGGAGGCATCTTAGACAACGACTGCATGAGCTCTCGACTCAGTAGACAAAATAAGTTTGGGAACCTAGAGTCTAAACGGTCTCTGTCCCTGCGTTCGCCACTCGCCACTGTACATGCATACGCTGTTCGCCACTGTCCTTGACCAATGTAAATCCGGCGTCAAGGACAGTGGCGAGTTCAGTTCGAGAAAAACGTTCGCAAATCGCTAGTGTGATAACATGATAAGGCTGTCACATATTTTTCATTAAACTAAACCCTTATTGACATCAATGATCAGAAAATAAAGCCCATAATAGTACTAATTTAGCTTTTGAGGATATACAGCGAGAATTTGAATATTTGAGCAAATATGCACATGTAGATGGGAAAAAACAACACAAATTTTAATTGTTTGGATTGAGACAGATGACATTTCGTTTTATAATTCCTTATAGCGTCAACGTCATTAAGAAGTTATAAAAAAAAGAGCATAGATGGCTGTTGCAGTAGTTCCGAAAATATTTTACTACTAGTGAAATCAGCAATAGATTAATTAATATTTTGTTGAAATAATCTTGTTCTCTGTATATTTTTTGATTCATACCTACACTGTACATAGTAATGGCCAAAAATGAAACATTGCGATACTATTATTTGATGATTAGAAAAAATTACTTATGAATAGCTATGTCGTTTACTTTATAAATCTTAAATAAATAGACGCTTACGATAAGATCCGTGTTCACCATTACTTTCAATCGGTAATTCAGACGTTTTGGCGATGTCTGCTAGGTTTAAAAATACCGCTTTCAAGGAAAACGCATTTTCAAAAAATTGTCGCTTACGATAAGTCGGCAGTCAGAGCTCGTTATTTTTAGAAATGTAACCATTTCATAAATATTAAACGAGGCTCTTGGTGAGTGAGTTGAACTAAATGCGCTGATTTGGGGAAGAAAGACAAATGTAAGTTGTATCATCTACTTATCTTCCAACGTAGCTGCGCAGGTATGTAAAAGTTGGCCAAAGGTTGGAAAAGGCCTATGTCGTTAAAAATTCCAATGCATCCGTTGGAAATTTAGACAGCATAGCGATCTCAGTTATTCTTAGTGATTACAAAACGTATAGTGAATTTGATAACCTGATTCTTCTTTTCATTAACTTCATTTTCCCAGTCGCGTTACACGATTGGTTGACTTTTTTAAAAGAAAAAAATCAAAGAAACCTCATTTAAAACAGAGATTTACATTTTTCGAACAACGGGACCGATTTATGCCTCTAAATTTGCTGTGTAGATTAATGTAAACGCACTTTTCAAAATGCCAGTTTGATTTTCTAAAATTAACCATAGTTTTTATACATACATACATATCTTCACGCGGTATCCCTAACGGGGTAGTCAGAGAGGACGGCGCGCCAAGCGTTGCGGTGCTTACATACTTTTGCTTCCTCAAATCTCATCATTCTCTTCACACATTTTCGCCTAGATATGCGAGTGCTTTTGACATTTCTGTAGACTAACACTGGCTATTTGATCTTCATAAGTCAGCCTTGGTCTTCCTTGACTTCTTTTACCACTTACTTTTGCTCTATAGATTTTCTTCATCAGTCTTTCATCACTAATTCTTTCCATGTGCCGGAATCACCTTAGCATTCCTTTCTTCATCTTTACAATAACACTGTCGTGCAACCCTGTCATACTGTGTATCTCTTCATTGCTTATTTTTTTATTGTTTTTATTAAAACTAAAATAACAATTTTTTCGTATTTTTCGTAAGCTAGCGCACGCACGTTTTAGGTGGGAGTTGTATGGGCGCAGAAGCTTTATTTTAGATTAATTATTGTTTATCGCTGTCACCATAATAAGGAATTTATACCGGCGATTAGCTAGCGACCTAGATATAATTTCACTTTGCCATACAAGCTTATCAGTTATTGTAAGAGATTTAATGCCCAGCCCACTCCGAACATGAAATGAATGTCGTGCAGTTACGTATCTACATCAATATATTCAATGATCAAATACCATTTCGTCACTGTTTTATTACAGTACCTATAGTAACATTAAAAAACACAAATTAATTAACAGAAATGTGAATAACTATAGCAAGCGATCTATGAATTTACAAGACTCTATTATATAAACATAATGTAAATATTATGCAATGTTAATCAATTTTTATATTTCTTAGACACACACAGACGTGAAATACTTTCTTTAATCGGCTATTTTGTATTTTGATAAAAATTACTTCATGGATATTATCTAGTACAAATACTTTATGCTGAAACACCGGAACACAGAAATTGGAAAGTTATTTTACGGTGACCCTTTATGTTACGAATTATAATTTATTACTTTATTATCCATTTTGAATGCTTGTAGCGACATCTGTACTTTTTATAATTACTAAATTTTACATGTAGTGAGAATGTATGAGTTTACTCAACAGATAGCGCTAAGCTTCAAAATATATTTGAAAATATTATAATTGAAATAAATGACATTAATTAGTTTGGAAGATTTTATAGAGCCAGTAAATTTATAAAACATAATTAAATTTTTTTTCTAATTTTTACTATTCTACACGAGATGGCGCTAAGAACTGCGCTTAATACAAAGATAATGTTTATTTATTTATTTTAATAGTACAATATCTAAATTATTTAATATTATTCCATTTTTATGAAAATAATAGTACTGAAATATAATTAAATAGATATTGAGTACTAAAATATTTGAATTTGTTGTCGTGAAGAAAATATATATTTTTTGTGCTAATATAGTGCTTCCACCTATTAGCTGGAAGCAGAATTACCGTGACGTCACAACAACATTGTCCAACTGGTTCGGGCAGGTTACGCGGTCCCGTTGGGTTCAACGACCCACCGCTTTTTGTTTACGCGGCAGAGCCTCGGAGATTCAACGTAATTTTGTGAGATTTTTACTATTCACAGATTGTTATGAACTCGTGAAAATAAAAATTAACGATGTAACGTTATTTTATACTTATTAAAATTTGATGTGTGATTTTTTACGGTTAACATTTATTTTATGATTGTTAAACTGATGCTTCTAGTAATTTTTATTCTTTTATCGATAATTTAGAATTCGAATGGAGACGTCCGTAGCTTAGTTATTTGTAGATTCACACCAAACTTGTTTTTAGTACCAATCTGATTACAATAGGAACTTTCAGATGCAACGGTATTTGTGTCTTGTAAAATATACTTTAAAATAGGCTCATAAAATGCTGAAACACTACAATATCAGAACGGTGTACTCAGGGATAAAAAAACTATCTTATTGTTTTTATTTATTTTATGGAGCCTCCAACTTAGATGCTTGAAGAAGCGCTGCTGTGGCGCCAATGTTGTGACACACGCGCGAGTCAGTTGCAGTCTGAACTAATGAAGAGGTGCACGCATTTTCTGTGTGAAAAACGATGCTTCTTCGTCAGAATCCATCGTGTAATTGAGTCCACCTGATATAGAACATAATTTAAAATTAGGTCAGATTACTGTCGTACTGAAGCACATATGTCGTGCCACAGTGCAGCCACAGCAGCGCTTCTCTAAGCGTCTAATTTGAAGGCGCTCTTAAATGCATACACAATATATTATGTACATGCTTTTGGCTAATACATTCACTAGACTGTTCAGACAGATCATGCTTACAGTTAAATATATAAATATATACTCTAGAAATAACTTCAGACGCCGCGTCCGAGTAGCAACGGCGAGGTAAAGCAGATAAGCTGACTCACCTGTACATACGACACACATTAGCTGATCGGCCGCCATTTTGTTAGAAAAGAGCACCCACACATACACGAGGTCTGTTCAAAAGAAAAGGTGAATTTTGAATTTTCGCGGGCTGTGTACATTCGATTATCGAAATTTTTTTTTTGTTATGTTGGTACACATATGTTTATCATATGTTTATCATATGTTGGCATTATCAGCCAATTTGGATTAGTAGTTTGTTGTTGACAACTGAAAAGTTTAGTCACTTTTTTGTGTGTTTTTCGATTTTTTACTTTTGAAAAAAATGGATCAAAGAATATGTATTAAATTTTGCGTTAAAAATGGAATAAAGTGCTCCAAGGCACTTAAAATGTTGACTATGGCATTCGGCGAGTCCACTTTGTCTCAAAAAAGTATTTATAAGTGGTATAAGCGCTTTACAGAAGGCCGAGAAGATGTTGATGACGATGAGCGTCCTGAAGTTGAAACCACGTCGACAAGCGAAGAAAACATCGAAACAGTGAAGAAAATGGTTTTGGAAAATCGTCGAATCAATATTAGGGAAGTTGCAGAGAATGTTGGCATATCAATCGGCTCATGCCATGCAATTTTCTCGAATGTTTTGGGCATGAAACGTGTGGCAGCGAAATTTGTTCCGAAATTACTAAATTTTGAGCAAAAGCAACGTCGCATTAGTATCGCTCAGGAATTGTTGAATGACGTCAACGACGATCCAGATTTGCTCAAAAGGGTCATAACTGGTGACGAAACGTGGGTATATGGTTATGACGTCGAAACCAAGGCCCAATCATCCCGATGGAAGCGGAAGTCAGAATCGAAGAACGAGCTGATGGCCATACCGAAGAGCGCATTTCAGAAGTGCTTCGAGGATTGGAAGAAGCGCTGGCATAAGTGCATTATATGTGAGGGGGATTACTTTGAAGGGGACAAAATGGATATTGATGAATAAATAAATACTTTTCAAAAAAATTCAAAATTCACCTTTTCTTTTGAACAGACAGTGTATTTTATTTCGTTTTATTTGCCTCACTTCGTAGTAAAGGACAGGCTGCCTGGAATCATAGTCTGTGATTCAATAGATATAATTTTTATTCCCTAATCAGTATTTGAATGTCTTGTCGGTTTTTCTTTGAGTTTCGTGCTAGTTCTCTGATACGCGATTTCACCAAAGTCCCCTAATACTTAGCAAACCCCTAAAACCGCATATGTGTCCGCTAACGATAAAAATTTCAACGTTCGCTATTAGGGAACTTTGGTGAAATCGAGAATGACTTTCGTGCCAGCTGTTCTCAGTGCATGTTTTTCCGAAAAATGCCGGTAGATTTGTCGTTCAAAATATCTTGTAACTGGGTTTACTTGAATGTTGGACGGGCTCTAAGATTGTTTCAAAGCCTACCGAGCCCTATATTAAGCTTCGCGTATCTAGCACCTTTCCGCAGATCGTTGCGCCATCTATATAGCGAGTAGCCTTTACATTTGCCTAAACGTAGTTTCCATTGTAAAATTCGGACTCTGGCACGTTTCACGGCGCAGTTAAACGACGCGAAAATTTTCTTGCGGCCGCCGTGGGACGGCCGTGCGGTTGCCATTCTCATGCATGTATTAATGGCGAATGTAAACTCTATTCTCTAGGCAACAACATTCAAATTTCTGGGAACTACCTAACCACGCGACGATCGCGCGGTCGTTCGCGGTCACCGCGCGTTCTAAGACTCCCACCTTCGCATTTCATTCCTCTCTGGCCACTCCAGACAGAGTGAAATTATTTGCGCTTGACATGAGCTTAGATATATATATAATGTATTTTGCTCTATTTTGGGGCGTCCACTTAGCGAAAGCGCGGCGACCGCGCTATGTCGGCACGAAGAAATTCGTGTCGAATAAACGCGCCCTTGCTATTTCCACTAGTTTAATAAAAATACGAGTACATAGGTATATATAGATATCAAGAATCTTTGAATCTAGCTGTATACCGTACTCTGACGAAATAGTTGAGAACAAATTACATGACCTCGAGTACCCTCCGATCATTAACGTTTAATTTTTGTCTCTTTCTCACTTCCGGAAATAACTCGGAAATACACTTACTAGTATGTATAAGATTGCTTTATATAGATATACCAAAAACAAAAATGAAAAGAGATGGAGGGGAATAGAGATGCTTCAAGGTTAAATTTCTCGACCACATGTACCTCTTCAGAGCGTGGCCTCCAATTTAAAAACTGTTCCATGATACATATGTATTTGAAATAAACAGATATTTAAGAGCTTCTATATTAGCGATTTGGACATTGTTTCACAATGTCATAAACAAAAATAATAAATCCACCACACAGCTGCTACATAATATTTACAAGTAAACTGTGTTTACAGGACTGCGTATTGTGTGAACACTGTCTACCACGTATTTAAGAGACATCAAAAAAGTCATAGATTTATGAATAGCTCCAGACGCCATGTTCCAGCAATAACGGTGAGGTAAATCAGATAAGCTGACTCACCTGTACATACGATACACATTATACATACACATCACACACATATCACAGACACATCACACACACTTATTATATTATCATAGTATTATTAGATAAGCTGTTCCGTCACCATTTCGTTGAAAAACAGCACCTACACATCTACATTTATTTGTTTTTATTTGCCTCACTTCGTATGGTCTGAAGTTATGATCTGAAAAAAGTATAGTAGTTCATTAAAATTGAAAAAGTATGTTCTAGGTTTATGGCGAAAAAATAACAATTTTTCCAATATGTATGTGGCATGTTTTCAGCAAATTTTGTTCGGATTATAATCTACTTTTGTCAGTATACATATCGCTAGTGACGAGTATAAATTTTTTACAGGAGTGGAAGGAAATGGTCTCCTGAAAGTTTATTACGGACCTTACCTGCGAATTTCTTTTTAAAATGTTATCTAAGTGAACCATGTTTTGTATTCAAATTTAACTCTGGCCAGTTTAAAGCGTCTTTTAACAGCTTTTCTTGCCAAAGACAACACTAAACATATTGACCAAAATTTTGATGAATATTTTTAGGTACTCGTTGTCAATGTAATGTAGGGAGATTTATGTATTTGAACATTGATAATTTGTAACGAATTTTTTTTAGTTATTAATGATTTTAAGATTGCTAATGAAATCTGTTTTGTCTCTCTGGAACACTACATGGTTAAGTTCTTCAAGTTAGTCAAAGGCTTTTGTGTGGTATTTCCATTGTTAAATCTTTTGTATGCAGCCAGTATTATTTTAGATTTATTGTTAACTATGTCATAGACAAGAAATAAATTGCCGGAAGCAAAGAGCAGTATCAGCAGCCAACTGCATTAGCTACGCGTTCTCAATCGAATTCATTGAACATCGATTTAACATGTTGAAGAACTACTGCTCAAGAACCGGCCTCAGCACCGTTACCACTCTGTTAGTATCACGAAAAAAATTACAGTTACTCAGAGTCTCGGCTATGCGCGCAACGAAAAAAGCATAAGCAGCCGCTACAGCACGTCATAAGGACGTATGCGAGTGGCCTTACGAACACAACGCGGGAAAAGCGGATGGTTTGACGTTTGACAGCTCGCTTGGCGCCAAAAGCTACAAACTTTAAAAAACTTGAGAAAAGAGCAGTGTTAATTGCGACAGTGTTGTGGCTGTGAGTTGATATACTGATGATGTTGAATAATGTCTGAAATCGGATAATCGGTTCGTGTTGTGTTGAACACGGCAACAGTGACGTTTTTGGATTTTCTTTTTCGAAACTGACAAAGGAAAACCAATAAAATGCCTAGTACAATACGAGGTAAGTTAGTAAAAAGTTTTATGTAAATAAATATTCTAATATTTCGTGTAATAGCAAAAGTTTGTTTGAAACATATTCTAAAGGTGAACATACTTGCAATCTGTTGACGGAAATGAAGTCCTGTGTTCCAAAAAAAATTGAATTTCATATCGAGTCAAAAATTTAAAATTTAAAGATGTCAAGCTCTGCGTAGATTACTTTTTTAGCGGCAAAAATATGACGTGTATATGTATATCGATTGCTGTATCGTTTTTTGTTTTTGTATCGGTTTAAGGCATAATTTTTTAAAATTTCCATTACTAGTGAATATATTTTCACTTATAAATTAATGTATTTATAAAATGGTAAATTTTGTAACTGAGTTTCCGGAGATCTATAGACTATGACTGGCGTAGTATCTTTCGTAAATTTTTTAATTCCTGAAATTTTAAAAATCTAGGTTGAATAGTCAGAGTTAAGAGGAGTATGATCGAGTCGTTAAAATGTTAGCTAGTGTTTCATATGTCAGCTAACAAGAGGTACCACAATGGCTTTCTAGTATTTACCTACGTTACATAATTTCTGAGGATATTGACTGTTATGTGTTAGACGGATGTATGGACGCGGGAGTAACTTTTTTATTTATTTATATTTGTTTATTTATTTAATATGTGAATCACAGGTATTAATGGTGGTATAAATTATAATAAATGTTCCGTTCACTGTGTTCCACCCCTAAGGGCATACATAGGTCATCATTATATTTAAAATTATATTATAAAGAAAAGAAAAGTGTTACATCAAATCATCAAATACATTGTAATTTTTTATAAGTTACCGTCGTTTAGAAACACATTAAGTGTATAATATGCTTTATCTATTTTAAATTGAAAAGTTAGAAAAGCTGGCCAAGTACGTGTCGGACCACTCGCAGAATAAAGTTCCTAGTAGCCGTCACAAAAATACTTACTTACTCGTATAAGGAGTCTTTTCGATACTATGAGCATGCTACGAAATATTACATATCCAAATACATAAGTTATTAATAATAACTTATGTATGTCGAATATTACTCGTTAACTTGTAAAGCTTACTTAGCTGCAAGGCTCGGAAACGTGGTTAAAATTTTTAACCAGCTCGTACAAAATTAGAGTATTTTAATTTTGATTCTGCTCGTTCATCTATATTATTTCGGTTCTGATCAAAGACCAAAACAAAACTGTTCCCGCTCGAAATATACCATTCAATTTTTTTCGCTAATTTCGGTGCTGCACATCTACTCTCATTTATAATTTAATTTGATATCTCTATCAGTTCCGATTGATGATCTAAAACATGTAACAACTTCAAGTGAGTATTTACGAAAAACATGCTTAAAGACCCGTAATTAACCGGTATTTTTCGAATCGTTCCCAAGCCCTGCTTAGCTGTCATAGTTTTACTATGACAACTTTTTAACTTCGTTATGTATACTATTACTTACTGTGAATTTTTTCACATATTCAAAAACAACGGTTTAGCTGGTAGGGAGGCGGAACACTTGACTTAAACAAAAATACCCATTTCGAAGCTCAACATTTCACAAACGGATCCCTGAATCAAAAACGTTCCTCACATACCTCCGATATTTTTGAAAAATATATCCAACAACACCCCACACAATGGAATAGACGAGTAAAAAAAAACATCTGTTTTACGCGTATGGGTCGAAATATTTTTTTTTCAATTAATTTTATGACTTTGTCGGTTTGATTAATATTTATAGCTATGCCAAATTACAGCATTTAATATCAAGAGTCTCTGAGTTAAACCGCGGACAGACAGACTTATATGGCGAAACTATAAAGGCTCCTTGTTGGCTACGGATCTCTAAAAATGCGTTTCAAAACTTAAAATTTTGTGTAAGTAATCTATGAAATACATAAATATAGTAATTAAAAATGTATTAGACCAATTTCAAAAATCAAGTCCTCTTTAACTTCCCCGTTGAGGATACAGAGTGAAGGCATGTATGTATGGTATGTCGTAAGGAGGTATAAAGAGTGTCTTTACCGTTCGTTCGTCTGTTTGTTTGTTAGTCGGTTTATCACAAATGATTTTCTCTAGCGATATGTTTTATTCACGCACATATTTTAAAATTACGTACTTAACATTTTAAGGAGGTCAAAGAAGTATGTAAGAAACGCGTAACTTAGCGCTCTGTTCTCCCTGACTACCCCATTAGGAATACAGCGTGAAGATATGTATGTATGTACATACTGTTAGCTATTCATTCATTAAATATTCGTGATTAACTGTTATAATCATTAACGGATGGCAACTTTTGGCAACACTATTATTTTGAGTGGGTTGCTATTTAATATGATTATGATTATAACCGTCAGTCACAAATATTGAAAATAGCTAACAATACCCCACACAATCATTCAATATCGACAACTACAGAGATTCAGTCTGTTGAGCGATTGATTCAATAAACGATACGTTCATAAACTTATGAATGCAACCATCAATACTTTCCAATGATTGTTTACAATTAAATGATTGAATCAATTGTAAACAACACAGGTATTTAAGGAACGTATATAAGTGTGATAGACTAGCGACCTTTTATTATGGGATTCCAGATTTCCAGTTTGCCATTAGTAAAGGTGGCATGCGATTTTGTTGCACTTTAATATCATGACGTTATGTGTTTCTAAATTGCTTTGGCGTTAGGGTGTTTGTGGGTGCCCAGTCGTTATGTGACACCCATACAAAACATAGAACGCTTTGGGAACACGAAACTGGAACGTATGCCCCTCAGACCAACTATAACAATGGACGAAGCATTTGTTCTGAAAGCGTATACTTAAAGTGTCCTTTTTTGTTGATCGACTTTCTAGATTTTTACTAATACGCGTGACTAGGGAAGGTCACAGTACAACGATTATACGGACAACGATTAATGGGTTAGTGTTAGTAGGTAGAGGACAGAGCGCCAAGCGTCGCGTTCCTTACTTCTTTCGCTTCCTCAAATCTCATCATTCTCCTCACACATTTTCGCCTAGGTATGCGAGTGCTTTTGACTTGTCCGTCGGCTACCACTCTAGCTATTTGATCTTCATAAGTCAGCCTTGGTCTTCATTGGCTTCTTTTACCACTCACTTTCGCTCTATAGATTTTATTCGTCAGTCTTTCATCACTCATTCTTTCCATGTGCCCGAACCATCTTAGCATTCCTTTTTTAATTTTTTCAATAACATTGTCGTGCAAGCCTGTCATACTGCGTATCTCTTTATTGCTTATTTTGTCTGCAAGGGTGACACCGCACATATTTCTAAGAGATCGCATTTTAACTGCATTTATCTTACTTTCACTCGATTTCGGACATATCCAGGCCTCACTACCGTACAATAAAGTTGGCACCAAATTGTGTATGGAATTGCATTTGCCATTTAACTACTACGTTCTAACTTATTCTGAAACCTAGTCATATCATACCTTAAAGTTAAATTCTCTCGCTTTTATACATACATATCTTCACGCCAGGGTATCGTCACAACAGGGTAGTCAGAGAGGACGGAGCGCCAAGCGTCGCGTTCCTTACACACTTCTTTCGCTTCCTCAAATCTCATCATTCTCCTCACACATTTTCGCCTACGTATGCGAGTGCTTATGACTTGTCCGTCGGCTAACACTCTGTCTATTTGATCTTCATAAGTCAGCTTTGGTCTTCCTTGGCTTTTTTTAACACTCACTTTTGATCTATAGATTTTCTTCGTCTGTCTTTCATCACTCATTCTTTCCATGTGCCCGAACCATCTTAGCATTCCTTTCTTCATTTTTACAGTATGTAATGGCCAGAAAGGTCTAATTTAAACTAGTTTACAAGGTAAACTTACAAAATTGTATTTCGAAATTTAAAATAACCTTCAATAAAATTATTAAACAGAATTAATGTAAAACTTTAAAATCGGTAGCTGTTATTGTAAAAGGTTGGTTAGATCCAATCTGTCACACAATCATTAGAACTCTCATGTCAATCGCAAATAAATACATGAACTGTATATATACAACGGTGAACGAATGATTGGCTCATTTGACTGGATCAGTTTTAACGATACCTGAACGATCGAATCGAAAATGAACGATTGATACAGAAACTAAGCGCTATAAAAAGACCGACTATTGTGAATCCGTGAAAAAAAAAATTTGGCATAATTTATATTTTTCTTTCTCTCCCTGCATGGTTTAATTCAAACTAACCTAATCGCTTTCATGTCTGCTAGCTAATCACAATCGAGTTTTTTCTCGAAACTTCGTTTGAACACCCAATTCTAAGAATGTAAACCTCTTGAACTTAGATCCGCATCTATTTCTTAGTACCGGCAAACGACGGGAAAGCGACAGTATTGCGACCGTTAGGCGATACGGCAAGGCCCTCTATTTACCGTTGGCACAGTCCCTTTCTTTGTGACGTAGTATACGGTACTCCAGCTAGTGTTGCTACTCGGAGGTTGCGTACGTAACGTCGATAGCGCTTTGGTGGTAGATATTTTGGTATTTCGACAGCAAGATTCTCCTTTTTTTAGATATTAATATCATATATTTTTAGATGATATAAATGTCAGCAAGTACAATTAGAATGTTCTATTTGAAGTGATATTTATAAACAACATTTCTTAGTTACAATTGTTTGATATAAACCTAAAATGTACGTAATTAAAGCTAAAAAATTATAGTCTAAGTTCAAAAAAATAAGATCTTTTTGGAACTTAGGCCTATACTTTATTGACATTGTTCTGGCAAACATTTTGTTATGTTACATATTATGTTAAAAATCTATTGTTTTGGTTAGTTTATACAACAAATTTGCATTACAATAAATTTTAATCGACTCACCTGTTGTACATCACTATTTTAGTGACATGACGTAGTATAACGGTCCCACTGTTAGCTTCACCCACATACTGCGGTAACTGTGCGCTTGCGCCGTTACATGGACGCGATCCGAGCGTGCGAGCCCGCCGTGAGACCGCCGCAGTCGGTGCGTCGCGGCCTGGGAAGTAAAAAAAATATGTTTGCTGAAATTGTTTGTCGTCGTAAAATTCGCATGACAACGCTGTATAACGTTAGTTACCCTTTGCCAGTTGGTTAAAAAAAAATTATGGTTCAGTACAGCTACCTTACATTGAGATTCTATTTCTGAAAGTTATTAGATAATCATTGTTTTATCCAGTTTTATCTTACGGTTTACTGCCGTACTATGAAGTTGTGTAAGGTAGCTCACATTCATTATGCATGTCCTTTAATTGTAAATAAACTGTTATAACTGTTTTATTGGTTAGTTCATACTTTTCCTTCATACTTTAGAGGTTTGAGCTTATAAATGCTAGAGGAGTGAGTCCCAAATCCCAAATCCTGAAAGTCCCAAATCAATGTGCAATAACAGGAAGTCTTTGGAATTAGTTTGGTAGGCTTGGCATCGACCTCAGTAACTATCAAATTGAAATATATAGGTATGTGTATCGTATTTATAAAGTTATTTTAATTGTACTTGAGTTTCAATTAGTAAAGGATAGTTATTTTGTACTTTTCAGTGTTTTTTTTTGAAGGCGGTTTAATTTTTTTTCATAAAATTTTTTTAGGAGAAGCGAATTGACATTTTGTTTAGATTTTCTATTTTTTGCATTTTTCAGAGATTTAAAGTACGAAAGTGATAATAGTACATTGTGTGTTAAAATTCTGTGCAAATAAAAAGAATAGAGAAGGTCTAAATAAATAAGTGGAGCCGAAGTTTTCACTCTCTTTCAAGAAGTTCCTTTTAACTCCAATAAAACCTATTATCACTTTACTAGAGAAATGTTAGAGACTTAGTGATAGGAGAAATTATTATTGAAGACATCGGCTATATAGGCGTAGAGCAGAGAGACTCCTTACTTCCCACTCAAGGGGGAATCTTACAAACAAAAAACAACATTGAAGAATTATTTTTGCAGAAATTAGAAGCACTAAAGTATTACAATATCGTAATTATTATATTATTGCTATAAGTATGCGTAGAAAATGCATATATTTATGGAATGTATTTAACTTTGTTATCTAGTTATACATAGAAACACTGCTATGAAACTGTCTAGACTAAATTATCGCATTTAGATTCTATAATCTACTGACCGATGCATTTTCGGGTGAAGAGTACATTGAACTGTTTACATTATGTTTTATGAGACTTTTGTAACAAATTTTCTTTTTAATTCGCTGAGAACTTGATTGTAATATTTCAAAGGATGAAATCTTACTAATATTATAAACGCGAAAGTTTGTGAGTGTGGATGCATGTTTGTTACTCTTTCACGCAAAAACTGGTCAATGGATTTTAATAAAACTTTACAATAATATAGCTCATACATCAGAATAACACATAGGCTATAATTTATAAAGATATTGTGTGTTTTTGAACTTCACGCAAACGAAGTCACGGGCAAAAGCTAAAAAAATATAGTCTGACTGAATCGTGTATTTTGGAACATTTACTGATAATGGTTTCGTTACTAACGTAAAAAATATATATGGAAGACCAACTTTAATTGATTTAACTATTTCAGTTTATGCCGTTTTATTGGAATTTATTTATTTCTGTGCAAGGTCAATTTAAAACAATTTAAGGTTTATCTAGGGCTTTGAGCATTTACGATCGGCCTAACCATAATTACAATACAGATATTAGAAATCACCTAAAATAATATATGTATAATAGATATTCGTATAGATCTGAGTTTCTCGCCGGTTCTTCTCAGTTTAGATTTTTTCCGAGTTTGTGGTAGATTCGATTCGACGTTCAAAAATACTTCTCTTTGTGCTTTATTTGAATATAAGTGATAGGACCATGACATTTGTCTTGACAGAATTTTGAAAACAATGTGATTTACAGCTACTAAAAGATATTTATCTTATTTTATATCTTAGTTCTCCAATCAAGTATTGTAGTATAAAGTTTTGTAACGTAATAATTTAATAGCAAACGCTTTACTGTCGTAAGTTTCCTTGAGGGCTTCTCATTAGAAAAAATGTACATAATAATCGAAGTTAATTTATTTTTCTTAACATTAACTTTCATGCTGCCGGTATCAATAATAAACATCATTTTTTTATCTATTCTTCAACAGACGGCGACAAAAAGATATTCTAGTCGGCCTCAGAGATGAATCAGTTCTTATTAATGCGCGATTGGCTTGTGGAATCTGTGCCGAAAGAGTGCATTGACCCTGACCGGTCTAAGACTGCGACCATTAAAAAAAACACGCATTACACCTCTATACAGTTATTTAAGACATTCGAATTCCGTAAGACTTAAAATGTAATAACTTTTTAAATTATTGTTTCCTGTCAGTAAATGACTTTCATTCTGATAGTTTGTGACAAATGATTTTGATTAAATGTACGGGTGCGTTACAAAAAAAAAGAGAAAAAAGGGACAATTTTATTTACATATGAAAATAAATAGGTATCGAAAGAAAAATTGAGGTGAACTTTCTAATGACGTAAGTATTAAGTAAGTATGGCTGACCTTGTGCCGTTACATACTTATACGGCCTAAACTCGGTCTAGGCATTATGACAGAAATCGCATAACCTACAATTCTATTCTAACAAAAATAAACATTCATTCATTCAAACTGTGACCCATATACCGACGAAACACAGAGGTCCATTTTTAAAATTCGCGCCACGAGTTCCCGCCTACGTGAGCTGACAGTTCAGATGGGAAAGCACCGTAACTTTTTTATTTTATTTTTTTTAATTGCGCAACGGAACACTGTGTGAGGTCAACGAACGCAGTTCGACTGTTTCCCGTTAGCTGGCGCACGTGACTACGAATGGTTTTACTTTTAAATTTGCAATTTAATACTGCTACTTGATATTAGATGGCGCTATGTCGAGTCAAATACTAATGCGTAGATGCTTTTTAATGATGTTTACAATTTTTTTTTCGTTTGTCGTACGGCGCAGTATTGTTTATGTACCGTTAAAGTCACAGAAAGCATACTCCGTTAAACTCCTAAAAGTATTTAACGTCGTATTAATGCCAAAATATTATATAAATTTCGGAGTGTCTTAATTTATAATAATAATGAATATATTACAAGTGCAATAATCGACACTAAATTGTGACACAATTTTACAGTTAGTAACATTATTATTATGTGTGTATAAAATAACATTAAAACGAGATAATATGGTGTGTGTAACGATGGTCCTAAGTACGCAATGCGGAATTTTACGTCGAGGTAACCATGTACATACTATGTAGTATATGTTTGTTTGACTTTTAGTTTAGCTCTTATACTTTATTTTTATTTAGTGCTTGATTTTTTTTAAATATATAGTGGGCAGCACAAACCTAAAAATTAAAAATAATAAAATCTATGTTATATTTTGTTTAGAATATTTAAATAAATTAAAACGAGATGGATTTGTATTGTTTGTAAAATGTTCTTATGTTAACGAAATATTAATTAATAATATTAAAATTAAGTGTAAGGCAATCAGTGAGTTACTGTGTTCTGTAACACATTTTTTTTCGTAGGTATATACTTACGGTTCATTACATACAAATTAGACTCGATCACAAATGTTATTTGCATTTCACAATAATATTGTTGAGGTTAGTGTGTGACAGATGACAATTGTCTACGATACAATGATTAATAGGTAACGCGTTCGGAAATTTGTTCGCAATCGAGTATCTAGTACTAATTCATTTCTTCTCAAGGAAAATCATTAAATATTGAAATTTAAGTGTATATAATTTAAACTAGAACGTAATATAATAAACTTTTAATTATTTAGTTGTTTACATTGTAATGTTTGTTGTTATTTTCGTTAAATTGTACATTCACTTACGTTTCGTTCAGTAATCACATTGAATGTTTAGATACATCGATAGTAATAATTATCGTGGTAATAAATCGATAACCGATTTTCTTTTGTATAAAATATATATTTGTTATAAACAAAATAAAACAATTTTAGGTGATGATATTTAATTCGGTATTAATATAATTTATCCAGGTTTGCTTTCCCATTTTGACGATGAGATAAATAAATTAAGTTGTAAAAATTTAAATACGATTAATTCCTAATAATCGATTATATTCGATGAAAGAGAGACGAGTTTTGCTATATATATCTGTTTCACAAATCAAGTAGAATAGAATGTTCGAGCAAATGGACATTGCTTCCGGCTTGTTTTTCAGTGGCTACTTTTATCTAGATCATTCTAATTCTATTGTGGAACTGTCAATCTGACATTTTGATGTTGTCACTTTGAAATTTTCAGACACTTCCTATTGGTCGATGTCTTTTCAGAGACTTGCTGTCTCTTTCTTATATCGGAAACCTCAGACTGAAATCTAAGTAGTTTTCAGTAACATTATAATGACGTTAGAGGGTACAAATTTTGTCGAGAAGTAGTATCAATTATGGAAGGAGCCATCCACTTTTGGTGGTGGTTAAGTGGCCGACAAAAAGGGAAATATATGTGCAAAATATATATGCCTATGTAGTTAAGATGGTTATAGTGGTTTTAAGAAGTTTTCTTTATTATTTCTAATATTATTAAATCCCATGATAGACCTCATGGGTTCCAGGCTAAGCTCCATGTGTGATTACATGTTTACTTTGAAGTTCAATTCCAAGTTTAATTCCATGTTTAATTACATGCTTAATTCTATAAACACCAGGTACTAATGGTGTACTCATAGTTCCATAAACAAAGTGGACAATATTATGTTATTAATACCATAAACACCGTGGAATGACGATGTATTCCCCATTTAGTTGGATATTTTCTTTAAAGATACATGATCAGATGGATTACCTTCTCGGATCGTTTGTTTGTGCATTGCAGTATGAGGTTGGATTACCTTAATACATATTTATTAGTGAGTTACGAGTATAGTGGACTTCATGGAAATTCTTATGGACCATTGGAGGGACAACTCGGCTTGCGGAAGACCTAACTTAATTGCGCAGTCACTAAGGGTTTAGTGAACACCGTGGATATTCTTATAGACCATTGGTGGGACAATTCGACTGGCTATATATATACATGGTTATCTCCTTAGATGGTAATGAACAAGCAAATATAATGAATTATTAACCATCAGTAATAAATTTACTTAACTAACATTATATTTCGGTATTATAGTACATCCTAAGGTTTTAATTATACCTAATATTAAGAAACTGTTACACTTATTAATGGTTACAATATTCATTTTTGTAATTTTAATAAATTGGTGAAGGTGGGAATAAAGTGTGTATTTATTTCACAACTGAAATCGATTGTAGCAATACAGGGAAGGCGCCCTTATAAAAATTTGCTCTGTATTCCTCTCCAGGGTGGCACTAAAGAAACCCAATATCCTGAACCAATAATAGAACATTAAAAGTTAACATCACCGCAGGCACGTTACAGTTCCTCCAAAATGAATAATAACTTATAAAATACATAATAAGTTTACAAAAAAAATAGTTTTCATCTAAAGAGGCTTATAATTAAAAACTGGTTAGAAAATATTGGTAAGAACAACTTAATTTATTGTCTGTTTTTAGTATATTGTAATATTGTACAGAAGCGACGTTTCGTCACAGCGTAATGTTAACTATATTATGTTAGACCTTTGTTAGTCCTAAGGGCTGTCTACGCGGTAGGCAATCGAGCTGCCATTTAGGGATTGCCAGATGTGCGGGATTAACTGGATTTTCCCAAATATTTTGACATATTACAATGATATTATTATGTAAAGTTTAAGAAAAATTTTAATGTTATTCGAATGTGCACGTTTTTTTGATGCTTTTTGAGCTGTATACCAATTACAGAAATACAGTTTTCAGAAGCATTTAAACATTGTCATAAGATAAGTCCAACGATCGAATTTAGACAAATCCAATGCAAAATAAATATAGTACGAAAAATATATAAATAGAGACTTTATGCCAGCGATTATATTCTTTATCTTCCAGCACAGAAGATAACGTCGGCCAAGGGATAAAGCTTACTATAGGCACTTAAATAGGCTAGCGATCTATCACTATCTGATATTACAGTGCCATTTGTAAGCCCAAACGCTGACTCGTATCTATGGCTAACAGTGAGCGTGAAGATGTAGTTTTGTTATACCACAGAAATAATACTGTCTGTGTTACATTACACCCTTATCGGTCCACCTCGATTGGTAAAGGACTTTACGTGTATATGTAGTGTGTAAACGGCCTTATTATTGGCAATATCAGTTTATTATTTTAATTTACAGAAAGATTGCGTAATAACAATTCCATATTTACATATATATACGTATGTATGTGTGTATATTTGTACTTATATCTGTATACATATGTATCGTATAACTAGGTAACTAAACCCCGTGTTTATTTTGAACTTCCTTGTTTTGGCTGTCATCACAGACTATATTACATAATGAAGAAAGAGTACGATTAGCAAAGAAATTCTAATCCATATTTAAAATATAACCGTATACGTATACTATATCCTTGATAAATACAACAAGGCTATCGGCAAAGAATATGTAGAAAAGAAGGCCGACTTCCGCCTTATGCGTAACAGAATTGCTTATTCTCGGCCGGATACGTAGGGTTGTTGCCACAGAACATGATCTGATCTGAGGTTGTTGCGTTAGGTGTGAGATGCGGAGAGCATCTCGTTTAATTATACATTCAGCACATAATAATAAAAAACAATGCACGCGGATAAGTCGTTCGTGTTTGTTAAATTTAATTACTTATATTTATGTGGAAGAATGATAACTCTGCATTCGAATAACTAAAATCATTTAGACATCTAAGTACATTATAATAAGTTCGTTCACGCGATTTAGATATTTCGGTATTTCCGATGTGAAGAACGAATTAAAGACAAACGGAAGCGGTTGCATGTTTGCGTCTCGTGCGACACCGACGGGTGCTACAACAATTATCCATATTCGCCCAAAATATTGCCGTTGTGTGCGTGCCACGGCGCGTGCGTATTAGCGCGCACACATACAAACCGCGTACGCTAGCTTTCTATGAAGACATCCTGCTATTATGTTTATACTGTGCTATCGTTCCACAGCAACTTAAAGCGGTTCGACTAAACTGTGCTTAGTACCGCGTAAGCACAGTTAAAATGACTTATGTTATGCCGCATACAGTTGAAATTTTATCAAAGAATTGTCAATAAAACCGTCAGCGATGCGGGGTGTCATGTATGCGGGTTGTTTTTCTTGTGATGTTTATTTATAATAGATTTATTTATATATAAAAGAATCAAGTTACCTAGATACTTCAGATTTATTATATGTGACAAAAAAGAGAATATCTTATTGAAATCTGTTACGACTCACGATTTATGTACGCAAAAGATGAATTGTATATTTTGTGGCTGTGAACTTTGATTGACTTTGTTTCATAGTACATAATAAAATCAATTGCTATGCAAAATTACGAAAATAAAATGATTATATGAATGAGCTTTAGTAGGTGATCGGCTAACGAGTGTTATTAACACCCAGTGTCCAAGGCAATTTAGGAAAGTTTACTTCTTATGTAACTGGTCGGGAACCGAATTTAGAGCCGACAGATTCACTAATATTGTATAGACTCAGGTGTTACTTTACGGAAATCCATTTCATGTGATAAATTCCTGAAATCTTTAGCTATTCTCAATCTCCAAAAACTACCAATCGACACGTGTTTCGCCTCTAAACGAAGCATCCTGAGGATATTCCAGAGATCAGACTCGGTAGCTAACCGGATCGGTGCCGGCCGAGAGGCAAAACACGTGTCGATAGGTGATTTTTGGAGTTGAAGCGGAAAATAGCTAAAGAGTTCAGGAATTTATCACAAGATTCACTAATAATTGTGCCAACGAGTCAAAGGCCAGTCAGTCAGCAAATATCCCATCTAAACCGTTGAATCGTAAATATCTTACTCTTTTGTCATTTATAAAATTTATGCGGACGAAATCGTGGGCAGTATAACATTTCAGCTCAGTTTGATGACGGGAAGAGTTTCTAAATCGATTTGCAAAAGGGGAGACAAGTAAAATTGAATCGAACCCGGAAAGAGCCAAGGTCGTGGATGACAGTTTTTTGCCGACGCTATATTGACTCCAACAACAGAACCTAGGGAACAGCATAAATTCGATTATATGCCTTTTTCGTCATTCTGAAGCGATCGAACCGGGTAGAGCGGGAGGAATGTATACAGGAAGAGAGGGATGGAAGATGAGTACAAATCGCGCAAGCGCGGGCACGTGCCGTTGTATGTGGCACGATACACACGGAGCGAATTTTTGAAGATTTATTCCAAAATAGATGTATAAACATCTATCTTATTGCACTGTCATTGCGCGTGGTGGATACAGAAATTGAAAATGTCATTAAGTGATAATGAATACTCTCTCCTGGCCAACTTGTTCTTCTTTCAATTTATTAAGTTATCGGCCAGTAGCATCCTAGGCTTACGCATAAATAGATTCGTAGCAATTTGAAGTTCATTTAAAAAAAACGAACTAATGAGTTTGAAAGCGATAGACTAATTTGATTTGCCTTTGATTTTGAAAAATATATATTTTTATATTGAACATTTCTATTAATACAGAAATGTGTCTTCTACACTGTAGAAAAGTTTGGATTTAGGTAATCAACATGTACGTTTGTTCATATACATATATCGATATATTCTATAGTCTTCGCAACAGCTTCATATATACATGTAATATTTATTGGTTCTATGGAATCTTATTATTAAAGTAGTTTTCTTTATATTTTCCAAATATTGTACATTCCCTGATTAAGAGTATATTTGGAAAAATTATATAAGTATCTATATTATAAAAATAATTCTATATAAGTATTGACAATATTTATAAATGCATATAATTACGGTATTGTACTAATATATGGAAAAGTATTAATAATTGCATTATGAGAGCGAAGTCGAAATTAGTAAATAAAAAAATAATCTTAAGAGATATCCCAGGACCGATTCTCGGAAGTGTACGCAGCGAGCCTACGCGGTCGGCGCGGCGGTGTAGCGCTACGCTTCGTAGGCCCAGTGGCTACGACGGCCGACCGCCTTCAGTCCGCGTCGCAAATATAGGACACGGTGTCAATGTGTCTGTAGCCCACCCTACTTACAACAAAAACAAACAGTCGGATACCATTACGGACAAAATAAAGAAACAAAAATGTAAGGAAAACCAAAAGAAAATTCAACCAGTGCCTCCTTCGAACGAACACTGCCATTTTTAAAAAAGGAATACATAAACCAACCGATAACGCACAAGGAACGATCGGATTTAAATTCGTTTTTGGAAGGACATTGACCTATGACCTACTTTGAATGCAGCTGCGCCTTGCATATGTACTGCAGTGGGACGTGCAAAGTGAGCCAAGGACGGTAGTCATTTAGTGTGTTCAAAAAGGATTTACAACCCTAACCCTGGAGTGTGATACCCGTGTTCATTAGTTTAAACAAAATAAAATTTGTGTGCAATATTTATCACCTAGATTAGTGCTGCGCAATAATTTTTAAATAACATTCTTTTCGACTGAAACTAATAAGTCTGAACGCTTCTTTCTTCGATAGTATTTGTCAATAATTTGTGTGTTCTGTCTTCGAGCTTCGCTTCTACTAGTGTTGTGGGGGTGATTGATGTCGATAAACGTAACAGATTGTGTCTTCGTAGTATTCGAGAGTTAAGTCTGCAAACAAAATGGCGGGTAACAGGGACGGCACGTTGGAAGGTCAACTGACCAATGTCATCCAACATCACATGTCTCAGCCGGGTGCGCAGGCCCAGGTGAGCGTCCACCAAGTGCAGAGCCCGACTGGCAGTGGCACGAAGCGCCATCAAATTATAATCGATATAAAACAGGACATTGATATAGATGAGATGTCGACAAGGTCATTGGCGGAAAGCGTGATGGAAACGCTAGGCGCGCGATCTGCCGCCGTTTACATCGACAATTCGCAGCATCATATTCCTGGAGAGAGTCCTAATTTGGAGTCTTTGACAACTGTCAATGTTATTGTCGCTAATGATTTGAGTCAGACGGTTCATAGCCCTCAAATTAATCAGGTCAAGTCAGAAACGGAGTCAAGTCAAGAGCCGGCAGAAAGCTCAGGAATATTGCCAGGAAATCGAATCGCGGTCGACAGAATTGTTGAAATGACAAACGCTGCGAGTACAAGCAGCGAATCATCGACATCGACAACCAGTGTATCGATAACGACAGCGGCCACCACTACTGCGTCAGGTAATTTTGATGGTAATGATCTTTTGTAATAGTGCTGTGGTGTCGTAGTTAGTGATTTTTGGTGTTTTCCGCGATAAAGTAATACTTTGTATATTATACGGAAAAAAAAACCATAAAATCACATTTCGAAACTGTTAAAGTATATTATCAACTGTGCATAAACCACACACGAGTGACAATAATTATAAGTACATACATACATATTTTCACGCTGTAGCCCTAACGGGGTAGTCAGATAGGACGGAGCGCCAAGCATCGTGCTCTTACATACTTCTTTCGCCTCTTCAAATGTCGGTCTCCGTAGAGGATAATAACGATTAATGACAATAATAAATTATAATGTTCAATAATTAAAAAAATATGATAATAGAATGTATGAAAAGTACACATACAAATGAATCTCATACAAATTACGTAATGATAATGGCATGATGGCTTGTTTAAAAAAAGAGACGCCATGAAGAAATAGTGTAGGTATTAAGAAAAATACATAGAAAAATATATTGCTATTTTGTTTTTTTTTACATAATTTGGCTTTGGTTATCTTTATATTTTTGTTTACTATTAAAATGCGTAAAAAAATGAAATAAGAATGATCATTAATTCGCTTGAAAATTATAGTAACAAACAAAAAATGAACATTAAAACAACAGGATTTTTAAAAAATATGAAAATCTCTACCTCGGAACTGTTTGCGTGAATATTCAGCAGACAGGCAGAGACCTTCACCACCAATTGTTCTGTGTAACGGCGAAAACTGGATCAATATCTGTCACGGAGCGCTCGAATAGTATAGATGTATGACGAATTAACGTTGTAAATATAATATAAGTACATATATAACTTCATGATTTCAAATCAAAATAAAATGTCATTTAATTGAACTCTCGAGAACACTTTTAAATAGTCATAACAACAATTATAATTTTTGTGTTTAATAGTTTCCTTTTCAAATATTAATTCTTTATCATTTTCTATAAATATATAACAAAATCGCTATTTGTCGTTGTTTCTGCGCTTAGTTCTTCTAAATCTAAACGACTTATCGGGTTTTGATATAGTTTTCACTATCATACTTACATACGTTCACGCTGTATCCGTAACGGGGTAGTCAGAGAGGACAGAGCGCCAAGCGTCGCGGTCCTTACATACTTCTTTCGGTTCCTCAAATCTCATCATTCACACATTTTCGCATAGGTATGCGAGTGCTTTTGACATTTACGTCGGCTAACACTCTAGCTATTTGATCTTCATAAGTCAGCCTTGGTCTTCCTTGGCTTCTTTTACCACTCACTTTCGCTCTATAGATTTTCTTCGTCAGTCTTTCATCACTCATTCTTTCCATGTGCCCGAACCATCTTAGCATTCCTTTCTTTTTTCAATAACACTGTCGTGCAAGCCGGTCATACTGCGTATCTCTTTATTGCTTATTTTGTCTGCAAGGGTGACACCGCACATATTTCTAAGAAATTGCATTTCAACTGCATTTATCTTACTTTCACTCGATTTCGGGCATATCCAGGCCTCACTACCGTACAATAAAGTTGGCACCAAATTGTGTATGGCCATTTTGGCCGAGTTAGATATATTCACACTGCCTACTAACGTAGACAGAGCACCGTTCACTTTATTGCCGACTGCTACCCGTCTCTCCACATCCGACTCACATCTTTCATCCCTCGAGAACGCACTCCCCAGATATACAATTTCGTTCACTTGTTCTAGACATTTTCCATTTACCCATATGTCACACTTTATCTGTACATCTGCTCTTTCAAACACCAGAACCTTAGTTTTACTCACATTCTTATTCAATCCTTTCACTTCACAGCCTTCTTTCATGCACGTAACTAGTGACCGCAACTCTGCTTCTGATGGTGCTATAAGTACAGCATCGTCAGCGTACAATAGGCAGTTTACCATTGTACCATCACATATCATACCACTCATACTACCTTTCAATGTCTGGAGGCAACTGTCCAAATACACCACGAATAGCCAGGCAGACATCACGCAGCCCTGTCTGACGCCTGAACAGACTTCGAACCAGGGCGACCTGTCAGCATCTATCCTTACACAGGCTCTGTGGCCTCGATATACTGATCTCACAGCCTGCAGTAAGGTGCCTTCTACGCCATGTTCAGGCAGAAGACTCCACCGTTTTATTTCGCACTACTCTGTCGAATGATTTTCAAGATCCACGGAAGCGCAGAAAACACTCTGACCTATGGCTAGAAACTTCTCTACGATAATGCGAAGCGAGAAAATTTGATCCAAACAACCCCTACCGTTCACGATCACGAAAGAATGATTGATTAAAGATTAATACAGAAAATGTACAGATCGAAAGTAAGTGGTAGCAGAAACCGATAAAGACCAGAGCTGATTTATAAAGATCAAATAGTAAGTGCTGACGGAAATGTCAAAAATGCTCACATATATAGGCGAAAGTGTGTGAGAGGAATGGTGGTATTTGAAGAGGTGAAAGAAGTATGTAAAGACCACGATGTTTGGTACTCCATCCTCTCCGACTACTCCTTTGATAGAGCGTGATAATACATTCATGTAAGTAGTCATGATATAAATTTAAAACGGTATTTTTGGTTTTTCTTTCATCGTCCTCAGCAATATTTTCACAGTAAATAAAAAATATTGGTTATTTGTTTGTCCAACTCTAATATATAGAACTTATTTACACAAATTGTGTGACCGCATACTAAGCATTTTACCCTTTATTCACTGAAATATCTGCAAAACTTCTTGCCCTTAAAGACTAACATCTCCTTTGTCCAAAGACTCATACATCCCATCTTAGAATAGCTGACGCCTGCTACCTAGATGTCACAGAAGAGCTCCTAAATAAACTTGAGCGTTTGCAATATCTTTGTATTCGTTTCATCTATGGATTTAAGAAGTTCGACCTGGTCTCTCATTGGACAGAGGAACTCAAATGGCTTCCTATCCGTTCTCGCAGGGATACTCGGATATTATGTCTCCTTTTCAATATATTAACACAATCCTTCTTTTCCCTCCTATCTTAGAATGCGTTTCTGCTATGCCCGTCTGTTGAATATCCCATGCAGACAGCACCTTAGATCTCTCCTAAAATTTCCTTCACATGATACCGATTTGTATATAAATATAGCATAGCAGTACATAGCAGTATGTAGATATGTATATAAATGTGTACAAGTCTGTGTTTGTGCATAAATAATTAAATAAAAAAATCAAATAAGCACTATATAGGATGTGCCGGATATCCGATTCCGTGTCCGCGGATATCCCAGGGAAAAAAAGATCTGTGTTCGTATCTGTTTCTGTTACTTTTTAGCGGATCTTGAACGGATCTTTTATATGAATGAATTTCATTCAATGGAATTTAAAAAATAGATAGCAATGAAATATAATAACTTCAAATTAATTTTTATTTCTTAAAATTAAAGTTTTGGCACTTTTTATTGCAAAAATCAAAGAAATAATTACAATAAACATTATAATATTATCTTACCTTACTATGTTTACAGAAAATAGGATTAATTTAATTGTATTCGAAGGAACAAACGAAGTATGAAAGTTGAGGTCTGTATCCATATCCGTATTAGCTGATCTAGACACTAATAATCCGTATCTGTGTTAGTATACGCGGATAAATTTTTGACAATCCGGCACATCTCTAGTACCATACATCTAATACGTGGGCTCCCGGTAACACCCAGATTACAAGCCACCCAGATTACTAATTTGACTTAACCGGGAAACGAATCTGCGGCCTCGAGTCTGTATGTGTATACTAATAGACTAAGAATACTTTATATTGTATATTCATAGAATATGCATAAATACAAATAGATCAGACATATAAACTAGTAAACAAGGTAGTTACATACATATCTTTACGCTGTATGTAGTCGGAAAGGACTGAGCACGACACTTCGTGGTCCTTCCACACTTCTTTCGCCTCCTCGAATCTCATCATTTTCCTCATCTATTTTGGCATAATTATGCGAGTGCTACAATAAGTACCTAATAATAATAATGTCGCACCGGCATGTGCAACATTATATGTATTAAAAAATAAGTTGGGAGGCAAATACCTAAAAAAATAGTAAATCTATTACTAATATTACAAAAAGAGCAAGCCGATATTGTAAGTTTGTTCATATGTGGAGAGCAATCTCCGGAACCGTTGCACGTATTTGAATATTTCTTTGACCATTCGAAAGGTACATTATTTCAGACGGATAGGCTATATATTATGTATTCAACTCGGCCGAAGTCGGGACTGGTCGAATAATAATAAATAATTAAAAAAAAGTAGTAACAACGATCCACTCAATAGTGCAATGCAAAAAAATAAAATAAATAAAACAACGCTGTTAATTGTTAAAGATTTCCGAACTGTGTATTGGAGGAAAATATAGTAGACATATGTATTTACAAAAAACTCGGTATTTCAGGCTTTAAATAACATTTCCCCTTGAAGACTTAAGAGCATTTTTGTGGTTTCATTCGATAATCTTCGGGTACAGCGGGGTATATGGAATTTAACTAATCTGTAGTATTAAGTTGACTATCGTTAACTTTATACGTAACTTCACTCCCTTTCTGTTTACCCTGTTCAGGGTGGACAGAGCATCAGTCATATCTCACAGATAAAATGAGGGCGTCCAAGTTTCAAGCAAAAATGGCACTAAGGCTTAAAAAGTTCATACCTGTTGAAGAGTTATGAACTTTTTATAATTCAATTTACTCACAGTTCTTTAACTTGACAGTTGATTAAGCTTTAAGACCTAATGATATAACTGTTATTAAGTAAAAACATAACTCATTAAACAGGTATAAAGTTTTTGCAGTAGATACGTGTCATAAAATATGGGCGTCCAAGCAAAAAGACTAGATTCGGAATTTAGAATAGTCAATTGATAATAAGAATTAAAAACATATTTAAAAACTGGCATGTATTTTTTTTATCAGACATTTAAAGTTGAAATTCTGAAAAAGCTTGTTTTGAGAAAAAGTATTTTTAAAGTTGAATTGAAAAAAAAAACACACTTCTACTTGTTTGTTTCTACTTAGAAACATCATATAAAGTCATTTACTATATGAACTTGAAGATAATTGAGCAATAATTAGTAATCAATTAAAATCGCGAAATGACATTTTTTTACCACACTACAAAACTGCGTATATCTCGGAAACTAAATGCCGACCACTGGACCCATTTTGCTTGGACGCCCACAAGTAAGTAAATAAGTGTTTCGCAACAAGTATTTTAGCGTAGAGATAGTGACAAGTTGCTATATCTGACAATATGCCTCTTTTTGGTAGAGCTGTAAAAACCTTCACGAAAATAGCCAATCCTTCGATAGTCAAACTGGATTATGTGATATTTACACAGAATAAGTAACATGCTTTTGCGTACTGAAAACCCTGCGTGGTTGTCCTCCTGGCAATGTCTAGGAGCTGCCATTTTTTGGTAGCGCAGGAGAAACCCACATAAAGGTGCTCAATCTCTCGGTAGTCAGACAGGGTTATGTGAGACTTATACCACAGAATAAGTAACCTGCTTTTCGCTACTGAAGACCTTGTAGTCGTCTTCCTAGCATTGTCTAGGAGCTCTGGGATCTCCCGCGGAACGGAACTCACAGCAGCTTCGCTCCCGTTGTGTCAAAGCTCGTCTTTGGGAAGCAACGACAGCCCGTTATTACGTTCGCAGTGCCGTCTACAGACGCTGTCGTTCTCCTCAAACGATCGAACCCCACTTTTATCGGTCACGAACCCGAAGGTTTCCACTTAGTCGCCTTGACAGGCTAGAGATACTGTAACCATGCTGTAGCCTTATTCTTTCACCTATAATAATCCTTACCCCGAAATAAGCAGTTGGAAGTTTTTTGCTAATTAGTCAAAATCAATTATTCGTAAAAAATGTTCACCGTTTTCGACTAATCTCTGCCAGAAAATATATTATAAATAAATAAATATTCAATTTTATAAGGTTTGTAAACACAGTTTTATTTTGCTACACTATATTCCTAACAAAATTAAGTTTTGTAACTCGCGTATATTTATTACAAAATTCAAAGTTTACTGTTAACGAGATAGTATCTCTAATTTATGATGTACAGATAGAATTATCAATTATAATCTCCTTACAAACCGTTAACAGCTGCCATCTATCGTCGAATAGCTGCACCCATTTGACATATATAAAAACCTGTTGTCAACGGTACTTATAAACGAATCATCTTATAATTCTAGCTTTTGAAGCCAAGTAACACCCGGATGAGGAGTTCAATTACTTTAATTAGCTCTATTCAGTTGTAATTAATTCACTTTATACGTATATTTTTATGTGAGATCGGTTAGAAGTGTCACCTAGTGATGGAGTTATTAATTGTATTACTTTGAGCATCGAAATAAATTTCATGTCCAGTAAAATGTAATTAATTGTACACAATGACATTAAACGCTGTTATAATAAATATGGACTTATGAAGTTCATTTAAATTAATATTTAGTTGTTTATAATAGGTAAATTATTTTTATTACTTTGAATTTTTTTTTTAATAATTATAAATAACAGAACACATTCATTTTAGTTAATTATAACTATAAGGTTACAATATTATAAAAATTAAAAAAAAAAATTCGAATAATTATAAAATATCAAGGCTATGCATTGCCATCTATCGTGCAATAGTAGCAACATTTTTTTGCCAAGTACCGTTGCGCGTCCCGCTACTGACACAGTTTCGCTCAGCTGATGTTGCGTCGATGTGGCTGTGCCGTGTGACGTACACGGGAAAATTACGTCTGTGTGCATGAATCCGGGATGCGCCGTTCCGTTATAACATAGGTTCTTTAAGAAACCTGTTTGTTAAGTGTTTTTACGTGTAAACTTCGAAGCTTTGTTTAGATCTTTGATCTTTGAATGTTAAACTTCGTACACACATCCATGATACAGGCATGTTATGATCATGCTTATGCAGAATATTTAAAGATATTTATTTATATTTAAAAAAAAAATTAATCGAGGCTGGCTTCAAGTTTAATATGATTGGATTTTTGAAATTAGAACTCGAGACTCCACGTAAAACGTAGAGATACTAACCAATAATTCGGGTAGTGTTTATTGCTTTTGCCTCTTTAAAGTCTGGTTGCTAAAAAAAGTCGACCACGCGCGTGTCGAACACACCCTATATCTTTTTCCGCAGCAAAATATTAAAAAGTATTGGATCCAAAATGCCTATTATTTGATTTCTAATTAATTGTTTCTTGTTTTTTTCATGTTGGGTTGGAATTCATGTCTATGTTACATTTGAACTCACGTGCAAAGCTAACAGAATAAATCACTGGACGAAACTATAACTTACATGTTAGCCATTTTGACTACAAATTTTAAAATCCGAAACGAAATAGAAAAAAAATAAAAAGAAACGAAAAATATTGAATCTAAAATATCCATTATTTAATTTTTCGTTCTTCACTTTTTGTTTTGAGTCACCAATTTACGTCTCTATAACACACAGCTCAGTAGGTATAAAGATAAAAGAATAATCCAGTTATGACATACAGACAAACGGACATAGCGAAACTATGGTCGCTGTCTGACTGTGTGTTTGTCTGTGGCATTGTACCTCTTCAACGAATTTTTTATATATTTGCAGTTTTTGAGAATATTCTTCGAGAATGTATGTATGTTTTGTTGAAATGTATTTGTGTCTTGAGTTTTGATATTAGTTATTCTAAATACATCAGTAAACTACTACTATGCGTTTCTAATGTAATTAAAGTAGTTAAAGAGGAATCCTGGCAACTTTTTCACGTCTGTCTGTATGTCGCAATCGATTTATAATAATAAGTACCTGGGTGATAGAGCTTTACTCGGTATCTTATAAAAAATAAACAAAAAAAGTCTGACTGCATTGCAGGATTCGAACCCGCGCATTTTAGCGTGGTAGACATGCTTTGGCGACTGTTTTATCGAATTTATTATTATATTATTATTATTATATTATGATAGAGATGATATGAGCAATTACAGACCAATAAGTCTAATGTCTAATATCTATAAAGTATTCTCAAAGGTATTGCTGAACAGGTTAACAAGAGTTCTGGATGAACATCAACCCCGCGAACAGGCAGGATTTCGTAAAAACTTCTCTACATTCGATCACATACATGTAGTAACACAAATAATACAGAAATCCAGAGAATATGGAAGAACTCTATATTTATGTTTTATAGATTTTACAAAAGCTTTTGACTCTCTTGAACGTAACCTAATATGGAAAGCATTATTTCAACAAGGCATACATATAAAGTAACTATATACTCCAATAAATAAATATAAATAAATATATACTCCAAAAGTATGGCTAAAATAAAATTAGAGAAAGAAGGCCCAGAGTATCCCTTTAAAAAAGGAGTCAGACAAGGTGACCCTCTTTCACCAAAACTATTTTCGTCAGTGTTAGAGATGATATTCAGAAACATGGACTGGGAAAAGAGAGGCATAGTGATAGATGGCGAAAGATTAACTCACTTGCGTTTTGTGGACGATGTGGTGTTTGCGGAGGATTCTGTGCAATTGGAAATGATGATGTAGGAACTGGCCAGGGAGAGCAGAAAAGTGAGACTGTCAATAAACGTTTCGAAAACAAAAATTCTAACAAATGGAGAAGAGAAAATTGTAAAAGTAGAAGAAGAAACGATAGAGTTTGCGAAGGAGTACGTATACTTAGGCCAATCAATTTCATTTGAAGATCAAATAGGAAAAGAAATATATAGAAGAATAGCTATTTCGTGGAGAAAATATTGGAGCTTATGAAAAATAAAGAGATGAACATAAATATAAAAAGAAAATTATATGAGGTAGCAATCCTTCCATGCATAACATACGGGTGTCAGTCATGGGCATTAAGAAAACAAGATGAAGCGAAACTGGCAACACAACAAAGAAGAATGGAGAGAAGCATGTTAGGAATTAAATTATCGGACAGAATATCGAGAGAGGAAATAAGGAAAAGGACGAAAGTCAGAGATATATTAAAAGTAGTTAGAAATTTGAAATGGAAATGCGAAGGACATGTGTGTAGAATGGAAAACGATCGATGGACAAAGAAAGTAATGGAAAGGATACCTCGTGACGGGCAAAGAAATATAGGAAGACCCAAAAGACGCTGGGAAGATGTATTTAAACAAAAATGCGGGCCGACTTGGATGAGGAAAGCTAGAGACAGAGAAAAATGGTGGAGACTGGGGGAGAACTACGTTGAAGAGGCGACTACTTAACAAAAGGAGAGAAAGAATGAAAAAAAATTGTTAAAATTGGGTCCTTACATATGAAATTAGCGTTTTGTCGTACTGACCACTTTGATCTGAAATATCTCCTCTTTGGTTAAGAATTCCAAATTCAAATTTATAAATTCATTTAGCTGGTACATTTGAGTTTTGAAAACAGTCATTCATTTGTTTTTTCCTCATTATTTTTTTCTTTGGCGTCGCTTATTACGGCACAATGGAAAACATGAAATATCGTTATATTTACGAGTACAAGTTCTACCGTGGCACCAGTGCTGCAGAAACAGCTCGAAGGATTAAAGATGTGTACGGCGCTGGTGTCGCAAAAGAAAGCATGGTACGTTTTTGGTTATAAATTATACTCAATCAAATGCTAGCACATTTTAACATTCACGGGATGTTTCACGGTCAACAGTACGGGTTCACGAGAGGGCGGTCAACAACTCATGCGGGAGCAAGCTTGATCAAGACTGTACTTCAGGCTTGGGAGGGATCTCAGGATGCCATTGGTGTTTTTTGCGATCTTTCCAAGGCTTTTGATTGTGTTAGTCACGAAATTTTAATTTGCAAGCTTAAATACTATGGAATTCGTGGTAACGCTCTCGATCTCGTGGTCTCGTATTTGTCTGGCCGGGAGCAAAAAGTGAGTGTCAATGGGGTTTTGTCTGTTGGTTCGAGGTTAAGAATGGGCGTTCCCCAAGGATCAATTTTGGGACCTTTTCTGTTTCTAGTCTACATTAATGATCTCCCATTTATGCTCAGGAACTTATGCGAAATAGTATTGTTTGCTGATGACACTTCATTGCTATTTAAACTTAGATATTACCTGGGTGAACGGGATCCTGGCGGACGTCTCGGGGTGGTTTGCTGTTAATAATTTACTACTGAATGCACAAAAAACCAAATGTATTAAATTTTCCCTTTCTAATGTACCCAGAATCCATGATAAAATAGAATTGGGTGGGAAACAGTTAGAATTAGTTAGGTCTGCCAGTTTTCTTGATTTAACAGTAGATAGTAAATTGCAATGGGCGGATCATATCGGGGCATTGGCTAGTAAGCTCGGTTCCGCGATATATGCCATTAGACGCATTAGGCAATTGACGGATGCGGATACGGCTAGGCTGGTGTACTTCGCATATTTTCATAGCCTAATGTCCTATGGCCTTTTGCTGTGGGGATCAGCGGCGCATATTAACTCGATTTTTATTTTACAAAAAAGAGCGATACGTGCTATTTACAGTATGAATGCACGAGAATCACTAAGAGATCGTTTTAAAGACATTGATGTACTGACCTTGTCGTCCTTATACATCTTTGAAATTATTATGTATACGAGGAAAAATATAGATCGATTTACAAAAAAAGGCGATATTGGTGGTATGGAAACCCGAGGTCGTGATAAATTGGTTGTTCCAAAATTTTAATTACATAAGTCAAATGTTTCATTTTTGGGTAACTGCGTTCGTTTTTATAATAAAGTTCCTCAAGAAGTCACTCAATTAACTAAATAAATATATTTAGATTAGTTATAAAACGTACATTGATTAGACAATCATACTATAAAATAAACGATTTCGTTGAAGATAAAACAATAGTCTGGAAATGATTTTCTCTGCACATGCATTTACGGGCTCTCTGAATATTGTATTTTAATAAACCTTTTGTAAAATGACGTTGAAAAAATTATACCTGACTGAGTTTCTTGTCGGTTCTTCTCAGTGTCCAGGTTTTCTTTTCTCTTCTCTTTGAACCGAACTAAAGTAGATTTGACGTTCAAAAATACCTTGTGATTGGGTTTACTTGAATAAATTGATTTGACTTTGACTTTGGTTTCAACGTTTTCGTTCTGGAAATTTCGACCTTCAGAACCAACCCCGTGGACGGCCGGAGACCAAAGTGGAAAATGAAGAATTAAAGGCTATTGTGGAAGCGGATCCATCACAAAGCACTTCAGAGATAGCAGCAAGCTTCGGGGTAAGTGACAAAACTGTATTAATCCACTTGAAGCAAATCGGGAAAGTAAAAAAACTTGAACGATGGGTACCTCATGAATTGAGTGAATCGAACTTGCAAACACGCATCGACTGCTGTGTTACTTTGCTCAACCGACACAATAATGAAGGGATTTTAAATCGAATCATTGCTTATGATGAAAAGTGGATACTGTACGAGAATCGGAAGCACTCTCCGCAATGGCTGAACCCTGGAGACCCAGCCAAATCCTGCCCTAAACGAAAATTGACTCAGAAAAAGTTACTTGTGAGTGTTTGGTGGACTAGCGCCGGTGTCGTTCACTACAGCTTTCTAAAATCTGGCCAAACGATTACGGCAGATATCTATTGTCAGCAACTGCAAACCATGAAGGAAGAACTAGCTGCTAAACAACCGAGATTGGTCAATCGCTCTAGGCCACTGCTGCTTCACGACAACGCAAGACCACACGCTGCACAATAAACAACCACTAAGTTAGATGAGCTACAATTGGAATGTCTGCGACATCCACCGTACTCCCCGGACCTTGCTCCAACAGGTTACCATTTTTTCCGGAATTTGGACAACTTCTTACAAGGAAAAAAATTCAACTCCGATGCGGCAGTCCAAACCGCCTTCAAAGAGTTTATTGATTCTCGCCCCCATGGTTTTTTTAGTAAAGGGATCAATGAACTACCTATGAGATGGCAAAAGTGCATAGATAACAACGGTGCATACTTTGATTAATTAAATATATTTTACAAAAAAAAATTGACTTTATATTTCTTATGTACAAAACGCCAATTTCATATCTAAGGACCCAATATTTGTGTATGTATGGTGTGTAAATGTCATATGTATGCAAGTAGGCGTATGTATGTATATTGTATATACGCATAAATATATAAGTACGTAATGTAAACACGTAAAAAGTAATGTAGAGTAGGAATAAGTAGATAAAGGCTATTTTATTATATTTATATATTTATAAAAGAGAATGTATGTATGTATGTTCCTTATGGACTCCGAAACGGCTGGACCGATTTCGATGAAATTTTCAGGGAATCTTCAGATTGACCTAGCGGGTGATCCTGTAGAGTTTGGTAGCGATCGCATCAGTAGAATGTTTTTTTGTCTTTTACGCCCAGTGAAACTAACGCCCAGTGAAACGGGCCGGGTTTGCTAGTAGTGGATAAAACTCCAGACGATTACACAAATTGTGTGATCCCAAACTAACCACTGGGCTGGTACTAGGGCTACCACACAGCGGACTGGGCGAGCTCCCAGTAACATCCAGACTACAAATGAATTTAGAAAAGTTCGTTTCCTAATTGACCTGACCGGGGATCGAATCTGGGACCTTCACTTGGAAGGTACACGTTGTACCAGGGCGTCAATGGGCCTATCAAACTTATTTTATCAGCATGTTTTCAACCACTGAGCCGAAATCAAGAGACATGTGGTAATCCGAACCCAGATATGTAAAACGAAAATTAATGGGTATTTTGGACCAAATATTTTTCAATTTTATTTTCCACATTGACTGAAATCACTACGAAACCTGAAATTGATGTGTATCCGCTCCTACAAGTTTTTTTAAAATATTTGTGTCGCATGCATCCGTTAGTTATCATTTATACTCTGTTTTATATTTAAAATTTCTTTTATCTGTTTTCAGGTAAGGAAATACAAAATGGAATGCTGTGGTGAGGACGCTTTTGTTTTTTCTAATGTTATGATGATATATTTTACAGACAAAATTTGACTACACTGTGTGACATAGAAACATAGCCCACAAAATTCATGCATGTTTCCTTACTCATTAAAATATGAAATTGGTTTAAATATTACTATTTGTACGAACGAATGACGACTACAGTACAAATAAAGATATAAGATGGATTATTAATTTATTTAGCGACGCAACAGTTGTACAGATTCCCCAAAAACAGTCTCGAGATTACACAGAGAGGCGCACTGAATAAAAGTACCAGTCAGGGTCCAAAAAAGGTTAAATGTATTTGGTTAGAAAAAACACCTTATAAAATTCATGACAAATCTTAACAGCGGGATGCAGCTTAAACGCTACACCCGGTACAGAGACATCTATTGAAAACTTATTAACTTAATAAAACTAACTTAAAGTTCATTCTACACTTAAACATCCCGCCCACCATGGACAGTATGTACATTAACCTCCCCCCATGACAGAATAGAGAACAAACGACATTACAAAAATATTCCTGGTAAATCCTAAATTAATCAGCAAGTTATTATAACAAGTAACTGAAACACCTAAAAATACAAACAAAACTAACTAATTAATAACACATAATCATAACAAAATGAACTATATTTTTTAATCGGCAATAGGAAGAACACATAGTTTGGACACTGGTCTTTTAATGATATTATCTTTGCAACGCAAACTAACAACTCGCGTCACCTTGTCCAAACCTGGATGCTTGTCAACAATCACTCCGTACAGCCAACGCGCAGGAGGTAAATCATCTTCCATCACCAACACAACCTCTCCAACCTTTGGTTCGAGAGTCTGCTTATTCCATTTATAGCGTCGGAAAAACTGAAGCAGATATTCTTCAGACCAACGTCGCCAAAAATTCTGGACCATCCTTTGAGTCGCTTGCCAACGCTTCAAGGGACTAATATTCGATTTCTCGTAATTTGCGTCTGGAACTAACAGAAGCGGCTCCCCAATCAAGAAATGACCTGGAGTTAAAGGTATCGTATCTTGTGCATTTTCACTAATCTGAGATATTGGTCTCGAATTGAGACATGCCTCAATTTGAGCCAATACTGTAGTGAGTTCTTCGAAGGTCAAAGTTGATGTACCTATGACACGCTTAAGGTGATGCTTTGTTGACCGTATTCCAGCTTCCCATAGTCCTGCAAAATTCGGACTATAGGGTGGAACCCTGTGCCAATTTGTGCCATTTATGGCAAGCCACTCTGCGATCTCAGTTGCCACACTCGATTTTTCATTTATAAGCAACGTTTTTAGTTCTCGTGCAGCTCCTACAAAATTAGAGCCGTTATCACTCCAAAGTTCTGCACAGTGACCTCTTCGCGAAACAAAACGTTTAAAGGCGGCAAGAAACCCTTCAGAAGTCATGTCACCAGCTACTTCAAGATGTATGGCTCTTGTAGCCATGCATATGAATAAACATATGTAGCCTTTAGTGGCATGATGCCCACGACCCTTTGTTGTTCTAACTGCAATGGGACCAGCATAATCTACTCCACTACATTTAAATGCACGACAGGCTGTAACCCTAGCTGAAGGTAACTGTCCCATCAAAGGGTGGATAGGCTTGGATGCGTGACGTAAACAAAAAACACATTTACGAATATAACTTTTGACTTTGTTCTTCAACCGTACCAACCAATATTTTGATCTTATGTAACTCAGCATAGATTGAGGACCGCCATGCAGTGTCTTATTGTGGGCATTTGCTATAATTAAATCGGCTATATGAGATTCTTCGGGAATCAAAATTGGGTGCTTCGTATTAAAATTCAAATGTGACTGCTCCAATCGACCACCAACTCGTAAAATACCTTCTCCGTCAAGGAATGGACTCAATGAATAAAGCTTGCTTTTACTAGAGACGCTTTCATTACCTTGAATATCCTGAATCTCCTTAGCAAAATATTGGCTTTGACACTTTTTAATGCAAAGCATGAGTGTCTGTTGCAATTCTGTACTTGTGAGCCAACTTGGAAAGGTTGGTTTGGGTTTGCAACATTTTAGTTGAATAAATCTTCTGCAATATGTTAAAACTCTGGTGAGCCTGATCAATGATGAAAATCTCGAAAATGTTCTGTGTGCTTCATCATTCATCTCTGTATTGTAACAAGTTTTGACTTTAGACCGCTCTTCCACAGTAACGTCATCAACTTGACTATCATCTTCGAGTGGACTGTAATTTATGTTGCTTTCACGTAGCCAAGTTGGACCGAACTTCCACAATGTTAAATCGGTAAGTTCAGATGGATTTACACCTCTAGAAGCACAATCCGCTGGATTATGATTAGATCTAACGTGAGACCAATGACTTCGCTCATAAAGCGTGACAATTTCGGTAACACGATTCGCCACAAAAGTTTTCCATCGACTGGGATGACTACTAAGCCAAGCCAGTACAATAGAAGAATCAGTCCAAGCATGAACTTTCTTCTTGGGAATATTAAGAGTCTCAGAAACTTCAAAAAGTAACTTAGCAAGTAATCCAGCTCCGCATAACTCTAGTCGAGGTATGGATATTTGCTTAATAGGAGCCACTTTAGTTTTGGAAGTAACTAAATTAACGTTAACTTCTCCATTGCTATCCATAGTGCGGATATATACCACTGCTGAAAATGCTTTAATGGATGCATCGCTGAAGCCATGGAGTTCGACATCATCATGTGGGTAAGTATGCATCCATCTCGGAATACAAAATCTGCTGAGCTGTTGGAGATCTTCACGGTAAGTAATCCATTCTCGTAATAAGTTTTGCGGTAATTCATCATCCCAATTGATACCTGATATCCAGATATTCTGGACGAGAATTTTAGCTCTTATTATTACTGGAGCTAACCAACCCAATGGATCGAATAACCTGGAGATATCAGAAATTACCTTTCGTTTTGTTACAGGGTAGGTGACTTTAGGAAGCTTGACAGAATATTCAATTTCATCTTTAGCACTATTCCAAGTAACACCCAAAACTTTTCTTACTTCATCTCCTGTCTTTTCTGATCCTAATTTTACCGATTTCCTTAACAAATCCTGATCCTTCCTACTTTCTCCTATTCTTTCCAACAATTCCTTATCATTACTTATCCATTTTTGAAGTTTAAAACCTCCTCTTCGTAGAATTTCACTAATTCCTTTGTATATTTTCAGGCCTTCATCGAGCGTCGAGCATCCGGTCATCAAGTCGTCCATATAAAAGTCTGAGATAATCTTTTCAGCTACTTCTTTCGCAATCTTGTTATTTTTCTTTTTATTTATTTCAGATGGCAGCATGAACTCTTCAAAACCTTCGCCTTCATCATATGCTACCTGTTGCAGAGCTCTGACAGCTAGATAGGGTGCTGAAGCTGTACCAAATGTGACACGCAGAAGTCTATAATATTGGAGATCTCCTACTTCATCTCGCCAAAGGACACGCTGGAAATCGACATCTTCTTTCTTCATTTTAACTTGGCGATACATCTGAATTATATCCGCAACTATGCATATAGGATGCTTTCTCCATCGCATTATGGTGTTTCGTAAAGCTGGTTGAAGGGTAGGACCAACCATCAGACAGTCGTTCAAAGACATGCCGTTTTTGCCACGAGAAGAAGCATTGAAGACAACACGAACTCTTGTTGTAGACTTGTCTTCGCGAACCACAGCATGATGTGGTAAATAAACTGCATTCTTATTGTCTTTCTCTTCCTGCGGAACTAACTCCATATGCTCTAGCTTTATATAGTCTTTCATGACCTCACCATACTGACTCTTCAATTCTAAATTCTTACTTAATCTTCTCTCTAAATAATTTAAACTTCTGGTAGCGTTTTCTTTAAATCTGCCGTACTTGCATTGTGGATCTTTGTCACGAAAAGGAAGCTTAACGATATATCGACCAGTCTCGTCTCTAGTCGTGGTTTGTCTAAAAATCTCTTCACATCGCTCTTCCTCTTCGCTTAAGATTCTCCCTTTCTTCGTAGAAAATGTATCTCCTTCGATTTCCCAAAACTTCTTCAAAAGTTCATTCGTATCATCAAGAGTTTGAATGTGCATACTCACGACTTCATTGCTTAGGCACAAATCAGAATTTTCGTCTGACTGAATTCGTCCAGATAAAATCCACCCGAACTTCGTGTTCTGGGCTAAGAGTGACCCTGGTGGACCTTTGCTTATTCCGTCTTCTAAAATCTGGCCGTATACTTCAGCACCTAGGAGCATATCGATCTTATTCGGAGTATCGAACTTCGGGTCGGCTAACCTCAAATCCTTGAATCCTGACCATAAACCTACAGATACTTTCTTTGAAGGAATACATCTGGTTAGTTTGCTTAACACATGAGCTTTGACTTCTACGGAGTACGTCGGATTATACATTGATTTCAATCGAATCGAAACTGAATATTTGGAACTCACTGTATTAGTTCCATCGCTACCTACACCAGATATAAAAATCTGATTGGGAACCTTCTGGAGTCTAAGCATTTGGACTACAGACTCGGTAACAAAAGATGCTTGCGAACCCTGATCTAGCAAACATCTTATGATAACATCGTCACCGGATCTCATTTCGGCTTTAGCTAAGGCCGTTGCTAATAAAACTTGACGAGAAACATTCGATAAACAAGTTGTAACAATGTTATCAGTGGACACCTCTTGTGATTTTGTTACAGTGTTAACTATCATATCTTTATTGGTAACCGATGAACCACCACCATTTGCGGTTGGCTTTGATTGTGAGACGTTGGGGGGGTGAAGCAAGGAATGATGTTTTCTTTTACATATTCTACATCTGAAAAACTGACGGCAAACATATACGGAATGATTGTTTCCTAAGCAATTAAAACATAATTTATTCGTTTGGACAAAGCTGTGACGCGTGTTATAATCATCTTTACTGAATTGTTTACAATTTAGAAGCTTATGATCGCCTTTACAACGAGGACAAACTATAGAACTAGTACTAATAGTGTTTACATTTTGTATACTAGAATCATCAATGTTAACATTGTGAGCATGGGTATTCCTTTGAATGGGTCTAAATTTTGATTTAATGTCTAAAAATTCCAGAGATCTAAACTTGTGTTCCAAAAAATCCTTGAAACAATCGAAAGTAGGCAACTCATTGTATGATTCAGTTGACTTTAACTCCCACTGCTTTCGGGTCTCAGGATCTAACCTTTGACTCATTAGAAAAATTACAATAGCATCCCAGCCCTTAGTACATATTCCTAAATTATTTAAAGCGCTTAAACAATCACACATTGTATCAAGTAATTCTCTTATAGCAATTGACGATTCAGACTGTAAAACTTTCTGGCTAAATAAACGTCTAAATATGTTATTCGATAAATAACGTTTGTTGTTATATCTATCACATAACTTTTTCCAACATGTTGCATAATTATCGCTAGAAATTGGAATATGACGTAAGAGCTGCTCAGCCTCTCCAGCCAAATGACTCTTGAGGTAATGTAACTTGTGAACATCATCAAGAGTTACATTATTGTGTATTAAAGAAGTATACAAATCTCTGAAAGTAACCCAGTCAGCGTAATTCCCAGAAAATTTCGGTATAGAAATTTTAGGTAACCTGAAGGAACAATTAGATGTGTTCGAATTTACGTTATTACTTGTTTCACCTTGTTGTGATGCATTTTGATTAACATTTTGACTAAAACTTAATAATACTTGCTTTAATTCGCTTTTGTATTCAATGAATATATTCTCAGTTACATCGTAAACAGAATTTTTATGATAGCTAGATATTTTTAATTCATCCTCTTTAACCTCAGTAATAATTTGACGATGTGTATCAACAAAGGTAAGCCATTGATTTTCTACTGTTTCTAAACGTGTTTCTACATAACTTTTCGTTAGACGATCTTTAGGAGATTTTTTAAAATTTGAAAAACCTTTAGCAATTTTATCTTTAAGATCATCCTGTAGTCTACGTAAAGTTTCCATTTCCATCTTAATGTAATATCTAACAGTAATAAACTAATATCTTGAATTATAACAAGCAAACAATATTTAATACAACAATAACAATAGTAAACAAATTAAAGTCCAAATTATCTTCTTCACGAATAGTAGACAGGTAAAACGTAAATAATTTATAAGTCCCAATCTTCTTCACAAGTCACTAGTTCAAATAAACTTCACTCTTTGTTGTAAAATTTTCTAAGTCAACAAAAGTTTCGTAAAATTTTTCTAAGTGTTTGAAACACCGGACCGATATCGGGCGTAGGTTCCCCGTCGGTTTACCTTTTGCAAAACTATTCTAAGTCCTATAATCCAAACTTAAAATTTCACAAGTCCATGCTTCTATAAAAAATTCTAAGTTAAACTGTCTCTTGAAATAAGGTTCAAATTAGCGTAAACAGTACTCACAATTTTGTACGTCACTAACTATGTAAAGTTTTAAGCTCCAAATAGCACCAAGTACAGCCGATAATGACGTCACGGTTGCTGCTGTCTTGCTGTTCCTTCCTAGGTACCTCTGCAACCCACCTGGGCCAAGCACCATCAGCAACAATCCGCTGCCTCGTCGGTGCCGTTGGAAATACAGCACTAGCCGTCAAAACTCCAGACAAATCCGGGTCGAGGGGCCATGTACAGATTCCCCAAAAACAGTCTCGAGATTACACAGAGAGGCGCACTGAATAAAAGTACCAGTCAGGGTCCAAAAAAGGTTAAATGTATTTGGTTAGAAAAAACACCTTATAAAATTCATGACAAATCTTAACAGCGGGATGCAGCTTAAACGCTACACCCGGTACAGAGACATCTATTGAAAACTTATTAACTTAATAAAACTAACTTAAAGTTCATTCTACACTTAAACACAGTTATTCATATAAATTAAGTGGCCCCTACACTAGGCCCAGCCTATATCGTGGGGACCCGTAATCGTTATTTTTTTTTTTAGTGCCTCAGTAGTTTGTTCAACAATGTCGCTAATAGTTGTAATATTCGAAGATATAATTGAATGTTTAAAGAAATATCATAATTCAATAAGAAACAAAAAATATTACATCAAAAATAATAAAATATAACATTGACCATTCGCGCGTGCTCCATATTAAAAAAGCATAAATGAAAAATGAAAAACTTTGTTGAAAGACATATAGTTTGATGGCTAAGATATTATTTCGTATATTGCTGTTTTGTTTATATATATATATTATTTCTTGAAATATTTGAGCAATTCGATTGTATATTATAAGTGACGAAGTAATAGAAACGCCTTGCAAACGAAGTTTCAACGACTTTTATAGAGAATCAAGCAATTCTGCTGTTGTGTATTTGCTGATTAAAAGAAGAGTTTAAAACAATTTATTTAAATATATATAAGTCATACAAAATATAATTGTTTTGCCTGCTGTAAATATTATTTAGAATAATTCTAGCAGGACCAGGGGCGCTATTCACAAACGTCGGAAACTTTCCGTGGCGGAAAGGCCTGATCGTCAGAAAGCATAAATTCAATCCTACTTGGATTTGTGAATACGACTATATATAATATGATTTATATGTAATATAAATATAATAAGATTAAGGATTTGTGAATCGCGTATAGACAAAATCACCGAAAAGTTGCCTGTCGGATACGGAAAATTGAGTTTCCAACGTTTGTGAATAACCCCGCAGTGCTGCTAATCCAGTCGATGCCGTAGAGAGCTGTTCTGTAAAACTGTAGAGACTGTGTTTTTTTTCTAGGTTATCATGTAGAGAATGAAATGTAAGATTTTCAAATCATAAATTTGAAAATTTTATTGACGTGACTCTATTTTAACAATTTTTGGATAACGCTAAATAAACCAATGTTATTTAAATCAATTTTATATCTTATCTTATTTCTAAATGCTCAAGAAGATGTGAAAGCAATCACGAAAACTGAGAACGGAAAAGATTAGATAAAAAGAAATTTATCAGCATTGCACTATATTAGATACTTGTTTTTAATTAAAAAGAAAGCTATAGGTACGATTTTGTTTCGCGGTTGGTAATAATTAATAGTATGGAAAACTATTGCATAAAAACGATTTATACTTGGCTGGTTTCTTACAGCCTAATCCTTTTTTTTATTGGCGTGGTACAATCTAATTCTGTAATTACATATTATCCGACAAATAATTTTGAAAATAGAACAGTTTTTAAATGACGATCTGCTAGGTGATATATTTGGATCTTAATTGGATCATTGTGATTACTTTTATATTGTTGAGTGACGGATTTTTTTCATAACGTTTATATTTTTGAAGTTCCTTATCGTGCATTGACCGCAATATCTTTTGATAAATTTTATCTGTGATAAAAGAAAATTAGGTTAATATAACAGATAATAGTTATACTGCCTAGTATATTTTTTCGAATGACCTATTTGGTTTGAAGCGAGAGAAGTAAAAGAGTCGGCTGAGAGCGTGTCCGACACGCATTAACTCCGTAGCAATTCGGAGAAAGTACAAGTTAAATTAGTAAAAATTGGAAATAAAATTGGGCCCAAAATACCCATTCATTAACATTCATTAATTGTTTTTTTTGTTTTTAATTACCAATGCACGTGTGTCTAGACTAGGTGTAAAGACAACAAAATTAATCGACTGAGACATACGAACAGAGACGCTCAGACATTGTAAGAATCTTGGAATCTAGATGGATGGTAGTTAAAGGAAAATTATAAGATCTCGAGTAACCACTTGATTTGAGCACTTACACTACATTTCTGTCTTTTTAACTCCTAGCAATAACTCAGACATACTCCTACTAGTATATATTGCTGTATATACCTACCTATAGATATACCAAAAGCGAAGAGGATAAGAGATGGATTGGCGAACATTTGTTTGCCTTTTGCAAATTTTAGAAACGACTTCGACTACCTCCTCAGAATGCGGTCTCCTGCAATTGTTCCGTGGTCAAACATGACGAAATTGTACGTAGTGGGTTGCTATTTTTACCATGTAATCCTAAAACTATTTTTGAAAAATTGAACCCTTGTAAACATGTAGACCATATATATGTAGATATATTACCAACAGAGGCGATACTGCTCCCAGTGGACGCTGGAGCCTTCCAAGGAGACAGTAGCGGATCCAAAGAAAAATGACGGACGTTGAGGCAGTCAGAAGGTGTGATCAAATAAATAAATAAATAAATTAAATATTTCTTATTCATTCGGCGTTTATTTTTAAAATTTTAATAAAAGATTTTATTTTACATTTGGTTATCGTTTTATTGATTTCTGCTTTATGATTTTTAATAGATAATACATACATACATACATACATATCCTCACGCTGTATCCCTAACGGGGTAGTCAGAGAAGACGGAGCGCCAAGCGTCGCTTCCTCAAATCTCATCATTCACCTCACACATTTTTGCCTAGGTATGCGAGTGCTTTTGGCATTTCCGTCGGTTAACACTCTGGATATTTGATCTTCAAAAGTCAGCCTTGGTCTTCTTTGGTTTCATTCTTTTACCATGCACTTTCCCTCTGCAGATTTTCTTCATCAGTCTTTCATCACTCATTCTTTCTATGTGCTCGAACCATCTAAGCATTCCTATCTTAATTTTTAATTAATAACACTGTCGTGCAACCCTGTCATACTGCGTATCTCTACATTGCTTATCCTGTCCACAAGGGTAACACTGCACATATTTCTAAGAGATCGTATTTCTACTGCATTTATTATAGTATAATAATAACTAATAATACGATTAATAATGATAATATTCCAGACAATTACACAATTTATGAGATCCCACCACACAAGGAACTAGGAGAGCTTCAAGAAACACCCAGAGTTCAAGCCAATTTTGAAAGTTCGCTTCCTAAATTGACCTGAACGGCGATCGAACCTGGGGTCTTGGCTTGGAAGGCAGATGCTCTGCTACCAAGCTAACGGGCCAGTCAGTCTAGTACTACAATATCAATTGAAGAGGTCTTTTGATTCATCACCGCAATCAAATAACCTATGGGCCAAATGTCAACCATCATATTTATTTAAGTTCTCTAAAAAGAAAAACAGACAGGTCAGTCAGTCTCGTACTACAAATTCAATTGAAGGGGTCTTTTAATTCATCACCGCAGTCAAGAACCTATTGGTCAAATGTCAACCATCATATTTATTTAAATTCTCTAAAATGAAAAACAGACGGGTCAGTCAGTCTAGTTGACCAAAAAAGTCGCCAAAAACAATGTCAATTGAAGAGATCTTTTAATTCATCACCACAGTCGAATAACCTATTGATCAAATGTCAACCATCATATTCACTTAAGTTCTCTAAAAAGAATCACGGAACCGTTACAAGATCAGTCTGTTTGTAATAATAGACTTTTTCAGAAATTATATACTATACTTACAATGTTACCGTAACGTGCAAACATGAAGGAATGGTTATATATTTGTACTACATTGACATAGAAAGTCAGTGATAGGAGAAGCCACGGAAGATATATATACCTACCATACCTAGACGAAAGTGTTTGAGGAGAATGATGAGATTCGAAGAGGTGAAAGAAGTATGTAAGGATCCCGGTGCTTGGCGCTTCATCCTCTCTAACTAACCTGTTAGGAATACTGTGTAAGGATATACATATATGTCTATGATCATAGGATTAAAGAAGGAATAAATTAAGTTTTTAAGATATATTGACAATTCCATCCCCTCACTCTTCTCATTTTCAAAACTACTGTGCTTACAATTACAAAGGGGAATGTAGAGTCTTCCTAAAGCTTATAGGAAAAATATCAAAAGTCCAAGGTCTTAAAGATTTTCCCAAAAGTAAATTTAGAAAATGTAATAATAAAATTCATAAAATTGTCTTTTGTACGCAAGTCGAACTGGCACTTAAGGCGAGCATATCCTCTGAACCTATGGTAGAGGTATTTTTAACAATGTTTCGCAAATTATGATTTCAAATCTATAAAAAGTTTTTCTTGTTATTCCAGCCATTTGATACAAAATCTGTTTTAATTCATTGCATAAAAAAAATCTCTAACAGTTGTCTAATTTTTTATCTAAATATATATTATTATGTTTGGTTATATTTGGTTGTGAGTAATTCAAATATACCGAAAAAATTGTCATGGAACCCATTCCATGACAATTATCGGTACATTTCGACAATCCCAGTTTTTTAATTTTCTCTAAAATAACAAAACATTTTAAAAACACATTATTCTTCGTTCAAATGTTAAAGGCTCACAGTTTTGTAACGTTCTCTGATTCCAAATTTTATTATTGTATTTCTAGAATATCGACGTGGGTGGAACCAGAGAATGGAACGTAGGATACGTAGGGATATAATGAAAAGATGTACTGTCGCTAACTCCTATAATTCTCGACTGTCTCATCTTGTAACATTCAAAAAGACCCACTAAATCGCAAATTATTATTAATTAGCAACACTTTCAGAATGAGTGTAGCAATTCATCAACAATTATGATAATATATTTAATCACAAATATTAACAAAAACTTATATGTTTTTTTTACGAATCTCAACCCAATTTCTTCGCGTCTGCCTTACAAATCGTTCATTACCTGGAAATATCTGGCTTTAATTTTCTTTTCATACCACAGAATGACCATTGCACAAGCAGTCTACCTGATGATAAAGGGACTAAGGGCCATGGATATTTCCAATACCAAGGCTACCAAAGCACTTCAGATTGGTAATACGTTGGAGACATTTAGGACTAGGATATTATCTATTCTGACAGTTTCAGACAGCTGTTATAACTGTTGCCGGAACGCAACAGTGCAAACCTAGGACCAAGTCTCACAAGGGACGGAGCATTTGCTCTAAGAGCGTGTCCTTACGGTGTTCTTTTTTGGTAACCGAGTTTCTATGTTTTTACTAAGGTGCGTGACTAAGGAAGGTCATAGTACAATGATACACAGCAGAACATGATATATTTTTATTTTTGTGAATACTAATACCCAAACACTTAAGATTTACGACTATTTCGCAAATAATTATTTCATGACCGACCCATAAGTTGACACAAATTACACTGACAGTGCGAGGTTGCCATACTTACTATAGCTAACTGTTTTACGCGTGGTTACGCTCAATGCGACAGAAAGAGACGCGAAAATTCGTTTGACACCCGATGGTCAGGATGGCAACAGGATTGTGCTTAACTCCGCACGAAGACCTAACACCCGGAAATATATATTTATACCATAGATTTTGTAACTCCAGATGGCCTGTCCCGTAATACGAAGCGAGGAATATAAAATGTAGACGTGTGGGTGCTATTATCTAATTAGCGGCTAACCAGCTTAATTTATAAAATGTGTATCATTTATGTAAGGTGAGTCAACTTATCTGATTTACGTCACTATTGCTGCTCTGGCACGGCGTCTAGTGTTATTTATAGTCTATGTGTTATACATACAAAGTTACGTTTACTGAAAAAAGGGTACAAAAAATGTTGTCATTTGTTTTTAAAACATTTCAAGTGACCTATATATACTTAATAGGGAGGTAAATAAATAATCGAGTCGGTGTTGTTTTCTCATTCACAATTTAACCCTTTGAGATGCTGACCCTCCGAATATGACAGAACATGCAAAATCCATTGAACACAAAAACAGGATTGAACCGGTTAGGGGCGGAAAAAGAACCGGCCTAGGTGGGGCTACATTTTACACTTTTTTTGTGACTTTGGATGGACGAGAAAAATCGATTATAATAACTTCAATGTTTTATTGGTTATGAATAGAAATATACGAGTTATGTTTTTTGACTGTGCCTCAAGAGTCTGAATTTAGTTGGATACCATTAGGAGGTAATTGAAGACAAATTACATGACCTCGAGTAACTTTTGATCACTAACATTACATTCTGTCTCTTTCTAACTCCTGGACAACTCTCAAATACACCTACTAGTACATATAAAATTGATATAATATGTAATATAGAGATACCAACAACAAAAGATGAAAAGAGATGGAGGGGTTAAATTTCTCGACTTCAACACATCTCAGTTTGCGGTCTATTGTTTAAATATTGCTCTTTGCACTGCATTCATCTGCTTCTGTATCTGCGTTAATACATCTACCTTCCAAGTCGAGTATTACGATGATTACGGTTACGATTTCCGGTCAGACCAATTTAGAAAATGAACTTTTACAAATTGTCTTGTAGCGTGGATGTCAGTGGGTATTTTTATAATTTTCTGTTGAACGATTTTATCGTCACGATTATACCGTCCACAATACAATAGGCAAGCAAAATGCTTCCCTATAGTGTGGTGGAAAAAAACGCCTTTTCAACGTCAACAGCATGACGTTATTGCGTCTTCATAGAGCTGCATACATTTTGCTTCCCTGTAGTATCGTGGCAATAAAATCGTTTCACGGTGAATTATAATAGCGGCATTGAGTGCTACCCGGTTCATTCTGTAATATAGTAAAATGTTAGGGCTTAGTTTAGACAGTTTAGAGGTACACCATAAGTATAGTCTAGTAATTTATTTCTTTCAGATTTTCATGACCGAACCTGTGTTTAACATTTAGTAACACAGACTCCAAACCAATTTAAAAAAGTTTGTTGTCTTTTACTTGACTCATGCCCGATTTGACTAAAGTCCCCTTATACTTAACGAACTCTTGAAAAGGATAGGGATCCGCTAGCGATGATTTTCCGTTTCACGAAACGTTAGGAGCCCCTTTGAAGTTAAAAGACCACCTAAATTTAGAAACTCTATTTTCGAACCCATAACGCTATGTGACAGTTTTGTGTGTTAGTTGACAATATGGAGAATAATTTATTACATTATTTAGAAAGTTAGAAGTAAAACGATAATATCTCTTTATCGATAAACTTTTGGAAACGAGTAGTCATTATGGAAACAATAAAATGTTACATAACTATGTCTGACATTACTAGGGAACCGTTTAGATAGGTGAAAGCGAATGTTATCTGAGAGCTGGTTTAAAGGTCTTTTTAATCTAGGCGGTAGGTAGGACTAGGTAGCGTTGGTGTAAATCGGACATCAGAAACCCGTTGATTTAGAGACAAATATATTTAATCTTTACATCGTTGGGCTATTCTCACTATAGGATTTCAAGTTTTGTTTTTTTTTAGACGACTTTCTTCGTCAAGTGGACAAGTCTTCGTCCGCGTGGAAAGATGAGGTGAAAAGTTGTGTTTTATTACCTAACAGCTATTGCCGGTGACTTCGTTCGCGTAGTCTCTTATATACTTAATGAAATAATTCAGAAAACTTCGCGGACGTGCGCAGTACACCTTCAAAGTTTCATCACATTGGGATGAATCTGAATGGTATAGAAACGCATAGAGGACAAACATACAAAGAAACATTCATTTTTATATAATAACTAGCAAACCCGGCCCGTTTCACTGGGCGTTAGTTTTACTGTGCGTAAAAAACAAAAAAAAATCTACTGATCCAACCGCTACCAAACTTTACACGAACACCCGCTAGGGCAATCTGAAGATTCCCTGAAAATTTCATCGAAATCGGTCCAGCCGTTTCGGAGTCCATAAGGAACATACATACATACATACATACATCGCCTTTTATATATATAGAAGAAGAAGATAAGAAGAAGATTGTATTGTGAACTGCGCAAAATTTTTTCTATTTGAAATACTTTGTTATTTGGGTAAATGTAGAAGTGATTAAAAAAATTATATGCAATATCGATGAAGTTCTAACATCAGGTAAAACTGAGACTAAGAAACATTTTGGACGGAGCCATAATTAGTTGCCCCTCTTACCACCGAGTGTCAAACGAATTTTAGTATCTCTTTCTACCTCATTGAGTGTAACCATAAGTAAAACATTTAGCTATGGTAACTATGGCAACCTCGCACTGTCAGTGTAATTCATGTCAGCTTATGAGTCGGTCATGTAATAATGATTTGCAAAATACTCGTAAATCTTAAGTGTTTTGGCTTTGTATCCACAAAAGTAAGAATGTCATGTTCAACTGTGTATCATTGTACTGTGACCTTCCCTAGTCACGCCTATTAATTAAAATCTAGAAACTCGGTCAAAAGAAAGGTCAATTTAAGGGCACGCTCTAAGAACAAATGCTCCGTCCATCGTGAAACTTGGTCCGAGGGTAAAATTATGAAGTATTTTCATTAGGAATGTTAAATTGGAAATAATAATTATTATTGACGCTTTAGAAAAATGTACAGGGCGAGGTCGACTAGTGAAATTGAATAGCTCGTATGTTAGGAGGCGGGAATGTCACATACGCATTCGTGATTGTGAGGAGAGTGACGAAGTTAGAAAGTCAAAAAGTCGGGACAGTGTTTTTCGATATTCTGCCGTCTCTACCTACCCCATTAGGGATATAGTATGAATTATGTATGTTTATAGTTTTTTTATATTGTAATTAAATTGCTTTAATGATAACTAAATGAGTGATATTTAAGGTTCGAAAATATTTATATTTATTACGGTTTATGTTTCGTTTTTATTGGTTTTTTGCATCGATGTCGTTATTACATCATTAAATACTTTATGTAAATAAAATATTATATGTGTATATGTAGATATATATAAATTATTTATTATAAATAAGGGAAAATGAAACATATATATTGGGTACGGTTCCAGCTTCCCTTTAAAGTTGAGAACTGACTTGCTTGGTATTTATATTACAGACGTAAACAAAAGTTCCCAAGGAGTAAGTGCAACTTACAAATCCAAATTGAATTTTTATTACGTAGGAATCAAATTTATTAAGTGAAGTTTTATCGTTACTTTAATAACAATCTTTTATTTTTATTTTCTGATAAACAATCGGTCATTGATATGTTTTTAAAATGTAGGTCACTTTTGTTTTGCGTGTAAATGTTAAACAAAAACTTACATTTTTCTTTATTACGTGAACACAATGAAATAAATGTATTTTGCTTCGACTATGCCTTTTTAAAAAAAACTTTGATGCTACAAAAACAAGTGAAGCTTAATTGATTTAGTTTTAAATATGTTATGTGTAGATTATAAAACTCATGTTATATATGGCTAGAACAACTCTTCGAAATGAACGTTTGGTGGCCGGTACCTTCACAAGCCTGCCTTGTACGCCAAACCATTCGCTTGCGCTTACAAAATTCAGTTTGTGCTGCAGAACGCAAGCGCGCGGCCGCACTTCGCGCCCAAACTTTCAAATTCGGAACGCAACTCGCAAAATTTTCGTAAAATAATAAATATATTTGACATTTGTGTTTACTTTTTTCTCACCGGCGCCAGTGCGTTTTGGACATTGTGTTAGTGACCTCTTTGGATTGTAACAAATGCTCTCTGGATGTGAGTAACAAATTATAATTATCATTTTGAGATTGTTCGTCCGTTGTACTTTGCGTTATTAACTATAAATCATTCATCGACATTATCAGATCTGTTTCGCCATAATTATGCTGTAACAATTCATTAAAACTGAAAGCATTTCTTTATGTAGATTTCTCCATTCATGGTTGCTGCATTACTTACAGGAAAACACAGGATCTAAACGTTTGCGCTCTAAAAATTGTAAGCTTAAAATTTTAAGGTACAGTTTCCAAAATTTTTTTAAGGGCATTTTTTTGTATCAATAATAATTATATGAATTTCTGTAAATTTTTTCTCATTTAGTATAACCGTGAAGGCCCGTATAATAATCACCCGTATACCAATTATCTATCACGAAACTTGCAATTTATCAAGGCCTTTAGTTGCATGAGATCTCGTATTGCATACTGTGCGAACGAGACGACAATACGCAGTGACCTTGCGATAGAACGAGACGGGGGATATTAGGAAACTCTTGGGAAATATCATTTTTCTCTTTCGGGGCTGAAGGGCATTTTTTAACTTATTTGTTTTTAAAGATAATAGTTATCTTATTTTTTGTTTGGTTCTTTTCTGGGTCGATGTTAAAAGGATTGTATTTTGTTTGACAATAATAAAAATAACTTATTCTCAAACTATTTAAGTCAGAACTCTCTGGCAGTGTTAGCTTTAGTTTGCAAAATCATTTATAGCTTTAAGATTTGTTCACGTAGGTTGTCAGCGCAGATTTCATTAATATCTGTCCAATAGTTTTTACACAGACGAAACGTTTATATGGTAACACTGCTCTATAATATTATTAATTAGATATGGCTATTGTTTTTGTAGCCTAGTACGCAAAAAGTTGTTTTGTAATAATATATTTAATAAATTAATACTATGCAAAAAAGTTGTGTTTGCATATGGCGAGAGACTTTTTTAAATTTTATTGTATTATAAGTAAAAAAAAATTAATAAATGAATATTTTACGAAGATTGTAAATATGTTAAATAATTCGAAATACGTAATTAATACTTTATAGAGAAAAAAGTATTACGTCACCAGTTAATGTGGAGTTTCTTACGCCGCTTTCCAACACAACACACTTTCGAAGGCTTTAACAACCAGACTACAAAAGTCACTTATACGATTAATTGTGCATAATTTGACTTTGAATTCCGATTCTATATATGCACTAGCTGTTGTATGCGACTTCGTCCACGTGGCAAAAAAAATAGTCTATGCCCTTCCTCGAGGCTTAATCTATCTTCATTCTCGTTCTAGCGATTAGCTGTGAAAACGTAACAGATAAACAGACAGACACTTTCGCATTTATAATATTAGATATAGCCAGGCGCGGTCGAAGACAAAGACTCGGGGGGAGGTTACACTGAAATAAATAAGTCGAGCAAATGAAAAACTATTGCACAAAAATTTATGAGAATTTAAACACTAATTTGTCGATTTGACTTGTACGATTTTGGAGGGCTCCACTGGATATAGCTATAACCCGCGACTTGACCGGAGATTGATGGTGCTGTAAGTAACGTCATATAATTGTGATTCCAATTGTTTTTAAATTTCTATGTATGTTTCATACAAAGTTCAACCTACCCTCTATTCCTCCATAAAAAGTTAATTTCCAAAAATCCTATCTAACCGATCCCCTACATTACACTAACTATCATCAAACCAAATTTCAAGACACTAGCTTTAGTACCTACATCTTGAGATTTCGTGATTAATCAGTTAGTAAGTGACTGGTATTTACTTTCATATATAAAGATAGATTTACTTACAAAACTTTTCAACAATAGCAGGTTCATAGTAGCGACTCTTATCGAGAACATTCGGTACATTCTAACCAAAATTTTTCGTCCTCTAAACAAGTGATCAGTGTATCGCTGACTTAATTCTTTTCTGGGTATTTTCTTATAAAATCTTTCTTAGTAAAAAAAAAAGATTATTTCACCTATATATTTCTCGAGTTTTAGTTAATAACTGTTTCTTAATTTTTAATTAGTTTTTTGAAGGCCGTTTTTTTCTTAGGAGAAGCTTAACTGTATATTTTATTCTTTTTCCGTTACCCGCCCGCTTCGCTAGGCGTAATTGAAAATTTTGTAACTATGTAGATTTTGTTTGAAAAATGGTGAAGAGTCTATGGAATTCAAAAAATTAACCATCTACAAACGATTGCGCGTCGAATAGTCACAATACCATACCGATATATTCAGCAGTTTTCACGTGATTGCATGACAAAGAAAACCATTTTTACAGACATATAGATACATAGATTACTTTTACTCACATATTGTTCCATTTTTAAATAAAATTACATTAAAAACAAAATGATGACTTCTTATAATTTAATTAATTGCAATAAGTCTGTATGTTAATTGAGTGAAATAAATTTAAAATTTAATTTAAATATGTAATACTTCAAACAGTTATACAAATCGTGTGATCTCAAAAAGCACCGGGCTTCTATTATGTGAACAACAGAGTGGGGGAGCACTCCGTAACACACAGACCCAAAACCAATTAGAAAAATTCGTTTTTTAAATCGACCTGACTGCAGTCGAACCCAGCACCCTGGCTGGGAAGCGAGATGCTCTGCTGCCACTACGCCAATGAACCAGTCGATATATTTTACAATTAGAAGATTAGACGTGTGTCTGTCAGTCGCTTCGTAGAGCTCGAACAGTTGAACAAAGAAAGATTTGAAAGCGGGTTTTTAATTGTAATTTTTGAGAAAGTTCTATATCTAGTTCTATTCTATTGACGATTACCGATTTTTGGTTGAAATCGGTCTAGCTATTCTTATCTTCAACTTTTAATACTAGTAAAAGCATCTCATACGTAATATTGCAAATAAAAAGCAACTAAAAAGTCAATAAAAGATTGGCTACAAATGAAAATTCCCATTGTTTTTTTGTGTGTTTGTTGAAAACATGAGAACTTACTTAGTGGCCTCCAATGCCGTCTTCATCGTTGTTATTAGACCGCTTATTTCAGAAGATTTTGCTTTAGGTGTATTAATGATGTAACAGATGTATAATATAAGGATGACTTAATAATAGTAATTAAAATATTCAGTCAAGTGTGAGTTGGACTCGCATACAGAAGGTTCCCCACGATTTATAAAATGTATTTCTAAACTGTTTTCTTAATATCTCAAGACCTAAGATTTTCCTATTTTTTGTAAACTTTAGATAATACTTTACATTTCCTGAATTTTTTAAAATTGTAGATAGGTACAATGTACACACAGATAGACAGACGTAAGTACGTTTTTAGGATTCCGTAGCCAAATGGTAAAATACGGAAACTTTATAATTTCGTCCTGTCCGTCTGTCAATTTTTCCGTCTGTCTGTTACAACCATTTTACTCGTAGATTATTGGGCCTATATATGTAATTTGGAAAGTATGCGTATTGTATAAACTGGTTATAAAATGGTGTAATGAAAAAAAAAGATTATTTCATAACACATGCATAAAGATCATTACTGAAATGTAAAAAAAAAACAAATAAATGTTACCTACGGAGGTTACCTTTAAATATAGAATGTAATAAATGTAGGGTGTGGTACTCCGTTCCTAGAGGGATGAAAAAAATTCCCGAGTACATAATCGTATGGGATATCTTTAGATAGGTCTTCAATAATCAATAGCTCCTTCAAACTTTTTAATTATGGTGTGGAAAATTCTGTAAAAAATTAAAATGAAACTTAAAAACCACTTTCAATTAAAATCGATTCGAATGAGATTTGCTGTTTAGTTTATGAAATCTGGGATATTTTCGGTTAGACGCTCAGCGACTTCAAAAATAACTGACTTTTTTATTGTCATCGATAAACGATAAAAATACAAACTTATTTTGGTTTCTCGAAAGTCGCCGCTTGCTACTTGAACTCTGTTTGAAAGCTATGCATGATCTTGACCAGTTTTCATACTTTGGAAAAAACATCAAAAATATTTGAACATTGTAAATTGTAATGTGAATTTTCGTAATTTTTATCTACTCTCTACCTAAAATTCCAAAACCACTAATCGACGCTTATTTCGCCTCTTAACGAAGCATCCTCAGGATATTCCAGAGGTAAAATTCGGTCAGCTAACTAGCACAGAATCATCCTGAACTGACTCATTCAACATCATCAACTGACTCATTGTTTCATCTCTTAACGAAGCATTCTCAGGCTATTCCAGAGATCAGACTCAATCAGCTAACCAGCACCGAATTATCGTCAACGGACTCATTCAACATCATCAACTGACTCATTGTTTCATCTCTTAACGAAGCATTCTCAGGCTATTCCAGAGATCAGACTCAATCAGCTAACCAGCACCGAATTATCGTCAACGGACTCATTCAACATCATTAACTGACTCATTGTTTCATATCTTAACGAAGCATTCTCAGGCTATTCCAGAGATCAGACTCAATCAGCTAACCAGCACCGAATTATCGTCAACGGACTCATTCAACATCATTAACTGACTCATTGTTTCATATCTTAACGAAGCATTCTCAGGCTATTCCAGAGATCAGACTCAATCAGCTAACCAGCACCGAATCATCGTCAACGGATTCATTCAACATCATCAACTGACTCATTGTTTTACCTCTTATTGAAGCATCCTCAGAATATTCCACAAATCGGACTCGATCAGCTAACCAGCACCGAATCTTCGTTAACGGACTCATTTAACATCATCAACTGACTCATTGTTTCACCTCATAATGAAGCATCTTCAGGATATTCTAGGGATTAGATTCGGTCAGCTAATCACCACCGAATCTTCGTCAACGGACTCATTTAACATCATCAACTGACTCATTGTTTCACCTCATAATTAAGCATCTTTAGGATATTCCAGGGATAAGATTCGGTCAGTTAATCACCACCGAATCATCGTCAACTGTCTCATTCAACATCATCAACTGACTCATCATTTCATCTCTTATCGAAGCATCCTTAGGATATTCCAGAGATCATATTCGGTCAGCTGATCAGCACCGAATCATCGTCAACTGACTCATCCAACATTTTCAACTGACTCTTGGTTTCACCTCTTAACGAAGCATCCTCAGGATATTCCAGAGCAAGTCTCAATCAGCTAACCAGCAGCGAATATGCTCTGTAATCTCTGGAATATCCTACAGATGCTTCGTTAGGAGGCGAAACACGTGTCGATTAGGTTTTGGAATTTTTGGCGAAAGACGGCTAAAAATTATAAGAATAGGCTAGATGGCCGCTTTTAGATGTGGTATATTTTATACATTGTATTAAAATAATTAAACACTGAATACGATTGAGAAAAAAGTAATTGACATTCATTTACAGAAACTGAGTTATGAGGTTTTAAGCTTCTGTAGTGGGAACAGAGTGGAAATAACCTAGAGGGAGATAGCATTACATAGCTGTTGCGCATTAAGTCACAATGACATCGCACAGCGCTAGGAGTGACAAAGGCATTTATTTCCACTACTAAAGTTTAAAAGCGAATAACTCAAGTTATATAAACTTTTAAACTTTCGCGTTACGTTATAAAATATCTAAAACGGGACATTTAATGTGAGCAAACTTAACACGAGCGATTCGAGGTAAGCAAACTTTGTTTGCTTGAATCCACGGCTGATGCAACTCGGTCGAAACGTCAAGCCAGAATAAATGGTAGTCGCGTTAAACTCGGTTTTTGAATTTCGAATATTTTTTCGTTTTGTTAATGATTACTAAACCTATCTTTTAACTACGTCTAGAAATAGTCATCTAGGCTATTCATTACATGAAATGGATTTCCACAAAATTACACCTGAGTCTGTTAAATACATCGTAACGTAAAGTATTTAAAAAATATATACAATAAAAATGTGTCATGTTTGTTATATATTAAATGCTATCTTCTGTTAGTTATTTACTTATCTACTAATAGAGATTTGTTAGATAAAATTGCAGTAAACACTGCTGTACAGTCATTGATAAAAACACAAAGGTAGACACGGCACAAACGTCTTGCGAATTGCAACTAGTCAAATAAGTTACATTTTTTGGCTGTCCTTGGCGAGGTCCTTACTCGTTAGCTGATAGGGTGCCCAAAATTGCATTGGCTCTTTGAATTGCCGAACTAAATTGCTGACAGGAAAGTTGTCAGCCTGTCGATGTCAATTTCGTGAATCTTCGACCACTTAATCATCATATCTATAAGTATTTAGCGTGTCTAGCGTGAGCACGGATATCAAAAAAATCATTACGTACAATTTCCACAGGCGTATTCGCATCTAACGGACGTTAGCGTAGCGTATTCACGCGAATACGCTTGATATTTTGTATATCTGTAATGGTACGATCTGGACACGCTACGTGTATGTAGATATGAAATCTCCTTAAACAGTTCGTCGATAAGTCTAGAATTTACTTTTTATCATCAATCGACAGCTTAGTTTTCGCTAAAAATAGATTTAGCTGACGGAAATGTCAAATACACTCGCATGCCTGGGCGAAAATGTGTGAAGAGAATGATGATGAATGATGAGAATGAAATTTGAGGTAGCGAAAGAAGTATGTGAAGACCGCAACGCTTGGCGCTCCATCCTGTCTGACTACCCCGTTAGGGATACAGCGTGGAGATATGTAGTTGCGTATGTAATAATCAAAATTAATGTTAATTTGTTTTCATTCACTCATTCTCGTAGCTTCGATTTCGGTTGTAGTTCGGTAGGTTTTCTATCAAAAACAAAACGAAGCTGAAACTCCATTTTTGAACTAAAATTTCACGAAATCGAAAGTTCGTCAGATACTAGTTGTCTTGCTCTGGCTACAGACTATTGCTTCGTTCTGTCTCTTTGGTTGTTAACGTATGATAAAAAACGTAGCGGTGTGCGAGTGTCGAATATCTGTGTTGTATCCAAGAATCTCTTAATCGTACTGGATATTGGATTACTAACAAACTTTTGAACCTAGAAAATATGATCTTGAGGCTCTTTACGTAGGTATGAGCTTTGGTATGGGTTTATCTCACTCTGTTGTCGACAAGTAACCATGGTAACGAACTGTTCTTTGTTGCTTGTATCTGATGTATCACTTCATTTCACAAATGTTCTGTGTACCGTATCTCTATATTTTAATTTACGTCAATGATTATAATTTTGGAATTTATAACACAGCTCGCTGTTCCCGACCGCTCGTTGCTGTGGCGCGCGTTGAACAAACGAACATTTATATTTTTATTTATATAGAGGGTTAAAAATACTAATAATCTCTTAGTATTTTGTATTAAACATTATCCCCAATAACTTTTGTTTTATGACTCAAAAATTTTAAATACATTGAATGCTTCTGAAAATGGCATCTACTCTACCCAACCGCTAAAGCGGCACACGCACAGCGCGGCGCTAAGGTCCGGTGCGCTTGCACTGCACCATTGGAAATACGTATAGAGTAATTACATTTCAGACAGTACAACAAAACTTAACAAATATTTTTTGAGGAACGTTTTGAAAAAAGTCGTAGAACAAAAGTTATTAGGTATGTTGACAGGAATTTTGCACTTTGGAGGTTATTAGTACTTTTAAATTAACCCTGTAGAGTGTAGACTATTGTCGAATGACGACTTCGATGGCCCACTGGTTTAGGTATTATGTCTAAACGTGGAAGGCTCGATTCCCAGCCCGGTTAATTTAGCAAACGAACTTTTCTAGATTGCCCCGGGTCTGGGTGAATTGGGAGACGCCCCTAGAAGTCGTTTGGTTCTCATAGCACAAAGAATACTGTAGTTTGTGACCAGATGAACGTGTGTTTTGTTTGGTGCATGTATTATCATTATTATTTTATTATTATAAATATTAGTATATAATAACATGGCTGTATTCGAATGCAACGTTGTTTCAAAATTCCAAGTCTATAGACCGAAAATTTTTTGAGTTTTGCGACCGTGAATACATGGAAGTTGAATTTTTAATATGTACATTGTACAGTGAAACCTGGTTAAGTGGGTCCTGGATATGTGGGAAATCTCTGTTATTGATAATTACAATGAGGTCCCGACACTTTTGCATTGAAATCCGCTGTTACTGGGAATTTTCAAACCTTGTTAACTGAGATTAGATTTCATAGTTGGGACTTCGTAGCTCAATAACCCGTATAAGTGAGACAATTTATCAGGTTTAGACAAGTTATGACACGCTTGTTTACAAACAGTCTAATTTCCTCCATACTTGCTTTGTTAATCATAGTGGGACTCTATAAATAAGACAACTGTCATGTTAACCTGCCTATTTGAGAAACTGGGTACATGAAAAGCCTCTGTAAGTGATAAAAAATTCTAGGTTCTGTAAGTGATAAAAAATTCTATAGATTAACAAAGATATTATGAAAACAAACCACTTCGTTTCAGACTAACAATTACCCGCGATTTGGTCCACGTGGAATTTGATTAACACTCATTTTTAGGGTTTCGTACCTCAAAAGGAAAAAACGAAACACTTATGGGATCCCTTCGATGTCGGTATGTCTGTCTGTCTGTCAAGACTCTTTTTCTCAGAAACGTGTGGAGGTACCAACATGAAATTAATATCAATTACTTATGTATGCGGTTCCTTGGAGCTGTAAAAGAATCAAGCTTCTAAATAAACGCAATCAAAAAATATGGCTTATGCCATATATTTTGAAACTCACATTTAAATCAAAATCTATAGGGTACATCCCATTGGGCTAGAATCATTAAATTTGGCAAGAAGCAAGGTCTCACAGTACAAGTAAAGGCAAAAATCCGAAAAAAGTTAATTTGTAGTTATTTGCATTTACATACTTGCATCTGGATAGTATGGGAGAACGTGTCTTTCAATTGCATAGTTAAGTTATATGTTAAGGTAAATACATAATACTGTACATTGTATGATGGTACGGAACCCTCAGTACGCCGGTATGCGGTACGACTCACACTTGGTCGTTTTTTTTTAAATTACACACATACATAGATATCCTCACACTGTTTCCCTAACGGGGTAGTCAGAGAGGACGGAGCGCCAAGCGTTGCGGTTCTTACATACTTCTTTCGCTTCCTCAAATCTCATCATTCTCCTCACACATTTTCGCGTAGGTATGCGAGGGCTTTTGACATTTCCATCCGCTAACACTCTGTATTCTGTTTTTAAATTACAGTCAAACAATATTTTAAGTTAGATATTTCAGCTGAAACTTTTAAATTAGGTAATATATTCGTACATAGCTTCACGATGTTATCCATTCAGAGGGGAGATGGAAAAGCGAAACCATTCAGCAATTGACTGCTAACATTGTCGTTAGCAGTGTCTTATAAATTCTATACAATACATACATACAAACATATCTTCACGCTGTATCTCTAACGGGGTAGTATTAATTTTAACGACAATATTCTGTTAATTTGTAATGTTTACTGTACTGTACTGTATAATTGTTTACGGTTGAAGATATATTCATTCAAAAATTGTTTGCAACTTTTGTAATGTATATACATATAACATCTATTTTTCCACTTTTATTGTTTTTTGTATTATACAAATTAATTTTGTAATACAAGGTTATACTATTAATTCGTTTTGTAATAATTTTCAAGGTGAGTTTTAAGAACTGAAAAGTATTTGAGTAAATATAATAAAAAAGTACTTAACTCTTAAGTAGCAGACGGAGTTTTTGACGCTAACGAAAAAAGCCAAAATTTTGTCTATAACTATTCTTTGTCTATTTAAAGTACATTTAAAATAGAATACAATTTTTCAAATATCTAGTTCATGATAATAGTTATTCGAAGTTCTCAAACTCGAATATGATTAAACAGGACGTCACCCCTTTGCATCGCTGGGCGTAAATGAAAATTTTGTACCTATAGTGGATTTTTGTTTGAAAAATGGTGAAGGGTCTATTGAATTAAATAAATAAATAGCCTAAAACCATCTACAGACAATTCCGCGTCGAATGGTCATAGTCCCAAACCGATACGTTCAGTAGTTTTCATTTGATTGCATGACAAAGAAAACCATTTTCATTATATGTATGTATATATATATTATAGAAAATAGTAGAAGATAACAAACTGCAAACAATTATTCCAAAATTGTGTGACCCAAAAACTAGGCACTAGATTTGAATTATAGGTAGAAATACAACGAACTGGGGGAGCGCACACAATAACACCCAGATTCCGAATTAATTTAGAAAGTCCATCCAGTGTTTCATTTTTCAAATTTCAGAACGAAACAATAGAAATTATCAATAAATACTTTACAGTTAGTAGTGCCCCGCCATATTAAAAAGTAGATAAAAGAGATATTTTATAGGCGATAGCATCACTATTTAAAAAAATACACGGAGTGCATGGTACTTTATAGATAATAGAATAACAATTTTGGTGCGTCTTTCTATTTTGTCTGCAAATACAATATACGTCTATAGGATTCGCGTGATACAAGGTCAAGTATAGGCCGTACAGATTAATTGATAATAATTACCCTTTTATATTCAAGATTTCATTGTTATGTACAAGTATGTTACTAGAAAATCGTTAGAAGCGTTATTAGCTGAAAAAATTACAATTAGGTATGTTGTAACATGTACGAAATATTTTACGCATATTTTTAAAATTTGAATATTAGTGAGAATATTTTAATTTTTATCGAATAGTATTGGCCAGTTTGATTTACTTTTAATTTCATACAGCCAGTAACATTAATACGTACTATGTATTGTAATCACTTTTCATAATAATAATTATGCTATAAGCGGGCTAGGTGCTTAAGCTCTAGGCAGGATATAGAAATGAACCATTACGGTTAACCTATCTTCTTTCTTATATTCTATATATTCAGACAATGTTAGGTAATTTTTGTCTCACTAGATATATTGAAAATCTAATTAAGGCAACATCAATTTCTCTTTCTAATATTAGCATGTTTTCTATTCCTAAATAAATAATTTTCGACGTAATGGAGCTCCCGTAAACGCGAAGCACGTCCCGAAAAAGTGAGCAGTTCTTCCCAGCACCTTTGCAATATTATGAAGTACGGACCACAGGCACCGCCATTGTCCTCGGGGTTGTCTCCTGTTGCTCGCGACCCTGAAGGGTCCCTTAAGGCTAGGGCTGCAGGAATGGTCAAACTAAACCTAATCAAATATGTTTTTTTAAAGCTTGGATATCTGCCAAAAATCTGATCATTGACTATCTTTTTGGCTAAACACGGTCACGTATAAGTACCTACTGAAATTATAAATAAATAGCATACAAAGTAACTGAAAAATTATGTTTCAGTGTGAAGGTGACATTTGACTTTTAGATAGACCCGGGTTCGATTCAACTAGTAGAATTCAGATTTTTTTTAATTTGACTAATTTTCATGATGAATCAGAAATAAAATAGTTAAAAAACGAAATATTTCGTGATTTTATTAAATAGAAAATTCCGCTGAATGTTAATATTGCTGTTATTTTTTAGTTGTACTTACTCAAGACACATTTTTTACTCTACTCAAATTTGAATAAATAGACTGACTTTATTTTGTGATCGGGCAGCCGAGCTATTGGGAATGCAACGAAATTCGATATTCAAACTCTCCCACCGGATGTCTAGCTATGCTATTTTTTAAACTGATTCTTACATCCGGCTTTTGCTTTTAGCATATCTCATATAATGGTTAATAATAATTATGGCATCGATCAAGCGGACTCTCGCTCACTTTCACATGAGATTTTGGCAGTTGTGACTTTCACTTGACACGGGCGTGGGCCAAAGTCTAAGCTGTACAGTGAAGTAAACGCCAGCTCATTGTTTACGTGTTTAATACAAACTCTGTTATTTAAAAACGCTGGCTGGTTTTTGTCATTTTTTCCTTTTTAGGGTTTCGCAACCTTAAAGGAGAAACGGGGTTCTTATGTATAAGACCACTTCTTCGTCCGTCCATGCGTGTATCCGTCTTTTACAGACAAATTTAGCAGAAACACATAATTACACAATGTATAAATTTGAAATTATGTACAGTGATACATTTTATTGACTCACACATACACACACATGTACATATGTATATATAGTTAACATTTTAAAATATTAATTGGAGTTTAAATTAAGGGCAGAATGGGTAGTCGAACTAACTTGTCTATTTCCCTCCCGTTTGTCTAGAGCTATTGGACTACAACTTAAAAAATTTCGGGTAAGATTAAGCCGTACCTATAAAGCTAACAGGAAAAACATAAGGAAAATTCTAGGTCTTACAGATTTTCAAAACTCAAATTCAGAAATTTAGCATTTCATGAACTTGGCCGATTTTTTTAATGTAGAGAAAACATTTTTTTTAATATTTTCCATTTATAAATACATCAAATTGCAAATATCGATATAAGTATCGATACTATCCATAGTTCTCATAGATAATTCTAGACAACACTGCATGACACTTGTTCGCGAGTTCTATAAGTGCATTTTATACATTTGCTTCGCTAGTCTAAGCCTACAATTTCCTGCGTTTAGCTCCTATAAGTTACAAGCGAAGAAACAAAAATTACGTTGCTGTTAATTTACGTCAAAATTATTTAAAAAAATTGCCTTTTTGAGGTAATCTTAAGTATTATTATTAGACTAGTGTTAATCAAATTACTAACACTTGAATCGAAGTTTATTATAATGTTCTAGGTTTAATTTGATTGCAAAAAAAAGTTAATTTTATGAAATATCTTGTTCAAGTTTTGAAAAAAGTAAATAATGATCGCTACAGTCTATGACACAGTCCCTGGTCGTCAAAATGCTGGTGGTATGGTTGTGCCTGTGTTTGTCTGCGTAGACGCAGAGGTGTGCGCGCCGCGTAACGTAATCTTGCGTAATGCGACTGTCGCCTGCGCCTGCGCACTGCACGCGTATCGTTGAATGTTGATTAATATTTCGGGGAATTTTGCTTTTTGCGTTCTCTAGAATGTAGATCTTTGTACCGTATTTATGTATTTAAATAAGAACTGATTCACATTATGAATATAAAACACGTTCTTTATAATGAAAGTATCCACGCCGTATAACATATTTTAACATATACATACGTAGCATTTAGTTTGGTAATTCACATGTTATCTTTATTAACAATACCTCTTAAGTTTGAACCATCAATGGTTAAAAAAAGTTCACACTTTTTAACCATTGCTAGAAGAAAAAATATGGCTCTCGTTTTACACTTTTTTCTAATTTCTAGGAACACCTATCTATAGAAATCAATCCATTGAGCCCAGACACAAGACGACGAGACGAATCGTTATTTAGTTAAGAATTAAAACCTGACACACATAAATATAAAATTAAATTGAGTCGTAAGAATTAGATAGTTTTGATGTGGACAGAGAATCATAGTGCAAAAAATCTTATTGCTGATCTTTAGGAAAGTGTTAATTAATGTCACTATCTACTGTTGTTTTGTTTAAAAAAAACATTTAAAAAATTTGTATGAGATTTGACGTTAGCTGTAAAAAATATAACACGTAACTTAATTTCCTAATTAAATCAGTTCCATATAATGTAACCTTTGTGACTGTTTAAAAATATTTATTTCACGTGAGTTAGCGATGGTAAGAGAAACTGTTCATAATTAAATGAGTTTTAAAGTTACGTTTATTCATACACCGACCTGATTTCAAGTGTCAACGCTTCATGTTATCACGAGAGAAAAACGTTGCTATCAAATAGAGATCGATCGATAATTACATTTTGTAATACTGCTCTATAAATAGACCACTGGGGAGCTAGTATTGTTTCGCAATATATTAATGGATTAAACTCACTGAAATATAAGTTTAAAAATAAATTAGTAATATTATAACAAACAGCAAATAAAAATTTCAATTAGAACACGAACGCGACTTTTAAAACATTTAAATTGAACGCATTATACATTCAAATTGGTCGCGTTCGAAAAAAATAACGAGCGAATGGTACACTCGCATTCTTCCACATAAAATTACAACACTTAATAACAATTCTCAACAAAAGGAGCCACGACAAAAACACCCACCGTTTTACATGTATACAAAGTAACTATGCGAGTGAGAGAAACATCAAAGCGAATGACATAATAGAGGGCTGACGCCTCATATATCTACATGTTGCCTCAGTAGCCACAAAGCAGCTTTTCCGTATGCCTTATACACAGCACAGCATGAAAAGTAGTGTTTCAGTTGGGATACCTTACTGGCCACGCGGGATCGATTTCAAGCATGCGCAGTCTCGAGCCACATTTCCGACCCAACCCCTTCCATTGGAACTGAAGCTGAAACCCCCCACTACACTGCAATTGCACTTCAGTGCATGCGAGAGCGTCACTAAAAGAAAAACGCTAAAAATAGAACGCAATAACGTTTTAAAAAAATAAAATAAATAAAATTCTTTTATTAAAACGTGTATCGTACCAGTATCGTTTTTAAGAAGTTTCAAAGTTTAACGTTCGCGTGAAGTGTTAATAAAATGGTCTCATCGGGCGCGTGTGCTAGACTCGTGGCCGGCTTGGCGACGTTGGTGTTCTAGTTACAAAAAGTAAAGAACTGGCCGGTTACAAGGGGCAGATAGAACAACTCGACGATTAAACGAACTATGAAGAGGAAAAAAAGGATTTTTGGAACGTTACTCAAAAAAAATTATCACGATCACAAAAAGACATAACTTTTTTTATGAACGGCACTTTGACAATATCAATACTTTTTCTGAATGCATTTAACATTATCACAGTTTAATAATATTTATACTAAATTATATAATCACAAATAGTTTTACAATAATTATCAAATATATATATCACAAATAATAGCTGTTAAAATCCCGCCATTATAGCTTCCCAAAGCAAAGGAACCCAAAACCTTAAGATCGAAATTTTAGACTGATATTAAATCCGAATAATGTAGATAAAAATTATAGCGTATTTACATTAGTTGAGAATTTGAGAAAGTTTATATATAGAAATGAAATATTAAAATATTGAAAAATAAAAAATATTTATAAAGAAATGCAATAAATGATACAAATTTAACCGGGGATCAGAACGTAGCCTTAAGTTATTTTGTACGACGGACGAACAATTTTGACATTTACTATATACAGTGCGTTACGACAATGGATGCGGTATAGTGAATGCTATGGATAAGTTGTTGTGATCGTGTCGGTCCCGTTTGGGACACAAGATGTTGAACATGTTTGATATGTGGAATACAGTAAGCACGAAGCTGGAAGCGCAGAGTAACGTACAACAGAGCCAGCAACCACACACCTCAGGTGGGAGCATTAAAGGTAATTTCCAGTTATTACCGATTCGGTAACGATTTGGGACTGACTTGCGACATTCCTAACAAATTAAACCGTTAATCTTAACACAATTTTACTGGCAAATTATCTTGTGACTGCCTACATCTTATTTTTTTAATTAAAACCTAAGCAAAATGTGATAAATCATTGCTATTTCGAATGTAATATAATATGTATGTATATTAAAATTTTTAATATAAAATATAATTAAAACTGACAGCTCCAAACATAACTTTCTAAAATACTTTTTACTCGAATTTCGAATAAAGAAAGTCAGTTTAAGTTTTGGTTTTATTATATATACCTGCTGTGTATATGTACAAGAAACGACCAAAGCTCTTTTAACTTGTGAAAAAACAAGAGATTTGCTAAACGAGCATTTGACAAAGAACATTTTAATATAATTTATGTTTTTTAATTTTTTTACTGATCGTAAAATTGCGTTTTTAATTTTTTGTACACTTTTTTAAATCAGAAATAATCTTAAACTTTTTGTTGTAAGTTAGTTCCAAATGTTCCAAATCGACGAATAGGCGGGTTAAAAGATAGAAAGCCGTGTCTTTTACAATGTTACAAGCACATTGGAATATAAAAATCGAAAAAATATTTTAAATTTTGGGTATTAAGGGTTTGCACATTTATGTTACGCAAATGATATTTTCGCATATCACGATGCACATTAATAATGTTTTTTTGCTGTTTTGTTGCTATATTATCGTTGTTAAAATTATTGCTTTATTTATCCTATGGTAAAAGAGATTCTTTTATTACTTTTTTGTCCTATTGGGTCTTTTCTTAGGATTTTTAACGTGTTTTTTTAAAACACGATACATAACGTTATTAACACCTGATATTTAAAAAAACCATTCGCTTTCTTATATTTCGTCAAAGAGGTATAATTACATGTAATTTTTTAAACGCTTTATGATTTTCGCCATTTTTAAGCTTTATGAGATTTAGGTCTTGTAACCTTATTTGTATTTTTTAAAATAATAGCTTAACTGCCTGATTCATTATCGCAGAAGTAGCAGCCAGGAAGAACTTTGTTCTTTTTGTAATGTAATCTTCCGCTAAGAATTTTTTTGGAAAATCATTCTTTAAAGGGGCGGAAATGTCAAAAGCACTCGCATAACTAGGCGAAAATGTGTGAGGAGAATAATGAGATTTGAGAAAACGAAAGAAGTATGTAAGGACCGCGACGCTTGGCGCTCCGTCCTTTCTGACTACCCCGTTAGGGATACAACGTGAAGATATGTATGTATGTCAAGGCGCAGAAGGTGTGTAAAAACTGTTGAATGGAGATTGAAATCCTCCGTGTTTACGTACGGATCAAACCAGTTTATTAGAAATATAATGAATAATAAGTAATTAAAAAAAATTTATTGCTTTGTGATTAACTTATAAGGAGGTGCAATGAGGAATGAAAGTTTTTGTAACGAAAATATTTTTCGTTAGTTTCGTTATTATTTAAAATTATTGCCGGATTTACTACAAACTTGCTATAAATACTCTTTAACGCAAAAGGAACTAAAATTTACATCACTATTACTCTTGTCATAAACCACTTAATGAATCCCGATGTTATTTTCATTGTTGGATAGCTTAGTTTTACGACGTGGTTTTTGGCCACCATTTATGCGAAACCGGGTCGGATTACTAGTGCTAAATAAATATATATTCCTAAATAATTATTGTAATTTCGTTAATCCATAATTTTTATTCTATTTACTGTTACATGTAACACTTCATTTCATTATAACATCATAAATTATGTAAGTTACACCATAAAAATATTGCGTGAACAACATATTCAATTAATTTGTTAGAAAGTCTAAAATACTTCTTTTCCGCTATATTAATACATAATTGTTTCTCATCTCGTTTTAGTTATGTAATTGAAAGTTACACGCGTTAAGAAAGTGGCCAATTATGAATTCGGTAAGTATGTTGCTACCTCTGTATTACACTGTCTTTGCATTGTGACGTAACCTTCAAATATTTTAAGAGTTTGTCAAAATAAAACAATAATAAAATTAATTATAATGATTTTAATGTAATAATAATGATTAATAAATAAAATGTATTTTACTTGAAAATTTTATATTGAGACACAATATTGTGGTAAAACTTTATAGGTACATATAAACATTTTTCTTTTGACATTTCGAGCTTTCGCCTGCACTTAAAAACTCATACGAAATTTAAAATAATAAAGGACATTTCAGCTGCCATTTTGCATGCCAGTTTTAAGAAAGCACCGCACCGAAATCTGGTTTCTTTTTTATTTTAAAGACACGTTCGTTGCGTAACTTGGAATGGAATAACAGAACGCAACCAGTTCTGTAGCTATTTATTAAAAGTTTTATTATATTCGTGTGTGAATGGCGACCAGTCCTTTGCGCCCCTCACTAATTCGAAATTTAAAAAGTAAAACACGTTTAGATCGTTGTCTAATGCTGTTAAAAAGGTAAGACTATGACGGAGGTTGAATTTCATTGTTTACATTACGAATTTTCAGCATGGCAGATACGTAGTTTTGTTTCATTTATCATCAAAAAAATCGTTATAATTATTTATCGATCTATTCTGTCATTCTGGTCATTACAGCGGTGCGTACGATTATAATACGATGGTTTTTCTCGATTTTACTTAATCGATTCTATATTAGTTGTGAAGTTGTTGGCTGGTTTCAAATCCAGTGTTTTTTTTGTATTGGATGTAATTCCGAATCCTGACTGATGAAGACGTTACATCACCCATCCAATAGGTGACCGCGCGACACGTTGGTTAACCTTTGTATCATTGTAAAATCAACGGTTCCATTCCATAGAGTACGAGAAACATTTTTTAAGGGTGATCTAACTGATCAAATTGGTTTTTCGAGTTTATATTTGCAATTTTCACTGATTACACGAATCTAGTTTGAAAATATTGTTCTAGTAATTAACTAAGGCATAGGTATATGTACATAGGTATAAGTATATATCGAGACCATTAACCGTTTCCAGAACATCAAATTCGACAAATATACACAAAAAATTGATCAAGTCGACACACAAAGGGTATATTTTTACAGGATATTTTTATAATAAGAAATATGTAAACTTAATTTCTGTAAGTATATAAGATCTAGAACGAGTTATTTTACAAGGTCACTCGCGTCTCCCCCCTTTGTCTATATCACATTCGATTTTCTTAGAAACCATGTAACGCACGATCAGGCGTAATAATATGTCTTATTATTCCCATATTTTGCTTTAGCTAACATTTTAAAATATTAATGAGATAAATATATAAAAAGAATATCAGGTATTTGAATTTGACTTCACTCACCCCTTTGAATTTTGAAAATTTTGGAGAATATAAAGCCTGGCCTAAAATTTACAGGAAAAATATAACTTATAGATTTTCAGAAATCAGGTTTAGCAATTATTATTATGTTTAGAAACGCTGAGATGGTTCAGACATATGGAAAAATAAGTGATAAAAGACTGACGAAGAAAATCTATGGAGCGAAAGTGAGTGGTAGCAAAAGCCAAAGCACACCAACGCTGACTTACGTAGATCGAATAGCCAGTGTTAGCTGACGGAAATTTCAAAAGCACTCGCATATCTAGGCGAAATTGTGTGAGGAGAATGATGAGATTTGAGGAAGCGTAAGAAATATGTAAAGACCGTGACGCTTGGCGCTCCGACTTCTCTGACTACCCCGTTAGGTATGAGGATATGATGACGATATGAAGATTACAAATTTACCATATTACAAATACCGTATGGAACTACGGTAACCAGCCTACTTGATGAGCAAATACAATTAATTTACTTTTTCTAGGGAAAAAAATAAAGTACGATGTGTAAAAATAAAGTATTACTTATTGGACTTGCTACTTTTTTCTATGTATTTTTTGTTGCTCTTTTGAAAAATTTTTTGCACTGTAATGATGCGAATAGGTAGGTACTGACATTTTAGGTAGCGTTCAAAAACGATATCAGTGCTCATTATCATTTTATCGACGCGATCTGTATAAATACGCCAAAATCTCTTAATACTTTTGTGTCTCTTAGAAAATTATAAGATAAAACCCTAAAATTAAAAAAAAAAACAAAGTATTTTAACGTATATTATTGCTCTCATAAAGTATAAAGTACGTTTGTCAAAAAAAACGTACCTACAACCTAACGTAGCTAATGTATTACAAAGTACAGGTGGCAACCCTATGTGGAACCCTTGTATGCAAGTCGAATACACACTTAGCCAATTTTTAATTCAGATTATAGTGCTAAACATTTTAACGCACATTATGTATAAATAGTATAATTATTGTATTATGCTAATTAGTTATTACATAACTGAAAATAAAAACAACTTCAAAATTCACCACTAATATACTAGGATCACATGAGTGCGACAGGTCGCGCGTTTAGCTAAGCGCAAGAAAAAGTTGCTTGGCCAAGACCCATATAGTGCTGGTCGATGAGTGCCGGCCGACTCGTCTTGGTACTGGGCCTTCGAAGTTTGATGACATCGGTACGCCATGGTTACGTGGAAATGCTAAGAAAAACTAAGGCCTATACAGCTAGCATGCGACGTTTTTTGCCCAATTACGCAAAGCAAGAAGGGTAAAGTTTTTCATGCTGAAAATTTTCAACTTGAATTTTGAACTTGAATTTTATTTAGTTTAAAGTATAAAGTTTTATTTACTTAAATGAAATTAGGTTTAGAAAATTCTTGTTTATAACATTATTTCTTAAATACAAAACCAAACAACGTTTTTTTAAATTTTATATCGATTTGAAGGACCTTAGAATATAATAGATTAAAAAATTTAATTACAAGAAGCAAAACTATTTGTTTTAAGGCAAATTATATATATCATAATTGTCATTTATAGATTTAAAGATTAATAAATAGAATTAGAACCGCGAAAAATAAAATAGCACATAAACCAATTGGGAACATTAATTCACAACAATTTTAAATTAAAAGTTAATTATGTTAATTATGATAATAATTATTTAGATTTTTTTTAATAAACTCAATTTGCAGTAATCGAGATAATTTTTTTTAAAATCGTAAAATATTGTAACTTGCTAATAAAAGTGCCAAATGCAAAATAAATAGAAAAAAAAACTATATTACACAATTCTGAAACTGCAGCAAAATTAGAATTTAGGCGATATCAGCTCTAAAACTATCAAAACTTTTGTAGATTTTGCAAATTACGTATCTTGCATATTATATGATACTAGCTGTTATGGGACTGCGTTTGCGTGGCATTAAAATAAAAGAAGTCTAGATGTCCTTCCCCAGGGCTCAATCTATCTCCGTTCTAAATATCATCAAAGTCAGTCCAGCGGCGGTTTAACCGCCGGTAACATACAAACAGTTTCATATAATGTTCAACTTCTCCCTCCCGTTTTGTGAGTGGAATTTAAAAAATGTGAAACACGTGTCTTATTATTTTTAATACACAATATATCTATAATTCCACTATCATATTCCATTCCACATAAAAGTTAGATATAAAAAATTAATCCCCCCCCCCTTTTCTTATTTAAAATGCACAATGTAAATTTCCAAAAATTCTCTCTTAGCGGACCTTACTACCTATCAAGCTATTATCAGACTTTTCGTTATTATCACTTTAACAGTTTTTGAGACATCATGATTAATCAGTCAGTGAGTCGTATTTCGCTTTTGTATATATAAAAATAAATCAATAGGTCGCTAGGTTGATGGTTATATTAGATTTATGGTTAAATTAGATACATACTTTCTACACATTTTTGTGTTTATGCTAAATGTAAGCAGTACGAATTTAACTCATTTTTTTATCGTTAGTTTTTTGTTAATTTCTTAATGACATGGCGCACAATTTTAGCGCATTTGCCAATGTCACGTATTAATAATTAGAAACACAAGTAAATTAGTTTTTTCTTATAGTAAAACTCCTCCAGTAAGGTGATAGTAGTACTGAAGTTATGAAGGACTTCTTGGAAGAGCGCGAGAACTTCAGCCACACATGTTTATTCAGACCTACTCCATTCTTTTCACTTATACAGAACTTTAACACACAATATATTATCACTTTTTTACTTTAAAACTCCCAAAAATTTAAAAAATAGAAAATCTAAATAAAATGTCAACCTTACATCTCCTGTTCCCGCCAAAAAGTCCTTATCGTTAGTTCAATAGTATAATTTCAGTTCTGGGGATTTACCACCATCTCTTATAGCGTTATTATTTTAATGTTATTTGATTTAAAAAGCTCGAAATTCTGACAGTAGGTTAGCGAATAGTTTTATCACTCAACGTAATCATCAGTAGGCGATAGAAATACGTAATAACAGCGATTTTTAGTCGTCAAACCTGCCTTTAACTGCGCCGTAAGTCGAGTAACAATAAAATAATAATGCTAAGAGATGGCGGTAAGCCCCCTGCTCACTGTTGTTGTAAATCATATGCTTAAACCATAAAGTTATTTGCAATCTATTGCTTCAAAAATTCACAAATTCACGTCTGTGATGAAACTCACGAAAGAATTAGGTACCTATGCATATTCTTTATTTTTCTTTTTGTTGTCTTATCACGATTAAAGTATCGAGTGGCTTAAATCGCAGTACACATATATGTATGTATGCACATGCGTGGAACATGTACTCTACCTGCACTAGCAGTAGCGACTGATATGATAATATTAGCCTAGACTGTGTGCGTGACTGGCCGACTGCATTGGGTGCCGCGTTTAGACGGCCGAGTGCATCGGTTACTCGACCGTTACAAAATATTGCATTATCTTGCTTAACAACCTCGTAAGAATAAGCAAATACATAACTTTTTATTAAAGAGAATAACGTTTCTTGAAACCAATTTAAGTTTTCGATTCCAACAAAACTTACATTACGAATACGTTACGTTTCCAACCGAACTAAGTTTATTTGCAAATAAAGTCAAAGGTATTGACCAAAATATTTCTAGTGTGAAAAATCCTAAATGTATTTCTTTGTAAGTTTATAAAAATTTAACAAAACGTTACGCACTTTGCACCATGTACCAAAATTTGTTAAAAAAAGAGAATATTAATTAAATAAATTTGTATTTTTACATATCACGTAATGAAATTATTAATTTATTTATAAAATTAGTCAGAATGTAAGTGGGTAATAATTATCAATATGTAGTGATTTTACGTACATGCAACAACACACCTTACTTCAATTATCCACAATTGACTTCGCAAAATTAATTTTATGTGAAATTAAAGAAAATCACAACTTGACTACCAATTCGAACAGCCACTATCCTCGTCTAAACGCACAATTCCGAACGAATGTTAAATTAATGCATTATGTGTGCGTACGAGCACGCGCGTTCACACGCGTCGCGGAGCGCTTTAAATGATGACGTCACACTTGCAGCGTATTGAGGCCTATTGTATAATATTTGGATATTGGTACACAAAACATAACTTATAGTTTCTGATAAGGAATAGGAAAGGATATTTCAACAGATTATTTTAAAAAAGAAATAACGAAAAGAATACTGACTCCACGAGAAGGAGATACGAGTACTGATAATCTCGGGTTAATCGCGATTGGAGTGCGGAAAAAATAGATTCTCAAAGTGGCCGAGGATTCGAAGCCGCGATACCTACTCTGTTTGGAAGGCAGATGCACTAGTCGCCGTGCCAATACGCCCTCGGAAATCTAGTCCTAGGAAAAGGAACTCGGTCAGGTATAACTTTTTCAACATCATCTTTACAATGATCTTGTTTTTCTTACTCAATACTTTGATAGGTATTGAGTAAGAAAAAATCAAAGAAAGATCATCAATTCAGAAGATCAAGAAGATACTAATGACCATAAAAAGTAATAATTTTAAAAACGTAGTCTGTACTCCGTAGTCGTCGAAATCGGGTTTTTTTATGTACTTATTATTCTAGGTTATGTTTTGTTAAATGTTTGCTAGAAACATGTGCAATCAACTTACATTTTCGAATTTTACTTATTAATCCATTTCACGCAATATTTTTATGAAAGGGGATTCAAATTAAAAATATATTTATCATCATGAGAAACCGCCGCGTACGCCGTATTGGATCTACAATTATGACATCTATCCCATGTTGTAGGACTCTCACGATTCAGCCCTGTAACCCGGGCCAAAGTCTAAGGCTACCTTTACGGCTCCCTGCCTGTGTAAATAGGACTATGGTACTCCTAGCCCCTTGTAAGTGGCGACTAATGCGAGGGATCGCGGCTGATCGGAGTGGGGTCTCAGGTCGTCCATCATGTGACCCTGAGGAGGGCCCCCGAAAAGCGCTTCGGCACAGCGCGAGAGGGTCTCCAGTACGTTCCATAGAAGATCCCGGAGTAGTGTTGGGGAATCTTATCACAGATGATCGATTTTTAAAAACGCATCGAATCGCGGTCTACGGAATCAATTCACAAAAAATCGCTCTCCAAAAAATCGAATACTCAAAAATCGATCTACGATGTTTTATAATTTTGTATGGGAAAAAAAAAGAATAGATGACTCAAAAAATCGAGCTAAATCTAGCTCCGGAAGCGCTAAGGTAGCGGCAGTGTTTGATATGTGTATGTATAGTATGCATAATTTATAAAAAAAAATCCGCACCAACTTTTCTCTTCTATTAAACAGAAACATAATGGAAACTCGATTTTTGGGTGTCCGACATCAATTCACTGGATCGATTCACTGCTCGAGATCGATAAATAAACGATTTTTTTTACCTCAAAAGATCGATTCTTCGATTAATCGATCTCAGATTGCCAGTCTTATCCCAGAGTCTCTTGACAACGCGTCGAGGACGACCACTCCGAATCCCCATTGCGCTGGGTATCTGAATTCAGGTTCCTCTTGCGTTATTAAAAAAAGGGCTTTTACGACTGTGGCCTCGGAGCACCTAAGATATGTGCCAAGAACGACTACGTTATGAGTCCAACATAATCCACTCTTTCTCTTCTCTGGTACTCATTGAAGGCTTTTGCCGCTTTGGAGGTGTAGCAATTTTGGATAAAATACGGATTTAATTTAATAAATAAAGATAAGTTAAAAAAAAACGAAAAAAAAAGGTTTCAAAATGGAGGCATTAAATAGTACTTTGCATTTGGTAGAAATAACGATAAGAATACTATTATTAATCTTTATAATCACGATAAAATGTTACCACGTCATTAAAAATATACTAACTTGAAATAATGTAATGACGCTATAAAATAATTGTATGCTAAAAAAAATATTAAAACAGTATAAAATAATAGTTTCTGATGGAGGTCCTAACAATGACTTTAGCTCGTAGTTCATAACGTTAAAAAAACTAAATAGAAAAAAACAACGTGCTACTTGTTTTTTTATTTTTTGCAATTTTTAGATGGGTAAATCAATGGTGATTGAATTTCATAACATTTTAACCATCCAAAAATCGCCCAACGTGCCTATAGAAGTTTTCATTGCAAAAATATTGTTGAATTTAAAGGAATTAATTAATTTTAAAGGTGCATACTTTAAAATTAATAGTTGTAACAATATTATCATGATTAAAAATAATAAATTAATTGTGGAAATTGTTTTATATTCCATGTGAATGAAGTCAGAAATAATAATTTTATAATGAAAACTATTAATTTCATATAATGAGTTGTAATTTGAATTAGTACGAATTTATATTTCCGTTCTGAAATTAGTATCTGTTATTTAATTTTCTCATTTCTGATTCTGAGTTAATAATTTACGTCCCTATACCATGTTTAAGTTCAATAGGTGTAAAATCAGATGAAGCTTAGTTTCGATTTTGCTAACCGTTAAAAGGGCTCTCAACTATAAAATACCTTTTACTCGAATCGTTTGGGTCTCTTACATACATAGTGGATACTTACATACATTAACACATACAGAACGCTGTAGTACAATTCTCATCTCCATTTTCTTCATCGTATCGAGTAATTTATTTTCATAGTAGTACGCATTAACAGTTACATAGCTGTGTGTGCTTCTTCTGTGTGTTTGTTTGTATTTGAGCTGTTCAAGAGAAGGCTAGAAAATCCCGTTCTAACGATATATTTTAGTAACAAATTGCCATCAGCAAACCAAGGACTGGACCCTGCCCCCGTTACGGTTTCAACAAAAACCAATCAAACTTACCTTGGAAGGAACATTGCGAAAATATAAAAAGCGGGCTGATAGTTAACAATTGTGACGAAATTGTCGACGGAAGGTCGAATTTCACTTCTATAATGCCGAATTATTCTTTGACGGGAAACATTGACAAAGGTAACTTGGAATAACTATGTCATTATGTAACCGACTGTTTAACACGTTTAAAGCTTAGGTTTTAATTATTCGCTTAGAAATGGAGAAATAGCTACGATGTTGGGTTGAGAAAGAGAGGTAAATATATCTTCCCTCGGAAGTCGTAAAACTAGTCAAGATACAGGGCTTTTAGAACTGCATAGGTCAGTGTTTTTCAAACCCATTGATACTGCGATCTTAAAATTATTAAATAATCCCAAGCGACCGCCGATACATCCAATTCCATAGTTATAAATGCCTAATGTAACGTTCGTTCGTTACGTTATTTATCATTAATATATACTGACAGAACTTCCGGGATGGTAACGGCACGGATGGTGGCGCATAAGCGAAAATATTTAGTATGTATGGGCAATGGGCATATATATTGTACATGCATGTAATTTTTTTTATTATAAATGTCTTACAGTTTAATTCATTTAATTATAAAATTATATGCAATTTATTATGATTATTTTACTATAAGTATTAGTATAATTTAAATGGTATTAGCGCACATTTTTTTTTAACCTTATTGTTACGTCGTTAAGTACTGAAGAGATTATTATCTCTTCAGTGTGTTACTTAATAGGTACTGTCTATTGACAGTATCTATGAAGAACTCGATAAGTATTGGTAGTATATTCAACTAGGATGACAGTACATTGTGGTGTACTTTTAAGAACCAAAAATAATTTTTTAATTTAATTTATCCTAGCATTTTTTTCATGCTTATTGAAGTTCTCATACGTCGAATTTTTCCTGCAAATAACTCTGTAACGTGACACTTTATGACAGTAGCTTCAATAATTTTTTGTTTATGTAAATGTCACCAATCGATATAACATAGTAACAGTACGTAATATAATATAATAAAACATTTTCGATCAAAAATTAAAATGGCGGCTGATGAGGCCGAACTTTTGAGACTTTTGTGGTCCAGTTCTTGTAAGTAGCGGCTCAACACAGACATGTAGTTCAAAAGTTGAGTTTTGAATTAGAATTCAGTACCATTGAGAGTGGATTAAAAATATAAAGAACATGTTTTTTTTTTAGATTATTGTTCGAGATAGCAAATAAAAATTTTTTAAATTGCGAATTCAGAATTTTTTTTTTCTTCCTTTATGGCATGGCGCACAGTTTAGCGCATTTGCCAATGTCACGTATAAATAAGTAGAATCACAAGTAAATTAGGTTTTTCTTATCGTAAAACTCCTCCAGTAAAGTGACAATAGGCTTTATTGAAATTATAAAGGACTTCTTGGAAGAGCGCAAGAATCAGCTACACATGTTTATTTAGACCTACTCCATTCTTTTTACTTATACAGAACTTTAAAACACAATGCCTATCACTATTGTGCTTTAAAACTCCCACAAATGTAAAAAATAGAAAATCTAAACAAAATGTCAACTTCACTTCTCCCGTTCCCGCCAAAAAGTAGAATTCAGAAAATAAAGCGTTATTTAAAGTTTTTTTTTAAAACTTCAACAAAATTGCTTAAGTACCTATTTCTAAACGTATCACTACAGTAGTACTAGAACAATATGAAAAAAAGCGTGAACATTGAGAATTAAGGGCACATTGCGCGATCATTGTAGTTGTGTAGTATAAAAAGTACGTAACAATAGTGTAATATTGGATTTTATTTACATAACAATTAAAAAAAAATTATGTTAGGGTAATCTGTTATTGGCCTTTTGTGTATTACGAGTGATGATTTTATTAATGTAATGGCTCTTCATTACTTGAATAAACAAATAAACTAATAAAAAAAAAACTTTACTTAAAAATACATTGAAAAGTTCAAAATTACTATCTTTTACTAATCGAAACTCGAATACAGAAATAACTTTATAAATACGATACGAATACCTATATAATTAAATTTTACATTTACTGAAATCGGTGCCAAGCCTACCAAATTTTCTATTGTTGTTTATTGAAATGGCACCGACTTCAATAACTGACAAATATATTTATACAAATATTTGTATCGTATATGTAAAGTTATTTTTGTACCTTACATATACGAGTTTCGATTAATAAAGGATAGTGGTTTTGTACTTTCCAGTGTGTTTTTTTGCGTTGTATTTGAAGTCAGTTTTTTTTTTATTTATATTATTTCTTTTTCTCTTTTGAGTGTCCTTGACTTAAATAAATGTCTACGGTTGGTCTACAACTAACTTCTTTTCCAATTCTGGAACGAAAATGATATACTAAACAATCATCAAAATAAATAAATCATTAGGATATTATTTGTGTATCTTCGAAGTCCAAGTTCTAATAACAAAATGGCCCCACCTAGGAGCTATATTGAGTCCAAAGGACAAATAATCATTGAAATCGGTGCATAAACAAAGAAGTTATACCCGAACATACATTAAAAAAATATGTATGTAAGTACAGACAAATTGACAACCTCCTTCTCTTTTTAAGTCGGTTAAAATAACGCTCTTGATGCTTTGTTTTGTAGTTCGTAAATTATAACAACTAACAGTAGATACTGCGGAACACTAATAGGTTGCCTACGTAACTGTTTTTTGACAACTTAATTCAAAGACTTAAAATGTCGTAATTATGAACAAAACTACGTAAAAGTATTCGAAATGCAATGAAAAATATGAGTTGTTTCCTTTTAAATGCGCGCGGCGAAAGTATGAGCTAAGTTGGGACTAAGGTGTGACTATGTCACTCCTCGCACTGGACAATACTGCGAGTTAGACCTATGTAGGTCGTGATTGATTCCATCATTTGATTGAAATAATTTCAAAGTATTGATGAATGCTATCACATTTGAACGAACTTATCGTTTGATCATTTGACCGATTCGATCTCGATACTTGTCGATATTTAGCTGTTTAATGTGATAAAACGTGAAATTAAAAAAAATACACATTATTTTTTTACACACAAAGAATAAAATTATAAATGCCGCAGAATTATAATAAAAACTATAAAAAATATCGAAATTGTAAAAGATCAGATTACTCATACAATCGTTCGAATTTTCATTTCAATTAAATATTAAAATACCTACCTAAGTGATTGTATCTTTATACAATCAACGATTCATTGGATCATTTGAACGAATATTTTTTCAAATCAATGCTTGAACATTCGGATCTTTGAAAATGAACGATTGACACAGGTCTACGGCGCAGTTTTCACAATAAAATTTTGGTTACAACTTCAATTACTGAAACTTTAATGTGGTGTAATGGTGATAATGAATGCTTTGGAGGAAATCGTGAGGACAAATGCAGGCTAAGGTTTAGATTATTTCACATTTGGTAAAATTTTGCAAATTTTATACAAACACGACGATGATAGGTCTTTGTACCACAACGCGCGAGCCGAGCGAGCGAAGCGAGTGTGCCGCGGTAGCGGCCGGCGAAGCGCCAGATTAGAATCCGCTTCCTACATGGAGGAGTATAGAAACAGGAGTCCGCACTCTAAAGAGATGGTTGAAGTCAAGAAATTTAATCTCGAAACATCTTTACAATACTCTCTTTTCATCTTTTGCTGTTGCTATATCATATATAGCAATCTTATATAAACTAGTAGGTCTATTTCCGAGTTATTTCCAGGAGTAGTATTGAAATAAGAGTCAGCAGCTAAAGAGATAGTTGAAGTCGAGAAATTTTATCTTGAAACATCTCTGTATTCTTCCATCTCTTTTCATCTTTTGCTGTTGGTATATGTATATATAGCAATCTTATATGTAGGCGTAGTTCCGAGTTATTTCCAGGAGTTAGGAAGAGACGTTGCGCAATTGCACCAACTCCATCTAGGAATATAATATTCCTCTAAATCCATTCACTGCGCCAGATGTGCCGGCAGGATGACAGTTTGTCAAGTTTGTTTATTTAGTTCATAGAAAATGTTATTTTACATTGCACAATCTATTATTTTAAATAGTTGCTTATTTTTTTATTGGCAATAATTATTTTACAACGCCTTAAAATTTTTTAAAGCTAATATCGATTTAATGAAGTAGTAACATTTTATTGTATGACATTATATTTTTATTAGCAATGCATAGCAATTTTGTCTTTATTTTCACCAAATTTGAAGTGCCGTTAAATGCATCCCTTTTTTTCATGTATGTTCACCGATAACTTCGTCAATTGTGGACCGATTACAAAAATTCTTTTTTTTTTACAGTTCCCAAGTGGTCCCGTTTAAATTTCACCGATAATTGAATTTGGATTTCGAAGATATACGAAATAAGATACACGACTTATGACTTATGAAGATCAAATAGCTAAAGTGATAGCCGACGGAAATGTCAAAAGCTCACACATACCTAGGCGAAAATGTGTGAGGAGAATGATGACATTTGAGAAAGCGAAACAAGTATGTAAGGACCGCGCTCCGTCCTCTCTGACTAGCCCGTTGGGGATACGGCGTGAAGATATGTATGTATGTATGTAAGATACACGAAATAACATCAATTAACGTTAACTGTTTATAAGCTTTATTGATATTGATGATTCTCTTGTATGTGATTGAGCTCTGGAATTAGAAAATAAGTTAATTGTAGACTTACCCTAGATATTCATTTAGGCCACTGGTTCCCAAACTTATTTTGTCTACTGAGTCGAGAGCTCATGCAGTCGTTGTCTAAGATGCCTTCTAGCTAAATGAAATTACAAATCACCCCCCAGGCCTCTACACAACGCCCCCATTTTTTTTCTGGGTCTCTTACCGCCCCCCTTTAGGCCTGCAGCGTCCACAAGGGGGCGTTATCGCCCACTTTGGGAATGGCTGATTTAGGTCAAGATCACTCAAAAGAGAGAAATAAAAAAAAACGTAGGAATAAAAATTAAAACGATAACTTAAAAAAAATCTATGAAAAGTACAAAATAATTATCCTTCTCCAATCAAAATTGAAGTACGAAATAACTTTATGAATAAAATACAAATACGTAATAATTAAATTTGACGGTTATAGAAAATCGGTGCCTAATCAATGTGCAACAACAGAAAGTTCATTAGTTTGGTAGGCTTGGCACCGACTTCAGTAACTGTCAAATTGAATTATATAGGTATTTGATTTGTATTCATAAAGTTATTTTTGTACTTGAGTTTTGATTAGTAAAGGATAGTTATTTTGTACTTTTCAGTGTTTTTTTTACTGAGTGAATTTCCATTAATTTTTTCACAGTATATTAAATATTTTTTGATATTTTAATACAATGGTGTACAATATACCGGTTATAAGAGAAGTCTATTGACTATTTGCCTATTGCACGAGCACAACTAGTATTTGAATAGATTTTCTTCTTACTTTGTATGAGTTTTTGTTTGTTTTGTTTGATGCATGCAAAGAAAAGGCCTATTTATATTAATGACAGAAAGGTAACATTATATAAACAAAATTTGGAATTTATTTTCATTAAGTTAGAGTCGAGTGAGTTTATATAAGTAACATGTACTTATAAAATTAAGACAAATGCCTAATTTTTTCTGTCATACTGAAGTTAGTAATAATTTTAATAAAAAATGTAATTGTGTACTCATATACTCACGCAAGCAAAACTGGCCACATATAAAAAAAAAAACTGACGGAGGTTTGAAATTAATGAAATAAAAAAGTTTTTTTTTTGGCAGGATTTTATGGAGAGCGCAGCGGTTGGGCGTTTATTTTAATAATTTGCAAATTGTTTCTGGTAGATATTGTGATGTAAAATTGGCGTAGTTTTGTGTCCCAAGTATTAACGCTGTTTACAATATGTGGAATTGTTGTAATAAGTGCTTATTTAGTAGTGTGCATTAGAGCGTTTTTTTAGCGGTTTAATCTGCCTCAGCAGATCCTACTAGAAAGACTGCCTCAATATATTTGTCGCCAGAAACTTCAAGAAACATTAAAATGTATTACGTCTATATTTTAATGAAATTACATGAAGAATTTATCTATTTGTTACTGATAACATCGGTTGTATGAGCTAGATCCCTTTACCTTCCCTTCTAAGGGAGAATCGTACTACTGCTGAAATAAAATATAATAAATCATGTGTTTGTTTTGCGCGCAATTTCGTTACACGGTAAAAAATAAATACACTTTGATCTGTTTCCAAACGCGCCAAAAGAAGTATAACTTCAACAAATTAAAAAATGAATAATAACGTTGCGAAGATTTTCGTATCATATTTTTTTTTTTATCTTATATTGTTAAGCAAATTTACAGATATTTAATTGCTATAATTTTGCAACTATAAATAAAAACATTAAAATAAAAAAAACTTCCACCTATAAATCTTACCCTATTAAGTAATGTAAATCTACCAATACTAATGCCGATGCCTATACTAATTCATGACAAAATAATACTCATATTTCGATGGCGCAGTGGTTTAGACGTTGCAGCCAAACGCGGAAAGTTCCGGGTTCGATTGGCGGTCGGGTCTATTTAGATAACGAACTTTTCTAGATTGTCACGGGTCTGGGTGTACTGGAAACCTCCCTTGTAGTCCTCGTCTAGTTCTCATAGTTCTCAGAGCTCAGGGAATATCCTAATTTCAGATAAAATGATTGGTGTGTATTGTCTGGCGCGTTATTATTATATTATCTACAATTCGTTTTACTCCAACGTGCCTAAAAAGTAAACAATCTTTTGAAGTGTTTTTGAAAAAAATAAAAATAGGTGATTAAAAAATAAGGCAATGTTTACATGAAACGAAATTTATTACAAAGTGTTTTTAGGACTAGCGATTTATGTTAGAATCTGTTTTATGGATTGTAATATCTCGATTAAGTTAATGGAAAACTAAATGTTATTGAAATATTTACCTTTTTGGCAATATTTATAGAAACAGACTTTGAGGGAGTTTGACATTTTCTAATTTTTCTTACATTAACGGGTAGTACGGGTTATATTCATGACGTAGGTAATACTTGAATACGTCCTTAGTTACATTTGATGTCGTGAAAATTTTAAAATATACCTAATATTTGAACCATTGTACGTGATGCTTAAATAAACGCTTTTCTTTCTTACAGAATTTCGAACGGATGTTGCCAGTAATAATATTTATTCCCCCCCTATATTGTGGGCATTCATAATTATTACATTACATTATTAAAAACGAAACGTAAAATTAACTTTTCTCGTTTCCGTCAAAAATTCAAATCAATATTTGCTGTCATACGCGTATGTGGTTCACGTCATTATGCAACGTTATAGAATATACATCGTTGCGTAATTGACAAATAAATTATTTACTTAATTTTTTTTTAATAATGATACAAATTACATGTGTAAAAAAAAAAGTGATAATAACTTAACAACATATTACATAAGTTTTGTTACTAGCGCAATGGAAGACAAACATGTAAACGATATTTTATAAATTTCATTCGATGTAATAGGAGGTTATTTAAAGATATGTTTTTTATTTTATTTCTATTTTAATAATATGTTTCATTCTTTGTCTACATCGTAATATAAACACATCACGCTAATAGCGTTAAAAATAAACTTTAAACATTAAATTTCGAAAGATTGAATTCTAAATTTGAATCTTAAATGTACCATAATGTAGAGTGTTAGCGGAGAACACTATTAATATTATTTTCAAAAGCTTGTCATGTCTATTGTGTTCGTCTGTAAGTTTCTTCATTATATTTATGCAGACTGTGGAGTCATGTTTCTTGTGGATTCATCAAAACATATCTTTTTACAGAGCACTGCATAACCAAGTAAGTAGAAATTACATATGGTAGGTCATTAACCCCAGACTGTTAATTAATAATAATCAAGTATGAATTAGAGTTCGTAGTACATTATTATTTTCACATGAATTATTTTTTGGAGAGATAGAATTATTACATCTCAGCACCGCACTTTATACGTATTTTAAATCCCTTTAGTTAAAGGTTGCCTATATGAAATCGCTATAGCGATAAGATCACCTACTCTGTACTGCCGTTAATAGGTTTTTCCAGTTCATTTTAGTATATTTTACTAGAGAAATAAAGAGTGTCGTATTAAATTGTCAGTACAAGAAAATCGAAGTACATACTCTTATGTAAGTACATACTATGTACGTAAATAATTACACTTCTATGCATATTTCTAATCATGTAAAGGACACGCGTCCTTCCATGCTCTTATAACTTATTCAAGCGCTTCTACCGTATTGTTGCAGAAACATATATTTTAATTTATTGTTAACACACGTTAAATACGCCCGACTGATTCGTGACGTGACCTTGGCAACAATTAAAAAAATAAAATTCCTTTTCCAAATTTTGCAGTAATCGATAAATACTAAGAAAAAAAATAAAAAGGTCATCAGGTCTGACTATTGTACAATTATGATTAAAAACAATAAATAAAAAAATAATTAGAAATAGATACTCAATGACAACTGAACGTAATACCTAATTAAAAAATTATTTTGTCTATTGCAAATATAATATTGCAGAAATAATTGAATAAGCAAATAGAGATATTAATGGTAACGTACTTAGTTGTTATAATAAGTACATGTACATTGGGTAGATGCAGTAGACAAGGAAATAATTTATAGTGTTTGAACTCTTCTAGGATTCATAGATAAGACCTAGACCAGTGTTTTATCAGTATGACAGTGCTCCGAACATTTTCGAACAAATTATATGAGACGATACGGTGTGTATTAATATAAACTGATATTAAAACTGTTACTATTAATTATTATTTTCGAGTGATTCCTTGCCACATCTGGAATATTCTAATCTATGTGAGTTCTGAAAGAGAATTCTATGTTTAAAAATGGTTATCGTTGTTTAGATAACCTATATCTTATCAAAAAAAGCGCGAAATTCAAAATGTAAATTTCGAAATTTCACGACAGTGCGCCGAACATAGTGCCTGTCTCAATTAAAACTATATTTTCAATATATTTACATTTGAAATTAAACTTTAAAATGAAGGCATTATCGTTGTGTTTCATATATAAGCGGCGGCGGCGTCAAGCCAAGTCAAAAGTGTGTCACAGAGTTGAATAGCACGCGCAAGGCCGGTCTATCTATGAATGCGCGTTCAAAAGCGCGGATGTGCGCCCCTAGTGTTGTATTATAACTATTCTAACATCAAATAGTCACTAAATAGGTATTATAGTTTGGACTTTGCGCGTTCTAACCTCAACTTCACAGCACTTGTCAGTTAAATTAGCAATGTGTGATTCAAACGTAATAAGAATAAGCCTTGTAACAAACAGAATTCATATTATCTTATAAAATAGCTCCATATGATTAGTTATAGCTTCATAGCTCAGTGGTTTAAAGGTGACAATCAGACAGTAATTGAAGTAATGACTCTGGGCTACTGTCATAAATCTTTATAGATTCAAAGTTAGGATTAACTAAAAGGCATCAAAGATGGAATTAAATACCTTTTAAGACAATTGAGAAAAGTTCGATTCCAAAAATTCCTAAAATCCAAAAACATTTCAAAACTGTATAGTTTTTTTGAGTCACTCTTAGAGGGAAAAAAATCGATTTCGGCAACACTGATATGTCATTAACCTGAGTTTTTGGCGGGAACGGGAGAAGTGTGCTTGTCGTTTTATTTAGATTTTCTATTTTTTACATTTTTGGGAATCTTAAAGTACAAAAGTGTTTTAAAGTTCTGTGTAAGTGAAGAATGGAGTAGGTCTAAATAAAGATATGTAGCTGAAGTTCTTGCGCTCTTCCAAGAAGTCCCATAAAACTTCAGTAACGTCTACTATCACTTTACTGGAGGTGTTTTACAATAATGATTCTACTTTATTAATACAATACGCGACATTGGCAAATGCGTTAATCTGTACGCCATGCCAAGAAGAAAGAAATAAGAAGTCATTATCCTCCGCACCAAAGGGGCACCAAACCTTTCTTATTCTGTAGAAATACATATTGAATGAGTAAGTAATGTTTACTATAGGTTATAACTTTCTCTTGAAAATGACCATTGTATCACCATGTTGCAATAAGGAAAATGAACAGACAAACAACGTGTAAGCATCACTATGCAGATGTGGTACCGTCTGCAAAACAACTCCACAATAATGTTTACACAAGAGGGAGCTTTACGTAATTACATAGATATATTTCATACATAATACATATATACATAACTTCAAGCTATTTCCCATTCAAAGTAAACAGAGTATTAAACCGCAATAGTACCATCACATTTAGGCGCGACAGAATATCAGTGTTGCTCTCTCTGTAAATTGAGAGGCATTGGAACTGAGTCGTTGCCTTTTCACTGCCGCAGCATAGTGTTATGTTGATGTGTAACTTTGTTGCCATAGGCTGTGCGTTGTTGCTGGCTGCGCGGTAGCGCGTTGAGAAATCATTTATTCACTACTCACGCACGTGAGTATTTCTTTCTTTCTTTCTTTCAATAAAGTTCCGCTTTGATTACACTTCTAGCGATAAATATTTGGCCTTACAGAGATCCAGACAGTGACAGGTGCCAGTTTATTGCGTACATAAGTTCCACAAAATAAGTCCTATCACTCCTATCACGGAATCTACGTCCTTACCCTGACACTGTATCTTTATGATAACGGTGCACACTAGTATATTTTGCACATAGTGCATTACTTCGCAGTTTGCATTCAAAAACTTGCTTTGATACTTCTCACAAAGGCTTACAGATCGTGCAGTTTTGTAGCGTTACCTGTGATTGCGGGCATTTTACCTGCCGATCTGGAAGTACTCCAAGCGGGGCGCGTTCTTGAAAAATGCATCTCATGACCAAGGAGTGTAGGGACAGAAAAATCGCATTTTTTGGGGATGTTATTCCCCGGCGGCAAGAGCGATGGTTGAACAGTAACGACAGCAAGGACTAGTTAAACTTCTTCCTCTATCCTGCCGCTGCGTCGACCCGGATTACTTTCTTTCGCAGATTTCATGTCAACCTGTCACGGCTGCTTCAGAATACGACTGCAAAAAATTATGCTTTGCAAAAGGCCTTGGAGCTTTTTTTTTAAACAAAGAGAAGCGTTCTCAAATGCTTAATAATTTGTATCGGAAGGAAGCGTATCGTAATTTCTAAGGTCAAACGTGAGTTGATAATAACAAAAAAAATTATTGTAATAGCTGAGCTTTAATTCAAATTTAGAATTTCATCTACTTTGAGTGTTTTATGATCTCTTGCCGCAGTTAACACATTAACGTTAGCTAATCTTTAATTTAAAATAACCTCTAAAACGATTCTACGAATGAGTGGACGTAGATATTGCTAAGTACCGCTAGCTCAACACTAGCTAGTCGTTAATGTCAAACGGTATTACATTTCTAGTGACAAATGGTAAACCTTTCACATTAATAACTGAATATATTTCGAATGATAATAATCCGAATGGTTTTATAATTCGTTTTCTATATGTTTTGATCCTATCAAGAATCGAACTTGGGCTTTACATAAAGTCTTAGTTGTACAATTCAACCGCAATCCATCAAACAAATTCGATTTCATAAATATTTTTTTATTCCATTTAAGCATTGGCCATTAGCTTAACGATATAACATTAGAACATATACTCTAAATCACATTCACACATTTTCAGAAAAAAATACTGTACACATACTTCTATTACACCTTTAGTAGAGTGATGATAGGCTTTACTGGAGTCAAAACATACTTTTTTGAAGAACATTAAATTACTTTTAATAACATTTTAATTGCACACGTTTATTGCAACTGTTTAAAAAAAGTATGCGCGTTTATTTAAACTGCGACTCTTATGCACAACTTTAACACACAATAAATTATTACTGGCAGTTCAAATTACGAAAAGTATTTACAAAAAATAATAATTCTCAACTAAATAAAATATACTGCTTTCGCTCCCATACAAAAGTTTTCATGTTAAAATTTAGCGTATTTACCAATGTCACGTATTAATAAGTAGAATCAACATGAAACACATTCAAAACAAATTCGTTTTTTCTTTTTATACGTATAATTCTTCCCGTAAAGTGATAGTAGGCTTTACTGAAGTTATAAAGTACTTCTTGGAAGAGCGCGAGAGCTTCAGCTACACATGTTTATTTAGATCTACTCCATTATTTTCACTTATATAGAACTTTAAAACACAATGTACTATCACTTTTGACGACCCCCGTGGCGCAAAGGCTAAGCGAGTCGGAAAGTAAAACGAGGGTTGCGGGTTCGATTTCCGCCCCGAGTCTGGGTGTTTATGTATAATATGTGTTTATTTACAAAAGAAAAGTATATAAGTAGTGTATCAGTTGTCTAGTACCCATACAAGCGCTGTGCTGTTTACTTTGGGACTAGATGGCGCTGTGTGAAATGTCTGAGTATATTATATTATATTATTATTTCTTTGTAGTTTAAAACTTCCAAAAATGTAAAAAATAGAAAATCTAAATAAAATGACAACCTCACTTCTCCACCAAAAAGTCCTGTTAAAATCTTAACGTTAAATAAGATAATAATCATTTAGAAACATTTTTTTACTAACTATACTGTAGCGGCCAGCCCTAGTGTTGCGCAACATCATATACACTCGTACACTTGGTTTTTGTTTACATTTGTACTATCTATCAACATGTTTATTACGTCACTAGCTCTTAACATGCAACTACTAACTACACAGAGTATAGATGACAAAAAGTAATAAAACTTATAAAAACTATTTTACCGTGGTGTCGGTGCCGCTAACATAATATGTAACAGAATTGATTAATAATACAGTTTTATGTGTGGAGTATAAAATATTTTTAGTTCCAAAACACCTGAACGTTTTAAAAATAATATTTATCAAAAAGAAAATTAATTTAAAAATGTAATGGATGCAAGGAAAATTAAACATTCAAATTCAGAAGCCCTACGCATGACGTCATTAGGCACAGTTCGCGTGCACGCGCAGCCTTGGGCCTAGCATAATAAGGCTGTATCTTACATTAACAACTCGTACTCGTTGGAAAAAAATATTTTACCTACCCATTTATCTTTCGTTGTTCATAATTCATAAGCCTGTTAGTTCCATAGACGGTTATCAATTTGTTATCGATTGTTGTCTTTTAATTAAAATTATTACTTAATAATACGTATTACAATAACGCGAACATTTGCGACAATTTAAAAATGAATCTCGAAATCTAGGATGTTTCTATACTGAAGAATCAATGATGTATTCATTGCCTTTTTATTTTAAACTATAGCCTAAATGTATTTTGAAATACTGTATTAGGAGGAAATTTCAAAGTATAGTAGAGCGTTGATATACTGTCACTTGTTTTTCGGTTTTATAAAATATATATATTATGGTCCATAGCTCCATAATTCCATTATTAAATAATTAAAAGCATAAAAACTCCGTTCCTATTTTGTCGAAATCACTTTCATTCTGCAAGAAGAGATATTGTTATTCTTTTGTAAAGCGGAATGATTTAGAAGATCGTTTTCTTGTCAATATATTTTTTTATTAAAACATTGACAACAAGGCCATAAGCCTAGCCATAGAATTTGGAGAACACGATTTCATAAATTCAAGCATATTCGGAGATATCACTGTTCACTTAAGTACTTTTTCTCTTTCCTATTTCTATTACCCTTCCTACTGGAAGGGTAGCAGTGTAGTAAGACTTTACCGTAGTTAAAGTTAACAGACTTCTTGAAAGAAAGCCGAAACTGCAATTGCGCTTGTTTATTAACATTTTTCAATTCTTTCACACTTGCACAAACTTTAACGCACATGTACTATCATTGTACATCAAACTCCGTAAAGCAAAAAATAACAAAAAATTCAAACATATCGGAAAGTACAGTTATTCATTTCGGCCAAAAGATCTCCATTAATATTTCCCGATTCCTACAACTTCAGTATTTTCAAGGTAAATTATGAACACCTTTTGAGCATGCGTTTATCGTAATTTGGCCGCGTCGTTGTTTTCCATCAAGTTTTCAAGACTAGGGTCAAACATACGCCTACAAAAAAAAACGCAAAAAATTTACAATTTGCTTCTGAAGTGTTAATAAATACTGTACATGAATCACAGACACGTCATTTTGCAAGCTAATCAGATAAGTAAGTAAAAGTAGGTGAGATATTAATTATAAAAGTACTTTCTTAATTCTTACTCGTGTATGCACCACATGATAAAATAATACAAAACGAAAGTTTAAATAAATTACAAAAGGCAGCCAGCCTTATTGCTGAACGGAAATTTATTTCAGGTGGTTGTTTGCCTTTAACTAATAAGTGATAATACTCGGACAACGAGCAAAAACACAATCTCTTCTTTATACAGAGTGTAATAAAATCTTGCCCAAAAAGTGCGTCATTTCAGACACGAAAACAGCTTTTGTTCTATTTTTACATTTATTTTACACCTGCATAATAAGTAAACAAATTCTTTAACAGTAATTTAATGTTTACTCAATTTTAGTCCCCCCCATTGTCACTACAACAACTGGTTTTGTTATCTAACGTGAAGTGAAAGTTCTTTTTCACTCACGATCGTTTTTGAATGTTCTCTAAATTTATATGCGCGAATTACACGGTGCGTGCCGCCACAGATAAGAGAGATAACATAGAGTGATACTTGGTTACTGTTTTAACAGGTAGATAGATGTATTACAATTGTTTTGTGATGTATTTTTGTTACGCCTGCACAGTTATGGAAGCCTGGTACTTACGTATTTTTACATTGTGCCATGACAGTGGTTAGGAGGTAACAATGCTGACTGGATTGTACGGGTAGGCAGGCCGTCGTCTCAAAGCCCCAAAAATACGAGGATAATAATAATAATAAAACTTTCTACCGCACCATTAGATCTCAAATGAAGTTCTATTTATGTACTGACGCCACACAAATTAACTGGGAGTACCTACTCAAAAATAAAAACTGTAAAGCAGTTTTTATTTAAAAAAAATCCTTGGTGGAAATTACAAAAACGATTCAAAAAATTTTGACGTAACAATGTAATTTTTTCTGCTATTTTGAATAAAAAATAATCTGTAAATAATTAAACTTACGTGAAACTGAATATGTACTTTTTTGATGTAGATATTGGAAAAATATATTTAAAACGTTATTGTTTTCGACTGTTGATTAGAAAAGGTATATGACAGATTATTAATTATACATATAAATTTTGTATATGTGTGAAATAATTCACAAAACTTTCTCCATTTATTGAGGCGTGGTTTAATTTACATATATTTATTTATTGTATATTTGTTGTTAATTTTTTTTAAATGATATATTTACGTAATTTATACAATCTGATATCTCGAAAATGCTTATACAAAAAATACATCTTGTGATACATAATACTAACAATTACACAATAAAGAAATAAACTAGCATCCATTAAAAATAACAGTTATTACAACACATTATATCGTGCTGTTTTCATAAAAGCTTTCATATAATAGGAAGCCGCGATCTGAAAATAGACATCTACGCACACGCACCTCGTTTGTGTGGGTTTTCAACTTTCGACAGGTGAAAGTTGCCCGCCAAAATCTGTTTTTATGTATGAATTTAAAATTGAATTTCGAATGCGGAAGCTGGGTTCGGAAGTCGACACGCGAGCTTTTGATTATATCATTTGATGTGGGTGCGTTCGTAATATATTTTACTAATTATGTAATTTGTTTATTTAGTGGGTAATATGTTTTATAAGTATTAAATGTGTCCATGAAAATGGTTCTAAGCATATAAATTTTTAAGTCAGTAACTTATTTTAATTGCAATGTCTTAATAAATAATCTTCCAAATATGTAAAAATATCTATGTCCATAATATTTATTATATTGAACATATTATATGCAGAATAGTTTGAGAAATAAAAGACAATGTAATAAAATACGAAGCATTGTAGAGTTGGTAGAGTCGTAAAAAATAATTTGCAGAGCTTATTTTTAGGCATAAATAGTGAAGATATTGAAAAAGAAACCAACTGAAGTACCACGTACGTACCTATGATATAAAAAAACATTCTATTGAATGTTTTACCAAATATTTTGCCATCAAAATATCTTAATAAGTAGGTATGCATATTATGATGTACCTGTGTATAGTGTTAGGAACAGTATTTAATTCTGTTGTACCTAACTCACCGACAACAAAGGAGGTTCTCGAGTAGACGTGTATTTAATTTTTTTTGTGAATGATCATGATCACGCATAACTTTTTACTTAGTCTGATTTGGAATCTGTAGTCTTTTGATCTAAGCCTTAAGTGCGTCATATATCTACTTTGTCTTAGGAACATAGCATGAATATATGGCTGAAAAACAAATAGTACTCACAACAAAAACTAAAATAATTAATTTGATCGTTAACCCCAATATTCTCGCAATATTTTAAATGCATGTGATGTATTATGTTAGGAAGTAAAACAATTTAATATCCGTCGAGATGACGAAACACCACGATAACGGTTAAAAACAAGCATCAGAGTAAACATTTGACAAATTTTTACGTAATACGCATCGTGAACAATCCAAATTGTCTTGGTCCCCTCCTAACCTAATTCGGGAAGCATTAGATAGGTCGTGTTAGTTGGACGCACGCACTCACAATAAGTAAAGATGGCGGACGCAGGCATATGTTCGAGCGACGGAAATTGCCGAAGTACACCGAACGCGTTCGTAACTAGGTCACACGGATGCACGCACGCACACACGTGTAGTATGTTGGAATCGCGCGGCACACGAGCACGGCGCATCGTCTCGTGATACGTACACTTGTGTTTTGTGATGACACAGTATGCGAATTTTCACATAGAGAATATTTTTTTGTTCTTCGATTTTGCAAGTTTATGCTTTTCTCAGCGATGCAAAATTGTTTTAAATCTAATGCAAGAATTATCTATTTAACAACAAAGTTCATCTTAGTTATGATCACCAGATTACATTCATCGCTTTGCTAGTGTTATTTTGAGATATACAGAAGTATAACATGGTATAAAGAACAATAATTGATCAAAATATCTCAAAATCGCTCGGGTAATTTTAATATATTATAAAATATGTCGTTCAAATAAATACATGTCTGAGTATATTATTAGTATTACATGAACTCCTTTTACGAGTATTATTCATAAAATGAAATACGCATTTCGAAATTTTATGTATTTTTTTTAAATAAGTAATACAACAATCATTTTGTATTTTTTAATCATAAATAATTGTAAGTAAATGAATATACATAAATATATTAAAAAGTCACACAAACAAAATAAGACAAAGCACTGACTTCGATTGATTGAGCGCGGCGCTGTCGTCTATATTGTAACTAAGTCGTCGTTCAATTGTTTAATTGGGGAGATCACGGATGTGGTAGGCATTTTGTGAAACACCATTATTTTATGAAACGTCCAACAAATAGCCATCATATCGTAACTGCAAATCGTTTGACGATTCGTCTAGCTACAGTCAATATTAAAAATTATAATCTGTGTAATTGTAAAAAATGAATTTCGAATGCGGAAGCTGGGTACGAATGAATTTCGAATAGTTTTAGAAAAATGAAAGTTGAGGAGGCGAAAGAAGTATGTAAGGACCGCTATGCTAGGCGCTCCATCTTCTCTGACTAGCCCGTTAGTGATACAGCGGAAGGAAATGTATATACATAAGTATATAATGTTATTTAGGATTATTCTTCTCAATATACCTATTGGGATTTTTCGTGTGTTTAAGTGTCCGGCCTAAATAAGACTTTTCAACCGAAATCGAATATCGCAATCTCTTCGTTTCTATTGAAATCGAAAGCGATGCTTCCTCTTCTGGTAATTCTTATGTACATTTTATAACTTTCTATTCATCTTAGCTAGTTCCTATATTTTTTAATTTAATGTTTATGATCATAGAAGTACACAAATAAACTAGTTGTTAAAATAAATGATTTCCTATGGGGTGAGGTGACTTTATATTAACAATCGTCGCCATTGCGAAAACCACAGGAAAACTCACAAACGCCGTTTCTATTGCGATCATAGCTTCGGTACGTTTTTCGGCGAAGCTAATACTTCAACTTTACGCCGAACATATCGAATTCGAAATTTAAATTTCGTTCGAACGCTGCCCACTTCACAACTTTTGAACTCTCTGCTCAACTCAACTTTTGAAGTTCAGACCTGCATTTGGTTCGCTTTTATATTTTGTGACAGATGCTTACAACAAACAGTCTCAGTAAAAACAAGGACAAGTGTGAGTCACACCACGCACAGTAAATGGTTCCGTAGTCGGAATGTACATACAGTAATCATTAAATCGTCAGCAAGAACAAGTTTGTATTTCATAGTGTTCCTGCGCAAAACAAAGTTGCGGTGAAAATACCCCATATCTCAAAAACTACGCAACATATCTTAATCAAACCAATATACGTAGAAAGAATTTTTTAAGTTCTACCTTCAAATTATTTTAGAATTTTTCACTACGTACTTGAAAAGGTAGAGGAGAGGCTTATTTTAAGTTTATAAGTACATATCTCAGCAACTATTGATTTAAATAAAAAGCTAGCCAAATGCGTGTTGGACCATGCACAGTGAAGAGATTTACTGTGCCTAAAAAAAGAGAACGCACAATATTAATTTAATTGTCAGCAAAAATAAGTTTGTATTACATAGCCTTTCTCTATGACACTGTGCAAAATACAGTTATTTCTGCGGTCGCTGAGCGTGTAACCGAAAATACCCCATTTCTTTAAAAATTGCACAACATCTTATTCAAACCAATAATGTTGAAAGTATTTTTAGTCCTTAAATTTTTTCAGAATATTTCACTACATATACCACCTCTGTGCTCCGTAACCTCTAATTTTTAAAGACCTATTTAAAGATTCCTCACAAGCTTAATACTTATTGAAAGTTTCTTTTTCATCCCTCAGTTACATGTATGGAGCGCTACCCCTAAATTATTTATTCCAAAATTTCACTTTATAAAGTATAAACACCATTCTTTAATTTATATATTGTCAATAATCTCCGCGTGAAATGGCGGCAACATACTGAGAGACGGACAGACAGCATGAAATTTTAGTGTTATATGTCTGGTATTGCTTAGTATTTTTAGCCAATTGGCTACGGAATCCTAAAAACAAATGTAACAGACAACTACACAATAATTCCATAGTTGTTCTTTTTTATCGATTTTGGCACGATTCACAAACAATTAAGAATACGACATTGACCAGTTAATGGTAAATATAGTCCTAAATGCAGTACCTGATTATGCAAATAGGCATCCATTGGCCTAGGCTACAGCTGCTAGTCTGTCTTGAATGCAAATACCATTAGAATTAGTATTCCTCTACAGAAAACACCCATTTGATTGGTTGCAATAGCCCTTATATTGTGTAACTTAGTCTTATCAAGACTATCAATACGACTTTACATTTAAGTTCTGATCACCGACGCGACGTCACACGGTATTACGTTATTTTATGGCAGGCAAACTCAACCTGCGTCCCACGGGCCGCATGCGGCGCGCAGAGCTCTATGCTGACCGCACATTGGCAACTATCGCATGAGCGCTGATTGTAGCGGTTGTATAAGCTGCTAACGTTGCTCGGACGCCCATTCTGTCGTTTGAGCGATCAAGCTGTAACTTTCGTAGCTAATTTATTTAATTGCTCCATTACGCAAATCGCGCACTTGTTTCGTCAACCTGTTTTATTTCTTTTGAAAAACCAGCTACTCGATCGATCGATCGTTCGATCTGCTGAATCGATCGTGCACACATCTGTATAGACTAAACTAAAGCCTAAAGGTTATATAGCGCATTTGAGCCACTTGACACCCGACTAGCACTGCTTCGCTTCGTGCGGTTAGTATTCTTTATACGGACTACTATGGACAGGCGCTCACTCATCAACTCCGTAACGTCACCGATCCGCTTTGCTCGTAATCTGTCCACGCACGGACGGCGAGTGAACAACTTGGTGACTATCCGCTGATAACGCGCGGGTCCCGCGTGGGCCGAGCGCTGAAGCGAGTGGTTCACATGTGAGGACGATGTGTCGGTAGCACACCGCTCCCTCACCCATCATTCCCAGCCGTTCTTTCGAACGTCTCGGTCGTATCGTTTTCTTTTCAAAATGAATAAAGAACTGACAGGCTAGTCATCTATTCGCGAACCACGCGATGTCCACTCGTTGACCACACGATGTTCACTGGTTGACAACGCGGGGTCAATCCGTGGATGGCGAGTGACGAGGCGGCGCTAGTCGAGTGCCGGGTGGCTCTAATGTGCTACCTTAACGCGTCTATGTAGATGCGACTACGATCGATCGGCTACTATATACTAGATATGGGTAACACTGCGCTACGCCGCTCAATTGGACCAACTCCTTTACTGTGCCTGATTTGTTAACTCATTCATTCTAAATGTGTTGGCGCATAACACACTTTCGCGCATAATACACTGCCTGCGATAAAAGCCAGCGGTTGTGTGATACGAGTGGGGAGCATTTTGCGACTCACACAACACGTAACATTTTGCTCTGCCGTGGTGCATTTGAGTGAGCTTAAAGAGCCGGCGCAGTGAGTTTCGCCCGAATTACTGTATTGGCGTACAGAATTTTGCTGGGTTATCCATGCCTACTATGTACGTATAGAAACCGAGCCAATGTGTAGTCAGCCTTATTGAATGACCCGGTAAGTTAAAAAAACTTATCAAGAAAAGGAAACAACTTAAATTGAGTGCTTATAGTTAGGAGTAAATTAAATTTTCAAAAATACGCGGCAACAGCATTTAATGATTAGCTTCTAGTGTTATTTATTTTGAATACGTTTAGCTACTAGCGTGCTGTACGCACATTTTCTCTCTCAAATGTCCGTTTCTAAAAACCTTTGGCATGACGCATTGTTTGAGGAAAGTCAGTGAATGTAATATTGTTAACCGAACCGGTTTCTAACGGCAGCCGCCAGTTACCTTACTGGGTACAACGTTGCAATTAGGGTTTGGGAGTCTCAACATTCTCAAACACCTGAGACACGGGACATCTTCAAGGACTGCGACACTTCGAAATAAAATTAGATTATATGGTAATTCTGGTATGATGTACTTATCAATAAAATCACTATTTTGGTAAAAATCACAATAAATTTAATTTATAATATTTCGATCGTTAACTGAACAATCCTGTTAATTTCTCAAAATAACAGATTCATGATCTATATACCTATAATAAATAAAAATCACTTGCCACGTGTACGACAGAGCATTACTTGAGACATTTCTTTTTCTTTTCTGTCGTTTTCGTAATTGTCAGGACAAGGTTTTTTTTTGTATCAAAGGGGGCAAACGAGCAAGCGTGTCACCTGACAGTAATAGGTTTCTATGAAAGATATTTTTTGGAAAATCCATGGATAAAGTCCGAAATTTGGATAGTGTTTTCGTATGAAAATCTCGATAAAAATAAATTTGGTGTTTTGCAAACATTCAATATCTCACTGAGGCGAATCCGGAGCGGGTCGCTAGTTTCATAATAAAATTTTATAATTATTAAAAATCATGCTAATAATTATCATTTATCAATCATCATAAGCTACTATGTATATTATGTAAAAATAAACAAAAGAATGATTACATGGTTCGGTCACGTAGAAAGAATGAGTGATGAAAGGCTGCCGAAGAAAACCTACACAGCGAAAGAGAGTAGTAAACGAAATTAAGGAAGACCAAGACTGACTTACGAAGATCAAATAGTCAGAGTGTTAACTGACAGAAATGTCAAAAGCACCCGCATACCTAAGAGAAAATGTGTGAGGAGAATGACGAGATTTGAGGAAACGAAAGAAGTATGTAGGGACCGCGACGCTTGCCGCTCAGTCTACTTTGACTACCCTGTTAGAGATACAGCACGTAGTTATATGACCTAATGTAATTTTGTAATGAGCTACTACTTACATAGTGATTCTTAAACAATTAATTTGTTGATTTCTCAGGTGTCATTAAAATTTAATTTCAGTTATTAATTTATACATTTTTGGGTATCTATTGTACTAAAATTTGAAGGCATCGTAAGGAAAGTCAAACGCTCAGACCTAGCCAACTACTCAGCATGTGGTCGACTCGTTGCTCTGGTGGAAGATAACTATAAAATAATAGGTTGTCTGAATCGAACTTGCTAGCACAACTAATTATTCCAATAAAATGAGAAAGTGTCTATATGTACTCATATTTTTGTTATTTATTTGTTAATTTCAAGAAGGCGTTAACTGTTTTCCAAAGCTGTGGTAAAACCTCGACGCCTCAGTATTTACCCATTTGTGAACTTTTGATAATTTCGATTTCTAAGGCTCTTATGAACTCTGCCTATATTTCGTAACATTTGCCACCTAAGCTTCGCTTCAATTGATGAAAGCAGTTGTAGCTACTAAGCTATAGTCTTGGACAATTGCGCAATAATAATCAGTAAACATCTTACATGTCGCTACAAACAAGAACAGTTCAAAATATAGCGACAAATTTGAATCAGACAACCTATTATATCACACCAATTCATTAATTACATAATTTATGATATTTAAGGTGTGTTACTGTATAAGTACCACAAATCATAAAGATTTCAAATCTATAAAAAATATTGTTTAACAATCTTTTTTGTAATTATGATCCTCTGTTATCATACATTTGATGCACAATAATGTTTTTATTCATTTAATCAAAAAAATCTTATACAGTCGTCTCATTTGTAAAACACGTCATGCGAAAGAAATGCTTAGTTGGTTCGGGAACAGAATGAATGAATAACTGATGAATGCTTGACGATCAAATTCTACAGAGCGAAAGTGAGTGGTGGGAGAAGCCAAAGAAGACCAAGGCTGACATGAGATCAATTAGCTGACGGAAATGTCAAAAACACTCGCATCGCATACCTATGCGAAAGTGTATGAGAAGAATAATGGGATTCGAACAGGTGAAATAAGTTTCTATGTAAAGATCGGGATGCTTGGCACCACATCCTCTCTGATTACCCCATTAGGGATAAAGTGTGAGAATATTACGATTGAAAATTTGTGACTGACGAAGAAAATCTACAGAGTGAATGTCAGTGGTCTCTTTTAAAACAGAGATTTACAGTTTACAGACTAACCTAACCGATTGAAGCCTTTTAAATTTTCTGTGTAGGTTAATCGAAAAAACGAATATATTACGGATATTTTAAAATTAATTATAGATTTTAATATCGTTGAAAATTTTTTTTTTGAAAACACGATATGACATAAGCTAACGCGCGCGCGTTTGTATGTAGTATTAGCGGCCCGTCGCGACTTCGCCTCGATTGAATACATAATATGAAGCCTATGTCTATCTGAAATAATGTACCTTTTAGTGAAAGAATTTTTTAATAGGTTATCTTCAGGAGTACTCCTGAAGATTACCCTCCACATATAAACAAACTTGCAAATATGCTCTCTTTAACCGATTTCAAAAAAGAAGGTCAAGGTCACTCAAAAAGTGAAAAGGGAGGAAAAAAAACACTGAAAAGTACAAAATAATCCTTTACTAATCAAAACTAAAGTGCAATCGAAATAACTTTATAAATATGATACACGTACCTATATATAATTGAATTGGACAGTTCTTGAAGTCTGTGCCAAATCAATGTGCAATAACAGAAAGTTTAATAATTTGGTAGGCTTGACACCGACTTCAGTAACTGACAAATTTAATTATATGGGTAGATGTATCGTATTTATAGTTATTTTTCTTGTACTTGAGTTTTGATTAGTAAAGAATAGTCAATTTGTAATTTTCACTGTTTTTTTTTTTGAAGCGGTTTAATTTTTTCTTAAAATTTTTTCTAATAGTACAATAGAGTAGAGGTGTATCCCATTACATTTGATACCCATATTGTCTTGAAATAAGTTACCTACTATCGCGGAGCATCCGCCATATTGGATTTCTGATTACGTGATATATATATAAAAACGTAATTTTTTGAGAAACATAGAAGCCTACGTTTATTTTTAGAGGTTGCGGGTTGCGAAAGCTCTATGTTAGATTAATTACTGCTGATCGTCGCATCACCTTAACCGAGTTTTTCTTACTCTGTCAGAGTAACACAGGTGAACCTCAATCACTAGTCGCTACACAGAATTTTGTTTTCAATATAAACCTTAAAATTAAATACTTTCTCTTTATTTTAAGAGCTGTGATCGTTCTATGACGAATCGAGTTACAATTGGAAAGTAAATAGAATCATTCTGATGTTAAGTCGGTAATGCCTACAATTAACAATAATCTATACTATACAAATAGATTAAGACAAAACAGTTCAGTAGTTTCTTTTCCTCTATTTGTCAACCGATTTTCTTTTTTTTTTGTTTAATAACTATTGACGAGCTTTAGTGTTGTCAGTGAAATATATGTCAACTAGCTGTACCCGCGACTCGTCCGTGTGGAAAGTTTTTCCGTGACTTCTCCGGGTTACCGAGGTTACTCGGAATACCTATATTGTAGGAGGTCTTGAAAAAAGTTACTTTCTATTGCGAAGCACCCATCGTATTGAATTTATGATGACGTCAAATGTACAGAAACCTTCTCTTGTGTATTCCATTTCATTTGATACCCATATTGTTGGTGTTGAATATAAAAGTTATTTGCTGTTGTGGAACATCCGCTATATTGGGTTTATAATGATGTCACATAATATACAGAAACCTTCCCCTGCGTATTCCGTTTCATTTGATACCCATATTGTTGGTGTTCAACAAAAAGGTTATTTCCTATTATGGAACATCCGCCACATTGGATTTATGATGACGTCACATATACAGAAACCTTGTCCTTTGTGGACATTACTTTTCATACCCATATTGTTGGTCTTGAAATAAGTTACTTCCTATCGCGGAGCATCCGCCATATTGGATTTCTGATGACGTGACATATATAAATAAACGTAATTTTTTGAAAAACAAATGTAGGCACGTTTGTTTTTGAGCACATACAATCTCTGTACCAAATTTTATCATAATCGGTTCAGCAGTTTAGCATTTCCCCCATAAAGTGTCATCTTTTCACCCCTTTAGGGGTAGATTTTTGATGAAAAAAAGAAATCTGTTTTTTAATAGAAAAAGTCTATCTTTGTACCAAACATCTTAATCCGTTCAGCTGTTTAGCATTTCTTATACAAAGTTTCTTCCCCTTATTCACTTCTTTAGGGGTAGATTTTTGAAAAGAAGAGTAGCTAATGTCCGTCCTCTGGTGTCGAACTACCTCCTTGCCAAATTTTATAAAAATCGGTCCGGCGGTTTAGCCGTGAAAACGTACCAGACAGACATGCAGATAGACAGACGGACGGATATAATTAAAATAACTAGAACGTCGGTCAATCGTAGTCGTATTCCGTATTAGTAGGGTTCCGTACTGCAAATCGATATATACCTTAATCTTAAAGTCAACCTATATTGTTGTTAAAGAGAAGGAAAGGGAAGCGAACCAAATTTTTCGTGCATAACACTTTGTACCTTATCTCCATGAATTTTGATTCCCATGTCTTCGCCGACGGCAGTCGCGGGAATTTCCGAGAATCCTCGAAGACACGCTATTCGTTTTTGATCTCATATCTAATTTCAATGTTACTTAATGAAGACATGGTTCAAAATGTTATGCAACTAAATTCGGTTAGCTTCCTATCTTTTCTTCTTGCTTTCTTCCGCGGCAGTGTAGATTGACCCTAATGGCTAATGATTTTTTTCTAAGCTGTATTTCTAGAGGTAAGACAGCAATTTTACGGGCATTTTCGGAAAATTTTATATAAGAATTAATTAATTTAAATTAATTAACATCAACCAAAAATCTTATCTCATTTGTTGGCATTCATTTTTTATATATTTAGTACAGGCTTGCCAACAGGTTGTGCATCATAAATAAGACTTTTTTACGTGTAATTTTAACTAAATATAGTGCAAACCAAATAACAGGCAAGCATAACATGAGATTACTTTACAGGAAATGGACAATTCAACATGAAGTGTAAATACTTAATACGAGTAACCTGTACAGTGACGATTTTTTTTGTTCATTTCATTCAAACACCAATCCTTTTGCCTTCGTCGTAGTCGGATAAGTAATCACAATCCTGACCCACAGTAACATAGAAACATGTCACGATTACGTGGGAACGGTAATACATAGCTACAAAGCTGTATACTATTTACGCTATGAGTTTGTCCACATGAGTCACTGTTACTAACAAGCAATGAAACATAATATTTATTATCAATTATGTTATGTCTCGCGTGAGACTGTCAAATGCGAGCCTACATGTCTTAACCAGAGAAATTTGTCACTCTGTGCAAAAAAGCCGGGAGAAAGACACGCCAAGTATCAGTCCTGTGGTTCGGGTCAGACAGTGAGGCTACCTACGGTTTTATACACCCGTTGTATGAGGCGATTGAAGGAACCTTCAGGGTCCGGCGGATAAGAGTGGAGGATACGCTTGTCCATCGATGTGACCCCGAGGAGAATAAGAGAGTGATGCGTGTGGCTCTGTTACTGCCTCCCCTATGAGTACTTTGGTATAGCGAGAGAGGGGCTCCGGTACATTCTGTAGGATATTCACAAGCCCCTCGTCAACGCGCTGAGGACGACCACAGCAAGAGCTTTTATGGGAAATCCTATGTAACTCAGTGCCATCCCTAGGGGGCTGGGTAATTGTTGCAACTTTTTCTGTTACGGAAAAAAAGGAACGCAGAGCAGAAAAGAGAATGTAAGAAACAGCATTTTTTTTAATATAAAAAAGGAGGCAAACGAGCAAGCAGGTTACCTGTTGTAGAGTGAGTGACTAGCGCCGCCCATGGGTACCCGCAACGTCCGGAGAATCAAGGGTGCGTTGCCTGCTTTTAGGGAAATAGGGAAAGGAGGAAAGGAGGGGAAGAGGGTGATGGGCCACCGGCACTCTCACTCATCGAACGAATCGAAACGAAACGTCTGCTAAACCGCTGGACCGATTTTGATGAAATTTAGAATAGAGATAGATTAAACTCAGGGGAAGGACGTAGACTAATTTATTCCATGCGGACGAAGTCGCAGGTGAAAGCGCTAGCTTTCACATTTACGTTTATGATATAAATTATAATTATTGAAAGAATAACTGTTCAATATTTCTTAAGTCGGAGTTTTTTTAAATATTTATTTGACATTTTTGTCTAAATACATAATGTTTTTTGAGATATTCGTATACAAGGTATTCCGAAAGGGGGTAAAATCCACCGGAGTTCTAACGTGTCACTGTTGACTATTTTATTGCAAATGAAATAAATAATATCTATCTAATAATTACGGGACACGTTTATTTTGTTTTCCATACAAAAAAAAATACATTCATTTAATAGGCCAAAAAATTTACAACCTTATCGTTATGCCCTACATTCCAAATGTTTGCTAGCGACATAAAAACGCTGATATTAGGGTTGCCTCACCTTTTTTTTTTAACTTTGTGGTGTTAGACTGGAACTGTTGACTTTTGGCGAAGTTGTAGAACCCACATGTTACCCACATGTATTTACCCACACTTTCGAAATGACCTTGTAAGAAGTTGTCCAAATTCCGGAAAAAATGGTAACCTGTTGGAGCAAGGTCCGGGGAGTACGGTGGATGTTGATAAAAAAGTAGCTTGTGTCCGTTCTCTGATCTCAAATTATCTCCCTGCCAAATTTTATCCTAAACGGTTCAGGGGTTTACCATTTCCCATACAAAGTTTTATCCCCCTTGCTCGGTAAGCATTCACATACCATTGTATCGCCTCGCATCGGTTGACTGGCCCGTTGGCGCAGTGCCATATGCATCTGCATCCCAAGCTAGGGTCCCGGGTTCGATCCCCGGTCAGGTCAATTTAGGAAACGAACTTTTCTACATAGGCTTGGAGGCTGGGTGTTATTGGGAACTCCCCCAGAGTTTGTTGTGTGGAACCATAGTACAAGCTTACTGCTTAGTTTGGGGTCACACAATCTGTGTAATTGTCTGGAGTATTATTATTATATTATTATTACCTTGGCGAAAATTTGCGAGGAGTATGATGTTATTTGAGGGAGCGAAAGAAGTATGTAAGAACCGCGAAGCTTGGTGCTCTGTCCTCTCCGATTACCCCTTTAGGGATACATCTATTGATATGGTAAAATAAAAAAAAAATTATGTCTACACATATAAATAAAACTGAAGTGTCTATCTATGATTTGGAAATAAAAGCTTTTCCATAAGCTTATGTGGTTATTTGCACATAAGAGTAACATAAATATGTTTTTTTTTTGTCTATCGGTCTGTCTTTTTGTTTGTCCGGGCTAATCTCCGAAACAGCTCACCCGATTTTGATGGGACTTTAGTAATCAAACCTAATTTTTATACCGGAAAAATAACAAAAATAACACGGGTGAAATCGCAAGGCACTGCTAGTTATTAAATAATGTTGGTTGACTGCCTTCGATTTATGTATTCTAAGTAATTTACATATTGTATAAGTATAAAAAGATATTCAGATAATTACAATTATAGAGGAATGCCTTATTTACTTAATTATAATCTTTATACATAAAACTAGCTGTAGTCCACGACTTCGTCCGCGTGTAAAATGGGATGATGGGCCTTTCTCCATCCTGAAGGTCCATTTCAAACATTTGCGAAAGAATTTTTGAAATTGGATGAGCGATTTCGATGAGTATGACTTACATTGTAACTTACAAAGTATACCTCTTTATGAGATTAGGGTGTCTGTAGTTATAAAGTCTATGGTTTAACCATTGTATAGCGGCTCGTAGAATATACCTACTTTCCAAATTTAATTTATAGTGAATAGTCGCTTTGCCAGTAGTCTGCGAATAAATGTGCTAGAGCAAACATCTGTATTTTATTTGATTTTATTTGTCTCGCTTTGTGGGCAGGCTGTCTGAAGTTTTAAAGTCTATGGTTTAACCTTTGGTTATGGTTTAACTTATGGTTTAAAATACACACACAGGTGTATTTAAGTTCATCATGATAGGATTGATGACTGGCGTCATTACCAATTTAAATAATACGGTGGCACTTCAGTGAACATTTTACAGTTTTTGGGGTCATTTTACTTACAGTCGCGTCCTTTTAGCGATATTTCTATGAAATAGCCAACTTCTGACAGTTTTTTGGCAACAATTTTTTTTCTTTTACTCATTTTCAGTGTTCCAAATGTTGAAAAAGGAAGGGCATACTCGTTTTGCACATTAGGAGCGCATATTTCATCAACTTAATTTTATCATTTTCGTAATTTAACCCACAGACTATAAATAACTCCAGACACCGTGTCCGGGAAGTAACAGTGAGGTAACAATAACCAGATAAACTGACTGGCCTGTACTTACAACACACATTCATTATCCGCTGCTAATTCAAGAGAAGCACCTCTGTGTCCCTTGATTTGCGTCTGTAACAGTCGTTTTCTCGGATATTTTTTGATGTAAACGGCTGAAATTTCGCGGGTAAGATGATATGCTAGGTCTGTACGGGTCGCCGCCACTATTTTCCTCACTAATTTTGCCGCGAAAGAGCAGTCCTTGCATTGTTGTGTTCCGGTGTGGAGGGTAAGGCAGACGGTGATATTTCTAGCGCAAGAGGCACAACATCTTACTCCTCAGGGTTGACAACACATTTACAGTCCGAAGTACTTTCTAGCCTTAATATTCTTGGATTTTCCGTGGTATAAAAAAAAATTTGAAGTTGTATAAGTCTTAGAAATATGTGCGGTATCACCCTTGTCGACAAAATAAGGAGTGGAGATACGCAGTACGAAAGGGTTGCACGACAGTGTTGTTATAAATACGAAGAAAAAAATGCTTAGAATTTAGGTGATTCGGCCACATAGAAAGAATGAATGCTGAAAGATGGAGAGAATTTACAGAGCGAAAGTTAGTGGTAGCAGAAGCCAAGGAACACCAAGACTGGCTTACGAAGATCAAATAGCAGAGTGTTAGCTGTCGGAAATGTTAATATCACTCTCATATCTACACAAAAATGTGCGAGGAGAATGATGAGATTCGAGGAAGCGAAAGAAGTATGTAAGGACCGCGAGTCTTGGCGCTCCGCCCTCTCCGACTACTCTGAATGAGATATGTTATGTTTGTATTAATGGTGGCCCAAATAATACAGATATAAACTTCCAAAGTCAATTCCTTCACCGCAATGATCTTATCAAATACCGAAGTATCATTATTATACCATAGGCGCGTAAACTTGTACCTGTTTTGACCTTTGAATAATTTTAACTGTTACCAAACGAAGCGTGAAATATGGGTAAAAGGAAAACGTCTAGAACAAGCGAATGGGACTGTGTACCTGGGGAGTGCGTTTTCAACGGTCGAAAGACGTGAGTTGGATGCGGAGAGACGGGTAGCAGCTGGCAATAAAGTGAACGGTGCTCTGTCCGCATTAGTAGGCAGTGTAAATATATCAAACTTAGCCAAAATGGCAATCCACAATGCATTGTTGGTGCCAACTTCATTGTACGGTAGCGAGGACCTGGATATGCCCGGAATTGAGTGAAATTAAGATAAATACCGTGTAACCGCGATCTCTCAGAAATATTCGAGGTGTCACTCTTGCGGATAAAACAACAATGAAGAGATACGCAGTATGACAAGGTTGGATGATAGTGTTATTGTAAAAATGAAGAAAGGAATACTTAGATGGTTCGGGCACTTAGAAAGAATGAGTGATGAAAAACTGACGAAGAAAATCTACAATGCGAAAGTGACTGGTAGCAGAAGTCGAGGAAGACCAAGGTTGACTTATGAAGATCAAATAACTAGAGTGTTAGCTGTCGCTAAAGTCAAAAGTACTCGCATACCTCGGCGAAACCGTGTGCAGAGAATGATGAATTTGATAAGACAAAAGAAATTTGCAAGCACCGCAATGCTTGGAATTCTCTCTCTGACTACCCCGTCAGGGATACAACTCCCTTTATTAGTATATTTAATATTTATACTTCAAGTGTTCAGTTATGCAGTATGCACTCACACAGACGCGTTCCATCAATATTTATATAAGCGTAAACGAAATTCAGGAAAGAAACAAAAAAAGTATGCTGAAGCGCCAAGTCAGTAAAAATTTCCTTTTCAGCGTTTTAAAAAAGTACTCATTAAGGTATGAAACCCGCATTCCACAAAAGATTAGGCCGCACACACACAAACAAAACGGGACTTCAACGAAACATGTGCAGATACTTGCACTTGTGTGTTTCACGAACACATACATACAAGTAACCGAATAGTGATGTAATGCTCGCGTTGACGCCTCGCAGACATTTTTTATGGACTCTGACGCAACTTTTTTAACCGTAGCTACGTAAGGGCGTTTTCCATTATTTTTTTTAATGTTTGTGATTAATCACGATAAATGTAATCGCATTAATTAAAACAACTTTCTAATGCAGATTTCGTTACCGAAACAGAAATGCATAATTTAAATGAAATGCCTCATGTTTATTAAAATTTAGAATTAATGACACTTTTTGTTTGTTTACAGGTAAGGAGTTTCCCTGAAATACTCATTAAACGGATATTCTAAACCTATCAGGTTTGATTTATTAGAAGATAATTTTAAATCTTGAAATTATGTAATTACTGGTACAAATATTAATTAAATAAATATTAATTATGCAGTGTGCACCGATCCTTATGATGCACGCTCAAACATAAGTAACTACGTATAACTGTAAAGCAAGGCTGCACACAAGCACAACAAGGACAGGTCAACGCACTTTGTTGCCTTGCACGAGCGGTACAAACACATGAGCGTTCCCTTGTGTAAGAAAGTGACGGATATTCGTCTCTTGCTTCAGCAATTTGTACGATGAACACAACGCGTGCGACAAAGATGTCGACATTGTGCGGACGAGAGATAGCTATACAAATATTATGACTGTTATTTCACTTCCTCTGCTGTGATGCAATACCAATTTATAGTATAATCAACTATTCTGAGACAAATCTTGTAACTTTACAAAACTAACTGGTTATCCCTTGTCATAAAAAAAAAATCCGGACATAATTCCCTTCCGGTTCCGTGAGAATTGTGAGATAAAATTCATTGGAGGACTAATTTAATTGTTTATCTACTTTTTGTGTATATACTGTAAAGCTACTTCTATTTTTAGATACGTTTTACTGATATTAATCGAGATTAGTATGTATATACTTTTGGCGGGAAAGCAATTTCCTTTGTATACATAATATGTAAGATAGATAGTTCTTATAGTAGGTATACAAGCGTTAGAAATTTTCACAGCAATTATTAAAAACAAGGTTCATATAAACAAAATTTATATTTTTTATGAAAATGTAATTAATTAAAAAATCCTATTGTTTTGTTTTCTTTTCTATTGTTTTGTATTGTATTTATATGGCTTTTTATTGACGTTGTACAATTAATTATACCGCCATCTAATGCCAAGTAGCGACACCTGCCTTAATTTACGACAAGTGTCCTCATTTTCGGTCGTTTCCCGTAAAGTAACTGAAACTTCTGTAAAAAATAAATAAATTACAAACATTTATCCTTGTGTTTCAAGGAAAAATCGATTAAAAAACTGCGCTCACTACGCATGCCCTAGTTTTAGTTCTGTGAAAATGTTCGTCTTTTGTAGGCTTTTCCATCTAATGTACACAGTGCTGGAAAAAAATCGGTAGGCCCAAGAACGTGCCAAACCGCATGTCAATGAACTGCTTCAAAAAGCTATCCGTGCCAACGAGGCGTGCTCTCAAAATAACCCTAAACACCTACACCTTAACGTTCAATATTGCCCTCTACGTAAGCTGCAAAAAGAGTCTGATTTAAAAAAAAACACGTGAGAACACTTACGTCCTTTCGTTCGACACTAAAAATGTAAAGCTGTGCACACACTACAGACGTATTAGTGTTGGTTACATATATAAGAAAGTCGTGTGAGCTTTCTCTGTGTAGAGTTACACAACCTCTTATTTCTCTCTCTAACACATACGGAACGTTATTCGTTTCTTTGTTTAGCAGACTGTTATGTAATAACGGTTGTTGTGATTTAGCCGCGTAACATTTTTCTCTTAGAACCGCTAACTACATAAAGCATTCTATGGCTTTTCATCACTGTTTTAAATCGTTCTAATTTTGATTACGATCTTTTAATTCTATATCCGTTACTTTTTAATTTGTAATAGGCCTAAAGATAGTTTTGTTATTGTCGTAATATAAAAGAAATATCAAGTTTGCGATAAGTGATAACGTCAAGTTTTTTCCAAGTCATTTTGCTTTTATAAATAAGTAAACGCACACAGTGACGTCTCTTAAGAAATGTACATAGGCCTATAAATAAACTCCACAATGTGTCTGTCAAAACGCATGCATCCACTAATACATACACAACGTGCACCAACACACATGTGTGTGTGGGCCCCGTTCAGTCGTGTGCCACAAGCCTGTGTTCATTTCCTAGTTGTTCCCTTGATGGCCCGCTTGCAACATCTCTGTGTAAGCGGGTCCTTAGAATTCGGCGCGCATTTTCGAAATTAGAATTCCGCGTTTTTTTCTTTAGTGTCGTGTTGTGAATTATAAGTGACTAGTTTGTATTTTTGAATGCATTTTAGTGTAGCAGTGTTTTTTAAGAGTGCTTAAAAAAGGGAAATGTTTTTAAAAGGATGTTTGGAGGTTTGATTTATTTTTTTGCTATAGGTTATGACACAACTCGATTTTTATTTACTCACTGGCTGGAAAGTTATAATAGTGATGTAACCAATATAACAGCAACATGTTACGTTATTTAACAAGATACGAATGTGAAACGACTTTCTTTGGTTTAATTATAAATGAATAATGTTTTTATTACACAATTAGAGGTGCGAAATTGTTTTAACACGTGAAATTTCGTTATTTACATTAATAACGGTGTAACGTAACTGTTGTTAACTGTTTATAAAGTTAAATACTTATGGTAATTTTACAAGTTCATGAAAGCAAGGTATATATTTTTTAGAATTTAACCAAATATTTCATTACTAGGCATTCTGTCCTTTTGTGGGAATTGAGACTATAAGAAATACTTTTTTAATACATGAAACTACACTAATAAGATAATGTTTCGTAATCATTATACTCTAGAACTAGTGTTATAACCAAATTACTAAAAAAATCGACTTCTCTTGTGCAGATATAACTTTTCCTCGCGGTTTCGTTCATGTGGATTTTAGAAATTTTCTTGTGAAAGAAAAGAAAAATCGCTTTCATTATATTATAATAATATTAGAGATACAGTTTTGGATTTTTATACACAGAAAACACAGTTTATATTTAAACAGCACTTGAAATATTTTAGATATGAATATTAGTTCAAATACGAGTTACATCAAACAAAAAGTATAATTTCGCAAAAAACCACACAAACGTGTATTATTTGTGTTACAGCTATTGATAAACGGGAACTTCTATCTTGGTTTCCACGTAATAGATAAACTGAAATGCATACCCGATTAGGTGACAGTTTTGAATTCGAAACACGAGCGACAGTGTTCGTTATATTACTGTGAACATAGTGCACAGAGAGGCAATTATCATTTTAAAAAACATTAAGGAGAGGATGAAAAACTATATAATTAATTTCTGCAAAGAAGTACTTTTAAAACTGGTAAAAATAATGGTAAAATGCTATTTATCGCTATAAAAATGACGCTATAAATTATCGTACATAGTACATACATACATAAATATATATGTACGTACATATATATCCTCACGCTGTATCCCTCGGGTAGTCAGAGAGGATGGAGCGCCAATCATCGCTGTCCTTACATTACTCTTTTTGCTTCCTCAAATCTCGTCATTCGCCTCACACTTTCGCAGAGATATAAGTGTGCTTTAGACATTTCCGTCAGTTAACACTCTGGATATTCGATCGTCCTTGATCTTCCTCAGCTTTTGTTACCACTTACAATTTTTTTCTTAAATTTGTAAATTTTAAGTTTTGTAAATTTTTTTCGTTAATCGTTCATCATTCATTCTTTCTATCTAAAATAATCATAGATTTCTAAAACAGTGTAAAAGACTATAAAATAATAAGTAGCACCAATAAACCACAATTCCGTAAGCAATATATTTTCAATATACTTTCTGTTGTTATAACTAACATGATTTAAATTAAAAAAGATAGCGTGAAAAGTATGAATTAACTATATATGTATGATTTAAATCAGAATAGCTTTATAGCGAAAACTATTAACATTATAAATAGCAAGCCGTTGTTTAAATTACTAATTCTGATCGCATATGTAGATCCAATTTGACCATTAATTTAACAGATGTCGAAATAAAGAAGAGGATCTTAATTCGTCATATTCAAATTATATTCCAATTAATTTAATTTAATCGTCATATGCGTAGTAATATAGGGGATATTACAAAGTATTTAAGTATCAGGAGTTATTACATACAGTCACGGTAATAGGTACCTGCAAATATCATTGTATAACAATTTTCTAGGTATGTGCACGTTCATAACAAAATAGAAATATTAATTATTTTCACTATAATATCAATGCAATTCAAAGTCAATATTTATAATGTCAATGCGATATAATAAGTTAAAATTATTATTATGTATCTAAAATTAAGATAATTTAGCTATACATCTATATTTCTTTAACCAAACTACGCAACAGATTTTTGTCGCTGTTTACTGGCTTGGCAGCGACTCCACTAACTGACAAATTTAATTATATCGGTATTCGTAACGTAATTAAATTCAAGATTTACAATTTATGAAGAAAATCTACAGAGCGGAAGTGAATGCTAGCAGAAGCAGAGGAAAACCAAAGCTTGTTTTTGAAGATCAAATATCCAGTGTTAACTGACGGAAATGTCAAAAGTACTAGCATACCTAGACGAAAGCGCGTGAGGAAAATGATGAGATTTGATAAATAATAGATAAAAAAATAAGATTTATTATGCCTTCTAGCTCCGCTACGTTGTAAGATTGCTTTAGAAGTTTTAAAATAAAAAATTCGAATGTTGATTTAGGTGTTTGATATTAAGGGATAAAAAAAGAGATGAATTTTTACATCGTGAAAGCTATTCGTGCTTTTAGGACGACATGGATGGAAGCATAGGATATATTGAGATATAATTAATAGACGTGCTTTCGCTAGCTCGTGTATTTCTCCACTAACTTATTTGTTGCCATTCAAAAATACCGTATTATTATTAAGTAGCAAGACCCTCAAAATAATAGTGTTGCCACTTGTTAACGATTATGATTATATCAGTTAATCGCGAATATTGAAAATAGCTAACGATCGAACATACGCTGTACAGTGTTAAACAGCAATTGATGGTTTTTTACAGTCACTTTGACGGCAAGATTTGTAATCAAATCAAATACCTAAAATTTTAACATATTCGGTTATATAACGGTATTCGGAAGTACAGCCACACAAACAAAAATTCCAAAAATAATAGTTTGAGAAAAAAAAATGAAATGTACTGGTTGTCCATCTTCTTGCTCAGGCCATAAAAGGTTGGTTAAGGGAGAGGCCTCATTATAAGGAACTGCTGTAGGCTATAAACTAATAATTTTTCGTAATATAAAAACTGATATAAAGCGAAGTAAGAGGGGCAAAGACGTCTGTAGGTACTTCAGTATTCTGTCTATCATGTTACAGGTATAGCGTGAATGTATTTCAAAAATATTACGCTCCGAGTAAATAAGTCCATTGAATTAAAACTGTGTTCCCACTATTCTAAAATCATTATTTGTTCAGAATATAATAACAGACTACATATCGGCCCCGTGTCTCTTTTCATGCAATTGGAAAACAACATGTGTTATCACGTTTCGTGGAGGGGAACACCCAATAGTGAAACTATGTACACAATACGCCCCTCTCTATCAACTCTATTACGAACATAAAGGGACAGAACGAGACAGTGAATTGTCAAAAGCCATAAAGGATGACCTATTTTCAGCCACGTGGCCGACTCGACGGCTTTTACATTTTCCCGTGTTCATTTTTTGTGGTCAACAAGAGGGTTGCCGTGAATAGATTTTTTCAGGTAGGTAGTTAGAATGTAAGAATCGTACCAAATCAGGGCCTTATAGCGTAGTAACGACGAAATAGGTATTCAACTAACTTTAAACATTAGAGGAATTATATTAATTATTATATGAAATAATTATTAAGTGAAAAATATTAAATAATAATAATAATACATACATATCTTCTCGCTGTATAGATGTAGATAGCTGTAGATAGAGAGGACTGAGCGCCAAACGTCGCGGTCCTTACATATTTCTTTCGCTTCCCCGAATCATAATAATAATAATAATGCGCCAAAGAATACCACCGATCATCTGATATTAAACTAGGGCATTTCCTGTGCTATGAGAACCAGACGACGACTGCTAGGGGCGTCTCAATCTAGGGCGAGACAATCTAGAAAAGCTCGTTTCCTAAATTGACCCGGCCGGGAATCGAACCAGGAACCTTTCAGTATGTATCTAATTTCGTCATAATGCGATCTTTATAACTTTTCTTCTGAATATACCCTAATCTCGATGTTCGTGTTATTATTTGTTTTTTTGAGTGACATCTACTAATACGATCATTAAGAAAGGCTAAGGGAAAAACATACTATGTATTGATGCCAAAAGAAAAAAAAATGATTAAATGATGAATTCTTACAATACAAGCCATATTAAACACGTACACGAATACATACATGCATTCATTCTATTTTTTAACTAAAATCATACATACACGCACACACACAGTTCCATACGCAGACACAATAATTACTCTATACTCATTGTATAAATGGTTCATAATTTATCTAATATCATACTTGGCTGCTTAGATGTTAATAGGGTCGATGACAATTTTTTAATAGCCTAATAAAAAGATAGGTTCAGTTATAAATAACAAAACTGTGAAATAATATTCAAATACAATGACAACTTTTGTAGCGGAAACAAGAGTGGGGATAAGTTCCGTCTCTGTCACTCCTAGCGCTGTAGAATGTCTCCGCGTTATTGTGACGTCACAGCTATGTAACGCTATCTTCCTCTAGCTTACCCCCATTCTGTTCCCACTACTGAAATTCAAAACCCAATAACTCAATTTATGTCTTCAATTTCAAGTAGTTTTTTCGCAATTGTATTCAAAATTTTTAATAATTTTAGAATATAATAACAGAATTGAAACTAATGTCTTTTATCGTATAAAAGACATTAGTTTCAAGAACAATCATCTAGCATATTCAAATATTATTCATCATCATATTCATCAAATATTATTGTTATATTATTTTCAGTTGCATAGTTTTGGACGACAATTGTAGAGCTGTGACGAGTTTGCTAATAAATTGATAAAAATAAATCTCTCGCCAAAATTCCAAAGTTATAAATCGATGCGTTTTTCGCCTTTTAACGAAGCGTCCTCAGGATACTCTGGAGATCAGACACGTCACGTAAGGCGACGAATTAGAAACTTTGACGGCAGGGATCTCAATTTTTCTAAATGGTTATAAAACATATGAAAATGATATTTGGTAACCTGATTCTTCATTACATTGCCTTCATTTTGCCAGTTGCGTGACACGATTGGTTAGCTTTTGTAACAGGAAAATAAATAGCAAAGAACCCTCTTTTAAAACAGAGATTTACATTTTTCGGAATAGCGACACCGATTTATTCTCCTAATTTTTCTGTATAGATTGATCTAAATACTCTTCATAATGCCAATTGGATTTTAAAAATTAATTATAGTTTTTAATATAAACAAAAGTAACTGTTTTTTCGTATTTTTCGCAAGTTTTTATGGTGCAGAAGATCTATTGTAGATTAAATTATTTTTGTCACTGTGACGTTAATTAGCACCGAATCAAAGAGTGTTTGGAATTTTGGGCGGAGAATGGTTAAAAATTGTTAGAATTCATGTTACAATTCATTCATAGATTTCAGCAAAGTAACACCTGAATCTATTGGGAATGTTCACGCAGAAAATAAATCGATGTTTTTCTCGATGTGATACATCGAAACGCTGCATTGATATTTTTCATATGTTTTCCGACGTATCGAATAAAAACATCGATGTTTTCGATATCATAAAATCATCGACGTATATTCAGTTAATACAGATTAGCAAAGTAGAAAGATGAGACATTTATTTGAATTAATTTTGATATAAATTGTAACCTATTTGTTGTTTTATCCAAGTTAAAAGAAAAAACGTGATGTGATTTTGTAATTGTGACGAAAATAACGTATAGTGATACAATTTCCTGTCTTTGTTTTGCTATAAAACTAATCCTATCATATCGGAAGAACGCACGAGTTCTTTCGACGCATCGAAATACATCGACGCAACGTTAAAAATTGAAAGTAACCGATGCATCGGATTGATTCGATGCATCGATTAGTAAACATCGATATTTTCGATACATCGATGTATAACGAGCATCTCTTAATTATGATCGAATAATGTCAATACATGAGTTACTGGGATTACATTTCTTCAATTAAAAAAACTCTATTGAATCAAATTTTATTATTGTTAATTATTTTGACCGATATCGTAGATTCCCTTTGAGTATCAGCGGCTAGACAAGTCGCAAACGCTTCGTACAATCGAAACGCTTGCTGGCGTTATTACTAGTTGAAAGTGCCATTTCGCTATGATCTATACGGCGATTTTCACATGACTACGTTTCGTTTGATGGAATAGAAAGTTAATAACGTTTGACTATTAATTTAGAATTCGTTACGCTAGATCACGTGGATCATTGTATTTTACTAACTAGCGTTTACGACAATTGAGCCACTTATTTAGGCCCGCGAAGCGTCTATTTCCTAAGCCAAGGGACGAGTTCGATCCTCTGTGGGTCAGTGAAGAAAATAACTTTTTTAAATTGACATGGTGTCTGAGTGTTTTGAGTTTTAACAAAATTTTAGGAAACCTGTTTATTTTTATACCACGAAGGTCACAAACAAGCATACGGCCCGGCAGATGTTGAACGGTTATCGTAGCCTGTGAACGTCTGCAACACCAGGAGTTTCACTTGCGCATTGCCGACCCTGTAAAATCCTTTTCGCCCTTTTTAAAGAACTCCATGCTGTAGTCTCCTGGGAAAACCTCGACAGGGAGCACATTCCACAACCTCGAAGTTGGAGGGAGAAAGCTCCTTTGAAACTGAAACGTACGCGAGCATTTCGGTACCAAAGTGTCCAATAGTTTTCCATTACCTACAAGGCCGTAGGAAAAATACTAGGTACTTAATAACAGTCCTACAACTGATATATCAAATTAAATAATCCATTATAATCTGCAAGCTGCATTCCGTACCTCAAACCTGGTACAGATGTCGGTCAGGTCATATTGGACTATTGCTGAAACGGGTTGCGCCCTAATTTGACCTCGGCGACCTTGGACCTCAGGGTTCAATCGGTTTCGAGGTCAAAGTTGAGATTCGCTGGCCCAGTTCCCTTGTTTCAAACTGGAAGGAGATTATCGATCGCTTTTATAAAGAGCTGTCCATGGTAATGTGCTGTAGAGTAATATCATTTTCGCTCAAAGTAAAAGATTTGTTTTACATGCGTACATTTTTAAATGTTATTTTTTATAATTCTTTTTATGTTTTTAATTCAGTTCGCCTTGAGATGATTAGAATTTACCAAAAGATTTCTTAGCGTTTACGTAATATGTATGTGAGTACTTACATACATATTATGTAATGTAATATTGTGATTAAGTTTTTGTTATAATTTTTCTCTTTTATTTAATTTTTCTTTAAAGATATAATTGTAATAGTAATAAAAAACTGGCTAAGAGTATGTCAATCAATCAATTATGGACAAATTAGTGTTAAATGACAAATTAGTGTTACAAATATATCTTCACGCTGTATCCTTAACGGGGTAGTCAGAGAGGAAGGAGCGCCAAGCGTCGCGGTCCTTACATACTTTTTACGCTTTCTCAAATCTCATCATTTCCCTCACACATTTTGGGCTATGTATACGAGTGCTTTTGACATTTCCATCAGCTAATACTCTGGCTATTTGATCGTCGTAAGGTAGCCTTGGTCTTCCTTGAGTTCTTTTATCATTCGCTTTCGCTGTGTAGATTTTGTTCGTCAGTCTTTCATCACTCATTCTTTCTATGCGCACGAACCATCTAAGAAATCCTTTCTTCATTTTAACAATAACACTGGCGATGATAAGTAATGTTAAATAAATAAAAATGACTTAAGTATGTACCCATTACTTAATATTCTTTTTCTCATTTGCCGAATTTCAGTTCAGCAGATGCAAAGACCTTTTGTCGGGAACGGGAGAAGTGAGGTTGCCATTATATTTAGATTTTCTATTTTTTACATTTTTGGGAGTTTTAAAGTACAAAAGGGATAGCATATTGTGTTTTAAGGTTCTATTTATGTGAAAAGAATGAAGTAGGTCTAACTAACCATTTGTAGCTGCAGTTCTCGCAGCCCGCCAAGAAGTCCTTTATAAATTCGGTAAAGCCTACTATCACTTTACTGGAGGAGTTTCACGATAAAAAGAAAAAACGAAAACTTTGAACGTGCTTCATGTTGATACGTGACATTGGCATAGGTTAATCTGTGCGCCATGCCATGAAGAAACAAAAAAAAAGTGACGTTCGCAATAGATCAATATTTGGTCGCAGTGATACAAGTCTGGTGGGATCTGCACTTACATCAAATGAAAATAAAAGATGTGACGTAGGTGTAAAGATTATAATTGCCGTAATTCTCGATTTTCGTGAAATTGCCGTATATTTATTTATGCCGCATAAATTTGTTAATAAATCAGTTTACATAGATATAATAAAAACAGACTCTGAATGACATAAAAAAGGTGAATCAACGTAATGAGTTTTCGTTACAAAAAATAATCGTACGAAGCCGGGGTGAGTCGCTAATTTAGATCAAATAATCGATGGACTGCCTTTTTTCTAGAACGATTTCAATACCTGTGGTGCTGCTTTTGCAAATTTCGGTTCTATGCAAAGAGCCAAAATTGTCGTATAAAATGATTCAGCTATGAAAACTCGGCGGAGTAATTTTTATAATATTTTTTTAAATTATATTTATTAGGAGTTATTTTTTTAATATATTATATAAAGGTCATATATTACAGCACTCGACGTACCAAAAGTAATACTGTTATAAACGACATTTCGTTCAATTTCTTATGAGTACAAAAAATCATTCTCCTTTCTCCGATTTGGTTAGCCAAGTTTATAACCGCGACGTGGTCTGCATATGATTATATAGTCACGACTATCTAGACATTTCTCGAAACGACCGATTGCGCAATGAGTACTGCGGCATGAACGGCGTTCTCTCGAACATGCATGAACGGCGTTCTCTCGAACATGTGGCTTTTGTTCAATCACTCTTCTTTCACCACGCACTCTTCGTTCACCACTCACTATTCAAATTATTCCAACTGTTTGGACATAAGCAAAAGATGAACTCCGCACTGTATACTTTAGAAATGAAGCACTCAAAAAAGCCGAGCCATCTTTTTACATTTACATTAGATAAGCCGATCGGTCGCAATTAATAAAAAAAAAAGTATGATCTCGAAATAGTTTTCTCTGTACATGCATTTACTAGCTTTTTGAATATTGTATTTTAGTGTATTATTGTGTAATATTGTATTTTAGGCGTGAAATAATGGCATCTATTGCTGCTGTTTCGTTCGGCGAGTGAGAGTGCTGATGGCCCATCTCCCCCTCCCCCTCCTTTCCTTCCTTTCCCTCTTTCCCTAAAGGCCGGCAACGCACCCGTGATTCCCCGGATGTTACGGGTGTCCATGGGCGACGGTGATTACTTTCCATCAGGTGACTCGCTTGTTCGTTCGCTCCTTTTATAAAAAAGAAAAGGTATGTAAAATTTGGATAAAATGATACCTGACTCTTGTGAGTTCTTCTCAGTACAATATTAACTCCATTTTTATTTTACAAAAAAGAGCAATACGTGTCATCTACAGTATATTCATACTGCACGAGAATCACTTAAAGATCGTTTTAAAAACATTGATGTCCTCACCTTGCCGTCTTTATACATCTTTGAAATTATTATGCATACGAGGAAAAATATAGATGTTTAAAAAGAAAGGCGATATTAATGGTATGTAAAGCCGAGGTCGTGACAAATGGTTATTCCAAAATTTAAATTACATAAGTCAAATGTTTCATTTTTGGGTAACTGCATTCGTTTTTATAACAAAGTTCCTCAGGAAATTACTCAGTTAACAGAGAATAAATTTAGATTGGTTTTAAAACGTACATTGATTAGAGAATCATACTATAAAATAAACGATTTCATTGAAGATAAAACAATAGTCTGGAAATGATCTTCTCTGCACATGCATTTACTGGCTTAATGAAAATATTGTATTTTAATACTCCTTTTGTAAAATGAAGTTGAAAAAATTATACCTGACTGAGTTTCTTGTCGGTTCTTCTGTGTCTAGGTTTTCTATTTGAACCGAACTAAAGTAGATTTGACGTTCAAAAATACCTTGTAATTGGGTTTACTTGAATAAATTGATTTGACTTTGACTTAGACTTAGATTTGACGTTCAAAAATACCTTGCTATTTATTCCAGGAAACCTCTATACCAGCCATTCCCAAAGTGGGCGATAACGCCCCCTTGTGGTCGCTGCAGGCCTAAAGGGGGGCGGTAAGAGACCCAGAAAAAAAATGGGGGCGTTGTGTAGAGGCCTGGGGGGTGATTTGTAATTTCATTTAGCTAGGAGGCATCTTAGACAACGACTGCATGAGCTCTCGACTCAGTAGACAAAGTAAGTTTGGGAACCAGTGCTCTATACCTTCATGAATAAAATGATTTGACATTGAATTCCCCAGAAAAGAGCCACCAAGCAATCATTTTACTATTCGTGGCGAAATTTTCTATCAAAATGGCAGTTGTATTTGAAAACAGACCGGCTTATTGTAATTGTTTCACTTTGGAAGGACGCCACGCGAAGTCTATTTTTTTAAGTCTATAAATAAACCCACTGACAATTACGTTTATAAAGACAAGTTTTTTTTATTATGTTAATGTAATTTAGAAAAGTTCTGGCCGGGGATTGAACTTGGTACTGAAGACGAAGAATATATTAATATATTAACCACCGCACCAACAGGCCAGTTAATGTATTAAAGCAGCCATTCCCAAAGTGGGCGATAACGCCCCCTTGTAGGCGCTGTAGGCCTAAAGGGGGGCGGTAAGAGACCCAAAAAAAAAGGGGACGTTGTGTAGAGGCCTGGAGGGTGATTTGTAATTTTATTTAGCTAGGAGGCATCTTAGACGACGACTGCATGAGCTCTCAACTCAGTAGACAAAATAAGTTTGGGAACCAGTGTATTAAAGGGTTGCTTGTATTCAAAAAAATATAATGGCACGAAAGTAACATATTATATTCTTTATTCTGAGTATTAAAAATCAAATTTAAACAAACAGCTTCACTCGTGTGGTAATTGCAAATAGAAGCTTGTGCGCTGTTCAAGAAGTACAGTCGTCTATACTAATATTATAAAGACGCTTTGATCACAAATAAAGAACCAACGGGGTAAACTTTGTTTGTTTGCATGTAATGGATAAACTAAAAAATTACTTAACCGATTTCAAAAATTATTTTACCTATAGAAAGCTATATTATCAGTGAGTGACATGGGCCGTATTTTATTTTCAAAAAAAAATTCTGCCCGTGCGAAGCCGAGGCGGGTCACTAGTTCTGTATATGTGAAAGTTTAGAGTGATTGGGTCAATGATTTTTGGATGAAAAACAAACAAACGGACTGTCATGCCTTTTAAAAGTAAAGATGGACTTCTCATTTTATACTTGGTAATTCGTATGACAAGGTAATAGGATATAAAGACATAAATCAATACAATACTTACTGTATAAATGTATAACGATTGAATGCGTAACAAATATCTGTTTTGCAAATTCGGTTTTTCATAAAGAGCTTTTAAGACTGAAGAGCCCTTCATGTGGAAAGGATGACCTTGAGAGAAGCTTATGAGATCAAACACTGAGAACCATCTAAAAACATATTTTATTTAGATATTTATAAGAGAAGAAGGTATAATGAGCCATCTCATATAATTCAATGAAATTCATAAAATATATCAATCGATTTGTGAAACGTCAAAGGCAGATCTTTTATTTTGAATATTCAAACAATTTTAAATTAATTGATGAAATGCGACTTTTCAGTAAGAGTTCTTACAGCGCCATCTAGTGAGGAGTAGTAAATGTTGAAGAAACGTATTTATAAATTAATATAGACAGAAAAGGAATCTATGCATATACTGTATAATTCTAATGTTCTTTCTTTCATTCTTCGTTACCTGTATGATCTCTAAATCATTGAATTACAAATTTTCATGAAAATGACATTTTTGTCTCAACAAAAACGGAGACATTAATGTCTAAAAAAATTTCATTTGTAAGCTTTATATATAAATGATTGTTATTTAAATGTTAATTATTGTCCAATAAGTTTTAATTTTTCACTAAATAAAAAGTTCATGCAAAGCTCAATTAGTTTTAAAATGTAACTATAGATGTCTCTGTCGTTAGCAAGTTAGGGCAGCGACCTGTGCATTATGTCATATATTTTTTAATCAGTTATCGTAGGTTACTAATCGTTCACTGACCTGTTGCGTTTTATTGTTTTTTCCTACATCATTCTTTAGTTTATGATTGCAATGCAATTATTTGCTTGGTATGTGGAATAAAGCGTATATTTACACAGGTTTTTTTAAACCTTTCTTTTTATTTGACAAGGCATTGGCAACTGAGCCTTTAGTCTAGCCATAACACTTGGAAAACTATGTTGTCAGTTCAAACATTTTCAGAAAAAAGATTAAATAAATAAAATACTATATATTGTATAGACCCGGATGTTACTTTGCGGAAATCCATTTCATGTGATAAATTCCTGAAATATGTAGCTATTTTCCGCTCAAACTCCAAAAACCACCAATCAAATTTAAAGAAAAAAATTTATGCTTTTCGACGATCGACGATCGGCCTTTCCGTCACGGAAAGTTTCCGACGTTTGTGAATAACCCCCCTGTATTGGGATATTGAGTTAAGACTAGATTCGGAATTTAGAATAGTCAATTGATAATAAGCATTAAAAACACATTCAAGAACTGGCGTATATTTTTTTTATCAGACATTTAAAGTTGAAACTCGGAAAAACCTTGTTTTGAGAAAAAGCTTTTTTAAAGTTTGATTGAAAAAAACACACTTCTACTTGTTTGTTTCTACTTAGAAACATCACATAAAGTCATTTACTACACAAACTTGTAGATAATTGATCATTAATTATTAATCAATTAAAATCGCGAAATGCCATTTTTTCATCCAACTTTTAAAACTGTATATATCTCGAAAACTAAATGCCGACCACTGGACCCTTTTTGCTTGGACGCCCACAAATAACTAATCAACAATAAATCAATTGCACATACGTATTCGATTACAATAAAAAATAATTTAGCATATCCTATGATTTATTATTCAAACACCATTATTAATGTATCTATCATACTGATTATCGTTATGTACGAACAGCAAAAAAATCAATATGCAAGTATATTAACTGTCATATTCCCATATCGGTTTGTGAATTCAAAATCGATAATCGACCAGGTTAAATTAGAAAAAACTGACTTGTACATAATTCTGGATATTATTGGGTGCTCTCTAAGTTCGTTACGAGGCAACCATAAAATTTTAGATTAATTTGTTTCACACAAGCGATGTAATTATTTAAAGATTGTTTATTGATTTTAATAGAATTTAAAACGACGTTGCGATTCGTCTTTATCTGAGCATTCGCTTATAATATAAATAAAATTATATAAAATTCATTCTCATTTACGATCTGTATATCTAATATATAAAATTCTCGTGTCACAGTGTTTGTAACAAAACTCTTCCGAAACGGCTTGACTGATTCTTATGAAATTTTGTGTGTATACTCAGTAGGTCTGAGAATAGGACGTAAACTATTTTTCATACCCGTAAGTGATAAGGGTGGTCCACCCCAAAAATTTTATTTTTATTTTTTGGACAAAATTTTTTATTTTAATTTTTTGGACAAAATTTTTTATTTTAATTTTTTGGACAAAATTTTTTATTTTAATTATTTTATGATTTGGCATTAAACAATACATACAACGCTAAATTTTCATTCTTCTACCATCAACCCCTATTTTTTAATAGTATATGGCAAAACAACGTTTGCCGGGTCAGCAAGTTTACTATAAAAATGTTAAGTTGGTTTGTGTACGTTTCAAAAACTCAAAAAGTTCTGCACTGATTGAGCTCAAATTTCGACAAAATATACGATCCGCTTCAAGGAAGGTTTTTGCGCTATATAGATCGCGCTGTAGTAGATTACCGCGGGTGAATCCGCGGGGCGCAACTAGTAGGTCATAAAAATAGATGTTCGTATGTATGTAATCCTTAAACTTCAACACCGTTTGACCGATCACCATGAATCTTGGCACATATGTTTATTATTTCATGGAGAAGGTTTTTGTGCTATCCTTTTTGTTGTAAGTAACCACCGCATGGACGAAGTCGCGCGCAAAAGCTAATAACTTCTAAGCTTTAAATGGATTTCAATACGGCTAACACTATCATTTAGAACTTTTGACGAGGAAAATTAAAATAATAAGAATTCAGACAAATACACAAATTGTGTGACCTTGAAGTAAGCGTTAAACTTGTACAATGGGTGCCACTCAACGAACTGGGGGGGCACCCAGTAACACCCAGACTGCAAACCAGTTCAGAAAAGTTCGTTGTCTAAATGGACTTGAATAGCAAATACTCTGCCACCACGTCAAAGGTCCACTCTAAAAGTTATAGAAAGATTTATATGTCTTCTATAACATATTCTATAAAGTATTATATGAAGTTTTTATATAGTATTCTATAAAATTAGATAAATACTAATATTTCCTAATCGATCCCCGCGCGAAGCCGGGGCGGGTCATTAGTTTATTTATAAATGAACTAACGTGCCATTCTGATTTAGTAAAGAAAGAAAATTATAGAATATGCCTGATTATCGTCAGTGATAATAATCTATATATCTATCTATACGTGTAAATAAAATTGAAACGTCTGTCTGTGATTTAGAAATAAGGGGTTTTTCTTAAGCTTAGGTTATTTGCACGTAACCAAAACCCAAACACGTTATTTCAAATTTTTTAATAAAGAAAAAGTACATATCCTTACGTTAATATTTACAAACTTAAAACTACACAATATGTTAAATAATAGACTTCCTCCAAGTTGCCATTGAGAAAGCTGTCATTGCTTAAGATTCCCAGCAGACTGGCAGCATTACCTCTTTGAATAGCCAAACTTAATTAATGTTTTTTTTTCATAACTTTTTGTCTGTCTGTTTGTTTGTCCAAGCTTATCGCCGAAACGTCTGAATCGATTTCGACGGACCTTTCATTGTCATGTAGAGGACTTTTCAGAGGATAATCTAGATGATTTTTTATACCGGAAAAATAGCAAATTTAACGTAGGTAAAACCGCGAAGCACGTCTAGTAAATAAATAAAATACTATATATTGTATAGACTCGGATGTTACTTTGCGGAAATCCATTTCATGTGATAAATTTGAAATCTTTAGCTATTTTCCACTCAAACTCCAAAAACCACCAATCCACAAGTGTGTCGCCTCTCAACGAAGCTTCCACAGGATATTCGAGAGATCAGACTTGCGGGGTTATTCCCTAAAAATTTGCAGACAGCGTCAGACTACTGGACTATCAAAAATCAAACTGGACAAAATCTGGACTGGACAAAATCTAGACTACTGCGGCTAATATTCACAAAAGGAAGACTAAATAACGGTAACTAAAGGTAGACAAACTTATTCAAGTAAACCCAATTACAAGGTGTTTTTGAACGTCAAATCTACTTTAGTTCGGTATTACATACATACATATCCTCATGCTGTATCCCTAACAGGGTAGTCAGAGAGGACGGAGCGCCGAGCGTCGTGGTTCTTACATACTTCTTTCGCTTCCTCAAATCTCATCATTCTCCTCACACATTTTCGCCTCGGTATTATAGTTCGGTATTAAATTATATCCAAAATTTACGAAAATGCAATTATACCAATTTTATTGCCATTATTCATTTACATTCGCATTTGGAGAGTATGGGAGAACGTATCTTTCAACCGCAAATTTGAGTTTGTTTTTGAATCCGACATATTTTTTTAGTAAATATAAATATATGACACGATTACTTTGTACGGTGGTACGGAACCCCTGGTGCGCGGGTCCGGCTCACATTTGACCGGTTTTTTAATTCTTTTTTTAGTGCGCATTGCCATAAGAAACTTATTTTCCTACTGACCGTACAAAATAAGCTAATATCACAGCATGATAATGTGTACATTATGTAGGTAGATCGTAGTGCCTAATTATGCTCTTTAGTCTCGGTTAGGGTCCAAAATTGCTTTTTTATTTGGGTTTAGCCTCAAGGTTAGCTTATATTATACTATATACCCAAATTACATTCAATATATCGTCACTCTGTATCCCTAACGGGGTAGACGAAGCGGACGGAACGCCAAGCATCAGGGTTTGCGGTTCCTTTATCACCTCCTCGAAGTTAATCATTCTCTTCATTATTTCCTAATATATTGTCGTTGATTTGTAAATTATACATGTAGGTACATGTAATATAATCTGAAATCAAAAACAAATTCCTATTTTTAGTTGATAGATAACTAAAATTTATCACCTGTCGGCATAACTCAAAGGCCAGATAATAAAAAATAACAAAGAAATCGTTGTAAATATAAAAAATATCGTTCATTTTCCTTTACAAAGTAACAATATGGAAAAAATAAATCATCGATGCGTCATAGAGTATCGTAATTACATAGATAAGACGGGGCATGCAGGTCGCTCACCTTAGTTTGGCAATATTTGAACTTTAGTACTGCTTTTCGATACAAGATGGCGAAATGGGTAATTTAATTATTAGAAAATTAAGCCGGGAAGTTGGGTTCAATTTCAAAGATCAATATAGGAAACGATCCTTTTTTAATTGCTTAGGAGTCTGGGTGTTTCTGGATTTCTCCCAGTTCGTTCTGTTGTACTGATACCCATTATACAAGCTTAATAAGTGGCAGTTTGGGATCACACAATTTGTGTAATTATTTGGAATGCTCTGTCTGCATTAGCTATCAGTGTGAATATATCAAACTCAGCAAAAGGGCCATACACAATGCGGTGTTGGTTCCAGCTTTATTGTACGGTAGTAGGGCCTAGATATGCCCCAAAATCGAGTGAAAGTAAGATAAATGCAGTAGAAATGCGATCTCTTAGAAATATCTGCGGTGTCACCCTTGCGGACAAAATAAGCAATGAAGAGATACATAGAATGATAGGGTTGCACGACAGTGTTATTGTAAAAGTGAAGAAAGGAATGCTTAGATGATTTGGGCACAGAAAGAACGAGTGATGAAAGACTGACGAAGGAAATTTATAGATCGAAAGTGAGTGGTAAAGGAAGCCAATGAATGAAGACCAAGGCTGACTTGTGAAGATCAAATAGCCAGAGTGTTAGCCGACGGAAATGTCAAAAGCACTCGTATACCTAGGCGAAAATGTGTGAAAAGAATGATGTGATTTGAGGAAGCGAAAGAAGTATGTAAGGACCGCGACGCGTGGCGCTCCGTCTTCTCTGACTACCTCGTTAAGGATACAGCGTGAAGATTATATGTATATGTTTAAAATACAGAGAGTTATTATTACATTTAGTTATTAGGACTTCTCAAAAATCAACAAATTTCCGAACTTATTTAATAAGCGTGATCAATTAAAATTCTTTGGTTGCCTTTTACAGTCAATGCGGGTTACTAAGCAACTGGCAATATGACATAAAAGCCTAACGCTTATTTTGTGGTTATACTATTCAGGTAATTGTCCATGTTATTATTTATTTAAATATTAGCCCAAAAATAATTTTATATTACGAATGATACAATTTTAAACGACAATCGACACAATACATATCACAATGCTGTTATTCTTATAGGGTAGACAAGTTTCAGTGCTAAACATCGCGGTTACATAAGTATGAGCTCTTTTGCAGTGGAGTAGCTAGTCCTAAATAGGCCCTATATCAATATTTGTTGGGGTCCCTTTTTACCCGACTGTGGCGAAGCCTAAAAGAAGGGTAATGTCTTTTTATAAAACAAAAAAAAATACTCGCTTTAACAAAATAAGTATATTTATAAGTATAAGATACTATTGTACAAATACATAGGTATTATTACAAAATAAACTTTTAAACTTTCGCGTTGCATTATAAAATATATCCAAAACGGGAAATTAACGCGATTGCCTTTTTATTTTGGCTTGACGTTTCGACCGAGTTACATCGGCCGTGGTCTCAAGCGAACAATCTCAAGCAAGCTAAATCAAGTTGTCAGTTTCCTGTTTTAAATATATTATTACAAAACTTAAAAACAATATAATCCTACGTTCCAAGTTAGTAAATACTATACTTGTAAACAGGCCATTTTTTGCTTATACGCTTCGGGACCCCTATAGCTTGGGGGCCTTGTGTCATTGATACAGCTGATACGGCAGTAGCTACGCTCCTGCTTTTTTGATTCTTCAATAGTAAGTAATAGTAAGTAAGTTAAATGTGCTTAAATACCTTTCTACGGAAAACCTGTAGCCCGTAAGTAGCGTTGAATTTACTACCTCGTTAAACCTGGGGGTTATTCACAAACGTCGGAAACTTTCCGTGGCGGAAAGGCCGATCGTTGAAAAGCATAAATTCAATCCAACGGCTTCGATTTCTGAATACGACTGTATATAATATGATACATATATCGTAATATAATACGATTTCGGATTTGTGAATCGCGTATAGATAAAATCATCGAAAAGTTTCCTGTCGGATACGGAAAGTTGAGTTTCCGACGTTAATGAATAACCCGCTGTACTCACAAGAAATTTAGTCAGACAGTCAGTTACTCAATATGCAATACAATTTTTTATTCATAAATAAGCAATAGAAATTTCATACCGCTATTCGATAACAGATGGCGCTGTATCAGCCATTACGTGGGTTCATATCTAGGTGCCAGAGTACGTTGATCCTTACGGCGGTTGTTGTACCGTAGCAGTTGATGAAAAACACTATGCGAATAAGACGAAAGTGTGATATTTGATACCTACTCCGATCTATATTTTTGTAATACTGCACGTCGAATGTCACATATTTGGATTGGATTGATTATGTATGACTAATGCAACACCAAAAATAACGATGCGGCCATAACGTATGAAAATATGAACGCGTATCAAAATACGAACACATATGGACATAAATGATTTCACGCCATATCTCAGCTTGGGTAAACAGAGAATCAATACGAAATGAAATTACAAAACATTACGACACTTCTAGCAATAGCTTAATTTAAGTTTATACATGGCAATATGGAATAAGGTTGCCAACTATTTTTTGAAAACAGTATAATCCTTTATTTTGCTCTATAATACTGCTCAATATTCCAAAATACCCAAAATACTGTTTTTGATAACCATCCCTGAAACAATATGATAGTATCCAAAGCCAAAAAATAGTTCATACATACATACATATTTATCTTCACGCTGTATCCCTAACGGGGTAGTTAGAAGGCGTGGAGCGCCAAAAGTCGCAGCCCTCACACACTTTTTTCGCTTCTTCAAATCTCATTATTCTCCTCACACATTTTCGCCTAGGTATGCGAGTGCTATTGACATTTCCGTCAGCTAACACTTTATTCGATGTTTGGTTACTAGATCTACGAGGGTACTACATATCCTCACGCTCTATCATTAACGGGGTAATCAGAGAGGATTTTATGATTTGAAATTTGGCTAAAAAACTAGTTTGTGCTAAAAAATGTATTTAAAATATTAAAAAAAAATACTGTTTTTTTATTTCCATATGTCGTTCCTTTTCTTTTTCTGATCTTATTACAGTTATATTGTTGTAAAAAGGTGACGGTTCTAGTGAAGCCTTTGGTAAAATTATTTTGAATTATTCGGTAATGGGTAGACAACCGAATCTGATATCTGGGCTCCTGGGTATGCTTCGATGAGAGGCGAGGCACGTGTCGATTAAACGGGTTTGAGATTTTGGCTGGAAGATAGCTAAAACTTACAACAAATCATTACGTCATCAATTTGAATTTTAAATTTTCATATCTCTAAACAATTACACCAATTGAATGACCTTATTCTCAATATGAGACTTGTAGGATGCTACTATTAATTAGTGAAGTGCTTATATCTAAATAACGAGCTGGGGGAGCACCCAATAAGAATCATCAGACTCCTAAGACGATTACAATTTGTTTCCTAAATTAACTTAACCGGGAATCGAACTCTATACCTTCGATTACACTGGGCCAGTCGAATTTAAATAACGTTACAATATCACAGTATTCTACTTACACAATGTTAATATTTGTATCATTATTGGCATTGATGTGTCATCAATAATTTAGGTCATTGACCTAGAATAATATTGTGAAACAATAAGTTTTACTTAGAACTCACGAATTACGAAATCAATTTTCGAAACAGGAAAAATTGTTCATCTGAAATCGAGGCAATAGTTTATGGAACTTAATATAATTACTGTTTTTCATTACCATTAGCTGACGGAAATGTCAAAAGCACTTGCATACCTAGGCGAAAATGTGTAAGGAGAATGATGAATTTGAAGAGGCATAAGAAATATGTAAGGACTGCTACTCAAAGCGTTCCGTTCATCTTACTACCCCGTTAGGGATACAGCGTGAAGATATGTATGTTTTTGATGACCATCCCAATGCAGCATGATTTTTCGTGTGGTAGAGCCATACTGCATTGTAGCACGAATAGAGCGGCTCGCCGGGTGAAATACCGCACTCTCACAGAATATTGGCATGAAATAACAGCATCAATTGCTGTTGCGTTTCGTTCGGTGAGTGAGAGTTCCTGTGGCTCATCTCCCATCTCCCCCTCTTTTCCTTAAAGGTCGGCAACGCACCCTTGATTCCTAGGACGTTGGGGGTATCCGTGGGCGGCGGTGATCACTTTCCATTAGGTGACTCGCTTGCTCGTTTGCCCCCTTTCATTTACATAAACAAAACACATTCAAAGCAAAAAAAATTACGCAGCTGAACGTGTCAGTGGAATTATTAAAAATATTTATAAGTACCTTTGAAAACGACGTTTGAGGAATTTATAATGTAGGTAAATAACGCAATTGTTGATTCTCCGTCCTCTCCTTGTACCTCGGCAGGTACATAGCGTAAAGATATATCTGTGTCAATGTACGGTATATTCGTACATTGGAATCTCAAAACGAAAATAATATAAAGCAATCCAATTCCAAGGCAAGACACTGGGTTTGGTCACATTTTAAATTTCACTTAGGAATAAATATAATGAAACAATTACAAAGATGCACATATCTAAACGTTAATATATACAAACTTAAAACAAACATACGGCGACTTGGAGGAAGTCTATTATTTAAGATAATACCGTATTTTATTATCTTAAATAATACTTCCTCAAATTCTCCGTTCAAAAGGTTGTTGCTTATTGTGCCTAGCAGACTGACAGCATTGCCTCTTTGAGTAGCCATTACTGAAAGTATGTGCTGTAGAAAGTGGTTTCGAGAGAATGAGTAAATGCGAAACGACGTCAGTTTCAAAAAGAAGTAAGGTAAACCCTAATATCAACTGGTTTTACGTGGCTAGCAGACATTTATATCTATATTTTTTTTTTAAACTTTATTAATAAACAGTACATACATATGTTAATATTTACAAACTTAAAACTACACATTATCTTAAATAATAAACTTCCTCAAAGTTGCCGCTTAGAAAACTGTCATTGCTCAAGGTACCTAGCAGACTGGCAGCATTGCCTCTTTGAATAGCCCAACTGATTCGTTGGCAGAAGAATCTATCTATATTAATATTATAAAGAGAAAATATTCGGTTGTTTGTTTGTAATGGATAAACTCAAAAACTGCTTAACTCATTTAAAATATTCTTAGACCTTTAGAAAGCTACATTATCAGCGAGTAACATGGGCTGTATTTTAATCTCGAAAAAATTTCTACATGTGCTAGTTTGAAATGTAGGGCATAATTACAGAGTTGTACGTTTCTTTCCTATTAAATGAATGTTTTTTTTGTATTGAAAACAAAATGAAGGTATTCCGTAGGGGTTATTATCTAAAAATTTGCAGACAACGACAACGTCATGATATTTGCGCGACCGGTGACTAATTGAAATTAAAAATTGGTATCATGTATGACGATTGCGTGTCTATTGAGCCAAGACCGTAAAATGTACTTTTCACGGTAGATATAGCACCACTATACAAATTACATTATACTAATTCTCGTTTTGACAGCAGATATCGCGCGATGCTTGGCAGTAACATGCTGACTGCAAGTCAGTGTTGGCCAAAATATGTTGTAAAAACAATTTCAATTACAATTTTTAATGGTTATTGTTTTTACAATTACATTTTTTCCAATACTAAGCGTAATTATTGTATCTACAATATAACAGTCTACAATAACACGTTAAAACTCCAGCGGATTTATACCCTCTGTCACAAAAACCTTGTATAATAATAATAATAATAATAAATTCAGACATTTCACACAGCGCCATCTAATCCCAAAGTAAGCTTGTGCTTGTGTTATGGGTACTAGGCAACTGATGTACTACTTATATACTTGTCTTTTGTAAATAAATACATATTATACATAAACACCCAGACCCGGGGCGGCAATCGAACCCGCAACCCCCGTTTACTTTCCGACGCGTTAAACCGTTGCGCCACGGAGGTGGTCAAAACGCATACGCAATAAAATATATACGCAAAAACGCAAGTAGACTTAAGAATTTACATACCCATCTATCAGTGAATGTAAGCATAGATATATTTATGTATGTGTCTAAAATTAATCATAGAATTCTTCGCTTTGAAAGGAAACTCTTTTAAAATCTTTCGCGTAACTCTCTGTCATCCATCTATTAAAGGCGATTTTTTTAGAACTATGCTACGTAAAAGCGTTCACATATATATGTACATATAAGAGGTATATACAAATAATAAATCTCGTTAGTATATATTTAAAGCTAAAACTATTTTAAGACATTCAAATGAGAATTATAGAAAATATGAAAAGTGGATTAAAATGATTATGAAAATGATTACCATTATTGCGCTTAATAATCGATGATTCCGATTACATACATACATATCTTCATATTGTACCCCTTATGGGGTAGTCAGAGAGGACGGAGCGCCAAGCGTCGCAGTCTTTACATACTTCTTTCGCCTCCTCAAATCTCATCATTCTCCTCACACATTTTCGCCTAGGTATGCGAGTGCTTTTGACATTTCCGTTAGCTAACACTCTGGCTATTTGATCTTCATAAGTCAGCCTTGGTCTTCCTTGGCTTCTTCTACCACTTACCAATACTGATTACGATTGCGATTATTTCTGTTTTTAACCGACTTCAAAAAAAGGAGGATGTTCTCAATTCGGTTTTTTATGTTTTTATCTCACCAATCCGTCATTTATAAATCGATTTCGAAAATTATTTTCTTATTTGAAAGGATATACTTGCAGGATGGTCCCATTTAAATTTCACTGGTATTGGAGTATGGACCTCAAAAATACACCAAATAACGCTAACTGCTTATAATTTTTATTTAAATTTAATGATTTTCTTGTATGTTATTCCGTTCTAGAATTCGAAAAGAAATTGTAACTTACCCTAGATATTTAGGCCAAAGTCACTTAAAAGAGAGAAAATAAAAAAAAATTAGGAATAAATTTAAACCGACTTCGAAGAAAAAACATTGAAAAGTACGTAATAACTATCGTTTACTAATCAAAACACAAGTACAAAAAAAGTTTATAAATACAGTAGAAATACCTATGTAATTAAATTAGACAGTTAGTGAAGACGGTGGCAAATGAATGTGCAACAACAGAAAGTCTATTACTTGAGTATTGAATAGTAAAGGATAGTTGTTTCTTATTTAATAGTTTTTTTTAAGTCGGTTTAATTGTTTTTTTTTTTTAATAAATTATATTATTATTATTATCGATCTGTATCGATTTCTTGGATAATTTAAGTTCCTTTATTATGATTATTAATTCTACAGCTAACATTATTTAAATTAGTTTATGGACATAAATATTATACTTAAAGAAGCAATATATGTTTAAAGAAGCAATATTATGCTTAAAGAAGAATTACCATAAATTAATTTAATGTTTGCTGTGGAATTAATAATCATAATTAAAGAAGTTAAATTATCCAAAAAATATAACATTTCTGGCTTCCTTATTTCTAGCTTCTAGTTAACTTAATCACTAGATTAATCGCGTAATGTTAATAATAGACGATTACGATTAATCATAATCGTAATCATATCATCATTAATCATTATCATCGTCATCATCATCAATAATTTAAACTCGACATGGCCATCTCCCTTTATCTCCGAAATAAAAATATTACTCCAAACAATTATACAAATTGTGTGGCTGCAAATTAAGCACAAGGGTTATATGGGTACCACACAATGACCTGAGGAAGCAATACCCCATTAATTTTAAAAATTCATTTCACAAATTGACCTCACCGGTGATCGAACTCATGGCTTAGAAGGCCGACGCTCTATTATCACGCCAACAGATCAGTCGTACTACACATTTTTTTATTAAAAGAGGGGGAAAAGGAGCAAGCGAGTCACCTGATGGAAAGTGATCACCGCCACCCATGGACACCATGGACCCGAGAAATCACGGCTGCGTTGCCGGCCTTTTAGGAAAAAGTATGCTCGTTTCTTGGAGGTCCCTAAGTTGTAACGGTCCGGGAATACCGTCGCTATAAGCTGGTACCATAAAATTGCCGTACGTGGTAGAAAATGTCGTAAAAAACGCGTAGTAGTAGACCGCCATCCATCAAGGTGGTAGGCAAGGAAGGACAGTCGATTGCGTGACGTATGGTAATGTAATTCAGCAGCGGGTAGTACTCCGAACGATTCCTAGCTCTATTACATAATTATAAATACTATTATACATACTTATATATACTATATATGTATTCAACCCAGGCGAAGTCGGGACGAACAGCATTTAATATTTTGACACGATCAACGTTTAGTGCAGTTTTATTTTTATTGAAATTGTTTTTCAATTCTTTTTTTATTTCGTATTTATTATTTTAATTGGATTCGTTGCGACATATCTCACGTTATACTTAACGGATAACTGACGGAACGCCAAGCATCGAGGTTCTTACGTGGTTTTGCCTTCTCTTTCATCTGGACCTTTCGCCGAGGTTTGAAAGTGTTTCTGATATTTCCGTCAGGTAACACCTGGGCTTATCAATTATTATATTAAACCTAAATATCAACATTTTTAATTCGATCTTTTTCATTTTAAGAATGCAATAGGTCTGATTACTCCTTTTATTATAATTGTATACTTATTTTTGTGTTTGTGTATTTTGAATATTTTTGACAGAGACGTGTTGAATGATGTAATGTTATGAATGGACTTACATAAAGTAATCCTTATATATAGTATGTATATCTTTGTTGAAGCCGCCTCGTTCGTTCAACTACGCTCTGTACGTACATTGACATCCAAAATTGCGCGGCCCTGTAGAATTAATTACTTTTAATCTGAAATCGATAGCGGCCTAGAGTGTTTCCTATAATTTACGTGTATTGATAGACCTATTAACACGGTGGTTTTGCGTATCTAAACTGAGGGCTGGATACCATTCTCGATCAGTTCAAAGCGAAACAATTTTCTTTTTTAACCGATTTCAGATTCTTTTCCGTTCGGTTCAGTGTAGTTCCAAGGTAGTCCCATTTAACTTTCCATGATAAGAACTTGGATTTCAAAGACATACCAAATGATCCTAACGATTTATAGGCTTTATTTATATTGATGATCCATTTGTATATAATTTCCTACCAGAATTAGAAAAAAGTTAGGTGTAGATATTTACTTACCTCAGACTTTAGATATTTATTTAGGCTAAAGTTGCTCAAAAAGAAGAAACAAAAACTTCAAAAAAAAACACTGAGAAGTACAAAATAACTTGTAATAACTAATCCTTTACTAATCATAACTCAAGTACAAAAATAACTTCATAAATACGATACAAATAATTTAATTTGAAAGTTATTTAAGGCTTTAATGGAATTCGTAAAGAGATTAAATAATGCTATTTGGTAATATACTCGCTCAACTCAGGCTACATCTGACCGATTTTTCAAACAGACGGACAAACATTCAAAAACTTAGGGATTCTTAAAAAGTTATATTTATATCTTCATGCTGTATCCCTAACGGGGTAGTCAAAAAGGACGGAGTGCTAAGCGTCGTGGTCCTTACATACTTCTTTCGATTCCTCAAATCTCATCATTCTCCTTACATATTTTCGCCTAGGTATGCGAGTGCTTTTGACATTTCCGTCAGTAGCTCTGGCTATTTAATCTTTATAAGACAGCCCTGGTCTTCCTTGGCTTCTTCTACCACTTACTTTGGCTCTGTAGATTTTAGTCGTCACTAATTCTTTCCATGTGCCCGAACCATCTAAGCATTCCTTTCCTCATTTTTACAATAACACTGTCGTGCAACCCTGTCATACTGCGTATCTCTTCAATATTTATTTAGTCCACAAGGGTCACACGATATCTTAATCATTCATCTAAAAATATTTTTGATGTGAAGACGACACTATTATTATTTATTCACATCAAATTACAATGATTAAGATTCACCCCTAAAATTAATTCTTTAAATAAATGCTACTCATATTAATAATACTACATACAACTTTCATTTTTCAACTATAAAACGGTGCGTTACGCTATTAATAACACTATTCAAATAAAGAATGTTATAGACCACGTAGCAATATTTACGGAACTTGTAACCTCATGGGTCATTGACTTTAAACAGTGACCTTGAGGCCATGCCTTAAATACCAAAAACGGAGTAATATTTCAGAAATATATGTCATGATCTTTTAATGGCCTTCATATAAGTTCCATGTCCATGACGTATCTTACAATTCAAAAAGTACCAATGCTGTGCCTTTACATTAATGCAAAAATTAACAGTATAGGGATGCTTTTCTGAATGCAAAATGACTATTTTGTCTTTATTGATTCTTTTGTTTCTTTGTGCAAGTATTATTGAAAAATTTTAAATGAAAATAGCGCTAATTGGAAAACTGTAGAAATCCATTATTTATGTGGTATATTCATTACACTATCTTCATTATAAAGGAGGTGAAACCATGCAGACAAAGTCGAGGGTAAAACCTGGTTAAATCTTCAGACAAGCACATCGGAATAACCCGTTTATGAACCCTAACCTAAGCACTAAAATTAGTATTAGTATTGAGCTTTCGTACGTTACGGTTCTTGTAAAATTCTGCTTAATTTAGGTCATTAAATTGGTGTAATTATGTAAAAAAAGATTAAATTTATTTACATACTATTTGTAACCTTAAGTTATTAAATAATAATAAATGAGCCGGACAATACACAAACTAGGTTTCAAACTAGGGCATTCCCTGTGCTTTGGGATCCAGAAGACGACTGCTAGGGGCGTATCCCATTACACCCAGACTTGAGACAATCTATAAAACTGTTCCTTAATTGACTCTATACGGGAATCGAACCTAGAACATTCTGCGCTTCGATACAAGACCTAATTGCATTGCATTGCGCCATAAAGCTCGACAAGTTAAGTTATAGTTCAAACATGAACGTCACGGGATAATAACCACGAACTTTTACTTACTTTGTCATAAAATGGCGCCCAATGAATCCCGTTCAATGAGTTTGGGTAACACCCATTTCATTATTAATTTATATGTAAGATATGTTGTTAACTGTGATGAAAGAAAATCAACTTTAAATGAATGCTGACTTTCAAGAGTGAAGCTGGGTCTTCAAACCTTTGAGGCCTAAAGCCCTCATGATATTTATTGCATCTACTCCTTAGTTTTATGTACTACATAAAACTGAGCGTGTAACTAAGAGGGTAGGCGTGTAAGTAATAGAGTAAGCGTGTAAGTAATAGAGTAAGCGTGTAAGTAATAGAGTAGGCGTGTAAGTAATAGAGTAGGCGTGTAAGTAATAGAGTAGGCGTGTAAGTAATAGAGTAGGCGTGTAAGTAATAGAGTAGGCGTGTAAGTAATAGAGTAGGCGTGTAAGTAATAGAGTAAGCGTGTAAGTAATAGAGTAGGCGTGTAAGTAATAGAGTAGGCGTGTAAGTAATGGAGTAAGCGTGTAAGTAATGGAGTAAGCGTGTAAGTAATGGAGTAAGCGTGTAAGTAATAGAGTAAGCGTGTGAGTAATAGAGTAAGCGTGTGAGTAATAGAGTAAGCGTGTACGTAAGAGGGGTAAACGTGTAAGTAAGAAGGTAAGTGGGTAGGAGTGTACTGCATGTGTTTAAGTGGTTCGGATGTTTTGGAGGAAGTAATTAGCTCGTCTAAGTCCCGTCCCAACTTTCCCCATGGCCAAGAATCTTGGTTTCCGGCCAGATCGATGACGTCAGAATAGTACTCAGTAACACCCAGACTGCAAGAGTTATTTTATGGATTGACATTTATGTAAGGTTTGTACTTAGTTTTGCGGACTTACAATTGCTGTAATTGTCTCGAGATTATTTTCAAAAAAACGTAGGAACTCAGAGAAAATATTTTATATTTGCTGTACAACATAATTTCGATTGCAAGAGATACATAAAATGATTTGTAATATAATCAATATTTGAATTTCAAAGTATGAATAACCTTGAATAACCTTTGTCGTAAAACAGACATACAAGCAGACAAATATCTATATCGTTTTTGGACAGTGTGAGTCAGAATTTCGTAGTTGGTACTCAATTATATAGTAAAAATATCACCCAAACATTGCAGTATTACCGGAGTTCAATATCCCTGGAGAGTTGAATGAACTACGAAAAAATTTTGTTTTCGATATACGATGTTGTTTTTTGTTTATCTGCTCGGCTCCTTAACGGTGCATAGACATGTTATGTACATGCATTTGTAGAGAAAAATATGCGCTACCTAACTGTGAAAGTTCCATTCATATCCGATTTGCGGTTATTGAGATATTTTAAGTTAAAGTTCAAAGTGTTTTAGTAGAATGAAGTCGATAAATACTCAAGTGATAAATTGTTTTATCTACATGTGTTTTTTCACAATAGACCAAAGACATGAACATGTATCATAATGTCCAAAAAAATTTCGCAACCTTACGAAAAACATATTCTTTCTGTTTTTCATGTATGTAAAGAGAAATAATTACTTATCTTAAATTATTTACTTTTATGTGTAGCTTCAGTTAAAAAAAACTGCAAAGAAAAATGTGAAAAACACAGATTTTCGACCGAACGTAACGTAACATGGTTTGTTCAACTCGCTCGGTCGTTCGTTGACCTCTGAAAATTTTGGCGGGTCAATGGCCGGGGTCGCCGGCCGCCGCGTATTTATATTTATAATGAGTGAATGGGACGGGTGTATCCACTTATATTTATAATGAGAGAGAGACGCCTATATCCGTCATATGACGTTTCGCAGACAGAAGTTTTTAGATAAGACATGGTATGAACGAAATATCTTTAAAATATAATTAAATCTTTGGATTTATATAGCAACTGCTCGCAGTTCCTATGTCTATTGCTAATGTTATCTAATATTGCGATTTATTTTCCATTCTTTTCATATTTATAAATTTTATTAACAATATGAAACATATTTATAACATATAAACTTATACATATATACATATCCTCACGCTGTATCCCTAACGGGGTAGTCAGAGAGGACGGAGCGCCGAGCGTCGCGGTCCTTACATACTTCTTTCGCTTCCTCGAATCTTATCATTCTCCTCACACATTTTCGCCTACACTCTAGCTATTTCATCTGCATAACTCAGCCTTGGTCTTCCTTGGCTTCTTTTACCACTCACTTTTGCTCTATAAAATTTATTCGTCAGTCTCATCACTCATTCTTTCCATGTGCCCGAACCATCTTAGCATTCCTTTCTTCATTTTTACAATGACACTAATATATTATAATATTACGAGTATAATACATTTATAACATATAAAATATACGCCGGAGAGATACGCAGGGTTGCACGACAATATTATTGTAATAATTAAGAAAGGAGTGCTAAGATGGTTTGGGCACGTAGAAATGAGCGATGGAAGAATGATGAAAATCTACAGAGCGAAAGTGAATGATAGCAGAAGCCAACGAAGACCAAGGCTGACTTACGAAGATCAAATAGCCAGAGTATTCGCTGACGGAAATATCTAAAGTATTCGCATACCTAGGCGAAAATGTGTGTCAATTCATGTTTAATAATAATAATAATAATACTCCAGACAACTACACAGATTGTGTGACCCCAAACTAAGCAGTAAGTTACTATGGGTACCACACAACGAACTCTGGGGAGTTCCCAGTAACACCCAGACTCCAAGCCATTTTAGAGAAGTTCATTTCCTAAATTGACCTGACCGGAGATCGAACCCGGGACCCTAGCTTGGAAAGCAGATGCATATGCCGCTGCGCCAACGGGTCAGTCAATAATATTCTGGTAGCAAATTATCTATACCAATATTATAGAGGTAAACTTTGTTTGTTTGTATGTAATGGATAAACTCAAAAACTGCTCAACCAACTTCAAAAATTCTTTCACCTATAGAAAGCTACATTATCAGTAAAAAAATTTCTACCCGTGCGAAGCCGGGATGGGTCGCTAGTATTCCGTTGTCCGGCCTGAAATAAAAAAAAAATCTAGAACCCGATTGCAGCGCTACAGGGTCCAATTATAAATATAAACCATCCAGGGACTCACTGAAACACACACACACAGTTTCATCAAAATCGGTCTAGCCATTTGGGAGGAAATGATTGACATACATACAGAAGAATATATACAAAGATTGGTAAAATTAGAATAAAATATTTTATGATAAAATTGTAAAAAATATTGTTGATTCTTGTTCATAAATGAAATTATTTTTACTATTCATACATAATTTCTTCACGCTGTATTTCTGTCGGACTAGTCACAGCAGATGGAGCCCCAAGCTTCGCGGTCCTTATATACTTCATTTGCTCCTCATCATTCTCCTCACACATACTAAGGTATGCGAGAGCTTTAACATAACTAATTACAAAAAAATTGCTCAACTGTGGATTAATTCCTGTATGAGGATCTGTACAATAGTTTCAAAATGTTAAATATTTAAAATTAAGTTTAAAAAATCTATAAAGACCTATATACGAATTTCGTTATATTTTAATAATTTTCTTGCAAGCTTTCTCTCCCTCTCTTCTAAAGTTTTTATTAAGAAGTTCAGTAGAGAAAATATGAGACGATTCACCAGTCCGCTGTTGGTAAAGACCGAATATAACCTATGACAACAAGGTAATATCGTCTGAACGACGGAAGTGTAGCGAACGAGCCGCGGTCCAAGTTACGCTGGCCGGGTGCATTTCGGCACAGTCAACCCGAGTACGTGCGTTGAACCCTGTACAACGTAAGAAACATATTATAGTATCGAACTCTGTTTAATGACGATAATTGAACTCTCGTAACGTGGCTTTGGCGGCTGATATGATCACAGAGGGTAAAAGCGCTATGTCGCTTTCACGCTTTGAATGGGTCTTCTGGCTGGCCTATAAATTATCCAGATATTATTTTCATTGATAAATAATTATAGGACAATTTTATTCTTTTCTTTTGTTTCGCAAATTTCAGATGTGAAATGGTTTTTTAAAATTAAAACATTTCCCAAAAATTTGTGCAATTTCATATATAACATTCAAGCAGAATTGGCCCGTTGCGTAATGGAAAATGGTAGAATAAGGTCATCTCAAAAATATTTTTTACAAATATCATAATTTGGCTAATATGTCAATTTTAATTGATACTAATAGTCAAATTATAATATTATGATTTTGTCACTTAATACGAAAAATAATATTATTTTTCATAGTCATTATTACATAGACGATAGGGGTGCCAAACTCAAGTCTTTGCGTGTACATATTTCAAAACAATATTGTGAAAAAATATTTAGCACAGATACGCAATATAATATATTTTTAGAAAGGTAATTTTATGTACTTTACAAAACAGTTTCTTAGTTTTCACATTATATTAAATTTTGGAGTAAGTACTTAAAAAGTGACATACCTTATTTTTCAATTATTTTTTTTCGTTTCGTCTCCCCACGCGCTATTTTTAGTATTAATTAATAGTCTAACTATTCATAAACAAGATGCAAAAAAAATCAGTTGCGGATATTTGCGGTTTTAGAAGATATGAGAAAAACGTGATGAACGTTGGAGTAGGAAATTCGGTATCTTTACGTCTTTACTTACGCAGATATTTCAAAACAATATCGTTAAAAAAATATTTAGCACAGATATGCAGTATAATACATTTTTAGAAAGGTAATTTTATGTATTTTACGATACAGCTTTTTAGTTTTGCCCAAGTTTTCCCACGCGCTACTTTTAGTGTTAATTAATAGTGTAACTATTCATAATTAGATATTAGCGGTTTTAGAAGATATGAGGAAAATGTGATAAAAGTTGGAGTAGGAAATTCTGTATCTTTTGTGGTTTCACGGGGACTGTTCGCACGAAAAGTATGGACTTCTTTGTATTTTGTTTATTATTTTGTGATAACAAAGGGATCTTATCGAAGCACCCGTTTCGCGTGAGAAAATAAGAGATAATAATAATGTAGGTACCAATTCAATATTGAAAAATTTTTATTAAAAAAAATTAAACCGCCTTCAAAAAAAAACACTGTAAAGTATAAAATAACTATCCCTTACTAATCAAAACTCAAGTACAATTAAAATAACTTCATAAATACAATACACATACCTATATAATTCAATTTGACAGTTACTGAAGTCGGTGCCAAGCCCACCAAACTAATTGACTTTATGTTGTTGCACATTGATTTGGCACCGACTTCAATAACTGTCAAATTTAATTATATAGGTATGTGTATTGTATCGAATCTTTTAATTTTTTACCCATGTTTTTTCAATGATATAAACTTAAAAACGAGAATTATAACGAGATAAATAACAATTTCCAAATAATTAGAGATAAATATAATTTATTTTATTTATTATTTAAATATTCATGCACATAAAAACACAAAAAGAAAGATACATATAGAGAATTTTGGCAAAGGATACCTCATTTTTAATAGAAATTTCTTACAGCAGACCCACGTGAGTGACAAGTTCATGGAAGAAAAATAAACACTGATTCATATACCTACTATAATTAAACATATCTAAGGAAAAAAGAAGTAAACTTTGTTTGTTTGTATGTAATGGATAAACTCAAAACCTACTTAACCGATTTCAAAAATTTTTTCACCTGTAGAAAGCTACATTATCATCGAGTAACATGGTCTATTTTATTTAAAAAAAATGTCTACCCGTGCGAAGTACTGAGAGAATTTATTACATGTACGTTTAAATTTATATAGGTACCTGTAAAACTCTGATAATAACAAATTCTTAGAATTTATTGCCAGAATCTGAGACTGATATTTACCCATCTTTTCCTTTTTTATCACCACTGACCACGACAACGAATTCAAAGAATTATGTATAGTTATTTCATCTCATTTGTTAGTTTTTATTTTTAAATTATTAGTATTTTTTTCATATCGTAATTTTTAAAACCAAGATAATGATTACATTAATACGTGAATCGAAAACTTCAGATCCCTTTTTAAGAATATTGCGCGCTAGGAGAAGAGTGAGAGTTGTCGCAGTTAAAGTTTATATGGAGAAAAAGTGCAAAAAGATACAATTTTAATGTAGTATATGTTATAAACAAATAAAAGAAATAAATAACTTCCATAAAACACTCATTGTTTACTGGCAATGTCAAAAATACTGTCAATATCAAACTCATAGTAGTTTGTAACTTCCTTGAATCATACAGTCGCACAGATTAGAGATTGAATTTATATTATTAAATTTATATTTAAATTTACGGTTGAATTTCTACCACAAGGCGACCTCTAGTTACCATTAATTAATTCTTTCGAATTCTGTTGACCAATTTTGCAATTGTACAATTAATAAGGCTATCATCATATTTACCTGAAGACGTCTACTGCTGAACATAGACCTTCTCTATATCGCGAAAGCTCCACTACTGGCGGGCTTCTCAATCTATATCTAACTAGGTTGAGTAGTTTAGTCTAAATAATCTATTACTTTTTCTAATTTGTATAAAATTTTCCATAATTAACTGGCTATTTATAACGAAGATCAAATAGCTAGTGTTATCTGACAGTAATGTCAAAAGCACTCGTATACCGTAGCGCAAACATGTGAGGAGAGTAATGAGATTTGAGGAAGCGACAGAAGTGTGTAAGGACCGCGACGCTTGGTGCTCTGTCCTCTCTGTCTGCCCCGTTAGGGATACAGCGTGAATATATGTATGTATGTACGTACGTAACTGACTATATTTATCTATACAATTACAAAAGTTACTTCTTTCCGTTCCTCAAATCTCATTCTCTTCACACAATTTCATCGAGGTTAAAACTTTCGCTACTTAATTTTGACGCTCAGTCCTCACTGCTTACCTCGTCAAGGATACAGCGCGAAGATATGTATCTATGTATAAAGCTGTAACAGAGTCGAGTCTGTATGTTGACAACATTTTTGTGAAAAACTATCCACCGCCCCGGCTTTACCCCGGTGGAATGTTGAATGTTTGGAACGACCAGAGTTTTTTTTATGAGATTTTCATACAAAAATGCCATCCAAATTTTCGACTTTTCTGTGGATTGTCGTTCATGTAAACCTTATCCTGATAATTACAAACACAATATAAAAGAAATCAGCCAAAATGGTAGTGCCGTTCTCGAGTGATGCTCTGTCATACATGTGGTAATTGATTTTTATTTATGTAGAAGACTAAGTAGCCCATTCAAATTTTTTCGAGAAACGTGGAAGATAGAGTTTATGGAAGTGATATATTGGTATTTACCCTCACATACTTACTCTCACATAAAGATTTGCAAAAGTTGTCTCGGGATTTATTTGTTTTGGATATTCGTTTGAAAAAAAAAAATATGAACATGTTATGACATAAGCATATACTGTAGGTAAAATGGAGAACAACTAACATAGGAATGAAATAAACGAAAGACTTATTCAAACTTGGTAAAAGTATTCTTCAAATTTAACCTTATTGAGTATTAACTGTTTACGTTTTTTGAAAATGACTTTTTGAATAGGTGAAATAAGGAGTAAAGGTATGTATGAGAAAATATTTTCTGTCGGACTGATTTTGGAAGTTTCTTCGAAATTCAAACCCCATGGATTTGAAATTTAAGTTGTTTTTCTTCTTCGAAGCCACTGAATGGATTAGAAAAAAAAGGGATGGATTTTTACTCTTGGTTAGCTTGCATTTTCATTTCCGTAGGAATACGGGGCGCATTAATAGTCGTTTATACAGTTATTAATTAAAAATCTTTGTACTTTTTCTCCACGTGTTAAAATATATTTAAAAAAACATAAAAGCAATACGCAACGGCTCGCAACTGACAATTACGTCGTCGCAAATTTTCGGCAATGTTCGCGATTTTTCGGCAGGGTCGGCGCCCGAGTCGCTGATCTATGAGAGTTCGTTGACCCCAGTACCTGACCTATACTCGCTACAAAGCCATACGATATAAACATTGTTGGATCTTGGATCACACTTGTCTGCATATACTTAACTAGTTTTTAACGTGGCTCTGCTTGTTATGATATTTTTTTTAAATTGACATATAAATATATTTACGGCGTTTGCCATTTGGTGTAGACAAAAGTACATATTGGCATCTCTACTATGTGTGTTTGCGCTTACGGACGGGAAACAAGAATCTCATAGTCCAACGCCTACACCATAATAATCTTTACACAAATAAATAATATTGTAGTGTCTGTAATTTCGAAATAAAGGCTTTTTCTCAAGGTTATACGGTTATTTAAACGTTACCAAAACCCAAACCGATGTTTATAAAATTTTCGTCTGTCTGTCTGTTTGTTTGTCCGGGTTAACTTTCTAATCGGTGGAATCGATTTTATAAGGACGATCATTGGTAAGTAGAGGAATTTTCAGTTAATAATCTAGTCCACTTTTCATTCTAGAAAAATACAAAAAAGGCTGGCAAAAGAAGGGCACATACATAAAGTAAATACTCCAGATAATTACACAAATTGTGTGACCAAATTAAACACTAGAGATTTGTACTATGAGAACCATACAACGAACTAGGAGAGCTCTCAGTAATACCTAGACTGCAAGACAATTGAGCATATTTCATTTGTAACCGACTTCGAAAAAAAAAGCAGGTTCTATGTTCGTCTGTATGTGTTTTTTTTATGTATGTTCGCGATAACTTCGTCAATGTGGACCGATTTTAAAAATTTTTTTTTGTTTGAAATAATATACTTCCAAGAAGTCAGTCCCATTTAAATTTTATCGGTATTGGAGCTTAGACTTCGAAGATATACCGAATAACACCAAACAACGCGACCTGGTTATAACCTTCATTTATATTGATGACTCTCTTGTATATCGTCGCGCTTCAGAATTCTACAAAAATTAAATTGTACACCTGCCCTACATATTTATTTAGACCTAAGTCACTCAAAAGGGAGAAATAAAAAAAAATTAACAAAAAAAATTGCTTTAAAAAAAACACTAAAAAGTACAAAATAACTATCCTTTACTAATCAAAACTCAAGTACTATAAAAATAACTTTATAAATACGATACATAGACCTATGTAATTAAATTTGACAGTTATTGAAGTCGGTGCCGAATCAATGTGCAACAACAGACAGTTTATTAGTTTGATAGGCTTGGTACCGACTTCAGTAACTGAGAATTCATTTGCCCTTTTATTTAAGATATGTCATATTGACTTTTTCGAAATCTTAGGTTCGGGAGCTCGGATCAAGAAATATAATGGAGGGAGTTCATAATAAATTGCCGCGCTTACCACCGAGCGTCAAACACATTTTCGTGTCTCTTTCTATCTCATTGAGTGTAGCGACGAGTAAAACAGTTAGCTATAATAAGTATGGCAGCCTCGCGCTGTCAGTGTAATTCTTGTCAGCTCATGAGTCCGTCATGAAATAATAATTTACAAATCTTGTAAATCTAAGTGTTTTAGATACTGGTATTTATAAAAACGAAAATATGACATGTTCAGCTGTGTGTCGTTGTACTGTGACCATTCCCTAGTTCCGCACATTAGTAAAAATCAAGAAACTCAGTCAACAACGAAAATAGATTTAGATTTGTTATAAGGCGTACATTTCTTATAATATTTAGTTACGGGTCTATGTCGTGTTTATATTTTAAGGCTAAATGCCTATTTAACGTCGGTATAAAATAGGTAATTAGCCTCAAAATATAAACGCGACATAGATCCGTAACTAAATAGAAGATGTGTACAAGTCATGAAAGTTTAAAAACATTAAAAACGTACATTGATTAGACAATCACATCACAAAATAAACGATATCGTTGAAGACAAAACAATAGTCTGGAAATGATCTTCTCTACACATGCATTTACTGGTTTTCTGAATATTGCATTTTAAAACCTTTTGTAAAATAATGTCGAAACAGTGATACCTGACCGAGTTTCTTGTCGGTTCTTCTCAGTGACCAGGTTTTCTCTTTGAACCAAACTAAAGTAGATTTGACGTCCAAAAATACCTTGTAATTGGGTTTACTTGAATAAATTAAAAAAAAAAGCAAAAAAAGGACACAGTAAGGAGACGCTTTCAGAGCAAATACTGCGTCCATTGTGATACTTGGTCTGAGTTCAGAAGTATTGAAGGTAACGGAAGGAATAGTAGAGTCAAATTCATGTTCCCAATTTTCGTCTCCTTTTAAATTCTTGACTATAGTCCAATTTTCAGTTCGATTGAGTGATTTGACGTTTCCAGGGTAACCAGTTCTTGCAATTTTTTAAGTAGCGATGTCTCCCTATGTTGATCTCGTTATTATTAGTCTGTAACGGTTACCCCGCGGCGATATTTACATGAAATCTTCTTTTTGCATAATCCCTTTCATGAGATAACAGATCGTCGAAAATATGCGAATATTTGTAGCAATGAAAAAAATTGATTAATTAGTTAAAAAAGAAAATAAAAAATATATATGCAAGAAGTAATAAGTATACGATTCTCTGAGAGTTTCATACTTGTACCCTTTGCTTCGAAACTTTGGGACCCTGCGGCCCCGAAGCCCATCGACTGGTTTCTGATATTTGTAAGAGACTGGTCGAGGCTTCGGGAGACCGTCGCGCTAGCAGCTTCTTCCGCCAACGAATCACTTTCAGTAGGCATTGGTTAGTAAACTTCGTTCCGCGATATATGCCATTAGATGCATTAGGCAATAACGGATGTGGATACGGCTAGGCTGGTGTACTTTGCACAGCCTAATGTCCTACGGCCTTCTGCTGTGGCGATCAGCGGCGCATATTATCTCCATTTTTATTTTCGAAAAAGAGCCATACGTGCTATCTACAGTATAAATGCACGAGGACCACTTAGAGAACTAAGTGATTGTTTTAAAGATTGATGTACTCACCTTGCCGTCCTTATACATCTTTGAAATTATTATGTATACTAGGAGAAACATATCTGTTTAAAAAGAAAGGCGATATTTATGGTATGGAAACCCGATTGGTTATTTCAAAATTTAAATTACATGAGTCAAATGTTTCATTTTTGGGTAACTGCATTCGTTTTTATTAAGTTCCTCAGGAAGTTACTCAATCAACAGAAAATAGATTTAGAATTATTATATAACGTACATTAATCATACTATAAAATAAACGATTTCGTTGAAGACAAAAAAATAGTCTAGAAATGCTCTTCTCTACACACAAGTTTACTGGCTTTCTGAATATTGTATTTTAATAAACCTTTCTAAAATCATGTTGAGAAAAAGTTATCTGACTGAGTTTCTTGTCGTTTCCTTCAGTGTCCAGCTTCTCTCAACTAAACTGCTTTGAACTAAAGCAGATTTGATGTTCAAAAATACCAAATTGATTGATTATCGTTAAGATATATACCATATATACTGATTTATGTTAATAAAATATTCTGTTCGTTTATTCCAATTATTTAATACATTATGAAATGGCGATGCAACAAGGCCATGTCAGCATCAAATTAATTGAATTATATGATAATTAATTTCGACTGTTAAATCTTAAATCGATATCGACTCTATCGACCAACTAAAATACTATTTTAGTTGGTCACATTATATATATTTTGTAAGGCTCAAAAAAAATATACAATTAAATACCAAAGATAATAAGAAACAATAATAATATATATTTTTTGAAAAATAATGTGAGAAAATATTAATAGATAAGGCGTATTAAACACTTAATGAGTTTCTAAACGACGGTAATTTATAAATGTATAAAATGACAATGAATTTAATGATTTGATGTAACAGTTTTCTTTTCTTTATAATGTACATATTTTTAAATATAATGATGACCTATGTATGCCCTCAGGGGTGGAACACAGTGAACTGAAATATGTATTATAACACCATTAATACCTGTGATTCACATGTTAAATAAATAAATCAATCAATTTAGAATTTTGACACATTTAAACATCAAATTACTATATATTTAAAAAGTTATGTACTTGTACTGTCAAACTGTTTGTTGTGAATTTGTTCGTCTGCTTTTCGAGGCATGTCCCAGATTAAATCACGGCTCAGCTGAATTGAAATAAGTGTTCCATTTCTTTAAATGTTGGAATGAAATACTATTTTTAGTATACCTGAGGAATAGTTTCATAGATTTTCACCAATTCGCAGTTTTACGATTTTTGAAGCGCTATTTTTGTATCACTTATTTATAAAACTGATAGACTATATAAGAAATTGAATTTTTTCGATAGCTGTACTATCTAGAAATATTATTTTAAAACAAGATGTTAAGTTTTAAGTTTGCAAATACATATTAAGATTAGGATATGTATGTACTTTTTTGTAATTAAAAAACGTTAAATAAGATTAAAAATATATTAATATTTGCAGAATACAGAGTAGAGAATAACTTTCCAATTTGGGTTGAAATTAATTCAGGGTAACCGAGCTTCGCGGAATCATATACGTTAAATTTGATTTTTTCAAGATAAAAGAAATCTGGATTACTCTCTAAAAAGTTTCCTTACTACCAATTAAGGTCCAGTCGAAATCGGTTCAGTCGTTTCGGAGATAAGCCCGGACAAACAGACAGACAATAGTTTTAAATACGCGTGTTTGATTTTTAGTAACGTGCAATTTTGTGTATTTATATACAATAAATTCCGAGTTCGTTGATAACAAATAATAATAATAATAAATAATAATAATAAATGTTCCAGACAATACACATCAATCAACTGGTCTTAAATTAAGACATTCCTTGTACTATGACAACCAGACGACGACTACTAGAGGTGTCCCCAGTACACCCAGACCCGAGTAATATAATAATATACTCAGACATTTCACACAGCGCCATCTAGTCCCAAAGTAAGCATCACAGCGCTTGTGTTATGGGTACTAGACAACTGATATACTACTTATATACTTTTCTTTTGTAACTAAATACATATAATACATAGACACCCAGACTCGGGGCGGGAATCGAACCAGCAACCCCCGTTTACTTTCTTACGCGCTTAACCGTTGCGCCACGGAGGTCGTCAAGTTAAGTTAGAAAAGTTCATTTCCTAAATTGACCCGACCGGAAAACGAATCCGGGACCTTCCGCGCTTAACACCTAAACCACTGTATCATGGAGATCGTAATACGTGTACTATCATGGTATACGTATACATGGTATCATGGTATCATGGTATACAGGTATACGGATTTGTGATTTCTAGATCGTTTTAGAGTTAATAACATTTACTGAAATCACTTTTCTTTCTGCATTAAATTATCCGGGATAGATTGGATAAATTTCGTTTATCCAATCTGATCAATCCGATCCGATCAATGTCTTACGACGACAATTAGTTCGGTTAATCAATGGTCTTTACTGTAGATTCATCCGCTTCGTGATATAATATATTGCAACCTGAAAAATTTATTTCAGGCAAAAAAATTCGCTACTCTGGGACAAAAGGAAATTTTGGAATGTAACTACCAGTTACATGCTTTTTCTGGTGCAAAGCATATTACAAGAAATTGCGTGTAGACATGAAGTAATAGCTATCTAAGTATAGGCTATCGGTTAGTAACTGGTCACAATCTGATTCCATATACTGTAAGGTCAAATATTTATAGTATTAGGTCCTTATCTATGAAATAGCCGTTTTAAACAGAAAATATCAAACGATTCTTTAATGAAAATTATGTATTTGATTTATCAAAGTTTCAGCCATTATCGTCGATGTATTCTTTTGCCATTTTAATGAAAATTACAATTTCGACGTGGTTTGAGATAAATCTGCTTCCACTACGGCTTTCAATTCATTATTATCGACTTTCGCCTCCGGTCGGCCGCAGGACTCATTGTTGAGATCAAAATTTCAGAACGGTGAGATCTAACCAAAAACACACCTTGCGTTGAAATGACATATTATAGAAGGAATATCATAGAAGAAATACGAGTACGAGTACGACTACGAGTAGGTTACAAAATTAATTTAAATTTGGAATTTTAAGTAAAATTAGTTATAGATCTTCACATTAGCCATTATAAAGACAATTTCATAGGTAAGGACCTAATAATTACTGCTATGGAGTTAAGGTGCCATTTTGTATCGCCTTAGTTTTTTGTCCATTCTGAAAGGGAAATGGCGTGCAGTTGCATATTCGAGTACTATAAGTTAATAAAAGCGAAAGAAATCGCACCTATAATTCTTTAATTACCATATATTATTAAGAATTTATTAAACATCATTAATGAAACTTGAAAATTTACAACCTATATCCGTTACGCTAACTCGTTGAAAGGGGTAAAGAAGTTTCTCCTTCTCTCTCACTGCATCAAACCTACACAATAAGGGTTGTCGATTTAATGAATTAAAAAAAAATGACATCGTTATCGTTTATGGTCTCATAAAGGAAATATTTAGATACAATCTGTAGTGTTAAAAGGAACACTCATAAATGGTATAGTTGCCACTACGCAAATTAAAAAATAAGTAACGCTTTTGAAAAAAAATGACTTCTAAAAGTAATATTCTATTACACATAAATAAAAATGTAACCGTTCGTTTATTCAAAATCTGAAATCTAGAAAGTTCTTCACCGATTACTTTGAAATTGACACAACATTACATTTGAATATTCGCTTGGTTTTATATACCTAAAATAACTAATACATCTAACATAACTAGATACGGAGCCACAGTAACGCGTAGCCACATACATCTATTTAAAATAAATTAAACATGAAGCGGTGTAGGTATGCGACTCTCTGCGAGTAATATTTATTCCCTTTGCAATCGTAACTTTGGAACCTTAGGGACTCAAAGCTCAGCAACTGGTTTCTGAAATTTCTAAGCGACTAGTTGGGGCTTCGGAAGACCTTCGGTCTGGCAGCTTTTTCCTCCAGCGGATTAGGCTGTTCAAAGAGATAATGTTGCCAGTCTGCTTGGCACTTTAGCAATGACACTTTCAGACGGCGACTTTAGTCTGTTACCTATTTATGATAAAAATATCTCGTTTTACATTTGTAAAATACAAGCGTTTAGAATTATACAATATGTAATATCTAGTGTTGTATAATTCGGAGTAAACATTATTCAATTGATTTCAATACATATTTACAAGATATATACATATAACGCAGAATATTCACCAAAAACTAATATTATATTGATAGCTAGCTTCGTATATTGCAACAAAAAGTGGTGAAAAAAAATCATTAGGGCAAAATATTTCAGGAAGTGAAAGATTAAATCAAAATGGTGTCTGACACATAAGACATTTTACTATCTATCTACTCCATTAGAAATATGTACATCATGTATATAAAGATTTTCTGTTATAATTCGAACGTCTTTGAAGATATTCAAATTTCCACATTTGAGCGGGAAAATAGGGCGTGTGGCGAGCTGGTGAGCCTATCTAAACTATTCACGTGTGAACTCACCTTTATTGAACAAAAAAGAAAACCAAAATTAGTCACCTGCGTATGACTACGCCCCTAATGTACACATTTGCGCTGCGAATGTAGTGTTGAACGGGTAGCGGTGTGTGCGTAAGCGGTTAGCGAACCCGAGCTCGCGCAGTGGGGCAGCCGTTGACCCACCACGTGGGCTGGGGAAGCAAGCAACGTCTTATCGTAGCTTCCCTGTTCAAAGGAACGCTGCGGAATGCGAACTTTGATAGTTGGGTTCCATTCGAATTTCGAAATCTTTTATTTATTGCAAAATTGAAGTACCTAATCTATTATAAATATAATAAGAGCAGACTTTTGTTTCAGGTTCAAATGAAACAAGTAGTAATATTTAAAGATAGTAATAGAAATTAAAGAAAGTATTAATGCATAAGATTCATTCCATTACGAGTTTATCTTCCAATTATTATTTCTTTTGTGAAAGTTTTCTTTTTTACACACATACATAACTTCACGCTGTATTCCTAACGGGGTAGTCAGAGATGACAGAGTGCCAAGCGTCGCGATTCTTTAGTTTTGTGCAATTATTAATTCTGTTCTGTGCTATGTTTTTTCAAACGATATGAAACAGCTTTCATTTTCTATACTTCGCTATTTTTATTTCAAAATACATATGAATATTGTAATACATTTTAATATTTTAATGGCCAATATAAAAATAAAATATGTTTAAACGTTTTTAATGAGCATAGACAATAATAAAAAAAATAGATTACTTACCTTTACATAATTAACCAAAAATGTAAATAAAATTAGTCAGATAAAAACAAGATTTACAGGATGTTAAAATAGCTTATTTAGTTTTTGAATTAACTTACCGCAAAAGACATTTTCAATAAAATTGATTTCAAACGAACGGACTTTTATTTTATAACATCCGTATTATCTAAAAAATCACAAAAAGATTGTTAACCGTTTTGTTAAATTGGACACAAATGACTATAGATATAAATCGTGTTTTTTTATTAAATTGCCTGTAATAAAAGTATAATATTACAGCGATAATTGAGCTTAAATTTTACGTTTTTTTGTACTGTACTAGGTTAATTTCCTTTCTACAAATTGTAGGTTAAGCGAGAAGAATAAACTCTATAGACGCCGCGTTCAAACACCTATAAAACAGAATTAAACATCCGAAACAGAACCAGGGTGTGTTTACTTTTAGCGTTCGGCTGTAAACACGATGAAGATATTAAAGTTGCTAAAGTTATATTGCTTTGTTACTTCCAAAATTAATTTTGTTCAAGTTATACTTAAGTAGGTAATGCGTGTTTAAAGCGAAATCATGTTAACTTTAAGGAAATAGAAGTAAACCCTTTTAAGGGGTTAATGTATATCACATAAACAACGCATATCAAATTTTAATACACTAGTGATACCCCGCAGCTTCGCTCGTATGGATTTTGGAAATTAATTTTTTTTAAATAGTCATAATAACTTCCTTTAAATCATTCTGCCTTCTTGTGTAAATTTCATACAAATAGATTACACTATTTTTTAAATTAATATGAATAGATAATAAAAACTAAAAAGAATTTTCCAGATTTTGCTGTCATGTATAAGTTTTTAATTTTTATTTATTTATTTCGCATATGAACAGGATTACAACATTAATTACAAAAATTCGTATTTAAGTTACAGAAAAAGGATTATTACAGTTAAAAAGTAAGCAGTTTATAAAAAAATATTTCAAAATTATAAATAGACACTTATAATCTATGTTTCAATTAAACAAACGAAAGTAAATAATAAGGTAATAAAAATCGTGCTAAACAAGAGACATGTTTTTATACCGGTATTTGGGTCAGCCTTCGTAAGGCTATCGTTGTCTTTAATCTGTGTTAAGTATTTTAGTTTAAATTTAGTCACGTTTAGTATCAATTTAGAATATTTAATAAAATAAGTTCTGTAGATATCGATTTTCCTGATAATATTCTCTACCACATTTTTTCAATTGATAATGAAATTTCTTTTTAAAGAGGTATCTACGTCAAAACATCCGATTTTTTTTAGAATTAGAACGTTGCGTGCTTTTTATAGAAACGGATGTTTATGGTTAATAGTTATTTTTTCGAATATAAATCTTAGCGTAGCGTTATTTCTTTTTTAGAACTAGAACCTCTTTGGTACATCGCAAATTGTACCGTGTCGAGCGGGCATCAATTGCGGAACTGTCACTGGCCACTGATAAATTGGCGATCGATATCACGCGAACGTTATCTGCCGATGCTGAACTCACCCACTTCAGTGTTGTATTCGGTCGGCCGACGAACCCCGAAAAAGTTCAATGTATCGCCTAGCCGGCCAGTTACATCGCGTTGGTGGCGGTGCATTTGCGAATGCGGATTGGACGGTTCGAATTACGAATTTGTTTTTCTTTTTTATATTTCTATTCACTACAATAGGAAGGTGCGTTTGACAATGGTTTAAATTTAGAACAGTAATTTTTTTAAATATTTACGTCATCAATTATACCTAAGGGGCAGTCATAATTGTATATTAAATTAAAATACTATTTTTTTTGTAATAATTTAATATCATTGAAACAGTTTTTTAACGATAGAATATAAATAACAATCATTAGTAAGTATATACGAAATAATTAGGTATCTGTAAACGTTTTTTAACGTTCAGCAAAACTACAAAATTAATAATTATGTAGGTACTCGAACACACCTAATTGCTTGATAATAGTTCCTGGAATAGCACACGGCGCAGTCTGCAGTAAACATATTCTGAAAAATAATATTAAGTGCATATTTTATTCCTATTTTATTAAATTATCTATTTATAGCTTTATAAATAGTCACTAAAACAACATTCCTTGTGGTGTACTACAAAGTCATTCATAGAATGTGATCTATTACTATTGTAGGTAGTACACGAGATAAGGGTCACTTTAAGTTCAAACTCATAGTTCATAGTTCGTTGGACGCACACGTTCGATGCGGGCAATAATCTGAAATTCGAATATGGGATTCCGAAATCGAACTTTTGAATTTGAAATCCGATTCCTACAGTTTTAAAAGTTCATCAATCGCATTTTCTTTTTTTTTGCGACGTTTCATTGTAAAGAATATTATTCATAAAAAATAATACTGGCTGCTTTCTTTTTATTTTAATATTATAATACATACGTTTGTTACTATTTTACACAATTTTTTCTAATTATGATATCCTTCGAATCAAATTTTACATTGAAACTTAAATTATAGTTTAGAGGCTTGATTCCGTTGTTGCTATGGTGGTCAGGGTTGTCAAACTTATTTATAAAAACATATCTTTTTTAAATAGCCCCTTAAAAATATTTATATGAACTTTTGCGCAAAGAAGCATAGATTAAGATGAATGTAATTCAAATGGTACTGATCTAAAAATCATCGTTCAACAACTTGTAAGTTGCAGTAACACGACCGTTCTATTTAGACCTGCTGCAAGTGATACAGTTGCTCTTTTCGCGTGCATTTTTTGGGGGTACAGAGAGCGCTGTTGGAGTTCAGTATATACTGGTTGCCAGTACATTGACTGGATATAGGGGTCGATGATCCGCCAAATTTTGCAGTTGTTTGCGTGAGACAGGATTTCGCTATGTTCTTATCACAAAATGGAGTCGATAGGACTTCGATAAAATTTGTTATTAAGATAGTAATGTTTTTTGGTTAAAAGTGTGGTTTTATCTGTACTAATTTGACTAATGTAAAACAGATAAAAATATGATTATTATTCCAAGTATATGTTTCTAATTTAAGTATTCATAGGCCTCTGTCCTCTTTTGAAATAACATTAAGATTCAAAATTTGATGTCTAATATCAGTAAATAATCTTTGTACCTATTTGTATAGGTACCTATTTTACATAAATATTCTTTACGAGAAATAATATCTAATAATATAAATAAAAATAAATTGCCACATGTATGACTGAGCATCACTCGAAAACGGCACGACCGATTTTGTTGATTTCTTTTTGTTGTGTTTGTAATTATCAGGACAAGGTTTGCACGAAAGAAAATTTTTGAAACCCACGGAAGAAGTCAGAAACTTGAATGGTGTTTTTGTATGAATATCTTAATAAAAAAAATTCGGTATGTTGCAAACATTCAACATCCTACCGGGCCGAATTCGGGGTAGTAACAAATAAATAATTATTTGAAGTAAGAGGAAGCCGGTGAAAGACCACGTGATCTCTGCTGCTGCTGAACGATGAGTCCGCCTTGTCTTATTCGTTAGGGGCATAGCATGAAGGCATGTATGTATTATTTTTATATAAGTTATTGTATAACTTCGAACTAGGTCTAACTAAAGTCTAAGCTAATACTAAGATCTAAGCTAATACTATCTGTGAAACCGAACTGGGGGAGTCTTACTAACATTCAAACTCCAAACCCATTTAAAAAGGTTCCTTTTTCATTTGACGAGGCCGGGAACCGAACTTTTAATTATTTTAATGATATTATAACAGAGAGGTGTCTTTGTATGGATTGAACAAACAAACAAACAGACAAGAAAGCAAGTTGTTTAAAACGATGTATATTACATATTGAAAAACCATGCACGTAGAACACAAACATAAGTTAAGTTTATTAATAATTAAAAACTATTATTTTTGTAAGATCGAGTCACTAATAATTTAAAACACCGAATTATTTTCAAACCAAATTATATTTATAATGATAATAATACCTTTAAATACATAATATATAAATAAATACATAATTCTTCTGTACGTGTGTATGTCACTGAACTCTGAATGAATTTTTTTGTGTGTTTGAGTGGGTCCCTGGATGGTTTAGATTCACAATTAGACTCGCTAGATGGCGCTAGAATCGGGTTCTAGGAAATTTTTGTTTTTATTTTCAACAGCGCTCGCGCAAGACATCCTCTGTCGAGTCCGTTAGCATCGTAAAAAACATCGATGATTTTTTAAATTAATTGCTTAAATTTTAACTTTTCGTTTTGGCCACAATATAAATATCCGTCCTAGTTGTTACCGCTAACCTCTAGTTGATGCCGTCATTCATGCATCCAACGAGTAGAGAGAGATGTATATTTTAGAATTATTTCATATGACAGATCCAAGGAAGATTAATATATCTGACTGACCCATTGATGAAACATATATTCACGCTAAATTAACATATATTCTAACATATATTCGTAGCGAAATTATTATTTTAAGGGGCGCTATTCAAGTAATTTGTCTAGGGCACCGATTCTAAAAGTGGGTTCCGCGTAACCCAAGGGTTTCCGCTTGTATATTAGTCGTTAAGGCGATGGAATATTTTGGCTACCGTAATATGTGGCAACATTATTTTTTACGCGAAACTTGATCTAAGCGTACGTATTGACGAACACTGAACCATTTTTATTCTGTAGTAGGTCCTACACAATAAAAATAAACGACTTCAGACCTATTAATAGTTTTTATAGTGAGCAGTGAGATGGTTTCATTCATCATATTAACCTTTATTTTAAATATTTGAAATAAAGGATTTATACTCTTATTTTAAAATTGTAGAAGGTTCTTATTTTTTTGATCTTCCTATGACGCTAACGCCATACCCAAAACCTAGCATATTCCCATATCCTCATACTTTAGCCATACAAATGGCCTTAAACTCCAGCTAAGGGGAATGCTATTGAGTTACGGTCCCTTTGTCTGCCTGCTATTCATTTTTTGTATTTAAGTGATTAGAAGTTATTTATTATTACTTACAAATTTATGTCGATAATAATAAAAAAAACTAATAAAATGAGCTCATATTTTATCATTTGCGCTGTGATAATGCGATGTAATAATAGTATCTTTTATTTGTTGTAGTTTGCTATGGGGTTCTATAAATTAAATACCATTTAATGAGTTTCTATGACCTTAAAAGTTTAGGAACCGCTGGCCTAGGATACTGAGTAAGCTTGAGCCGGCGCTGTGTATCACGTCGCATAATTTTTGAGAATATCAACTGTTACATACGGACAAGCGGATAAATTTATGGACGCAGGAGTGACAAAGCAAAGTCGCTATCCGCGTTTGTGTATCTCTGATATATATATAATAATAATATAATAATAAAATATACATTTCATAACACACGTACATACATAAATAACATAATTGAAATGTACAAAAAATCAGGTTAGTGTTACCTACGGAGGTTACTTTTAACTGTACAAACTAGATACCCAAGAAAAGATTAAACTTGTGTTATGGGTATCTGGTATATATATAATTATATATACATAGATAGATGAGTTTGAAATGTTTGATCGCATTTCTATTGCATTTATCTTACTTTCACTTGATTTCGGGCATATCGAGGCATACATGTAGATAATAATCCAAAATGCTTAACTGTCTAATCTTCTGTAATATTTCGTTAAAAAGTTGTGAATATATGACGAAAGAATTTCACTTTCTAAGTTGAATTCTGACTGACGAACATACTTCTACGTCGATACTGATATCTAAGGTGAACGACATTCAAAAAATCTTTAACACGTCGTCATACTACTTAGTTTACAAAATATTGCATTATGAATCATATATATACCTATAATACTTACGTATAAACATTATGTACTTCTATACAATATACATACATGTACATATAACTAGCGACTTGCCACGGCTTCGCATTCGCACAAAACTTTATTATTTCTAACCACTTTCGTAGACTAAAATGAATGTATTATAACACTAGCGGTCCGTCCCTATTTCGCCTGGTTTGAATACATTTTCATAGCCTATGTCCACCTGGAATAAAGTACGGTCTTTCAAATAGTGAAAAATTATTCAAATAGATTCGCAAATTCCGAAAATTACCCTCTACATATTAACAAACTTACAAAATCCACAATCGCTCTTTATAATATTAGTATAGATTACTATCTATACTATACTATGTGAGATTACAATGCGTTATCTACTATACTTAGTAGATAACGCATTGTAATCTCACTCGAAATTTAGGAATTATAAACGAACTAGGGACCCGCTAGGCTTTGCACGGGTAGAAATTTTTTTGAAAATGAAATACAGCCCGTGTTACTCGCTGATAACGTACACAGCTCTCTATAGGTGAAAGAATTTTTGAAATTGGTTGAGTAGTTTTGAGTTTATTCATTACATACAAACGAACAAAGTTTACCTGTTTATAATATTATTATAGTATAGGAGTATGGATAAATATGTTCCAGTTACGTGATTACACTGATGGCGTGGTTGCCAATACTTTAAGAAATATAACAAGGACATAAATATCTCATATTTCATTATTACCGGACTTAAAGATCGGGTAGGTATACTCTTTTCAAGAGAGATTTTTAAAAGTTAACTAGCCTTCCGGGACGGGTTTAAAAATCCTGATTTTTGGTAAAAAGTCCGGTTTGCAGCCGGCGATAAAGCTCCAATATATTGTAATTACGTTTATATTAATGAAATAGATATTTGTCGCAACTAATGTTTTTGACTACGAACAATTAATAACTTGGATAGTCTTCTTCTTAATTCTTCGCTTTGGTAGTTCTTCACAGGTAATGTGTATGAAGATGGTTTGAAATCATATTATGTCCAATTTTACTCGTATAAATTCAACTTCGGATTACGAATCGAAATAGACGGAGCTTAGCTCTAACAGTGTGTCTGTTTTTTGTTGTTTCTAGAAATAAAATTGATTTATTACTTTTACTAATATGCGTGACCTAGGGAAGGGTCCCAGTACAACGATACACGGCTGAACATGACATATTTTTATTTTCGTGAATATTCGTAGTCAAAACACTTAAGATTTACGAGTATTTTGCAAATACTTATCTCAATAATGTACGTGAAGTCGGCCATGGGTTTACCTACACGAATTACTATTATACAGACTCTGGTGTTACTTTGCGGAAATCTATTCATATGATGAATTCCTAAAATCTTCAGCTATTTTGCGCTCAAACTCCTAATAGCATCAATCGACACCAATTATCTCTGATCAATCTAGTCTGATCTCGGAATATCCTGAAGATTCTTCATTGTGAGGCGAAACATGTTTCGATTGGTGGTTTTTGGAGTTTGAGCGGGAAATAGCAAAAGTTTTTAGGAATTCATTACATGAATTACGCCAGTAGTGCGAGGTTGCTACAGTTGTTATAGCTAACTGTTTTACTCGTGCTTACGCTCAATGAGATAGATAGAGACAGGAAATTTCGTTTGACACACGTTTGGTAAGATCGGCATTTCATTATGCATCCGTCCGTTTTAATTCTTGGTCTGATGATTCAACTGAAAACCTGTGTCTTTTCTATGTCCAATGAAATGTTTTTAATGAATAAAAATCTTTTTGACATAATCCGTTGTGCAGCAAAATAAAAAAAAGACTACCGACGTATCTTCTGTACGAGTAATTCAGAAACTAGAGACTTGTCATTGTATTAATTGAATGAATTAACCCATTAATTACCTTTCAGCTAATTCATTGTAAAAATAATTTTGTTTTGTTTTAAGAAAAATTCCAGATGCCATGTCTTTTGTACTCTTCAAATAACGAATGTTGTCTTGGAGTTCAACTCGGGCGTGTAGGTGTGTATATACTATAGACTTTATAAATAACTACAGACGCCATGACCCGTACAGCAACGATGAGGCAAATCAGATAAGCTGACTCACTTGTGCATACGATGCACATTTATTATCAGATAAGCCGATCGACTGCCATTTTGTTAGAAAATAGCACCCACAAATCTACAATTTATTTGATTTTATCATTGAATTATATATTACACTGGAATAGTGTGTCCCTACGCGTCAGCAGAGCGGGGCGCGGGAACCACCGCTTTGCCGTAAGTAAGAGTGAAACAGTGCTATCGTGTTCGTATCGAATGGGCAAGACTTGCTCACAACGTTTTAATATTAAGTATAATAAAATAAGTTTAATTCCTAAAAATTCGTTTTAAGTCTATGTTTTGCGATCTTATAATAATATGATCATCAATTTTTTAATTATTTATTGTAAAAGCATTACATAAATGCATTAAATATGAAATGAAGTGTGATACGCTTGTTCACTCCACAAGCATCGAATTGAAAGTCAGCTAGGTGTAGTCCCTGGAGCTTCAGTTGAGTGGAACAGCGATTGTTTCGAACACTCAATCTAGTACTTACATAGATATATATCGTTGGATTTTAATGGCTGCTTTTATAATTTTCTGTTGAACGTTTTTATCGTCACGTTTTATCGTCCACGGTACAATGGGGAAGAAAAATGTATGCAGTGGCGATAACAACGTTCAACGGAAAATTATAAGCGCGCATTGGCCTCACTTCGTAGTACGGAATGGATTGTCTGGAAGTTATAAAGTCTATGGTAAAACCCTTCAAATATTTGGACATCGTCAATGATTATTCCTTTGTTTCTCAAAAACACAAATAGCCAGAGTGTTAGCAGACGGAAATGTCAAAAGCACTCGCATACCTAGGCGAAAATGTGTGAGGAGAATGATGAGATTTGAGGAAGCGAAAAAGGTGTGTAAGGACCGCGACTCCTGGCGCTACGTCCTCTCTGACTACCCCGTTGGGGATACAGCGTGAAGTTATGTTATGTTTACAAATAGCTGTTCGTGATATTTTTGATCGTAGCTCCCGATTTTGTTTCGGTAACAAATATTTAAAGCTTTTGAATGACTCAAAAGGCTTTATCTAACTATTTATGCAGTCTATATATTTTTGTATTAAAAATTATATTATTTATTTTATTACCGAAATAAAGCGTATGTATCATTCATCACTTTATTTCGGTATTAGTCTTGCTCCAGTCATCTTCGTTTAAGTTACTTCTGGATGGATATCCCGTACTTTTATAGGTACGAAGTTATGCTAAATTTTTTGACTCAGTGATTATCTCGTCCCTTATAATGTTCAGAGAACTTCGGCGATTGAGTTTTTTCCTTTTTCAGTTAGGCGACTCTTGAATTAAATATAACCACCAACGAATGAAGGTAGAATAAATATATATTACTTCTGTAGCTTTCAAAATACATCTTTATCAGAAATGGGGTTTCATTTGTTGATAGAAAACATTTCTTCAAAGCTTTGTATAATTGTAGGATCTTCTCGATCGCCGAAAAAAGACTTTTTTTTTATAAAAGAGGGGCCAAACGAGCAAGCGGGTCACCTGATGGAGAGTAACTAACCGCCATCCATGGACACCCGCAACATCCGGAGAATCACGGGCGCGTTGCCGGCCTTTAGGGAAATAGGGAACGGAGGGGAGGGGGTGATGGGCCACCGGCACTCTCACTTACCGAACGAAACGCAACAGCAGTAGATGCTGTTATTTCACGCCGATATTCTGTGAGAGGGTGGTATTTCACCGGGCGAGCCGGTCCTATTCGTGCCGCAATGCAGCATGGCTCTACCACCTTTTGACTGAGACTGAGACTGAGCCGCCTTGTCTTGCTATGATACAATAACTTTTCATGCTTTAAATTTTATTTAATTGCATAATTGTTTGTTTTCGGTTTGAACAGTATGAATTTTATTTTTATTACTAGCTGTTATTCGGTAAACTTCGTCCATAGATTTAAAAAAAGTAGCTTTTACATTTTCTCTTGGTTTATTCCATATACATTCTAAATTTCATCAAAATCGGTCGAGCAGTTTAGTCGTAAAAGCCGACTAGACATTCAGACTTCTATATTTATAATATTAATACCACGCTATAACAGTCACTAGGGCACAGCAAAGGAGAGTTTTTTTTAGTCTGTTCGAGCCTGACACTACTCAGTCGGTGTAGAGTCAGGCTGAGTGTCCATGAGGATATTATCTCACCTCAGAAACCAAAAAAAAAGTTGGGTACTAGGTGCAGGGCAGTGTGCAGGTGTACTCAAAAGAGATACATACATACATATCCTCACGCTGGATCCCTAACGGGGTAGTCAGAGAGGACGGAACGCCAAGCGTTGCGGTTCTTATATACTTCTTTCGCTTCCTCAAATCTCATCATTTTCCTCACACATTTTCGCCTAGGTATGCGAGAGCTTTTGACACTTCCATCCACTAACACTCTGGCTATTTGATCTTCATAAGTTAGCCTTGGTCTTCCTTGGCTTGTTTTACCACTCACTTTCGCTCTATAGATTTTCTTCGTCAATCTTTCATCACTCATTTTTTCTATGTCAAGACATGTCCGATATTAACATAATAATTCGCTCCTAATTATTGTAGTACCACTTTAATTATAGCGAATGGTCATTGCTTGCAGTAAAAATCAGTGATGAGCTTAGTGAACGCAGTATGTGAGTTTTTATTAGAATCCCGGCCCTCAATACCATAGTAAAGCTACGATAGCGCAGACCTGGCTCTTGGAGCGGATGACCGGGGCCCCCCTCCGGTCAGATCCAAAAGGCTTTCTTTATTCGCCCCATACGACAGGCGCTCTGGCTAGGTATAGGAATATAAAGATCAGACAACCATTTTTTGTGACGCAGGAGATACTACAGGTACCCAGCCGCCCTAGGGTGAGGGATGAGAACGGGTTATGTGAGGTTTTAACTATTAGAACTTTTGTAGTGATAGTCCTCGGCGCGTTCACAAGAAATTTCAAGGTGTCCTACGGAATGCACCTTGAATCCTTCGCGCTTTGTTGAAGCACGTCTTAGGGAGATAGAGACCGCCTTCCGCAGGACTCTTGCAGTGCCACGACTGTGTTAATCATGCGCGCTGTCGACCTCCTCGGGATCGCATGAAAAGCTGATCGGAACCCCTAGAGGTACCCTTTCCAAATTCGTTTCCGAATTGTCCAGAGTCTCCAAATGACAAATGGTTTGTATGATATATATATGTATGTGTTTCGGTGTTTCAGTGTCGCCATAAATAATACCTCACTCTATTGCCATTTTTTTTTATGCCAATTGCCATTGCCAACTTTTTTCTCCATATGTGTCTTGTTACGTTAATATTATGTTAACCTGGGAAATAATATATATATATACATACATATCTTCACGCTGTATCCGTAACGGGGTAGTCAGAGAGGACGGTGCTCCAAACTTCGTGGTCCTCACAGATTTCATTTTGACATGCGGGAGATTTTGACATTTCCGTCAGGTAACACTAGCTATTTGATCTTCGTAAATCAGTCTTGGTTTCTTTGGCTTCTACTACCACTCACTTTCGCTTTGTAGATTTCTTTCATCACTCATTCTTTCCTTGTCCCTGAACCATCCATTCCTTTAATATAAAGAATATGAATCACATACTGTATAATATGAAACACATAATTTACTTAGGTATTTTTAGAGAAGATTAATAATTGAGATTCTTGTGGAAATCCGTTATTCTCAAAGGAATTTCATTTACAAATTCCATGTGACCAAGAGGCATTGTTATTTAGCAATAAAATTAGTATGATTAGGTCGCCTTCATAATTAAAAAATATATATATTCGAATTTCCGAAATTGTATTTTATGCGCCTGTCAACATTTAGTATAAGATAAATTCCATTGTAATGAAATAATCATACCAAATGAAAACTGCTTTCTCAGCACGTGGTCCAAAATCAATAGGTCGTTAGCCCACGGGACAGAACGAGACGGAAGTACACGAGTGACGTCACGTCTCATTCTATCGCAAGGTCGGAGGCTTTTCTCATAGGTTATTAACATTTAAATTTTTTTCAAGTACTGTTATTAATGTCCAATTCGCTATATAATCTTATTTGCAAAAAATCGTATATAATTAAAGTGCACAGAATATGAAAGAATTAATATATTGTTATTGATATTTATCATTATATATTAAAAAATGTTTTACATTTTTTTAATAATCAAAAATGGACAATATTTAAAAACTAAATAACGACTTTTTTAAATTTATTCTTAAATTGACTAATAAATCAGCGTTCGTAACGATAGCAATCTTATTTTTATATTAATTTGCGACTATATTAACCAGGAGATTAAATAAAAAGTAACTTATTAGTTATGTCACGAAATGTTAAAAGTGAACCAGGTCACTTCTATCACTTTGGATGCACTATTAGCGGTCACACGTTAAACTTTATAAAATAAACGAAGACGACATTTAGATTTGAAATTTCGATACTGAAAAAATGGTCAGTTTCATATTTTTATTAGGCTCTGGTCATTTTTGTTGCATAATAATAAAATATTTATGAATTTTTCTATTAACGCGACGTAGAAAAAATAGCAGTAGGTGTAGTCATGCAGAAATAAAAATTGTAATTATAATACAACAGTACTCATTTTCCTTAACTTTATTTATTTATACTAAGGTAACGGAAAGAATATTCTAATAAACGCACTTGTGTAAACAAATGAACTTGCAAATAAATTAATAGGTTTATATGTAGAAACATTAATTTCCGGGGTCAATGAACTGTTAACACAAGTTGCATATTGCAAGTAACATCGTGAGATGAGTTTCACATCCGTAAAAAATAATGTTTTTAATTTTTTTTTTACTTATTGGGTTGCATCGCCAATTTCCAGCCAGGAAAAACGGCAACGTAATATCGGCGATTCCACATTCAAACTAGAGTTCAACAGCATTTCACCGAAATCTACTTTGTTTGGGTCCTCGGGTCAACGAACCGGTGTGACGCCGGCGCGGCTGTGTGCGCGCGCCGCTATGTCCGTATACGACACCGACACACGCACACAACGTTAGGTCGCCTTGTCTCCGTGCGGACGATGATGGATATTTTAATTTCCTAATTCCTAAACAAATAATGACATTTTCTTAATTATTGTTATAGATTTGAGAGATTTAAAAGGATTATTTTGTATTTGTGCAAATAAATTTCCTTAAATATGAATATTTTAGTAGAAAATTTCAACCATCACAGTCCGCATTGATGCGAGGCTAGTGAACTACCACTATGAGCTAGGTTTGATCATTCGGACGGGATGAAAAAAAAATATAATTTTTTCGTGAGCTCAGCCGAAGATTCGTCAATGCGTCAGTCACGTTCGAGCCGCGTTCGTGTCAACATCCCAGGACTTGCCAGTTGCCGTCGCGTTGCCGAGTTGTGAACAACCTATAGTACAAAACATTACGTACAAATTTTTTCTCTTCTGCAGTGAGGTGAACGCATCCTACATTGAGTGACAGTGCCTTGAAAGTGCAACAGTGACCCAGGATTTTACAAAATGGAACGTGGTGGCGTCTAAAACTTATAAATTTAAAATTTAAATTTTGTGTTCGACGTAAATTCGAATAACAGGATTTTAGATAATTGAACGCAACTCTGTTCGGTTAACTAAAATCGTTCTGTAAAAATTACAATATTGGCACAAATTTTTTTCTTTTAAATTTTATCTGAAATCAATCAAATTCTTCCTCTCTTCTGGTCTTCTTTTTCCAGATTAGTGTAGCGATTGTGTAATAAAAATTAAAAATAATTTCAAACCATCAGTAGTACACGGGAACAAGTGTTTACAATAAAAAAGATAGTGCCTTACATTAATTTAAGACAAAAAGGAAAGAAAAATTAATTAATCACGGAACCAAAATGCCAAAAAACCTACTGCTCTTCAAGAAGATAATACCGGAAATAAATTTCGCAAAAAGAAATCTTACATCGCCGTTGGGCCGAAATATATACATTAGTTAAACCACTGGTGCTGGGAATCAACCAAGTTGAAACAGTCGAGTGCCATAAAATTTTAATTAAAATCTTATGGTGGTCAAAAACACCCAAAAAAACAGAGTTGCCTTAAATGCGACAAAGTCGAAACTGTACACATAATTGAACACCAAAGTGTAGTGATACTAGTATAAAAAAAAGAATACCGCAATGCGAATGCGATTCGCGAAGCAAAAATACAATTGGCCGAAAATAACTTAAAAATAAAAAAAAAACTTTCAAAAGTTGAATTAAGAACAATAATTATGAATAATAATCAATTCCATGAGTTATTCGGATCGCAATGGCCGCCGGATCAGCACGGAGGACATTCGTCAGCGTCGACGATGCTGCATCAGGGTCAGTCGCCCTTACCACAAGGGATGCAACTGAAGAGGGAGCCGCACACAGATGTCCAAGGGGTTGGAATGCACGGTCAAATGGGAATGGGGGGGATGGATATATCGTCAGGATCAGTCGCCGATAGCACGTCCCCCCCTCCTGGCAACAGCGAAGGGATGTTCGGTTCTTCCATCTCTGGCATGTTCATGGATAAAAAAGCAGCTAATTCTATAAGAGGTAATTTTCTAGTTTATTGTTTACTTTTTACTTACTTTTTCCTTTTGTCAAATTTAATATTTCTCACAAAAAATCCGATATCATTTCTCACTAAAGGAAAGATTAAAAAAAATTTCAAACAATATATCAGTGGCGTTAGGTGTTCAAGAGATGTTAAGCAACATTGTAAGGAGCGGTTAATTTTTAATTATGATTTTTAGGTGTGGCTTATAATTAAGGCATTGACTTATGATTTATAATATTTTTTCAAATTATAGAATTATATCTCATGTTTATAGTTTATTCGGAATAATACAATCGGATATATACCGGTGATTTATAGATACATAGACACACAAGTTAATAATCTTTTTTTATTAAATATGTATGCAATGTATATCGTGCAATAATATTTTTAATTTATTATAAGAAAGAAAAACATTTATCGTTTGTTTTGATTAAGTTTACAGGAAAATTACTTAACTAATTGATATAAAACTTTCACCATTTAATAGGTTATGGTTTCCAGCTTTCCAAAGGGATGCAACATAATATGTGTATCCATTATAGATAACGAATTAAAATCATTTACGCACTTTTAATTGCACTACTTAAGAAAATACAAAATTAAAATTTAGACAGCCTTATCGCTAAAGAAATATATTCCAGGAAACTTTTAGGATCGTACTCAGCGAAAAATTTTCAGATCGAGTGTTTTGTTTATTCATGCTGTATATACAAAGACATGGCCGATTTATGTACAGAGTGATGTGAGGAAACTATAAAGAAAGATTTTATTCGTTAGGTAATGATGTTAGCTTACTTTCTAAATATCGACAACAACTGTATCAACATGTGTTCAGGCAGTCAGTTCAAATTATAAGTGGACAGGAAAACAGTTTATTAAAATATAATTTACTGGTTTTATTAATGTGAAATTCATTGATATAAAATTCTTACAATTTAACGCGGCGTCAGTTTTTAATAAACCTATTATCAGTTTAATTGAAACTGCGTTAATAGTTAATTGTGGTATTAAAACGATGTATCTGTACTATCTAGTATCTACTTTACATTTACTAATATATTATACAAAAAGAATTAGCCAACTAAGTAGGGCTGAAATTCATCTTCTTCAGCCTATTGCCATCTTCAGCCCTTACCAATACATGCTATTTATTTTGGACCAAAACCTAGAGGAGGACTAGTAATCTTGGCCGCCCTAGGCCGTGTAGCACCAGCCACCCCCATCACAGTACATAAGGTCTCTCTCTATACGTCAGAGGGGTGGGTGGAGAGGACATAAAAAAGGCCAACGTCTCTTCAGCTCCACCATTTACTGAGACTTAAGATTTGTTTTCATCAGTGTGTTTTTTTGACACGATTAGCTGTCCCCCTGCGTCTGCTGGCCGCCCTAGACTAGGCCACCTCTGAAAGAACCTTTCACATCCAACATCTTCCTGCTATTTCCACCAGGTCGTTCGACCCATCTCGTTAGTTGCCTGCCCACGCTTCTGCGCTCTTTTCTGGGTCTCCACATCCGTACTCTTTTCCCCCAACGATTATCCTTCGTGTAGTACATGTGGCAGCCCATCTCCACTTCCTTCGAACTATCACTGGGACTATGTCGATGCGCCTAGTTTTTTCCGTACTTCCGTGTTTCGGATTCTGTGACGAAAAGAGACACCCAACGTATCTCGCTCTATCGCTATTTGAATAACCTTTAGGTTGTGGATAACCTGCTGCGTGAGTGAGGAGAGATGTTTCTAGAAGGCTGTATTTAAGTTCCGTAATTATTGATGATAAAGAAGAAGTAAAGATGTGAAATTTGGTCAAACAACTCTATTTGGTGAGATTTAGTATGTGATATTCTGCGATTTTTCACTTACGCCCAAAAGGGGTGAGTTATCAAAATGAACATTTTAAAAATATAAAACGTGTTCACAAAATTGATATTTGAAATAAATGAACTAAACAGTTATAATTAGTTACATTCATATATTTGTTGAAATACTAATAAGGTATGAAATGGGATATCATATTAGGGGAAAGGAGTCTGGGCAAAAACTTAGGTTCAAGGTGATGTTGTCGATAATGATGATCACAAAAAATAATTTTTTTTTCTCCTTAATGTATATACGTATGCGTATATAAGTTATGCTTGTAATTTAAACTCGGTTTAATATAAGTTTTAATCTAAGACAAATTCAAGGTAAATAAATTCAATAACGAAAATAAAAAATATTGGTTCTGCAATCCGGATATAAACCACATATTAATATTATCTATGCAAAGTAAATACAGACACATTTGGCAACTTAAAGCTTGCCAACAGACGGGACGACCAAATTACAAAAACGTTTAGTGATCTAAACCAGGTCATTGGCTAAAAACTCATCGTTCTCATGGTGTGAGATAGTGTGATAATGTAATGGTATTTCTTCAGTATAGCCTAAAAAGTATGCGGTGTCTGCCGATCTACGTAAAGATGTCATGACCAGTGGCTACTGTACCATCAACCAACTTATGTAAATCATCACCACTGGTATCTATGAATACAGGCAGATTAGGTCTCTCTTAATGTTATCCCCCACATCTGATCTTTCACCCTTTTCAACCAACCTCTCACTGCCTGCAAACTTGCAATCTTGATGAGGTCGTCAGTTCATTTAGCTAGAACGCGTCTGAAATATTCTACACTGCGTCTCACCGTACGATTGACTCGATGACTCTCCTATCCCAATGATAATCGGTTCCGCTGTAGATATAGTAATCTGTCAAGTTCGACATTTAAAAATAAATGTAGAATGTATAATTTTAGATGTGCAAGCGATTATTATAATATATAGTATGATTTGTGAGGCGAAATACGTGTCGATTGGTGGTTTTTGGAGTTTGAGCGGAAAATAGCTAAAAATTTTAGGAATTCATCACATATATAGTATGATAACTTTGATGATGTCAATCTTTTTTTTAAATCTGTACAAATAATTAAAACAGATTTAAAAAAATGTCCTATGTTGATGACATACTGATTATCAAGTTACAGAAAAACAATCGACACCGCCATTTTTGTCACCCACAGATTAGGGGTACAGGCAAGGGTCGCTTGATGCTATAAGTCGGAAAGAGAAACATTTATATATGTTGCTGATTTATAGCATTGTCTCTGTCCATCGGTGCGGGGGCCCGCGCTCTGCTGAATGCTGATAATGATAACTCTATACCAATTTACGCATTCATACACATGTGTGGCAGACAGGCTGATGCGCATGTATTAATGTAGACGATTAAAATTACTTGCTATGGGCCTGACCATAGCGTCACCACAATTTAGAGGTGTGTCAACTGTAAGTCTTCTTAAATTAAGTATTGATGATTAAGATTGATGAAGATGTACAATCCTCGGGTCAGGAATCAAAATGGTGCTCTAAGAGCGTGTCCTTTTTTGTGGACCAAGTTTATAGACTTTTACTAATGAGCATGACTAGGGAAGGGTCACAGTACAACAATACACAGCTGAACACGACTTATTTTTATTTCTGTTAATACTTGTAGCCAAAAGACTTAAGATTTACGAGTATTTTGCAAATCATTATTTCAGTAATGCACGTGAAGTCATCAAGCTTTTATTACACTGACAGTGCGAGGCTGCCATACTTACTATAACTAACTGTTTTACTCGTGGTTACGCTCAATGAGATAGAAAGAGACACAAAAATTCGTTTGACACACGGCGATAAGATGTTTCTTGGTCCGAAGTACAATCTCATGCCCACTCCTTATTAAGCCTTTTCTAAAATAAATTATTTTTTTGTCGTTAAGCAATATTATTTCTATTTCGTCATTTAAATTAATTTAGATGCGTATATTGGTATAATACGTATTAATTTCCGTGTGCAATGTCAATATTATTATCAAATAAATATTTGTGCTATTATCAAAAACAGTGTTACTAAGACCGATACACATAGAATTTATAATATACAATGCAATTATTTAAAATATGATGTTATTGTTTAAATATCGACACGCCCCGTCTGGGTTCATGATATTTATATTTTATTAACAAATATTTCTTTATACATATATTTTAGACACCCTGTGAATCGTGCGCCTAAAGCAATTAAGTGGGACGGTATTAAAATTACAAAAAGAATGAAATTATTTTTAAAGACAGAGAATGGAACACTAAATGTTAAGGTCTTCCATCCACTTTTCGCTTCTGTAAATTTCTACATATTTCTCACGAATTTTCGATATTAGCAGGACACACTTCTTCTCTGAACGAATCACGTAATAAAATAAAAATAAGAAATGAGTAAAAAAAATTTAAGATAAATGGATTTATTTAAAAGAAATATAATAATGATGTAGATAATGTGCTAAAAGCTGAAAACTAATTAGGTAGGTCCTAGATACCAGTCATCACACCACTTTCCTCATCAATCTAGGGCATTGATCAGACCAATAAAACCGTTTAAAAAATAAATTCGTGGGGCGTATAACCTGAGTAAATATGTAAATAGTATTTATAATGTTTTGAGCGGTTGCCTGTTCATATAAATTTCACGTGCCCTACGATTTTATTTTTCAAATGGTTTTATTAGTCTGATCAATGCCCTAGATTGATGAGAAGAGTGGTGTGATGACTGGTACCTAAGACCTACCTAATTATTTTCAGCTTTTACTACATTATCTACATCATTATTATATTTCTTTTCAATAAAACCATTTAACCAAACATTTTTTTACTTATTTGATTTTCAAGTTTTTAGTTTTTATTTCGTTACTTAATATTTCTCATTCTATTCAGTGTATAGACTGTCTAAACTCTATGATTCGCCATGCACTGTGTTCTACTTGTAAATCCCTTTCATTAAATACCTATTACAATGTTAAGGGGCTTAAAGCGAATATGCAATCCTTCATTTTATACCGGTGGCCATCTTAGATTTGGAATTGTTCAAGGTGTAATGTATTCTACTAATCAAGCCCTTTCATTTGATACCCATATTGAGGAGGTTGTGAAAAAATATGTAATCCGCCATTTTGTGGCGGTGGCCATCTTAAATTTACAATGATACTGAATATATTCGAATGTATTGTCATCAGAACTAAAGCTGTGTACCAAATATCAGATCAATCTGTCAACATAAAGGGGGTAAATTTTCAATTACTAAATTTGACCCAAAAAACAACAACAGCGACAAACAGGGCAAACTGAATAAAACCGTTTATTAAAAACGTGTGTGGTGGGGGGACCCCCGTCAGGAACGAAGTGCCTTAGCTCCAGTTTCAATTTCTCAAAACTTAATTGTAATAATGAGTCAATAAAACTCACGTATGATTTAAAACAAAAACAAAAACCTAGAGCCGCGTGACGCGCGGTTCCCGTCCCACGTAACGCTTTTTCCTTGTGACGATTTCTACCAACTTAAGCCTCCTGCAAGTCACGTTAAAGAACTTCGTTCAAAAAAATAACCGAAAATAATTTTTATCTCGTACATTTTCATACTACATCTTGTACATACTTTTCCATTAATCTATGTAGAGTTAGACACTAAGGGATGAAGAGCTTCCTCTCTCCACAGCTCTCCCTTGAATATTTCGATATTCAAGTCTAATTAAAATAATCTTCGATTATTTAAAATTGCAAGCTCCATTTCCACGTCATTCGTTCCATAAACAAAATATTTATTTACAATTAGTTTGCATTATCTTCGTTCCCAATTGCATTTAAATGTTTGTGCCCTACAAATAATTTTCCACTAAATATTAAGTAGTATTTTTCTTTGTTCGCTATTCGTGTTAATTGTGTAGAAAATTTGGGACAGAGGCCTTTTAGGGCTACTTATGTATATTGAATTTAACGAAATTATACCTTATAGTATTTCTAACAGAATTCACATTCATAAAATTAGATTTCTAGAAACATGTCGATTTCATTTGAAAGAAATTCTATTTTCAAATATTTAATTAAAATTAAAACTGCAAGTGCTTATTAGACTAACTAGTAGAAATTAAAAAAAAAAATTTGGAAAATGCAATCAACTTAGAGCATAAATTAATTATCTAAGCCCTCTAAGGCAATGAATAATGAACATAAGGTTTACCTAATAAATAAATGGCAAAGTTGAAATGAAAACCTAATTAAAATGAATCGATTATAGTATCATAAAAATGTCACACTACAAATATTTGTACTGAATTTTAAAATTAGTTTCTGTTTAGTTTATACTGCAGTACTGGTCGAAATGTAAGAGGTAGTATATCTTCAGTTCATTAAAACAATAAAATAATTCCATTAAGATTATAATGTACATATGCACCATGAAGAGAGTCCAAAAATAAACCTTAATGATAGATTTTATGTTTCTTTTTTCATCGCTTACCAAAATGCATTACAGCGTTCCGTCATAAGTGCATCATGCACGTGGAACTTTTGGAGCGGGGTGAATGCACTTGACATACTGCCTTTGCACTTCGACTTCAATTATTGTTTTTAAAGCTAGCAGGTTACAATCCTTTTGTTGCTATGAGAACGGATTTATGTTAATGTTCTTTTATTGTCAATATTTCTACAAGACTCATTTAATTTAAAAAATGCACATACATAATTTATACGATAGACAAGGTAGTATAAATATTAATTGTTTTATCAGATAAAACAAAACGTTTTTATCAAGGAAATTTACATTAGTGTTACATTACCAAAATTGTTCTGGATTTTTTAAATCGTATTTAAATTTAGAACTCGACTAAACTGTAATAAAAATATTTCCTTTTGTACACTTTTTTTTTTATTTAATATGATTTATAATGAATAATGAGTCAGCAAACAAACGAAGTTTCAACCTGTATTCTTAAATTATTTCTTTTTTTAAATTATGTGCTATTAGGATATTCCAGCCAGTTGGAGTGACATAGACAATTTTCAGAGGAGTCATCCTAATTGAACTGAGACTAAATTGGTATAAACCGCGGGTTCAAGGCTGGTCGTTAATTTGATAAAACGTTCACCTCTATAAGAAAAGCTAGATGAATACCAAAGATGTTTACTAATGAATATAATTGAGTGAGTTGATTTCTATTTGGTTGTCTGGATGATTGTTTTTGCGATTTATCCGTGTTTATAGGGTTGTCAGATTGTCGACATTCGTCTGGATTGTTTTAACATTTTACATGACGTACAGAGTCTGAACAAAATACAAAGCAACCTGCCAGGAACGTATTGTAAGCTTTATAAACGTAAAATTTTTGAAATTGATTGTCTCAGAATTGTTAATTTGAATAATGTTTAGTTTTTTACTGTATATTGGTGATTTTGAAATGTTTTGAATGTATCTAGACAAAATACCAGATTCCCGAAATTTGAAATATTGTCCAGACATTTCAATTTTCCATTCTGGCAACTCTACATGTTTACATATAATAATTAGCGGACACGGGGGCTTTGCGTGAAAGAATTTAGGTAACAATTTTCACAAATTACATCAGATTAAAACTTCTAAGAAAAGAACAACTTATAAGTTTTCCATTTGTGAAAAACGATCACATATACCTAATTGTTTTTAAAGAACAGTCTAAAAGACTGATTGACATAATACCCCTTGCCTACCAAAATTGAGAAATTGAAATTAAGTAACAGTCTAAATATGTACCAATATCAATTATTCTCGCGTTATTTTAGATTTGCGGTCGATAACGTTTTGGGTAATTTTACATTCCTTTTTTACGTTATTTTGTATACTTCAAGTACGGTGTAGTCTCTAAAATTCATTTACTTGCAGATTGACTAAATAGATGAGTCAATAAGTAACTCAAGATGCTTTCTTTTATGTATCATGTGTAGTCATCATAAAATACCTGTGTCATAATTTCATCAGATCGAATATAATTAAACAATAACAATTGCGAAACTATTTCAAAAAACGAACGCGTAACGCCACACGTGCACTTGGGGTTATCGACCCGTGACGTCATTGTGACGTCACGTGCTGTCACTTTTATTTTAGGGCGCGTTCCAAATTAACTGACGACTGACGGTACTTTGTTAAGTAACGCTTTTGTTTTTTCAAACATCGATAAATGGGCTCATTTGTAAATGCTAGTTTTTATATCAACGAATGAGTATGTAGTTAGTAAAAACAAAGAGGTCTTTATAGTTTTTTATTGACTTTTTTATATTGTTGCTTTAAACCTTTGCCATTAAAACTTAAATATTTTTGTTTCGTATCCTCATTGTGGGATAAGTATCGTTTCAAATAAAAATGAGTGGTAGTTTATTTTTAAAAAAAGAATAAAAAGTAAAATTATAATATTTGACTGGTATGAAATTAGAAGGTTAAAAAAACATACGTCGGCCTTTTACGTAAGGAGAATGATGGGGGTCTTGGTAACAAGAAATATATGTAAGACGGCGAAGCTGGAGAATCATTCCTTTCTGTCTACACCGTTGAGGATACAGCGTGAATATGTATAAGTATGGTATAAAATTAGTCTATGAAGGCTTTATTCTGTTTTGACCTACGCTCCCTTTTAGTAATAACCGATACTCGCGAATGTAAGTCTTATGAATCACGAGATATTCATTATGAATACCACTAGAACACCCATCCAATAGATGACATTGCACAGCGTTACTTCACTTCAGTATATCAACGAATGAGTATGTAGTTAGTAAAAGACAAAGAGGTTTTTGTGGGAATCGAATCGGATTAATTCACGAGTACTTCTCTATGCTAAATAGAAAGTAAGTCTTAGCAAGAGGGAATAAGGCGGCTATGACAGGCAAACAGACATGATGAAACTATAAGACTTCCGTTTGTGCCATTTAAGGAACTAAAGAATCACGTGAATCCAAGGTCACGTTCGGAGACAGCTTATACGTTTTTATATACGTTAATCTTTATCGGCCATAGTACCGGTAATGACCCAATATCAGTCATGTCAAGCACACCGCTTGCTATCATTTTATCGCATCGCATACGTAATACGCGATCGCCGTGACGTTACGTGACATCACGGGTCAGTGACCGCTGATAAGAATTTATTTCATTTTTTATTTTATTTATTTTTGCTACAACACTGTTCTTGTAGTACTGTATTTTAAATGCTTTAAGGATGTTATAGCGGGAACGGAAGAAGTGAAGTTGGAATTTCATTAAGGTTTCCTATTTTTTGCGCTTTTGGGAGTTTTGAAGTACAGAATTGCTTCATATATATGTAGTATAATATGTGGATATGTTGAAGTTCTGTGCGAGTGTTGAGAAGTTTGTAATCTGAATAAACATGTGTAACTGATGTTCTCGTATTCTTTCAAGAAGTGCATTTTAACTCCAGTGAAGCCTATTAACACTTTACTGGACGAATGTTAGGGACCTAAAAGAACAAATTCGAAATACATTTGCTTCGTTCTTCAAACTCCACATCATACATTATAAAGCACATGTATGATGTACTTCATGATGTAAAATGTAGAATTTTTACATTAAACGAATGCTATTGGAATATAAATAATAAGCGGAGGCACAGGGAACTATGTGAAACATGGCTGTATTCACATAGTTCCCTGTGCCTCCCAAGAGTTGCAGAATAATATTTAAAAATGTTGAGGAGTTTTTGGCGGGATTTTAGAGCTGTTGGGTGTTTATTTTAATTATTTGTAAATTGTTTCTGGTTGATACCGTGAAGTAAATTTAGCGTAGTTGTGCGTCCCAAGTATCTACGCTGTTGCACATTGTGTGGAACTGTTAAAATAAGTGTTTATTTAGTAGTGCAATGTTGAAATTTTTTTAATAGCTTAATTTGTCTCAGCGGATCCTACTAAAATTATATGTATTTTTATTAGATTATATATATTTGTCGTCAGAAACTCAAAGAAACGTTAAAATGTATTATGTCGACATTTTGATAAAGTAATATGAAAAATATATCATTATATCGCTGAAAACATTGGCTGTTATGGGCATAGATCTCTTTGCCTTCCCTCTCAAGAGAAAATCGTACAGAAATAACTAAAAAATGGAATGCTGTAACTTATACATTATGTGTGTTTCTGTTGTCTGATTAAAATTAGATTGACCTCGATCGTAATTAATGTTTTTACAAGTCGTTTAATTGTGAAACTATTATATTATGGAGTATAATCGACTTTTTTTTACATTGATTTTGGTGAAATTGATTTCAATAGTAATTGTGTTTGTTCTAAATTTTTTTTCACTTTGATATAATTTAATTATAATGTATGGACAATCACGTTAATTTATATGGGCAAGCCATATAAAGCCCTAACTAAACGTTACGCCGGTATTATAAGTGTCTCAAAACGAACTGGAGAAGTACACGGGGGCCACACCTAGTAACAACCAGGCTTCGAAAAAAATTCAGAAGTTTATTTCTCAAAATTACAAGCTGGGTATCGCACCCGTGGCTCTTATCTATCTATTAACCACTGTACTAATAATCAATCCATATGAAGAGATAAGACTTAAAACTAAAATTAAAAACATAAAAATATCAGACATAAATACCAATATGGACCAGATATCTACCACACATAGCTAAAAATATTCCCCAAAAGGGCAGCTTTCAGACATGAAATATTGCATGCAAATTGGTACATCCGTTCGAAAGCTACGATACTATAGACTGAACACAAAGACAGACAGAAAAACAAGTGTCAATAAACATCCTCTTTTTCATCAAGGCTTGAAAACTTATATGACACATGCAATATTCTCAGTTCAATGACCTTATGTTGTGTATAACAGCTGATTTCAAGCCAGAACTATATATAATCGAATAAAATCGATGTAAACAACGTCGGTCAGAATAGAAGGGGTATTAAAAGACTGAATGACTAGACTTTAGGTTGAGAGTCCACTGGAAATACTGCGCTATGATATTTTTCGAGTGTGAAATATTATGAAATTAGGGCCCGAATGTTAGCTTACGAGACTGTCAAAAGTAAATGTGCGAAGAGAACGAGGAGCAAAAAACAGAGAAATTCAAAGATTTTAAATATTACTATATGTAGAGCTTGTAGAGTTGAAGATGTTATAAAATATAAAAGTGTAGGAAGTCTGGGAAACGGTTGTCTCTAATTAGGTATTCAATAGCTTTTAAAAAATTTACTGGGAGCTTTTCAGATGCAGAGTAACTTGGGTTTCTTTAGCGATTTTAAAGAAAGTTGAAATTGAATTAATATTTTTTTGTTTTTATTTCTGAGATTGGGGTACCAATTTACTTTTTTGTACCACAGCTTACGAGGTATAAAGATCGAGGACGTTGTTGTTGCAGAAAAACATCCACCGATGCGGAAGTGGATGCGGATATTTCTAGCCTCAGATTCGCTAATGCGGATGTCAACTTTATCAAAGAGTTACTTAATTTAGTTACATAATATTTGAAAAAATTTGTAGTCTGTAATAGTTTTTATTTTACTATAAAATTTTAGTGAGAAAATTTATACATGGGTGCAATGTACGTGTAATATTTATTAAATAGCAATTGCCTGTTGCCATCTTAGCAGCCAGTTCCAGCCTTTTTCACAGGGGTTTGAAGATTAATTCAGAATTAATCCAAATTACACTTCACGTCGGTGATGTTATTTTAGATTCACTTGTCGAATACATTATCCACAGCAAAATATTTAAACAATAATGTAATGTGAGAAATAAATAGAAAACGCGCCTATAATAAGCATGTTATTAAACACATCGCGGTTTATGTATAATAAAACACGCTAAACAATCTAAACTTATCAGCTCTTGTCACCTGTGACCTGCGTGTGTGTTGAGTGACTGCAACAACAATCAAAGTTCTTATTGGTTAATTAGCGAAAGTACCAAACGTGCAGCGCATGCTACTTCTGACCCCGCCTAGAATTCACGTCATGACTTGAACAACATTTGCATCTGTAAAAACTCCGTATTCGTTATTGCAGAATAATAAAATTGCCGCGGAAGTTCCGCAATAGCGGATGCTTGTACTAATATTTGTAACAATCCTAGTAAAGACGACGGTATATCTCGTGATGTATGGGCAAACAGATGGACAAAGAGATATGTAGGACTATAGGGGTTCCATTTTAGGCATTTTGGACCTCAATAAATTTTAATCAAGCTGCTGTAAGAACTGTAAGATGATGTTGAAAACATTCTATGTTGAAAACTGAGTTATTTTCCGGTTTTTTAAAGTACGAATTTTTCCAAATTGAAGGTGTATTTGACGTTCTGAAATGGGGTTTTCTTGAATAAATGGAACTGAATTTGTAGCTTGAAATCTGGAATTGCCAGTCCTGTCCAGGGAGCAAGCCATGAACTCGGGGTTCCTTGTATGACGTGCATCTTCAAACCATTGAGCCGTATTCACAATCATATTTTTATTCTGCATTGCTGGATACTTTCCTATAAAAAGTTATTGGACGTAATATATGAAAAATCTATTAATTAGTTAATTTAGTTAGTTTTTAATCTCGGCGTCGCTTGCATAGTGCTGACAAATGTTTTGACAACAGATGCAGCTACACTGTTTAAAAACTTTGGTGTTTATTTAGTTGCTTCAGTAGTTATCGCGTGAAAGGAAAGCAAATGAACAACCTTTTGCATCAATAAAGATTTAAATTCTTATAAACCTATAAAATAATCTGAAAAAGCCAAAATAAGAATCGCTTCCATTTTGTAACTGAAATCAAAACAATCGTTTTAATTTTGCGATTCGAAATTTAAACGTTATTTCGAATAACAGCTCTATCCGTTTGGAATAGCATCTAATAGTGAATTGTTTGATAGTAATACTATGAAAGCGCTGTGTATGTTAGTTCGGACACGCTCGGTCGTTAACCCGTAGGCAGCCGTTACAAAATTCAAATTCGGAACTAGAGACATAGCTGAGCCTCGGATTAGGCTGTTGTAGGGCGTTGACCTTGAGACGTATGACTATTCGTAGGTGTGCCAATTTTCTTGTACCTTATATTAGGTTTCTTATTAGGATATCTATGTAGCCAGTATTTAGTTTCTAAACATAGAATGTTATTGTTTTCTAATGAATATGAAAAAGTATTCTCATTTTGAAAATCTCAGAGAATGTTATCATGGAGAGTCTTACATTTACTGAAGAAAATTGCAATCATTTCAATTCAATTCAAGATCATTCTAACGTTTAGAGTTCATTTTAGGATAATTGCGAATGATAGATCACGTGTTTTTAATTACAAACACAGGCTGATTAGGCTAGTTTTTTATTACTTCTGCAATATGTAAATATGTACATACCGTATGTTATAAATACGGTACGGTACTGAAGATATGCAGCATATAAGTACAAACCTCTTTGTAATAACAATTTGAGAGATTGTAGTAGAAAAATGCACCTTTGAAAGTGATAGCCTCTACTCCTAAAAAGTTGACAAAATAATGTACGAAGTTAGGACGGATATTGAGACAATAAAAAATCATGAAATGAGTTTGTTGACTTTCTATCTGCGAATTTCAACAACGAATACAAATTGACTTGCGTATGTCATAAATAAACGCGCGAACTTCGCTAATCAATCAGAACCAACGACTTACACAATCATCCTAAAACGAAATTAGCTCATTGTAATCCTGAAATGAACTAGGGATGATATGGGATGATTGTATCATAATTTTTTACGTTTGGCGATTGATCTACGTTTGTAATTTTACTTTTCGTGTATTTTAATTAATTATTATTATACTGTGACGATTCATGTGCATGACATTTTTTACTAAAATGTTATTTGAGTTGTTGTATAAACTGTCTATCCAATCAATTAAAAATATGCTCTGTTCACAAAACTACAATCCTGTAAGTTATCTGTGATAACTGATAAAGGATAGAAAATGCTTTAAAAATGTTGGTCTTTAAGTATTCAGTTCGTGTGTGCCGTTCTTTATTATACACTTGCTATGCTTCCCCTCGTGCGAAATTTGCCTAATGTAGTAGAAGCGCTATCACTGCGGTAACTCGCATTCCAAATTCAAACTGAACTCTGTGACGTCATCGCGGGCGTGATACAATTTCGAACGATTCAAGTTCAAAATCCGAACGTTTGAACGGTGTTCGGGTGGGGTCGGCGACCTGTGACGTCGTGATCAGCTGACCGAGTGCAACGGGGCAACTCAGAAAAGAGACAACGACATTACAAAAGTAATGTCGTTGTCTCTTTTTGTCAGGACGGTGTGGTGGTTAGCAGGATTTATGCGCATTTTTGGTGAGATGAATTTCCAAGAAGAAAAAATATAACAAACCAGTGTTATTTATTGTTCAGTTCAATTGCGAAAAAATTACTTTCGCTTGCAACTTTTTCCCTCTTGTTCTAAAAATATACATTACTCAAACTTTTAAATAGGTTGGTACTTTTTCATATACATAATGTACTAATGTACACATTCATTCTAAGTAACAATTTCTATTTCTACCTCTAAGTATAGCCAAGTATTATAGCTTTGTATAATAGTTTCAAAATAATATTCGTGTCAGTTTTATATTCAAAAAGATATAGTATCATGTAAGTAAATATAAGTTCAAAGGTTAATTCTACAACAACTTACACCTTGTACAGATTACACAAAAAATATTATTACTGTATTAAATATTTCGACAAAAAAGTTTCTTAAATTTTTTTTATAATGTTTGCCGTATCAAGTAAATTACTTTTGTATTTAATGCTGTGTGAAATAATTGTGCTGTTAAACCAATTTCAAACGACTCATAGCAATATTTTTTTTAGAGGTAAATAAAGTCTGCCAATGTACATTAAGTATGAAAATCAGTGAAATTTGAAAATTCCTAAAGTTCCTATTGATATTATTCCTGTAATTATGGATTTTAATCTACGGAGTATACGACAGTCCTTTTTGAAGCAAAATTAAAATAAAATTTGATTTATTACGTATGATTTATACATGCGCTTGATTTCAAAAAAATAATAATAATAATCCAGTCAAAAGAGCTTGAATTGTATAATATGCAATTAATGCCAATACAAACCGAGTTATGGACAAAATGTTGAAATATAATTGCCAATGTTTCGTACATTTATATGTTTCGGTGTGTTCAAAAAAGTCACGGTTCAACAATTTAAATCTACTGGAGGTCGCCCAGTGCTCGAAATTCGACCGTAAATATATAAATATATTAAATCCAAGGAGGTTACATAAATATATATGATCACAAACTATGGTGAGTTTGACATTGACAGTCGTTTTGAGATTGACAGTTCAACGTTAAACTTTGCCAAATCTCACACTCCTCCGGGCGCGCAATATTCTTAAAAAGAGAGTTAGTACACTTTTATATTTTATAACATCTTCAACTCTACAAGCTCTACATATAGTAATATTTACTTAGTTTTCGCTTCGCGTATTAATATAACTGTTTTTAAATTTTTTTATTGATAACACTAAAGCTCCTCAGTAGCTACTAAACAAAAAAAGAAAAAAGAAATTGGAGGAAAAAAGGTACTGAGCTGTTTCGTCTTTTACCTATTTGGTATTTATATATAGATCACTAAAATATCAAATTTTCAGTACACTGGAAACAAAAGGTTTAACGCTCCAAACTCGTTGATGAATGCCGTTTATTCTTCTTCAATGGAGCAACAATGTAATTAATATCAGAATAAACACGTTCTGTGTCTGTTTTTAGTAGAATGTAACATAAGGTACCTAGCCTTGATTACCCTCGGTTCAATTTTATGCACTTTTATTATCTAAAATTTATTTTCTTTATAAATTATTTTGCTAACTCTACTTAAAAGGACGCTCAACGCTGCATTGCCAAACACTGACAGTCGACAATACAGTTTCGCAAGCGACACACAAACGAACAGTCATCAAATTAATCACTTTGTAACAATTCGTCGTTCAACATTGATTGTTTTGTGTTTTCGTAATAAGCGAGACGAATTTATTGACGATTTAAGTTTTGTGACCGTAACGAAGAAGGGCGTAACTGACAAAGTCATAAAGCCGAGAAAAATTCTAGACAATACACAAGGTAATTTTATTGTGTTTGTTTAATTATTTATGTAAAGTACACACATATGCAAAATCGCTTTTTCCAAAATGAAATTTTTGCCAAAAAACCTGTGTCCGCAAAATTGTTACAGAAAAAAAATGACGTGTAATCTGAAAATAATAAGAATGTATAATATTACACACGAACATGTAACATAATACGTAACGATATTTACAGCAGTTACGTAACTGTCATTAATGTGCACGATCTTATCAGATTATTATTGGACGTCTATCGCAGGTCTAACCGTTAAACCGTTAGATACTACTCTACTTTTTGCTCAACATGTGCTTCTAAAAAAAGAAAAATGAACAAAAAAGTACGGAAATGTTTCAAGTAATTATGTGTTAAGTATTTGTAAAAACCTTACTCACTTTTTGTAGAAATAAATAAATCAAAACGCATTGTTTTTTTGATTAATGTAATTTGTGTGTGTTCTAATCTATACCAACTTTCTATTTTTATTGCATATTTTATACAAGAAAACATAAACCATTATATTATAGGCTATAGGTATAAAGAACAGTTTAAGAAATAGTATGATATCGAAGTATTATTACTTCAAAAAGTATCAGCATTATGATATAATATTCAAATATTACAATATAATAAAAAAAGAAGAAATTCAGGGAAGTAAAATAAAGAAATTAAAGAAAGAAAAAATATATAATATTATGTGACGTTTATTATTTCTTGGCTGATACACCGGTTATACACAAAATGAATACAGTAGGTAGGTATGTAAAATATGCATATCAATTATTGAGGTTTGTCGTTAATTGCTTTGATATCTTAGAAAGTGTATTTATTATATGTATACATATATACATGTAACGTGAAATGTAATTATTGATTTATAATGAATAACACGTGTAAGTGATATAAAATGAGTGTACGGTTTATCAAAACTCGATATTTGAAGCCATTCGAAGCTAGGGCGTTTGAAACTATCGCCGAGGTTAAGTAACATTACGTGTGGTCAGCTACTGGATGGGTGGTCTAGTGTTATCATTATTGGTTCATAAGTAGCTTGAAAATTGTGACGAGAGGTGTATACCTATTAGAAGTACAGGATGGGTACTCACCTAACCAAAATGGGTCTGCTCGGTTCTGTACAGACCCATTTTCAGTTTTTCATATTCAGTTTCTGAAGTTTTATTTAGAAATCGAATTTTTCTCAGTAGCCTTGGAATCTCGTTGTCAATGACTGCTCTCCTGCTTCTTTGATGGCATTTTGGTGGCAGTTTGGGGTCATGCATTTGGTCATGTGTGTTTGACTCGCGTGTTTTTTTAACTCTTTTAACTGTAAGGGGATACATTTGACGTCAGTCTTGCCTGATGGAAAACATTGATGAGATCCAAAACATTAATCACGCTTAACTATTCACATGTGTACAATTGAGAAGACATTATCTTTTAGATTACAGATTTTTTCTCCATTTTTCCATCTTTGAGAATTTGAAAACAAAAAATTGGAGTTGCATAAATCCAATTATCTAACTTTTCTTTGATATCTTGATTAGTTCACCAAATACATCACAGTGCATATACCGAGTCTTAAGTAAGTAGTTCAAAATGAAGTATGTACGTTACATAGTTTCCGAAGCGTGACAGACGGACAAAGGCATTAGATTCCGCTTTTTTTAAATATGGAATTTCAAAACAAAGAAATTTGTATATTTTGTTAATTTGATTTAAATAAAATCTGCATAATTCATTCAATTCTATAATTAAATGAATGTCTTTAAATACTTCTACAAACATTCGCTGTCTCGTTTCGCTACTGCTTTGATAGTAAGGATTGTTCACACATAGACAAGCAAGTCATCGACCGCGAATCGACCTTGCCTAGGGGTCGTTGAACTTAAACTCAAAAATTCTCTATGGATACGAGTCTTTTTGTTTCATTAGCGAAATAGTGTTTTTAATTTAATTTAAGTCGCCCTCATAATCCATATAATAATTTATTTGTTCTACTAATTTCACTATCAGAATATTCGTTATACGAAGTGATTTTTTATATGAAGTCACGATATTTTTCATAAGTATTTTCGATCACTATTATTACACACGCATACGCATATATATATAATGTTACGCAATTTTCGAGGTAGAAAAGGCACAAAATACACAGATTGATGCTGACTTTCGTAGCATCTACGATGGCTAAGTGAAACTATAATCCAAAGAACAACATTGTGACGCAGTTTTTGGTGATTTTGATTTATTTACATCACCTATGTTGAAATAAAAGACGAATAAACAGAGCTACTCAAAATAAGTTACAAGGTTGTTCCTTGCAGATGCCGATGACAGATTGCTGGTCAAAACTTAATGTCTTTATTATAATTTCTTTATAATACGATAAGGAGCAGGCTGACGTTGGCTGATTGGCTAACGTTGGCCGGCTGGCTGACGTTCTATATTTTTCTTTCTTTCTCAGACCAACGTGAAAGCACTAATACCGATTTTCGATTAAAAAATAGGTGTTTTTTCCCAAAAATCAAACGTCGGAAATGACCGCAGATCCGAGTACGTATATTTGTACTTACTTTTTATAATCTGTAATTGGATACAGAAGCGTTCTCATATTTTTGATGTATTAAGCAAGTTATACTAATCAGACAACACATTCTATAATCATCATATAAATAAATAACACAAAAAATATTTGTCGACTAAACGTTCAAACGAAAATTTTTTTTAAATTTAAACTATTCTATTGTATATGTTATTACTACATTAATAATCAAGTTATTACAATAGAACTCGATCAACTTGGAATCTCAACGAGTAAATGATTAAATTGCAGTTAAAAGTATTTATATTTATTGCACATGCTAAAGAAAAAAAAGATAAATGAAAATTAGTAGTCTTGATGAGTAGTGGATATGTTTAACGCCCTGTAGATAAGAAATTTTCGTGTCATTATGGACAATAAATGATATAACTTTTTGTTTGTTTCAGCCCAAATCGAGATCATACCATGCAAGGTTTGCGGAGACAAGTCCTCAGGGGTCCATTATGGCGTAATCACATGCGAAGGCTGCAAGGGATTCTTCAGGCGCTCCCAAAGTACAGGTCGGCTTCATTTAGTCACAACCATAATGATATTTGTTTAGAATAAACTAAAAGAACGCTGGTGGTTGCTTTGGTGTAAGCCAAGTAACATTGCGTGCGGTTGCTTATTTGATGGGCTAACATAACAGCAAACTGTTTCGTTGCCGTGCTTTGGACACGTTAAAATGTTGGTTCCGGCTGTTGTTACATGATTACGATCGCATTTTCATTTGGAGGTTTTATAAGTGTGAAATTAAACAAGGAACTTTTATATTTATTTATTTAATAGCTTTACTTCGCGGTTTCACCCGTTTTAAATTTTGCATTTATGCAGTACAAAAGGTAGCTCAGACAATCCTCTACCGATTAATAAAAGTTTTGTCAAAATTGGTTCAGTCATTTCGGAGATTAGCCCGGACAAACAGACAGATAAAAATTAAAAAAAAGCGTGTTTGGGTTTTGGTTACGCGCAAATAAAATAACGCGCAAAATATAGGCTTGAGAATAAGCCTTTATTTGAAATCACAGACAGACACTTCAATTTTAATAAAATTGATTGATGTATAGATGATTTAATACGTTGTTATTTAGTAGTTGTTATAAGTAAAGTGAGCAAAGGCCTATCTCTACTTGTCTAGTGTCTATACTGAGTCGTTCTGATGCAATATGATTCGATACACTAACCTGGGGAGTATTCGCAATTACTCAAATGGGTTGGCAGTCAATATATTTTCATGAAGCTTTTCGACATTTCCCCTAAATTTCAGTCATGTAAGAGTATGTTACTGCATATTATCCTTCCTAATAACTTTAAGCTGACCTGCCTGGTACTTGTAACCGATCTGACAAATTGTTTATTTCCATGAGAACGTATAAATTGAAATGTGTTTAAACACCAAACTTGCAGAAACATTAATTTTATTAACTTTTAAAATTTAAAAAAATTTAATATTACAACCGCACTAACCCTCCTGGGTCATGATTTTTTTATTTAACTACCATTCAATAAAGTATATACAAAATTCTGGCTTTGCACCTCATATATTAGTCGAGGTGGCTGCCAACCTTCCTACTATTATGTAGTTTGTACGACCATATTTACTCTAGGGTTGCCAATATTTTTTCAGGTACGCTAAAACAACTTTCTAATAATCTCTAGACAACCGTTTGTTTATTTGTTTCCTTTATACGTGAAAACTATTAAATCAATTAATCTCAAAAATCGCATACACTGTACCTTTGGCCAAATCATACGCTACCATTTTCCACTACCACGCGAGCGCAGCCCTTGGCTGCTGGAAACTTGGTACTGGAAAAGGCTAAAAACTGAGAGCTGCGGTGCCATATTTTTGTATAACTGCAAAAAAGTATCTTATTTAGAAAAAGTTAAGATTAAAGCAATTTCGAACGTTTGTAAATTGACTTATTATTTGTTTTTGTTATTGTACTTTCATTTACAAAGAATATTATAGATATATGTGCTAAACTAAAATATTGCAATTTGAATTTCAAAATTGTTCTAATACATATATTGATCTCTATGTAGTCCGCCATTTTGCCTGTAAAGATTAAGGACGGATTATGGAGTTATATGTAATGTTAACAAAAAAAATATCTAAAATTTTTGGATTTAAAGAACAAAGTATACAAATGCAGCATATTTACAGTTTTATTAATTAAAAAGTAAATTTGTTAATGGGAAAGAAAGAGGAAAAACCAATAAAACCCAAATACTTAGACTAAGGACATATTTTAAGTCAAAGTTGGTAACCCTATTCCGACACATTCATGGGTCGGAAAGAATAAATATCAATGATAATTCTGTCGATATTTATTGTGATAGTAGTACAGTTTCGCTCATTTTTGTCTAATCACGCGTTATATAAAAAAGTAAGTAAAATATATTCTCCATCTCTGCCAATAACTTTAATGAGTTTTTAGTGGTTTTTTTATTCTATACATTGTAGTATATAGTATTTTTTAGTTCATTGTCACGCTGAAAATTTAGTTTTGACCATTGATTTTTAAACAACGAAGACAGACATACGGCCACCTTGCACATAAATCCTTTAAATAAGTTTAAAAACACAAAGTCAGTTATCAGTCGCAAGAAATAACGACATCTTGTCCAGCTTTCGCTACAGTCTATTGCTTCTATCTCTTTCGCTGCTGGCGTATGATGTATTGGTACACGAATAGTCTTAGTGTCATATTTGATCATCAATCTATGTTATAACTATGGATGTGAAATGACGGTCAGTCATTGTATGCAACCGTCATTTTCAATCACCTCTAAAGATTGAAAGTGATGGTCACGTTTAAATCTTTAATATTAGAGATGTGCAGTGATGGTCGTTTATTTAATGTGACCGTCGCTTTCAGTCTCCTAATGACGTCAAGTGACGGTCTCATTTAAATTTCTAATATTAGAGATGTTAAATGATGGTTATTTATTGAATGCGATCGTCATTATATATCTAATTCTTTCCTCTTTGTTCATATGCTTCAGTTAAATTGACTCTAAAAGTCTTTAACATTCTTGAAATCAGCCCCAAATGGCCCCAACAAACAGATGTGATACCGCTACAAACTGTTTTTTTTTTTAATTAACTGACACACTCACACGCAATGTAAATATTAATACAGTAAATTATTTCAGTGGTGAACTACCAATGTCCGCGCAACAAGGCCTGCGTGGTGGACCGCGTGAATAGGAACAGGTGTCAATACTGTCGACTGCAGAAGTGCCTCAAGTTGGGAATGAGTCGCGACGGTGAGTACTTTAACCTTTTTAATTTTCTAATTTTCGGGAGGCAAAGACTAATTCCATACAGCCGTCTTCTTTTTTGTATTAAATGCATTTACTTGTAAGTTTTCGTTAAATTGAATCTTATTATAGTTGTGTTTATTCCATATTATATATTGAAAAATAGCTTAGTTAAAATTCAAACGGATATTCACATTTCACTGTGATTTCCAAAAATATTCGTATTTTTTAATTTTTTTTCTGTATACATAATTAATTGAAGGAAAATTAACTAATAAAGTTATAATTTCTTTTTTCATAACAAGGTAGAAAATTATAAAATTTTAAAACTGTCGATAACTCTAAATAAAGTGAAACTTTAATGAAGATTATAATTTTTTTAAGTGAAAGAGATTTTCATATCATCAAATTTAGTTTGGCGAGCGATTTCTAAAACATTGTATAACTGCATAAATAAACTGTATACATTGAGGATAATATGGTTTAAATATTGGACCTAATTATAGAATAAAAAGGGTACCTATTCGAGGTCAAAAATTATGAAAATATTGCGATCGAAAAAGAATCGATATTTTAATATTTTTTATGCCAAAAAATAAATAAAGTTTATTGAAATTATTCTATTGAAGTTTTACAAATCTTTTGTAATGTTGTTCATATAATCTTAATGATATTTTGATGAGGTTTCCGCTACTGATATTGTTTGTGAAATAACAATTGTAAATGTCGATATACCTATCAAGTTTACTAATTTTCTTATTAATATATTTTTTACTAAATGAATTAAAATTAAAATAACAGTTTAATTACATAATAAATGTCAGTTTTTGTAAATACAATAGCGGCTAGTGCGGTAGTGTGTATAAGATATCGTGTGATCTCGTGACTTATACTTTGGGACAATCGATATATTATCATATGAGTAAAACCATGTGTATCTGAGTGTTTTCGAGGGATGGAAGATCTGAGTTGGATGTGGAGAGACGGCTAGCAGCTGGCAATAAAGTGAATGGTGCTCTATCCGCATTAGTAGATAGTGTGAATATATCTAACACTGCCAAAATGGCCATCCACAATGCGGTGCTAATGCCAACTTTATTGTACGGCAGTGAGGTCTGGATATGCCCGAAATCGAGTGAAAGTATGATAAATGCAGTAGAAATGCGACCTCTTAGAAAGATGTGCGGTGTCACCCTTGCGGACAGGATAACCAATGAAGAGATACGCAGTATGACAGGGTCGTACGACAGTGTTATTGTAAAAATTAAGTAAGGAATCCTTAGATGGTTCGGGCACATAGAAAGAATGAGTGATGAAAGACTGACGAAGAAAATATACAGAGACAAAGTGAGTGGTAAAAGAAGCCAAAGAAGACCAAGGCTGACTTATAATTATAAAGATCAAATAGCCAGAGTGTTAGCGGATGGAAATGCCAAAAGCTCTCGCATACCTAGGCGAAAATGTGTGAGGAGAACGATGAGATTTGAGGAAGCAAAAGAGGTATGTAAGGATCGCGACGCTCGACGCTCCGTCATATCTGACTACTAGGTTTTAAGACATCAAATATAAAATTTGGGGATTAAATTAATCTGGAGTTAACTTTAATGATTAAACTAAGAGTTTTTCAGTGACACTCAAACAATCGAACAAAAATTTGAAAAATATTTGTTTTGTTTAAAAATATTCCAAAAATAATATTGCTTTAAAAAACATAATTCAAAAAATATATAGACGCTACAATATACAAAATAATTATAGCATAAAAAAATTTGAACAATCTAAAGCATTAGTTTGTACTTACTATCAAAACATATGTAATTACGTAAATCTTTTTTCAAATTTAGTTTTGCTGTCCTAACATCAATGAAATCTAACCGTGGTTTATTTGATGGTAAAACTATAAACATAAAAGTTAATAACTATTGGTTAAAAGCAGTAAAATCATGGAACTATAATATTCATTATAAACTGCATAGATTTCAAAGTTATTTATTTTAAGTAAAAATTATCAAAAAATTCAAATGTTCTAATTCAAATTACTAATTCAGTTGTTCATTTATGTATTTCTCAAAACATAAGTGACGAAGAATAGAAAATATAGATAAATATGTTTGTTCGTGTGCGCGCACATGTGTGCATTTGCTAATATTCAACAGTGCTTGTGAGTTTTTTTGCACTTTCTTATGATAATGAGGTCAACCCTTTGTGTAGGCGGGAGGCTAGAGCAAAAATAAATACCTTTAATTCAAACACGTGGTTCAGTTTGAAAAATTCATAACACTTTAGTGATAACATATATTTTTAAATATAATGATGATGTATGCCCTAGGTATGCCCTTAGGGGTGAAACACAGTGAACGGAAATTGTGTATTAAAACACCATAAATACCTATGATTCACATGTTAAATAAATAAATAACAGTTGAAATCAAAAATTAATAAATCTCTCACTATCTAAGGTTCAAAGGCAAAGTCAAATCAATTTATTCAAATAAACCCAATTACAAGGCGTTTTTCAACGTCAAATCTACTATAGATCGGTTCGAAAAGCAAACTTTTACACTGACAAAACCGACAAGTAACTCAATCAGGCATCCTTTTTTTAACATAATTTTATAATTGATTTATTAACAAATGATGAAGCTAGTTAATGTATGTGCAGAGAAGATTATTTCCAGAGTATTGTTTGCGTTACCAACATGGCAAAAACCAAACCTTTATAGGTTATAGTTTCTTCGTCTCTCCTTCTGTCTGTCCAAATTCATAAGACAGTTAAACAAAGGAAATATTTAAACAATTGGACCTATAATCCAACTTTGGATTCCGTAGACGATGTGACGTTTCCGGAGTAACCAGTACTTGTAAGTTTTTAAATAGTGATGTCGCTTTATATCGACTTCATTCTTATTAGTTTGTAGCGGTTGCCCTGCGGCTCTATTTAAATCATTCCTTTCATGAGATAACAGTAACGTCTAAATTGTATGAATATTTGTAGCTATAAGGAAAATGAGTAAAATAGTAAAAAAAGGAATAATGAAAGGAAAAGTCTTTATTTCTTCGAATTATATAATACGTTATGAAATAGCGACGCTACAGGGCCCTGTCAGCACCGAATTTAATGATTTCAATGTTAGACTAGTCGATCGATTTAGTTGAATCGACATAGACTCAGTTTTATCACATGGCAACACTAATTTAGCTAGCCACATTATTTGGAACTTTAATATATTGAAACGTCAAATCGAGCAAATTAAAAATTAGACTATAGACCTCTATCGATAGAAAATCCCCGTTGTTATAAATCTTCAGAATTGAAATGAAAAAATAACATTATCACTAATAAATTATTGAATGTAATTACATAAATATGTTTCAATCACTGTACGTCACCTCGATTTAACACGTGGTGTTGTATAAGGAAGCTGTGGCGAGGTCAACGGCCTGTTATCGTTGTTGATAACAGCTATATTTATGCTGTGAATGGTGAACGAGAGAGTATAATTTCATAGAATTTCGTTACTATTCAACCTACACATGTAGATTTATTTAGATTTCAAATATTCTATAGCGCGTTTCCTCTTAGGAACAATTTCCAGACAATAGATTATTTTACTATTTTTAAATTGATATGATTAGTACATTTAAAATTATTAAATCAAGAATACAACTATAAAAAAATACTTAAAATTCATCGAAACATATACCAGCAGTAGAAACGGAATAGGGATAGAGATACATTTAAAAGCGCATTATAATTAGTAGAAATAGCAATAAAAATGCTATTTATTGCTATCAAGTATAATCCAGCACTTTGAAATGTTACCACTGCAATAAAAATGTACTACTTTGAAAAAATAAAGTGACTATAAAATAAATATAAGCTGTATAAAAAAATTAAAACAATGCAAAGTAACAATTTGTGCTATTAAAATACAACTCCGCATACCTATAATTTTTTGAAATGTAATTTCTGCCGTCATCTAACAATTACTTTTGACCGTGGTTTAATACGATTGAGTTAAAAATGTGTATCCCCAATAACTTTTGTTTTACGGCTTTCAATAATTCATGTAGAAACAAAATACATTAAATATTTCTGAAAATGGCACCTACTCTACCCAGGCGCAAAAGCGGCACACGCACTGCACGTCGCTAAGGTCTGGTGCACTTGCACTGCACCATTGGAAATACGTACAGAGTAATTACGTTTCAGACAGTACAACAAAACTTAACAAATATTTTTTGAGGAACGTATTAAGTTTTGATAAAATTCGTAGAACAAAAGTTATTAGATATGATGACACGAATTTTGCACTAAGAGGTTATTAGTATTTTTCAATTAACCCTATAATATTAGATATGTATACCGTAATGTTCATATTACATATTAGACTTGTATACAATATACAATGTCTATATATATATATCGGCAATCAGGGCCCTGTGAGGTCGGGGACCTTGGGCACAGGCCCCGTGTGCCCTTATGGTAGAGACGGTACTGCCAACGTCGAATCGAGACCAGTTATTGGATATCGAGTTATTATTTTTTATGAATACCTAATTATATTTTAGTGTAAGACATGTAGTCTAACCGTATGTGCACATAGCAAGACGTTGCCGAAGCGTTGAGTGACGCGTATATATTGTGCAATACAACGTAACATGTAGTGATGGAGTAATGCGTAGATTTATCGATAAGAAAAATTTATGTTAAAAAAGCAATTTTTAAAACTTAAAACCTCCCAACACAAAACATTTCAAACAAAAAAAACACGGACAACAGCTTCAATGTTAAAACACTCGTTTACACAACAGAACCAAGTTTTTATGTATGCGATTATAATATCTCAATTTTTAAAAATAAAATTGTCATGTCCGTTATAAATACATATTTTATACATAAAAGTTAAACTGTCGACCTTGAGTAATCTTGATACGAATCAGCTAGTTCTGATGATGAAAGAAAATGGTGATGAGGATGATGACGATTAGGTTGTTTTACAAGTAGTTGAAGATTGATATACGACTAGACTGAATATATTACTAGTTTGACGTTGCGTTCTTGCTGGCGTTCATCTTGCTTTTAGTACTTTTATAACCGCTCTCTTAAAAGAAATGCTTTTAAAGTTTTATTTAAAGGACAAAAATATTTTTTAGAAATTTGAACACATTAGCTAAAGATTTCTAGATGCAGTTATTTTATTTTATTTTTCATTCATTTCATATTATTCAAAGATATCAAAGCAATGAGGTTATAAAGAATTATAAATTAACTATTAGTCTGCGTCAAATTATTTTACAGATATTCAACGTTACTAAATACGTTCGCCACAGATGTTTGTGTCAACCGAACTTCGAGATTAATTCATCGCTAATACTTTCTCAAATATAAAATAAAATATGTCATTTGGACATTAACATATAACTTTGTGTCAAACTGATTTTTCTTCTTTGTTTAAAATGTTTTTTTTAAAATAGCTGTATAAATATTATAATTTTGTTGCAAAATCTAATTTGTATACGACACAAATATTTTAATCTTAAATACGTTTTTAGATACATAAATAACTTCATAATATTTCCTATTTGGAGTGAACAAAGCGTTAAGGTGTAACAAAATGACATTTTCTTAGTCTCACCTAGAAGTTGAGTTATCAGAATATGAAAATGAATATGAAAAAAATCTGAAAGACAGTGGGATATCTACTGTTTAATGTGTAAAAGTTACTAGTACTCTGACGATTTCTTAGACAGAACATATCTGGATTATCTAGCTATTCATCAATAAATTGTTCGCTCTCATTCTTAAAACCTCGTGATTAGTAAAACGATGAATACCCAGCTCATTTCAGCATCGCTCACCTTAAGCTGTTATATCCCAAAAGGACAACTTAGAATATTAAGATCTGAAATCTTTTGCAAGGTTAGAGGATACTGTTAGGTTCTTAAGGGTCGATGACATTTAAAATAAGTTAATTTATGGTGTTCCGTACCACAATTATAAATCTTCTTTTACATAGCTCAGTTATTACAATATGTATCATAATGTCAGAAAACATTATTAAAACATGTTAAATAATAATTCCGCCGTTTATCAGGGCCTTAAATAACTAAATATAAGAAAGATAAATAACTTTTTAATGAATGTCTAAATTATTTATTATAGCCATATACAATGAAATATTATTAATAAAAATTAATAATTTTTTTTGGAAAATTAATTTTTTTTAGTCGGTGCAATTACTTGTAATAATAGAGAATAATATCGTAAAATTCTTATCGATACATAGCAACATAGCATCTCACTATTATTGTGTAATCGCAGTGAATAACGCCAGTGCTTAAGTGATCGTACGTATTTGAACATGTATCTAAAGAAATAAATAGGTAGAGCAATGAATTTTATCTGTACAGTAGTTCTTGAAAACCTGACTTGTGTTCTACTTGTTTGACAGTACATGTGAACGTCCTGAAAAACGTGTTTGCCCTGCTCCAGTTATGTTGCTTTGAACCTATACATATAAATAGAATAGAAGACTATCTCTTAATTTGTATGAAGTTTATTATACTTATTTTTTGAAGGAGATTAATCGGCCGGCAAATTTTTATAATTAAACTAGCAACATGCTCTGTTTTTGCTCGGACGGAATCTATTATACATAATATACTTGTACAAAAACCTTGCAGAAGAAATTCTCTACATAACGACAAAAATCGCATGAAAATCTGTTGGATAATTTAAAAGTACTAAATGCACAAACAGAGAGACAGAAACTGATTTTGATTTAAATATTCAAATTTAAAAAAAAATAAAAAATTGCACATATACATATTTTAATGCCTGTACCCCTAACGGGGTAATAAGAAAATTGTTCGAAAAAAAGAAATTTCTGGACCAACAATAGCGCAATCTACCGGGTCCAATTATAGTTAAGAACAATCCAGGTGAATCCTCGCTTAAAAAAATTCATCATAATCAGTCAATAGTTTAAGAGGTGAAGAATTGCGAACACACGCATACCGGAATTTTGTGTATAAAGATCTGATTACAAGGCGACGAATTGGAAATTTTGACGACAAGGATCTCAATTTTTCTAGATGATTACAAAACCTGTGAAAGTAATATTCGGTAACCTGATTCTTCATGTCATTGACTTCATTTCGTCAGTTGGTTATACGATTGGTTAACTTTTTTAACAAAAAAAATCGAAGAAACCTCTTTAAAAACATAGATTTTTATTTTTCGGACTAACGGGACCGATTTACGCCTCTAAACTTTCTGTGTAGGTTAAACCCAAACACTCTTTAAAATGCCAGTTAGATTTTTAAAAATTAATTATGGTTAATAATTTTTCGTATTTTTCGTAAGCTAGCGCGCGCACGTTTGTATGGAGTATGTATGGAAGAATAGAAGCTGTAATTTAGATTAATTATTGTTTATCACTGCACCTTAATAAAATGGACTCTAGATATTCCTTATGTTATATATTTAGTGACAACCAAAACCAGACATTGGTTGGTACTAAAAAACCGGCCATGAACATATTAGACACCATTAGAATAAAAATAAAAAAAAAATTAAACAAGTGGAATCAAAACATAATTATTTTTCATTTCTTATTCTTGGGTTTGATACAAAAGTTTACAACTCTGTATCAAACAGTTCAATAGGTTGTAGACTTGACGACTTAAAAAATCATCTATGAAACAGACAGTCAGACAGACAGACATGACGTATACTTATGAAGTCATTTTCTAGATAAAAGTCATATATATTTGCCATTTTCTTCTTATCGGTTGATTCTATTACCTCTGTTTTTGGGAACGACAAGTTTAAGTTTGAATTCTTAATATACATGTGTATGTATCACAGATAGGAAAGTTATATTATTTTAAATGATTCAAAAAAGAACTCGCTGTATAGCAAAGAACCTTAGAGGTTTTAGCGAACCGGATTTATGCGTACATTACTCTTTCTTCTTCATACATGCCTTTAACGAAAAATGTCCGCTTTGTTACTAAGTCCCTAACACTCTCCAGTAGTGACAAATGACTTTACTTGGGTTAAAAAGGAGTTTTTGTTAAGAACGCGAAAACTTCAATTGCACGTATTGCACACATTAATAAATATTCATTCTTTCCAATTTCTAACACTTGCACAGAAGTTTAACGTACAATATACTATCGCTTTTGTACCATAAAACTCTACTAGTCACTACTTTGATCGATAAAAAAATACTTATGAGAATAATAGTAAGTTCACTGTGATCACTTATTCTTTAAATTTCGTCTTTAATAGTATTTATAATGACAATGTTAATTATACATACATACATATCTTCACGCCGTAACCCTAACGGGGTAGTCAAAGAGACCGGAGCGCTAAGCGTCGCGGTCCTTACATACTTCTTTCGCTTCCTCAAATCTCGTCATTCTCTGCACACATTTTCGCTTAGGTATGCGAGTGCTTTTGACATTTCCGTCGGCTAACACTAGCTATTTAATGTTAATTATATAATTATATTTCCTCATTATCCCTTTATCATTTTGTCCCCTCCCTGGCTGGCGATGTCTTTGCTGAAACTATTTGAGTTCTCACGTAATTAAAATACTTCATTAATATTGCAAGCTTTAGAAATAATTGTTTGAACTAAATACCGGAAAATAAGACTGCTATATAGATTTTCAACAAACGGGCTTTGTATTAAGCAGGTATTAAACTGGGCCGTTTTTGGGGGCAAAGTTCTAAAATAGGTACCTATAATAAATCATAGTTAAACACGTAGAGCTGTCATCACAAACAAAGCGTATTGTAGCGAGGATCTACTTAACACGGTCACCGAAGTTCATCGAACCGCGCGACAAAGAAAACTTTCATAGTCTCATAGAGCCGAAAATTTACTGCATGTAAAAAACCTTACTACTCAAAGAAAACGCAGACTTTACTTACCCAATTTTAAATAATAGTACATGCGTGTGAGCTTGTACAAATTGAACGCTTTCGAATTTAGTCGTATTGGCGAACGGGATCGGAGCGTTACGTAGTACGCCACTCACGTCATTATACGTATAATACATACGTCAAAGGTAAAGAGTTCGTCGTTCCAGTAGGCAGTGTGCCAACGGCCTGTTGTGTCCTACGCACACAGACGCAGACCGGGCTTTCGTGCGTGTGCGTGTCCCACACAATCGATACTAAACGCACACTATCGCAGTCTCACTTCGGTGCACACTATGACGTTTTGTACATGGGTGTGTGAGGTATTGAGTAACTAAGCGATGTTAGGTGTCATTGAGTAGGTACGTACTAATTGCATTGTGAAGCTTACCGATTTTTTTTATCATGGAAGTGTAGTTTGTCGATGAGAACGCTCAGTTTCATAAGTGGAGAATAGCGGAACTAAAGCAAACGTTTTGGAATTTTGTGAGCTATGAAATAATTTACTTCACAATGTTTAAGCGATTAAATATAAGTTTCTATATTTAATAAAATATTTAATATTTAGAATATGTAATTTTTTAATTACATATTCTTTTTGAACACGGTTACGTATTCTACTTTGTTTAATTTTTAAAAATATCTAATTGTAAATATCTTTAGATAGTTCCGTTCTTAAAGTTTATTAATTTGAATATTTCAAAGGAAAATGCATAATCAACCAGTAACAAACATTTTTAATAAGGAAAAGGAATAAACAATATTTAATTTTTTTTTTAAATTTCCAGCTGTGAAATTCGGTCGGATGTCGAAGAAACAAAGAGAGAAAGTGGAAGATGAGGTGCGGTTCCATCGTGCACAGATGAGAGCCCAGACTGATGCTGCACCAGATTCAGTATACGATGCCCAACAACAGACACCAAGTTCCAGCGATCAATTCCATGGGCATTACAATGGGTAAGTGTTATGTACCGCCATCTATTATTAAGTAAAAGCAACTACATTCATTATGTCTAATTTTTCTCATAGATCTTTTAACATAGAGTAAAAATGCTGTAATTAATGTTAAAGAATTTTTATCATTAATACTTGTCATATAAAAGTGTAATTTACTATTGAGCTCCTTTATTACTTTTTATGATGCAGCAAAACAGTGACCAAAATAATATATGCGTATTCCAGTTAAAATAAAACAATCGCCAAATAAAGAACGGTATAAAGGTGCGAACGATTTTTTAAACACGAAACTGCGCATTGGTTACGCTATTCAGACAAAATAGCTGGCTGGTTAAACTGTTCATTACGTGCAAACGGTTTATGATGCCTCAGCGTGTAAATGCGGCTTAAGGCACGCATTCCGCGGCCTTTTACCGTTGTTTCCTTGTAATCAATTACCCTCCATTCGTGTCAGCAGCGCATCAGCCGTCATTGCTCTAACGGATTGCGTGACATTGCGTTGACATAACGGTATTACTAGTGCCATCTAGCGTCTAGTAGCAGTTTTCTGTTGATGTGTTAAGAAAATAGATGTCACTAATAATATGTACTTCGGTGATTGTACTGTTTTTTATTGCAAAAAAGATGTCACACCCTATAATGTTGATAAGAGTTGGGCTTAGGCGTGGTTGCGTATGCATTATCAATACTCTGGAAATATAATCCTGTTGTTGTTTCATTGGCTACAAAACACCTACTGAGTAATAATATCCTTGGGCACAACAATCTAATTTGGTTAAGTTAGAAAATTAATTTTTTAAATTGTTTTAAATATGGACGTGTTAAAAATAATGATCAAAAATAATAAATAGATACATACAGCGTTTCACAAATGAACGTGCGAGAGATACCTACAAAATGGAATAAAAATTTAACCAATAATATGACTGGTCTTGCAACTAATGATAAAAGTCTAGATTTGGTGTACCTAACTCAAATTCTTATTAAGACGTTTCATTCTGTCAGTAAGATAATGAGAAAACAGCCTCTATGAAAGGTATCTTCCAAAACCTTTTCAAAAATTCAAATTACAGGACACGGGAAAAGAAAAAAAATTCTAAAACTATTCCCGCCTTTCGGCCATCTGATAGCCCTACCTATCTTTTAATTCTTTGATCTGCACCGGAAAATTAGCAGCTGGCACATTCATATTTCTACAGTTTATTCATTTGTATTTCAGCTACCCTACATACGGGTCACCGTTGTCATCATACGGCTATAACAACCCGCCCCAACTCACGTCTAACATGTCGGGCATCCAGCAACCGCCGCCCCAACAGCAGCCGTACGACGTGTCGGCCGATTACGTCGACTCGACTACAGCGTACGAGCCAAAGCAGACTGGTGGATTTCTTGACACCGATTTTATTAGTCATGGTGAGTGTTTATTTGGTATTAGTTCCCATTACTTCGAAAAATTGTTCAATTGAAAAAATACCAAGGGAGTTTTTGGCGGGATTTTATGGGGAACAATTGGAAGTTCATTTTAATTATTTACAAATTGTTTCTAGTGGATATGGTGATGTAAAATAGGCGTAGTTTTGCGTTGCAAGTATCTACGCTGTTGTGCAATATGCAGAATTGTTAAATTAAGTGCTTACTTGGTAGCGTAATGTCGAGATTTCTTTAGTGGTTTAGACTGACTGCCTCAGTTGATTCTATATTAGAAAAACTGCCTCGATATATTTGTCGCCAGAAACTCCAAGAAACATTAAAATGTATTACGTGGACATTTTAATGTAATATTAAGAATACATTTATTTATTACTGAAGACATCGGCTGTATGGACATAGATCCCTTTGTTTTCCCTTTCAAGGGAGAATAGTACAAACAACAAAAGTATTAAAAAAGTAAGACTCGGCGTCGCAGCGCACTTCAAAAGCGAAGTAATCAAAATACGACACACAATTCAATCAAATAAGCTGACCGGCCACCATTTCGCTAGAAAACAGCGCATCGAGCAATGATTTTAATACCTGCGGTCACATTGACCGTTATTGTTCAGTAATCCGTAATATTCTGAAAGAATTATTTGCTGTATTTTCATAGATAAGATTTCTTGAATATTCTCTGGGTCACTTTGTATATCTTGCTCCGTTGTGATGTTTTTGATGTTTTTTTTATTCACAGAATAGGTTTACTATATTTATTTTTCTAATAGCTAGGTTTATTTTAGGAATATTACTAACTTACTAATTATTTTAGATTAATAATGAAGTATATTATATTAGTCATTTATGTAACTGCTGCACTTTCAAATGAAACGTATATGCCAATGAGAAATAAGAAATATAGTTTTTTTATTCAAAAATCTTTTTAGAAAAAAGAAAATAAGTTGTTTGAATAAATATGTTTCATTTGAAACGGCGGCGAAAGAAATACTAACACGAAAACTTGTATAGAAGACCAACAAAAACCAACAACCATTGTTCGAGCGAGTGGTTCCACTTCAACGACAACCGCAACAACGTCAACCACGACAATGAGGTCCAGTACCATTACTGAAATGCAGCGTCGAATACAAGAGTTCGATAGATATGACCAAGAACGGATCCAATCACCTGCGTCAGTTTCCAGCGGCGTTATAAACATAAAACAAGAGATAAAACCCGAAACAACTATGGGTGTCGACAACTTGGTTGCTAGTTACGTTGATTCAACAACTTTTTTACACAGCCCGTCGAATATTCAACACAGTCCGATGGAAATACAAAACACTGTATTAGTCAGTGGGCAGAGTTCCGTGTCTTTGACAAGTGAGGAATTGAGTCCAGACGAACTGACATCTAGTAGTGGCCATGGACGAATGATCGATCCTTTAAATATCAACATGAGCGGGATGGGTATGGTGAACCCTAATGCCGTGTCGAATAGGCGACATCAGGGGTCAAGCTCGAGTGGTGACGACTTACCTTGTGAGTTCCTGATGTAGATATTTTTTGCTAGTTGCAAATGTTTTTTTTTTCATAAATATAGTTTTTATCGTTGCCCATATTTTATGTTAAATATTTTACTTCAAAATGTAGTTGATATTTGCAATGCGTTGATATTATCAGTTATCTTCGATAACTAGTTGAAAAACAAGTTCATTTTTTCAACTACTTTGTCGGCGGTGGCCATTCAACTCGTTGTCGAACGAAACGATTGACGTTGTATTCGTTTCGTTGATGCTTTGTTTCGTTATATATCCAACAAATAATAATTTTAAAAGAAGGAAACAATTCCTTAACCAATAATCATTAATCGCTGATTCAACTAGTTTGTTGAATGCTCACCCCTAGTGTACGACGTTATTTGAAAGGTGTAACGCGTTATTTTTAAATATTATTGTTTACTGGTATTTTTTATAATACACTAGTATAAATTGTGTATGGAGCATAACATTTATTAGAAAATTTAGGACAAAATTTGTTACATGTATCACTAAAACAATTATCGCGTTTTTCCTTGCTAAGTTTTCTTTCACCAACTTGAACATTTTTCGACTTCTGAGAAAATTCACTTGATCCATTATTAATTTCATTATTTCCATCGTTACCGAATCGCCCGTCTTTGTTTTCATCCATTGAACATTTTTTTGGCACTTCTGTGTATTCTCTTGATCCATTCGTTTCGTTATTTGCATCACTACTGAACCTTCTCTCATGGGTTTGCAAATTTACCGCCGATGTTGCTGGCCTTTCTGCAGTATATCTGCCATTTTGCATTTTCTTCAGTGAATTACAATTGAACACTATTAGCGGTACTGGAATAGCTGGTACGCAGCAGGCCAGAAAGCAAGCTACAAACAATAGAAATATTACAGTTACAAGATTAGCATTAGCTTTATGTAAACACGTTTGTAAAAATAATCCACTCAGAGAAAAACTCGTTGCTATGAGGTGGCCGTTTCATACTCATGCAGGCGTCATGTTATTTAACGAAAATTGCATGATGGTTTGCTAAACGGTTCTTACTCAACTATTTGTCACCGCATTACACGTTAATTCAAACTAGCATCGAGCTTGCCTACATGGTACGATAGCATGTAATGGCCGCGGAAGAAAGATGCTTTGTTAAAAGTTAATGATGGATAAGGTTTCGATTGTTAAATGTTTTGAGAGCGCGATAACATATTTGTAAAAGAAGGCATTCACTATAAGTATTCAAGATTTAAAATTTCATTGCATGAAGCTATCTACCCTAAGACAACTTCTGGTAGTTAGGTTGAAAGCCTATAAGGCGATCGCTACGGTATGCTTCACGTTTGTCTTACAGTTCGATGTTAGGTTTTTTTTTAACCGTTCAAAAATAATGTAATTGTTACATATCATGCATTTTTCGACAAAGCGTAAATAATAATCTAGTCCTTCCGTTGAGACAGTGTGAAGCTCCGGGAGAGTCCAGCCAAATTCTGCTCACATGCAAGCCCTACTTAAGGCGCTGGCTTACTACTTTAAAAATAATCTGTTTACACTAAACTCTTTACTAGATTGCTACCACTAATATTATCTTAGCTTCATTCACTAGAATTGTGTCACCCTGAGAGTAATGGCGATAGCGAGTTATAAATTAATTGTGAAAATACTTACGCCAACAAGCACAAACGCCTAATAGAAATGCTAGACAAGGATCCATAGTATTTAGTTAATATAAACCTGAACAGATCACATAACAATTTATTTTATTTACAAAGTTTTTAAGTTTCGTGAAGATATTTGTCACTTTGATGTTTACAGTTCAATTTTCTTTTTCGTTTTATTGCTGTGTAAACTTTTTATTTATTCATTTGTAGAATCCGCTTGTTTATTTCAATTAGTAATTCTCTTTGTTTCTCGTTCGCACAATATCTCCATCGTACTTAGGGTGCGTTCAGAAATGTTTCTATGGAGATAATACTATTGTCACTGCGGAAGTAAAGAATTTAGACAATTTTTGCCCCACAGGTACATTTCTGAAACAACCCTGGTATGGATGGTTAACAATAATATCAAGATAATAATTTAAAGGCTCTAACACAAAACAAGGCAGCCTTGAAAAGTCTTTAGCTGCAACCATATCTAAGATTCCCTTACAAATCAACTGAAGTTCCTAAAGAAGATTGTGGACCGATTTTCATCAAACACGGTTTTTAAACAAAGAAAAAATGCATTCGAAACGGTTAAATCCGTTCGATGGCAACGATTTTACAGACGGACAGACACATGATGGTGACAAAAGAATAAATACCCCTCTTTTACGAGGTATAAAAAAAAAACTTGTGTGGAAAATAACTAAAAAAAATTATTAAATGGATTTTTGAAAAATACCTAGCAATACATCTTAAAAAAAAATTCGAATGAAAAGTTCGAAATTTAAATGGGATTCTTTTTTCAGCGGAAGGAGATATCAGTAAAGTTCTGGTAAAAAGTCTGGCCGAAGCACACGCGAATACTAATCCCAAACTGGAGTACGTTCACGAAATGTTTAGAAAACCACCAGATGTATCTAAGTAAGTATTGTAATATTATGAATTAATGACTGTTGTATGTCATTCATCGCTTTCAAACCAAGCTTACTAATTGACAATTTGTTTGCTTTTTTCAAAATTTTTATCACTAATTTTTTGTCTGACTTTCAATTTTGTTGTAAAGTTTACTGAACATTATTTGGTTGATAGACAAAATACATATAACGTTTTTATTACTTGTGTTGGAAGTCAGACAAAAACATTTCATATTATAATTTTCTCGTCATATGCACTATAGATTGTCGGGCCTAGGCCCGGCTTTTCAGCGCTCCTCCATCACCATCAACTCTGCTTACTCAAGACCGCAGACGACAAGAGGAACATTAGTTCCGTAATTTGTTTTATTGTTAATATTTAAATAATTTGTATCTTGTTTAATTTATTACAAGAAAAAATACGAACAGATAAACTTACAAAATTAGTTCGTAAAATTATATTATGTAGTGTTACGTAATACTTGGCGGTGCAAAAGTTATCACCACATCTAATTTTTGCAAATGGCGGCAAATGTCGGATCTGCTTTGTCATTTGTAAAGTAAATAGATACAAAATACACGTCAACAAGACATGAATCGCTATACTCTTCAAGAATGCGGAATAATTGTTGGACTTTTGAAATTGATTTGACTTTGACTTTGAAGATTTATTACTTATACCTTAGTAAATTTAAAACATTATTAAATATTGTAAAATGCAAAAAATTCTATGATCACCGTTCTATTGTTTCATTTAAAAGATTAAATTAGGTGTTCAGTAATAAATATTTACTGAATCCGCCTGAAAGTACGAGGAAATGTTTTAAATTAAATAAATAAAGTTATTTTAATTCTTAAAAATTATATAAATAATAGTAATATCGATTCAATATTTTGTAGCTTGTAAAAATAGTTTTTCTCTTTAATATACAATATGTTTTAAAAAACCCGTTTAATTTTAAAAACTGCGCATGCGCAAACAACTTACTGCGCATAAAATAAAATGGTAATACGTGGTGGTAGCTTAAAGTCTGTTTCAGTGTTCATACTTTTCTTTTTTATGAGATTAAACTTTACGAAATACATTTGAAAATACGAGTAAATTGTTCTATTTATTATATGCTATTTATTATATTATGTTTTATATACAGAACCCTAAAATATACAAATATTGAATGAATTGGTATAAAAAACTTGTTTTGTGTTTTGCAAATATTATTTTGCTACATAATGTGGCCACGAAGTCACAAAACTTTGAGACCAACGGGAACCTCAGAAAGATTCTGATTCTGATTCTGATTCATACGTATGTAAACCATAGAATATAAACCAAGCCAAGGGTCCCAGATTTGAATTTCGAAGTTCGAAACGACTTATCCTAAATTGATTTGAGTCTGTGTGAGTTTAGCTTGGGGCTATACAATCGGTTTGATTAGATGCCATACCACTGACTTATGGGTGCTTTTAGTCTCTTCGCGCATATTAATGAGGTATATTTTTCTAGGCTCCTATTCTACAACTCCATGAGCTACGAGGAGACGTGGCTGGACTGCGCAGATAAATTGACATCCATGATACAGAACATAATTGAGTTCGCGAAATTAATTCCTGGCTTCATGAAGTTGTCGCAAGACGATCAGATTTTATTGCTGAAGTCCGGTACGTACATTAGAATTGTCTCTCTTTACTCTGTTCTCTCTTCTTCCTATATTTCCTCTCCCTCCTCCACTCACTTCTCTCCCTCCTCTCTCCACTTTTTCTCTTCTTCCTATATTTCCTCTCCCTCCTCCACTCACTTCTCTCTCTCCTCTCTCCACCTTTACTCTTCTTCCTATATTTCCTCTCCCTCCTCCACTCACTTATCTCCCTCCTCTCTCCACTTTTACTCTTCTTCCTATATTTCCTCTCCCTCCTCCGCTCACTTATCTCCCTCCTCTCTCCACTTTTACTCTTCTTCCTATATTTCCTCTCCCTCCTCCACTCACTTCTCTCCCTCCTCTCTCCACTTTTACTCTCTCCTCTGTCTTTTCTTCTTTCTTTTATTATTCCATATCATTAAATGACTACCCCGTTGGGGACACAGCGTGAAGATATGTATGTATGTATTAAATGTGTAGGTAATTGTCATAATTGTCATGTACACAGATAGTATTGGGACCAGAAATTATATTGGGTATTCGACAGAATTATAAATGAATTATTAAAATATAAAATAAAAAGTGAAGTAACCGTATCGTATTTTAATTGTTATTTTTTGAGAAAAAAAAAACTCTTTAAAGATATAGAAATATAATGACGTCACGTTCATATTCTATTTTCTACGATGTTCTGGAAAACTTCTCATACAAAATTAAGTTTTTGACATGAAAAAAAGTGACTCATTTGAGTAGTTGTTGACTATCCTATCCAATTGCAAAGTTTCTTACGCAGGAAATGTCATGGCCGCCTAAAAATTTTAGAATCGAAATTCGAAATTATTACCAGAATGTACTAAAATGAACTGAATAGATTATACTGTAATGGCGTTCGAATAATTACTCGTACAGAGTTTAATAATTATCGTATAAGTAGATCATAATAATACAATAATCTGCATTTTGTAACAAACAAGCGAATATAATATATACGAAATCTAAAATTAAATAAAACTGATTAATTAAAAACGGAAAATTTAAATGTAACTTTAATAATATATGGATCTTTTTTTACATAATATATTATTTTATATTTTTGTTCAAGCGAAATAGCATTTGTACATGATTGTGGGGTAGAACTGAAATTTTATTCTCATATCACGGCAACGTTTGTGGGTAATTACTAATTACAGAATCATTAGCTATAGTCGCAAGCTTGTGCGAGTCGAGCGATTAGTCTCGAAGCGACTGCTGACCTCTTTGGAGTATATTGTATTCTGTGCTGCTGACGTGTTTCTATTACAATACTGTTTAATTTCTATACAGTTAATTTAACATCGGTTAGGTTTCTATTGATTGAAGGTTAGTATTATGCTTTCTAAATATTTGTAAATTGTTGCGAAGTTCGATGTTATGAAATACTTGTTGTGGCATGCATACGCCATTTCATATTCAGCTTAATAAAGAATCAAGGTACAAAGAAATCACATTATAAAACCAATTTTGATTAGTTCTGTGATCCGTTTCAATAGAATTTGTCGAAAATGCAAACAATCTTTTACTGTCTTTTTTCTCAAAAGAGGTATATAAAATAAAGCAATGTTGATAGGAATTTTTTATTGAGAATTCTTTATAGTTACGTATGCGTAAATTATTTAAAAAAGTATTCGATATATTTAAATTTTGTGTAGATTTTGGTAAATAGTATTAAATTGGCGTGTCATGTATTTGATGATGTTGTAGAAGCACATTACAGGTCGGTAGCTGTACAATTTCAATATCTTTATCGATTTTTACGACCTGTGTATATATAGGCAGGTGGGGTATTTTTAAATTAAATTCTTTGTATAGTATATATAATTTTTTAACCAAACCACTTGGTAGTGTTCAGTTAGAGAGCGATAAATTTATCTACAATCATACATACATGCATACATACATATCCTCACGATGTATCCATAACGGGGTAGTCGAGAAGTAGGGTAACGGGGTAGGTAGTTATCTAGAATCATGATTCTAAATAATTTATCGAAATACCAATATGGCGTCGAAACTGAACACTGCTACCTAACTGGTCTCATAAAGAAAGTACATACAAATATAAGATGTCTATAGAATTTAATTTGAAATTGTTCTCCCAACTAATAATTTTCTCCTGCAAATTGTACAAATCTTAAAACAATAAGGATTATTGTAATGTCAAAAGTACTCGCATACCTAGGCGAAAACGTGTGAGGAGAATGATGAGATTTGAGGAAGCGAAAGAAGTATGTAAGGACCGCGACGCTTGGCGCTCCGTTCTCTCTGACTACCCCGTTGGGGATAAGGCGTGAAGATATGTATGTATGTATGTAATTGTTATAATATGCATGTGCATCGTTAAGTGAAAGATAGAAGACTCCCACGACACGGAACCATAGTGAGGCTAGGGCTCAAATAAAGTAGTTTTGCCTATTATTTGAATGTAAATGTAATTTGAAATGTTCTTCACCCACAGGTTCATTCGAGTTGGCCATCGTGCGTCTCTCGCGATTGATTGACGTGAACCGTGACCAAGTGTTGTATGGTGACGTGGTATTACCGATCAGAGAGTGCGTGCATGCCCGGTAAGTCTAGAACATATTTTGTACAATTGATCCATAATACTATTTTATGTAATAATAATCTATAATAATCTATATTAATATTATAAAGAGAGAGCGCATTTTATAATTTTGTTTATATATGAAGGGTAATCGCTGGACTCGATGTACCTATTTGAAAATTGGACGTAGCCTATACAAATACATTACGTACCCAACCTGGGCGAAGTCGGAACAGGCAGCTAATAATACATGACTAAATGCAAAAAAAAAAATCTTTTTCATTATTATTTATTAATGTAGGTGTAGATAATATAATATCCATGTTAATTATTTAGTAAGTATGTAGTTAGATAAGAAAGCATAGATATAAGCAAGATAAGCGAAATAAAAAACGTATTCTATCCATCGGTAAAAATAGAATTTTTATTTGTTAATCTTCAATAAGAATAAACGGGAAAGCCGTACAGAATTATAATTTTTGTATTACCGCCACCAAAGATTAGTTACTGGCGTCCGCCATATTGGATTACTTTAAACGGAAGTACAACTGCAGCTGCGCTTTCCCAGACGAGAAGCTTCTAAAATGTTCATTGTATTGTTGCCTACAATTTCTTAAATTATAGTTTTTTATGTTTCTATTATTGAAAGTAGTATAGTATAGACTAGTAGTGACTATTGATGTTAAAGGCGAGGGTTTAAGGGGGTGACATCGGAGCTCCTGTCGTTCTAAGCTTCAATATTGTTATTTATTTTTTCTTTTTTATAAATCTAAAAATTAAGTTTATTCGAACTAAATATAGCTATGTATTTACATATTAGTTATATTTAATTCAACACTTAAATTGAAATGGTGTTGGTATAGTAACTTTTAAGTTTGTGACTTTTAAAGTTGTTTAATGTCAATTAATAAAAGTTTTTTAAAGTTAGTCATTTCTGACTACCCCATTAGGGATACAGCGTCAGGATTTGTATGTATGTATGTATTTTAAAGTTTGTTATATGTAGTTCGTGGTTAAAAATAATAATTTAATCTTGGAACGTATTAATTTCAAATTGTGTGTGATTTAAATCTGAGTATACTTATAACAAAAATTAGTATTTTTAAATATAAGTTGTTTCAATTACTATTTCATTTGCTCATTTAAATATTTAATGAAACATAAGTGCAAAAAATAGGAAATTAAGATAAATATTCTTTTGGGTTTGTGTGTACGTGAAAGTGAAAATATACTTAATATTGTATGCGACAGCGCTTACGAGTTTTTTGTATTCTCTTAAGATAACGAGGTTCAACCCTTGACGTAAGCGGGAAGTTATCGCAGAAATCCTCACAAACTTGTTATTGTTACAGCGACCCACGAGATGCAGCCCTAGTGAGCGGGATATTCGAGGCGGCGCGGGCAATAGCACGGTTGAAGTTAACGGAAACTGAGTTAGCGCTATATCAGAGTCTCGTGCTGCTTTGGCCAGGTGAGTTAAATGGTTGTATCGCATAACAACAATTTATAAATTGCTTCTGGTTTCAATTGTCATTAGCGCCCACTTATCCCAGTAAAATTAGATATTTACTTCAAAAATACCAAACAATTTGCATTTTTGTGGAGATCTTCATTTTGATGTTCTAAACACGTCCTATAAGATATGATTATAAGTGGTTACTTCTATAATTCTCTGACGAAGATCATTTACCTTTATGTCGTCTCATTATTTCTATAAAAATTGGGGATTGTGTAGTTTCTGTAGTTTCAGTATTGCTACAGATTCATCGTACGATTCGTCGAATGATTAATCGGATGATGTATCGGATGATTCATCGAACGATTCATCGGAAGATGCGTCGATGATTCCTCGGATAATTCATATTATGATTCGAAAGATATCCCGTCTGATGTGTCGTCAGTTGTGTCCACCAATGCAATATTTCTTCTGTACTTGTGGGATGATGCGTTGGATGGAAACGGACATTTTTGGACATCAAATCTATCCTTTACTCATATAATGTATGATAGATCCAGCGTGTACAGTGATTTTAGCGTCTTATTCAAATTAATTTGACAGAACGACATGGTGTGCGTGGCAACCCCGAGATCCAGTGCTTATTCAACATGTCGATGGCGGCGATGCGTCACGAGATCGATACTAATCACGCGCCGCTTAAAGGAGACGTCACTGTACTAGACTCTCTCCTCACGAAGATACCCCAGTTCAGGTAACTGATTATTTAAAGCCATTTATAAAGAAGACTTCTTACTGCTAAGTTCCATAATTCGTAGTTCGAAGTTCCGAAATTCAGATAAGCTGACTCAACCGTACATATGACACACATTTATTATCAGATAAGCTGATCAGCCGCCATTTCGTTAGAAAACAGCACCCACACATCTACATGTTATTTGATTTTATTTTTCACTTCGAAGTAAGGTCAATCTGTCTAAAGTCTATGTTTACAGGTCTCCAATCGTAGATCGCAATTCAATCCCTACCAAGTCAATTTAGAAAATGAAATATTATGTTTTATTCCTGGAATTTGGGTGTTACTTGAGTTCGGTGTAACAATCATAGCACAAACTTAATATCCAGTTCACTTGCACTTGTTTGGAGATCATTATTATTTTAAGTGTTGATCCAGGCGTTCCAACCATTCAAGAAAATTAAAATTTTGTTATACATTTTTTCATAAATGTGTTATTTGTTTGTTGTGCCATATCATGTACCATGTGCCAGTTTTGAGGTTAAATTGTAGTCTTCAAAAGCAGTATTTATGTGAATTGTGTGCAAACAAACATAATTTACATGCTGGCGATGTAATTTGTGTGCAAAATTAATCTACCCACCTCATAGCACTGAAATTCAATTACCTTATGCAAAAAAAACTATTTTAGAAGGAAACGTTTATTTAAAAGTAAATATTTTGTATAAAAAACACTGATATATATTTATTTATTGTATAAGTAATGACTTAATAAGTTATGATACCAATAAAATATTAAATGGCCCGATTATTTGTTCGTAAGTGCATGTATATAGTGTTGTCTAACATTTTTAAATTAATAATCCGTAATTTTTTTGTCTTTTAAAGTATAAAGTTTTTTAGTACATACCCTCATAAGTTGATGTAAATATAATAGAGATAATTTCGGCATCGCGCAATTTATAAGACGAGCAACCAAAATAAGCCAGCCAGCTCATCTGTAAATATGCATTACATAACCCGATTGGCTGATATTTTGAAGGAAAGCATCGTAAATTACTTGCAATATTTGGAGACAAAGCAGCGTATTTTGGTGGCTTCACTTTTGATGTACAGGATGTGAAGTCTATTTTTAGGGTTTCATAGTTCAAAACGAAAAACTGAACACTTATTAAGTAACTCATCTGTCTGTTTGTCTGTCTGTCGCATATCGATTTTCATAGTAATTTGACACGCAAACTTAAAACTTGACATTGTGATAGGTACATCTTGTTAATGTTTGTCGCACTATTAAACATTTTAAAATAATATAAATCTAATAATAAAGCAGGGAAAAATTGGGTATTCGAACTCAATTTAACCGTCCCCCATCTATCGAAACAATCTGATTCTACAGAAAAAAATATCACAAAAACTCAAATGAACAAAAAACGAACGATGGAATCGAATCCAAACAAAAAAAAAAGTTCTACAGATCTGACTGGCTCGTTGGCTCGGTAGTATAGCATCTGTCTTCCAAGCCGGGGTCCTAGGTTCGACAATAACACAATCTGTGTTATTGTCTGGAATATTATTATTATCTCCACAGATTGTTTAGTTTACTATTTTTTAAATATCGCGTAAAACTTAGCACGGTTGTCTAAATCACTCTTGACCAATTTTAATTGTTTTTCTTATGCCTGTGTTAGACATTTGTATAATGTTGCATTTTATTTCACAGAGAATTGTCTTTGATGCATTTGGAGGCACTGTGTCGCTTCAAAGCGGCGCACCCACATCACGTGTTCCCAGCGCTCTACAAAGAATTGTTCTCTTTAGACAACGTGTTGGACTACACTCACGGATAGGAACCATAACCGTTGTGTGATTTCAAACAAAAATATGAAGATACATCGGAATTTCGTTTATAAAACGTTTTATGAGATCTCACCTTTGCCCGTGAAGCCGTCGCAGGTGTCATGGCGGACTGAGAGTAAAAATCTAAAGACTTGCAGCTTAATATACAATTTATTTTATCCATCCCTAGCGGCGCGTGCAACTACGGACACAGATATGGCAATTTGTTAACCTATTTATAAATGTATGTATGTATGTATGTACTTTGAGACTGTTATATTTACGTATAGTACATACGTACAGTAATATTTTTAATAAAGTTTTATTTAATTCAAATTTAAAGTACATATACGTGTCTCTAGTTCACGTCCCATATTTTAATTTTTGTTATTATTTTATTTCTTTGTGTTGTATATTTATCGTACATATTTAGGGTCTGTACCCGAATACGTAGCAATTTTTTTACAATATTATTATGTATTCGGTACAACGGATGCATCATAACATCATTATCATAAAATAATGATTAATAATTACTATAAAAGTACATAATAATAGAAATAGAACTTTTATTAAGAAGTGTAATTATGTAATTGATCACACAATGTTCTTGCAAAGGAACTCTAAAAGTAGGGTCTTTTTTATTTAATTTTTTTAACCGTTTTTTAAAGAGAATTGTAACTTGTTATTTATTTTAAATGATTATTAATTATATTGATGTTTTTTCTTTGTATGTAGATCGTTTTAGTTGTAATATAAATGCAAGATACTGCCGGATTTTATAATTATTTTCGCTTTTTTTAATGACCTCGTGAAACGTTGTAAGAAACATAATATAAATTATGATACATGGAACAAAAGTTTAAAGTAAACTATGTTTTAGGTAATAAAAGTCGTTATGAACGGACAAAATTATTTATAATTTCGTTAGCAGGCAATTTAATAATGTTTTTATTTAATATTAAATTGATTTGATCTCATTGTTTTATGCACAATGTCTTCGCTTCGGTGCCATTTATGGAGTTACATATTTTCACACATTTTTTTCGCATAATATGTTATCACAAGCAATGCATAATTATTATTTTGTATTATTTTTTTTTAGTATTTTTAAATTGTAAACTGTATTATACGTAATTTTTTCATTTAAAATATAAGCTTTTTATTTTTTATTATGTATATTTTTAAATTGCCTGCTAAGTGTTTTAAAACCCTTATACAATTACTCTCTGACCTCGCATAGTTACATGGCGTAACTTTTATACATATTTTAAATCAAAAACCCTGCTGAGGCTTTCAAACCGTGGCTATTATTATATCATATCTAGTTTTTGTAGAATAATTTCTAAATTTCGTTCTCTTTTCAAAAGTAACTTGTTTTTTTTCTGGTGATTTATATAACGAATGGTACCTACATTATGTCTTGCCTATGTTACTTTTAATTTATTCATACACGCGATGTTATTATGCGCGGCCAGTCGTTTTATGAAGAAGGGTTCTAAAGCCGACACTTCACTTGGTGAATGTTCTATTTGCAATTAATTGCAAGAGAAAAGATTTTAATATTGGCCAATTGTTTAGCCAATATAACAAACATTTCATGTTTGTATAAACGACGATTTTGTGGAGCGTTCTCATATTAGGACTAAATATATACTGCAACAAAGTGTCGTTGAATTTGATTTTGATTATGCGGCAGAATGTAACGGCCGAAAATGATTTTTTTCACAGATAACGATCTTCCCATTTCATATTAGGCATGTATTACGTATTGGTATTTCCCAAATTATATAAACTTTTTCCCAAGTCATATTACTCACAATTCCCAATTCATATTACCTACTTTCTAATTTATATTACCTAGTTCCAAATCATTGTGTACTTCCTGTTACATATTACTGCCAAAAAGCCAATGACAAAGTTTTGACGACATTTCATTGCAGTATTAACTTTGCGATAAAATTATGTATTTTTTTGCATTTTCTACTTCGGACTTATGATTTGTTTTCCTTCGAAAATAAATTTTAGTTCTGTAATAAAATGTGATACAATGATAGAGAGTTGTCATAACTTTCTTATCACCATTGTTATCACACAAATATTTGATGCTTATTCTAGAGCTCATAAAATTTTAAATCAAAAGCGAACTATTTTGGAGAGGGTTCGTTGAATCAAAGAGAGTTAATATCAAAAATGTTTTGGAGCAATTATTATATTAATTACTAGTTTATGTAGCATAGTTTAAAAATTGTTTTTTTTGGTATTATATTTTTTCTCATTGAATGGAAAACCGTTGTAAATCGATTGACTATTGTACAGGAAAAATAATAAAACTAGTGAACAGTTTGAAGATTTAAAAATAAAATAATAAATGTATATAGGTATTGCATTTAATAAAAAAAACATACGTACATTAACTTATTGTAGTATATTTATTCAGTAATGCTAAGTTTTTTCGTGTTTGACTCAATTTTCCATTCAATGAGTGCTTTGAATAACCGCAGTTTAGTTCTATGATTTTATTAACAACTGTACATGTAACTTGTATGTAGTTACATTCGGGCACCACAAATGTGAGCGACTATCGCTATGCATTTTGTCAGAGAAATCGCGAAAAATGCTAGCGACAATAATCGCAAGGTGAAGTGGCGACTTTGTAAATATCACGTATCCATCAAACCTTCATTATCATGCTAAGTTTTATCGTTAGCCTTTTAAAATATAGACTGCATAAAAATTGTACGAATGAGTAATAATAAAATTCTTAACTAATATTTTGTAAATAGTTGATAACGGTATGTATTTTATATTATACAGTGTAAGGTTCGATGGGCTATTTTTTAATTATACATTCTTTAAAATAAAATTTGCATATAATAAAAAAAAACAAATTTTCCACGGTGGAATGGAGCTTCGCTCGTACATGTGAAAATATTGTTTTTTTAATTTCTATATATTATATATTTTTTGTTAAATAAAGCAATCTGTTATTGTCTATGGTTTTTTGTTTTATTTTCTTTTGGTTTCGGGCACATTTTCACAATATTTATTTTCATTTAATATATAAATAGGATTAATCAGTAAATAGTGAGAACATTATTATACATATAAATGAATTATAATACGGATACGGGTGATTCAAAATATTACTTTAAAATTTATTATATTGTGTACAGTATGATAACTGAAAGGAATGTGATAACCATAACGCAATTACAAACTCTTGTCATAACAACTTAAAAATCTTATATTTTTTTGCACGAAATGTGTGGAATCGACGTGACTTGTCGAAATATTACTTGCCTTAACCAACTATTTACGTCCAATTCTTATACATTTCTTTTTATATTCCTAGGAACTTCTTAGCATTTTCATTAATATACTATTGGAAAAGGTGTAAATGTATATTTTATGGTTTTTTACAAATTGAGAAGTGGACTTATTGTGTGTGTTACCTAAAAAATTCTATATTTTTCAATACAATTTGTTAAAAACATTAAATTTGTTTTTTTCCTAAAATTCTCTCTTTCTTGCTTAATTTTCATTAAGTAACGACTACGTACAAATATTAAATAATTTTGTTATTTAAGTTTAAATTGTATTATGGCCATGGTTATTGTAGCTTTTCAATTATCATGCTGTATAATATTATTATAATACCAATTTCCTTTGTATTGTGAATAATACACATCGGAAACTGTTAAATGTTTATAAAATAAAGAAATATATTTCCATTTCATGTTTCAAAATATCGACAATTTTTTTATGTATTAGCCGCACATTACTAGATGAGTTAGATGTATTATTTAGCTTGAGATTAGGATTTAATTTAATAAATCTACTTGATACTTTAGAGCACTAAGACTGAATTTGGCTGAAACCGTTAACGCCTATGCCTAAAAAATAAAATTACAGTGTAATTTTTTACGCAGGCAACACACACTTGAAGTCTAGACTCTGAGAAGTAATTGTAATGTTATTCCAAATCTTTACGAAATATCTTTAGTGTACATGTTGCTTTAAAATAAAATTCTAAGTGTTATAAAAATTTTTCCTCTTTTACAGGAGATAAACTTAGATTCTAGACTTTTACGTGATGTCTGAAAGCTCTAGAGATATTACGATAGCGTAGAGGAGTCATAAGTGCGACTATAATCTTGCTTGATTGAAAAAAGAGATAGGAAACATATGTATAGTGCCTCCTTTGCTTGTCTAATGACAAATATCTATTAACATTTAAAACATGATCTCGCGGCGAGTTTACATGTTAAAGCGCTGCGCAAGCGTCATAATAAAAATTGATCATCTTTATTCCTCATCTCCATATCACTGGCACCAATCACTAAAACATTTTTGAGTGGTTATTATACTCTGTCGTAATATCTTTACGTTGAAAGCTGTTTAAAAATTATTAACTTTTCCACTTTTCAAAGACCTGTGTCCATTCTGTACGTAAAATTAAAACGTAGACTGGTGCAAAACCTCGTAAAAGAGTGACGATGATGCATCGTTTCTGTCTTTCGCACGTGTATGGGGGGGTTATAGTGCGATAGTGATAGATATAGGGTAAACGTTTTAATTGCTGGGTAGTCTTAGTAGGGTATTTCTAAAACTTTTGTACTATGTTTTGCTAAATTTTCACTATAAAAGTAATTATAGATTTGGACACATAAAGAATAGTGTATTGAAAAATTTTATGGAAAAAAGCAAGAATGAGTAACGGGAATATACGATAAATGCGCTTGTATGTTCGTGCGTTTGATACACTGTAACATTTTTAATTTTTTTTAATTAGCCAATTATTTTAAAGTTTATATAATTTGGGAAGAGCTTCTATTTATCAATGGTACCTTGAACGATACGGGTATCTCGACGTATTGAAAAAAATTTGTACCTTTGTTTTTCTATAAGATAATTTAAAGTTATGATAAATATTGAGTTGTTGACGGAGTATTAAATATTTTTACACATTACCTAAACATATTGAAAAAAAAAACAAATATAATACATTATATCTATGTAAAAAATCAGAATATATAAAAACATATTTTGTATGTACAAGCTGGCTGAATAGTGAAAAAGGAACGGTCGAAATATAAAATAATTGTTTTGAGATATGTAAAGAACCTACATTTTGTTTGAAATAACTTGATATTTACGGATATTAAATTCTTATGTAATCAGGTTCATAATAAATTGATTTAATAAGTAAAAATTAACGCATACCTAAGTTGGTATATATTTCTTCCATGCTTCGTTAGATTGGAACTGGAAATTGGACATATTCAAGTATAGATAATATGAAGTTAAAATATTCCCGGTATAGATTTGAGTCTACACATCTACGTGGGGATCTTCGAGTTACATGGGTATAAGTGATATATTTCCCATATAGATTAACATTTTATAATATATCTGAATTTGCATTAACAGCGATGGTAATAATAATTCAGTAATATAAAATATATCATTCCTATTCCCATTACTGATAGGGTTTCATATTCTACGTGCTATATTTCAAAAAGATTCACCTTTCTGCCAGCCTGTATGTAAGCTTTGTTGATTTATAAAACTCAATACAAAATATTGTACCTTAAGTAGATGAAGTATGAGAACCAATAGTAAATAAATGTTATTGTTTTTATTATTATTCTCGAATCACTTGCAATAAAGTGTTTTATTTTTGTATAAGCACCCATTCCCACAAATGATATGAATTGGCTAAGTGACAGTTAACCGATATGCCTTCCAAACGATGACCTCTGGGTCAATTCTAGGTTAGCAAGCTAATCAGCTAACTTCCAACGAACTGCATATGAATTGGGTTTTACATTTTACACTCACTGATTAATGGCAATCAATACATTTTTCATCAATAGAAGTTACGGAATGATCCACTGGTATTAGGAAATGAATTTTGCTTATTAGCCTGGTATCTGGGTATTTGATTTGACATTTCACGCTCATTGATTAATGGCAATTAATACATTTTTAAACAATAAGTTACGGAAACCATACGCCAAGGTCCAATTATGACCGGTAATATCTATGTCTTTTCTATTTATTTTAAATAATAGTGATGTGTCATCAGCGAATAATATTATTTCTTAGCGAGCTTAGCGAGTAAAGTCTATACTAAGTTATTGACTGAACGTATGAAAGAAGTTTCAGAAAGATATTTGTGGGAGGCGCAAGGTGGTTTCAGGAACGGTAGGGGTTGTATGGATCAGATTTTTTCGCTTCGCGTTATCGTGGGAAGGTTTCTGGCTATAGGCCAGAAAGTATTTTGCGCTTTCGTAGATCTAGAAAAAGCATTCGATAGAGTAGTGCGGAAGAAATTGTGGAGTCTTCTGCTTGAATATGGCGTGGAAGGTTCCTTACTGCAGGCTGTGAGGTCATTATATCGTGGCCACAGAGCCTGTGTAAGGATAGACGGTGACATGTCGCCCTGGTTTGAAGTCTGTTCTGGAGTCAGACAGGGCTCCGTGATGTCTGCCTGGCTGTTCGTGCTGTATTTGGACAGTTGCCTCCAGAGATTGAAAGGCAATATGAGTGGTATGCGATGTGATGACACAGTGGTAAACTGACTATTGTACGCTGACGATGCTGTGCTAATAGCACTATCAGAAGCAGAGTTGCAGACACTAGTCACGTGCATGAAAGAAGATTGTGAAGTAAAAGGATTGAAAATGAATGTGAACAAAACTAAGGTTCTGGTGTTTGAAAGAGAAGCGGTACAAAAGAAACGTGTGATTTGTGTAAATGGAAAATGTCTAGAACAAGTGAATGAAATTGTGTTGAAGTGCGTTTGGGAAGCGTGCGTGCTGGGAAGTGCGTTTTCGAGGGATGGAAAATGTGAGTTGGATGTGGAGAGACGGGTAGCAGCTGGCAATAAAGTGAACGGTGCTCTGTCCGCATTAGTGGGTAGTGTGAATATATCTAATACTGCTAAAATGGCCATCCACAATGCGGTGTTGGTGCCAACTTTGTTGTACGGTAGTGAGGCCTGGATATGTCCGAATTCGAGTGAAAGTATGATAAATGCTGTGGAGATGCGGTCTCTCAGAAATATGTGCGGCGTCACGCTTGCGGACAGGATAAGCAATGATGAGATACGCAGTATGACAGGGTTGCATAACAGTGTTATTGTTAAAATGAAGAAAGGAATGCTTAGATGGTTCGGGAACTTGGAAAGAATGAGTGATGAAAGACTGACGAAGAAAATCTACAGAGCGAAAGTGAGTGGTAAAAGAAGCCAAGAAAGACCAAGGCTGACTTATGAAGATCAAATAGCCAGTGTTAGCAGACGGAAATGTCAAAAGCCCTCGCATACCTAGGGGAAAATGTGTGAAGAGAATGATGAGTTTTGAGGAAGCGAAAGAGGTGTGTAAGGACCGCGACTCCTGGCGCTCCGTCCTCTCTGACTAGCCCGTTGGGGATACAGCGTGAAGACATGTTATGTTATATTAAATTAAAGTTTTGTGACAAACACAATCAAAGGCTTTGGAAAGATCACAAAACACGCCAATGGCATCCCGTAATTCTTACCAAGCTTCTAGTACAATTTTGATCAATCTTGCTACCGCTTGTGTTGTTGACCGCCCACTTGTGAAACTGTACAGTTGACCATGAAATATATGGTTGAGAAATATTTTCTCGAATATTTTACTCAACGATGGCAATATCGACTACGACTGGGTGGTAGTTCGTGGGATCTGACTTGCAAACCAATTTGAATATTGGTATAATTTTACTATGCTTCATCAAATCGGGAAACACCTTGATCAACACATTTATTAAATACCGATCGACCGACCGACGACCGACCGTTCAACCGACTGATCGTCTGACCTATTGGCCCATCGATGACCGTGATAAAAAAGTATACAGTGTACGTGTTGTGTCCGTTTCGTGTCCTCGTTGAGTCCGCCCGTGTCCATGTTGTGTTCGTGTCATGTCCGTGTTGCCCGACAGTGTCGCTGACGTGTCCTTGTCGTATCGGCTAGTGTCCGTGTTATGTCCGCCTGTGTCCGTGTTGTGTGTAACATCCTTGTAGAGTCCGTGATGTCAGCCCGTGTACATGTACAAGTCGTGGCCGCGTCGTGATCTTGTCGTGTCCGTGTCTGCCCGAGTCCGTGTCGTTTCCGTCTCATGTCTTGTTCTGTTCATGTCTGTTCGTGTCGTGACTGTGTTGTCTGCCCGTGTCCGTTTGTGACCGTGTGTATCCTTGTCGAGTCCGTGTTGGGTCAGTGCCGTTTCCTTGTCGGGTCCGTTTTGTATTTGTGGCGTGTCCTTGTCGTGTTTGTGTCGTGTCCATATTGTGTCCGTCTCGTGAGAATGTTGTCTGCCCGTGTCCGTGTTATCCGATAATGTTAGTGTCGTGTCCTCGTCGTGTCAGCTGGTGTCCGTGTTGTGTTTGTGTCATGTCCCAGTCGTGCCCTTGTCGTGTCCGAGTTGTGTCCGTGTCATGCACTTCTCGTGTTAGTGTTGTGTCTGTGTCGTATCCTTGTCGTGTCCGTGTGGTGTCCCAATATGACGATAACTTTTTATGATACACTAGAGCTTTATCTATAACTAATACACTAATCCACGGAGGTGTAGATTCACAGCGATTTACAGACACGCTGTGCATATACGCCGTGCAGTTTCTTCTTTGTGTAGACTGTGTCATGTTGTCACATATACTATGACTATATACACCTTTACTGCTCTATACGAACTTCTTCAATTTCTACCTTCTTTAAATCTTGCATTAAGTAAAATAAAACAATTGCCCAAACACAAATAAACATTATTTAATTTTATCTATACATCTTATCCAATGGGAGCCAACAGGGAATGGACTGAGGCATCACAAATCATAATTAAGCAAAAGTAAGAAGATATCGATGCGTAACTGCAAACTAATTAATAATAATAATAACAATAATAATAAGAATAATTCAATAATATTACATTTTAACATATATTTAGTTAAACAGAACAATAAAGTAACGGGTTGTTAGCCCATAGCCTAATAACTTAAACATTTCACACAGCGCCATCTAGTCCCAATGTAAGCAGCACAGCGCTAAGTTCTATTGATTAAAAATGTAAATTGCAATTAATCAATGAGTGTATAATCTAAAATTCAATACCCAGATACTTAGCAAAATTCTACTAAACTATAATACTATACTAACTATCACTAACTGGAACAGAAAGTTCTCAGTTTGGGTGCCGACGCTAGACTCTCCACCTGAAGCTCTTACGTCTAGCTTATCCTAATTGCTGGCTATGCATTCGCCATCTTCACCGTCCTCTATATCGCTGGGGAATCATTTACTCATAGCGTGTTTCCAGGTGGCGGATACATAACTCTTCCCTCCTCGAGAGCGAAATTATCAGGCGAGTCATTCTGATAATTCCGCTATCCATTACATATATTATCATTATATAAAATGATACTTGTTGTTACTTATTGCGATATAGAGAATTACTATTGGCTTTTATGACATTATAATTTTCCACTACAGTTTCCCGTGTTTTCATGAGTGTGATAGAAAATTTACGTCGTCCAAGGAAAAGTCTTTCTGGCTTATTTCTTCTCAAGTGTTACTATAAGTCTTATTTTCCACTTAAGGTGGAATGATATATCGTTTTGTGTATATACCAATATACCAATTGGCTGTACTTTGATATCTTCAATCATAATTGTTACGTGGTACACAGATCAAAATTTATTTGAAATGACATCAGCTGCTCAATATACGTGCGTTCTGGATAGACAATCACGTCATCGTTGGTACACACAAATTCGTCTGCAATGATCTCGTTGCAGGGTTTTGCAACTGGTAAGTACTTTGAAACTTTCGCTATTAGGTAAGGAAATTTCAGAATTATGACGTACGCTCGGTTATCGTCATAGAAAATGGACACTAAATATAATTTGTAATAATTACAGCTAGCATTGTCTGTTAGAGGTTATAAAAGTTATTAGTTTAATGTGCATTAACAACTATGGTTCTTTCTAACCCAACAAGGTTATCTGTATCAGCTTCATAAATTACTAATATGGATTCTAATGTTAATAACAATTGTGTATAGTTTACAATGATTGGTGTAATACCGATACCTCACTGAATGCCAAGGTGATCTCTATTTCACCTAAGATTAAATTGATACTGCGGAAGTTATTTACAAACATACTAAACATTCCTCAAACATTTTTGTAATACACGAGGTTACTATCCTCTGTGATGAAGTTTCTAGTTTCTTGTCTTTCCATCTGTCGACTGATCGACCGACCGATAGACCAATCTATCGACGGATCGATCGTCTGACTATTCGTTTATGTTATCAACCGATCGTTCGCTTGAGCGATCAACCGATCGGTTGAACTACCGAACCGAACTAATTAAACTCGATTTAAAGACAACGATTTAATAGTTGATGCAAGCGAGGTGTCAAATCCTTAAATTGAGTGTAAATAGTTGGTGTAAGTGCTTTTCGACCTTATATAATCGAGATCAATTTAAGAACGTAACAACTTAGAATTTTAATATAAACTACTTACTCTCTCTGAGAGTTTCATATTTACGCCCATTGCAGTCGAAACTTTGGGTCCCTAGGGCCCCGAAGCCCATCGACTGGTTTCTGATATTTGTAAGAGACTGGTCGAGGCTTCGGGAGACCGCCGGGCTGGCAGCTTCTTCCGCCAACGAATCAGTTTGGCTATTCAAAGAGGCAATGCTGCCAGTCTGCTGGGTGCCTTAAGCAATGACAGCTTTCTAAGCGGCATCTTTGAGGAAGTTTATTATTTAAGATAATGTGTAGTTTTAAGATTGTAAATATTAACATATGTATGTACTTTTTTGTTATTAATAAATTACTTAATAGAAAAATATAAACTACTAAATATATGTTAAAATGTAATAATAAATTTACTTATCGAGGAGATATAAATACAACCTGTAAGTTAGCGAACAACTTAATCTAATTTAATTACATAAGTTTATCCACTTTTTGTTTTTTCATCCCCAGTACCCCATAACAAGCGAGTGATTGGCCACTGAATATAATACAAAAATAACACAAATACGGTAACTGCTATAAAAATTATGGGAAAGTATATAGTACCGTACACCAAATCCAGAACGGGGTAGATCCATACACCTCGTTCTATATACGTGTAAATCAACCTGAGGATAAAGAGAATAATTGATTATTATAATAATGATACGTAAATCATACATAGCGTTGCTTTTCTGTAAAAATGATTTAAGGCGACGCATTGATAAACAATAATTTAATCTAAAATAGACCTTCGGTCTATGCAAACGAGCGCGCGCTAGCTTACGAAAAATACGAAAAAACAATTATTTTCGTTTATTTTAAAAACTATAATTAATTTTAAAAATCCAACTATTATTTTGAGGAGTATGTTTAAACTATACAGAAAATTAAGAAATATAAATCGGTCCAGTTGTTTCGAAAAATGACAATCTCTGTTTTAAAAGAGGTTTTTTTTTTATATTTTTTTGTGTTACAAAAGTTAACCAACCATGTATCGCAACTGTCAAAATGAAGCCAATGAAATGAAGAATCAGGATAGCAAATATCACTGTCACACGTTTTGTAGTCACTTAGAAAAATTTAGGTCCCTGGCGTCAAAATTTACAATGCGTCGCCTTAAACTTCATCTATTTAAATACAAAATATTTTCTGTTTTGAAAATAGAAAACAGAATACAGCAAAAAGGGTTACAGCAAAATATTTAATTCTCAAAGTTTTAGGAGAAATAGCTGTAAGAGTTTACAGTTTATATTTTTATAATACAATGCCATTTTTAAACTACAATGTTTGACAGTAAATTAAATGAAAAACATGAAGAGCGATTTGTTAATAATTAATGTACAAAAATTCAAAGATCGTTGATGTAGTACATTAAAAAATATTTTGCATGACTGTGCGTACGTATACATGTTTGGTGCTGTGTTGGTTTAAATTCGAGCAGGAAACTAAAGGTATAGTAATGATTACTTACACGGCCTTATATAGCAGCATGTGAAATACTAGATGCGCTACATTTTTCGTATGGGACTCGGGCAATTTTCTGGGCAGAAACATCAATTCCCATAGTATCATGGGCACAATCATGGTATGTATTATGTGATTCGACGTCGGAGTAAGTACCTGGTCGATGAATTTTGGCAAAATAAGTTCTCTATCATATAGATATAAGGTCCAGAATATTGTGAACACCAACTGGAAAATAAAGATAATTTCATGTTAATGTCATCCGACGTTCACATCTAAATACATTCGATGAAGTAGATAATAAACAGAACTGGTGAACCGTGGCATAAAACATCAAACGAAACAATCAATGAAAAAGTCAATAAAACATCGGATCAAACACCATAGGAGACAATTAAAGAAAAATCCGATGAAACAGTAAACATCCGAAGAAATATCTGATAAAACATCTGATGAAAAAAGCAAAGAAACGTCCAGTAAAACATACGATAAAAAATGAGACGATCAATGAAACATCGAACAAAATATTCGATGATACATTGAACGACATAGTCTGTGGATTATTGAATAAAACATCCGATGAAATAATGAATGATACAGTTAATTGAAAATCGGATGAAACTTCCGATGAAATAAGAAGTGAGAGTGTCAATCAAATGTGAGTTGAAACGTCTGATGAAACAATTAATTCGACAGTGAATGGAAAATTGAATAAAACGTCTGATAAAAGATGAATGAGACAGTGAATGGAACCGGGGATAAAACATGCGATGAAGCTACCCATGCAACAGTCAATGAAATATCGGATAAAACATTAGACAAAACAATTGATGAAGGATCCGATGATACAATTGAAACATCGGAAGAAACATCGAATAAAATATTTTCATCAATATCGCGGCTAATTCGTAATCTCGTAATCTCGTAACTCGTAACTCACCAAAGTAGTCGGCCACACGAGTCCATCGAAGAATAAGTCTTTTAATTCTTTGAGAATGGTGGGTAACACGTAACTTTTATTTTGTATATTCTTCAATATTAATACATCACAGCTGAGTCCCAGAATCGCATGCGCAATTTGTAGAAACTGTAATTAATATTAATAATATAATTCCTGACCTACGTATCTTCATGCCATTTTACCTTCAGCGCGGAATAAAATTACACTCTGAAGCCTCTTTTGCTAATAAATGTCTTATAGAGGTCAGGCTTATAGATGTTTAAATCGGAACAAGATAGTAAAGGTTGTTAGCCCATAGCCTACAAGTTACAATACAGATAAGGCTTTTAAAGTGGTAAAAATGGATTAAAAGTAACTTTTACGAACTGCGTAAATTATTTATTTTATGCTTTTTATTTATTTTATTTTTACTTCTGACAATTACGCCTAAGTTGGCCCCAAATTGAGCTTAGAGCTTGTAATGTGGATACCCCACAATGGATTTGGGGAGCGCCTTATAACACCCAGATAGTAGATAACAATTGCCTTTTTGAACGGGTTTATGGAACTTTTACTTCCGAGTTCTACGGAAATATTACTGAATACATATATACATATGTGAGATCAGTGAAAGTTAAATGAATGGGCAACGGGCTCAATTATCATACCAGACCCATAGCAAAACCGCCCAACCTAGTAATTTTTGGGGAGTAGAGCCCCCAAAATATACGCAGCAATCTAGTACGTACTGTCATGTACGTGGAGAGGTATTGCAATTGAAAATGCTTCAATTGAATTACAATTACAACAATCACAATGCTTCATTATACGACATTGCAAGGTACTCCTATTATTTCAATTGAAAATATTTTCCACATAACCTAGAATTATCAGTAACTTTGCCCATTAATTCTCATCACCTTTTCCTGTTCTTCTTGTAACAAAAGTCCTCTCTGACTACCCCGTTAGTGAAACAGCGTGAAAATATGTATGTAATAAGCACAACGATATATTTATTAACGAAAACTGTAAAATTATGCATAAAAAAGTGAGCTCGTTTTGGTGCAAATAAGGGTGGTACTATAAAAAGTAATAGGGTCATTGTGTGATTTGAAAATTACCTGAAATGAATGTAGAAATGAAATAATTCTACGAGATTGATTGATACATACATATCTTCACGCTGTATACCTAACGGGGTAGTTAGAGAGGACGGGGCGCCAAGCGTCGCGGTCCTTACATAGTTTCGCTTCCTCAAATCTCTACATTCTCCTCACACTTTTCGCCAAGGTATGCGAGTGCTTTTGACATTTCCGTCTGCTAACACTCTGGCCATTTGGTCTTCATAAGACAGCCTGGGTCTAGTATAAATTGATAGTATTACCACAGATTAATTAGTTTACTAACGTAGTATTACCAAATGCTCTACCGATTATTTCCAAGCCCAGAAAATATGATGACGTCGTAAAATTACAGAGTCGAGACAACTACTAATTGGCAAGAATTAAAAAATCAATAAAAAATTCAAGTTTTTGCGAAACTGGCAACTTATAGCAATCAGCGCCAATTCGATTATTTACTGAACTTGTTTACAGAATACATACCGATACTCTCCTTCGTATACTGCACGTAAAAATGTCAGTTTTTATAGATTAGTACTTGGACCAAAAATCATAATGAATGGAGCGATGGGGAGTTTCATGTGTTCATTTTGTTCACTTTTTCTTGACCTAATTTCTAGCGGGTTATTCACAAACGTCGGAAACTCAACTTTCTGTATCTGAAAGGAAACTTTTCGATGATTTTGTCTATACGTGATTCACAAATCCAAAATTGTATTATATTTAGATTATATATGTACATAGATATATATATATATATATCATAAATATAGTCGTATTCACAAATACAAGCGGTCGGATTGAATTTATGCTTTTCGACGATCGGCCTTTCTGCCACGGAAAGTTTCCGACGTTTGTGAATAACCTCCCAAGACTTGTACTAATGTGCGTGACTAGGGAAGGGTCACAGTATTACAAGTAAGCATACAGTATTCTATCTTCATACAAACGCTCCCAAACGACGCGCTCGAAATCTCGACATATCTCGACATACGACAGTCGCGAGCGCGCCGCGGTTGTCGTCGTACGGTATGAGACGCTCCCGCGCATTTACTGTCTAAATATTATGTCAATCAAGTTTACGAGCACAATGTTCAGTGTATGGATGTTTGAATACATCTATATCGAAACCAGAAATATTTCTCTGTTGCTAATTTGTAGGAAATATATTATCATAATGATCTAGTTAATTTATTGCTGATTTTTAATTATACTGCACATAAAAAAGCATTTTTTTTGTCCATTTCCACCATACTAACTCACAAACTTTTGAAACTAGATATAAAATACTAGTAAAATTATATAAATAAAAACGTATTAAATTTGCAATAATATAAAATGAAAAGATAATATGACAATTTAATATAGTAACGTATAAGTAAGTATGCGACTCTCTCTGAGAGTTTCATATTTACGCCCTTTGCAGTCGAAACTTTGGGCCCCTGGGGCCCCGAAGCCCATCGACTGGTTTCTGATATTTGTAAGAGACTGGTCGAGGCTTCGGGAGACCGCCGGGCTGGCAGCTTCTTCCGCCAACGAATCAGTTTGGCTATTCAAAGAGGCAATGCTGCCAGTCTGCTAGGTACCTTGAGCAATGACAGCTTTCTAAGCGGCAACTTTGAGGAAGTTTATTATTTAAGATAATGTGTAGTTTTAAGTTTGTAAATATTAACATATGTATGTACTTTTTGTTAATAAATAAATGTTTCCCATATAGTAACTATTATCAAATAAGTAACCCAAGAAAAACATTCAGTCCAAGTCGGTAGCCCTATTGCGTGTTTACGTACCGAGCGACCGTAGGTAATTATCTCTAGAACACTGCCGAGATAGAATACTGTATGCTTACTTGTACTGTGGTATTACGATACATGATAAATTTTTATTTTTGTAAATACTAGAGCCAAAACACTGAAGATTTACGAATATTTTGCAAACAATTATTTCAGTACTGCAATGTTTTGTACATCGAGCCGGTCATAAACTGACAATTACACCGACAGCGCGAGGTTGCCAAACTTATTGTAGCTAACTGTTTTACTCGTGGTTACGCTCAATGATACCAACAGAGAGAAACGAAAATTCGTTTGATGCAAGGCGATAAGTGCAACGAATTATGTCTCCGTCCATTATAATTTTTGGTCCGAGGATCAGCATTTGAAAGTGGCGCCCACTTGTGCCAGATTGCTTTTCCGTCGTACCTACAAGTCACGATACAACAACTAGCGACATCTGTAGATAGAAAAATATATCTACTTACGAATGTCCAACATGTGAAGTATCTGTACTGTAATTCGCTGAATGTACGAATTTTCTTGTCTTTCAACAAATCCTCATCCATATTATTGGCCATATAAATAGTGTTGGCCGTATGTAACAGTATAGTAAGCACGTACGCAGCTATGCGAGTGTAGATGTAACGAGTGGTTGCCCTGAAAATATTGTTTTACTTCATTAAAAAATTGTTCAATTCGATACGATTTTGATACGATACGAATACGATACGATACACGCGCGCACACACACATACACATAAATATATACCTACATAAGTACGTATATACCTACATACCAACATACGTACATATTCTCGCACTGTATCCCCAACGTGGTAGTAAGAGAAGACGGAACGCCAACACTTCTTTCGCTCCTCAAATCTCATCATTCTTCTTACACACTTTCGTCTATATATGCGAGTGCTTTTGGCATTTCTGTCAGTTAACATTTTGTCTATTTGATCTTCATAAGTTAGCCTCGGTCTTCCTTAGATTTTGCTACCACTCATTCTCGCTCTGTAGATTCTCATCGTCAGTCTTTCTTCTCACTATGCGGCCGCACCATCTCAGCATTCCTGTCGTCTTTTTTACTATACAAGGGCTGTTATTTATGTATCCGGAATAACAAAGTGAAACAAACATATAGCATTTATTATAGTTTTATTGCTTTTCAAAATATTCACCATGATGATTGATGCACTTTTGCATGCGTTGGAACCAATTTTCGTAGCACTTTTTCCATTCGGATTGAGATATCTCTAAAACATGCATTTTTAACGCATCAACAGCCTCTTCACGGCTCGAAAAACGTTGACCACGTAATTTATTCTTCACGGTTGGGAATAAATAGAAGTCGTTGGGGGCCAAGTCGGGGCTGTACGGCGGATGATTCGTTAATTCGATCTTTTGCTCTTCCAAATACCGAGTTGTTTCGGCCGATGTGTGGCAGCTAGCATTGTCATGATGAAGAAGGTTTCTGCGTTGTCGGTTGTTCTTTCTTATTTCTTCAAAGACTTCTGGCAAACAAATGGTCGTGTACCATTCAGAATTAACCGTTTTACTATCAATGTTAGGGTACGTTTCAGTTCATATTTCTGTACCTACTTTTGTGTATTTATCACACAAAGGGCTTTCTGATGCGAAGATGAAGAGTCATACCTAAATAACTCCAGCACAACACATTGTTTTATTTTTCTTTGTTCATGGCATGTCGCAGAAATTAGCGCATTTTCCAATGTCACGTATTGCATTAATAAGTAGAATCGGTATCGTAAAACTCCTCCAGTAAAGTGATAGTAGGCGTTATTGAAGTTATAAAGGACTTCTTGGAAGAGCACCAGAACTTCAGCTACACATGTTTATTTAGACCTACTCCATTATTTTCATTTACACAGAACTTTAAAACACAATATACTATCACTTTTGTACTTTAAAACTCCCAAAAATATAAAAATTAGAAAATCTAAATACGAGTTAAATGACAATGACCTCACTTCGCCTGTTCCCGCCAAAAAGTCAAACACACTGTTTTGTTAACATTGTACCTTTGTCATGCGGTAACTACGAAGTCTAATTCAAACTTGTCTCAAGTGTATACAGTTGCATAACAAACTAGGCACATGAGTGGATCAAGTTTAATTTGCTATGACTTTTGACTGGGCACAGTAAGTAATAAAATTTTAATGAATTTTATTAATCACTGGCACTTTGCTTTATTTTATTTCGATTTCGTTAATTTAAATATAATTAAAACATCACTTCTGCCATTTAAATCTGGTAAGCCTATTATTTATCACTTTACAAGGGAATAATAAGAATAACACAAATTAATAATTTTTATATTAGACTATGGCTGTATGGTCTCTGATTTTGCCTTTTACAAAGGAATAAATGAAAACAACAACAATAGCAGCTATAATAATGTCATTATTCTTTAAAAAAAAGAATACATTGTTTTTAACAGATGGCCAGTAATTAGGGCCAATATTTAATAGTATCTCATACAATTAAATCTCATCACAAACAATTAAAAAAATGTTTTCTATTAGGTCTTTAAAATAACTACATGTGTACAGTGGATATATGTATATATGTGGATATATGTGTACAATGAATGAAATGAAATATACGTATGTAAATACAACGAAATAATCTACTTTATAACATAATAAAAACAGCTGAACTTACCGCATTTTTATTTAAAAAAAACAGGCAGTATTGAGATTCACTGCACTTTAAAACTTTTTTAAAGCTGTTAACGTACGCTCTCTTCGAATAACGGTCTATAACTGGTTTCATACTATGGAAGAAAAGTTTATGGCCAGTTTGTCAGAGCTGTCATTCGGTATTGCGTTACATTTCGTCCATATACACTTAATTAGTGAGAGAGGGGTGAGGTAGGTCATGAGTCATGACATGATGGTTGTGTGGCCTGTTTTGTTACCGTAATAGCGTCATACAGTATATTTTATTACAATTGTGCCATTTGAAATTGATCTTCAGCGTAGAAACCTAAGGTATAGTTTCGAATAGCTTGTTAAAATGTAGTTATGTATATTATAAAAAAAAACATATAAGACTGGTCAATTGGCGTGAGAGTTACTAGTGTATCTTTTGAGGGTCTGGGGTTCGATCCTGATTAGATTTGATATACGAATTTATATTAATGATCTCGGAGTCTCATTTAGTTAGCCGCTTACATCTTAACACGCCTGCCCAAGCAAGAAAATGTAGATTACCACAAGATCACCCATCCCGTAAGTGACAGCATACAACGTTGCACAAGGGATTGAAGTATACATCGAGAATTAATGCGCTATGAATGCTCCTTAAATGAGGAGGAGGAAAATAAAAAATATGGCGGAAAGACTCATTACTTATTCAAAAACTTTATTAGATATTCATAACTTATTTCGTTAATAACACACAATATTGATTAACATGTAAAATAAATATCTATTGCATAGTTAAATGCTTACTAATAGAATTTAGGCTATTTTAAGAAAGGTTGTTGTTGTGAAAGGTTATTATAAAAATGAAAAAAGGAATGCTTTGATGGTTCGGGCACATAGAAAGAATGAGGATGAAAGACCGACGAAGAAAATCTGCAGAGCGAAAGTGAGTGGTAAAAGAAGTCAAGGAAGACCAAGGCTGACTTATGAAGATCAAATAGCCTGAGTGTTAGCTGACGGAAATGTTAAAAGCATTTGCATATCAAGGTGAAAATGTGTGAAGAGAATCATGAGATTTGAGGAGGCGAAAGAAGTATGTAAGGACCGCTATGCTTGGCGCTCCTTCCTCTCTGACTATCCCGTTAGGGATACAGCGTGAACATATGTATGTATGTAGTAGTAGGTGTTAATAGCACGACAAAGATTTCTATGGTATTAACACGGCAGTATATTATTATTATTACTATGTTATTATGATTCATGATAGCTATCATGATGCCTACTACTTATTTGTAAATATGATCATTAGCAGTTTATAAAAAGAAAAAAACATGGAAAAATATACCTGCAAAGACTTCGTAAATAAAATGTAAGCTGTATCAAATTAAAAATTACAATATTCCATTATTTATTAAATATATTTCAAAATAATAAGTAAAATAAATTTCAATTTTTTTGTGACGCGTTTTACGATACCTTTTGTTTTTCAATTCTTGTAATTTCTAAATTCAAAATCCTTTTCATCCATTTCGAAATCCGCCGACAGACTCAGTTGGCATCTTTGCTGTTTAACCGTTGGAAGACTATCTTGCACTCGGACCAATAATCCAAATGGACGGAGCTTTTGCTGTCAGTGGATATTCGTTTTTTGTTGACTTAGTTTCTCGCCTTTTAATAATGTGCGTGACCAGGGGAGGGTCACAGTACAACGATAGACCGCTGATCATGACATATTTTTATTTTCGTGAATACAAGTAGCCTATACACTGAAGATTTACGAGTATTTTGCGATTAATTATTTATACACTGCAATATATTGTACGCCAAGTTGGCATGAGCTGACACAAATAATATCGACAATGTGAGGTTGCCACAGTTACTACAGATGTTTTACTCGTGATTACGTTCAATGAGATAGACAAAGAGACACGAAAAATCGTTTGACATACGGTACTAAGAGCGGTAACTCTTTATGACTTCGTCCACTTCGATTCCTGGTCCGACATTTGACAGGCTTTAGCTATGTCATCATTTACAAAATAATTTTTTTTTTAATTAAAATGTATTAATCAATTTCTTTATCATATCAACTGATTCATTTTCGCCAATATTTTCAATATACGCCGTAGCCTTTTTAGCGTGATCCTCGTACAGCATCTTTGTTTTGTCTAAAGCGTCAGTTTTTAGTATGTTAAATTTTAAATCTTCATAATCCACGTGATTCACATCACTTTTGGCTTGATCTATCAAATTATATAATTCAGGGTTGTCTTCTAAAGCGAACAGTACTGGAGCACTTGCTAAGCAAAATTGTTCTTTATTTTCGGACGTCAAAGTTTGCAACTCTGTAGCAGCCTGCCAAGCAAGACCCACATGACAGCCGAAGTGGTATGCAAAGTTCTGCGTTTCCCGATTCTGCTTAGCCAACACCATGGCTGATTGGCAGCCTCTGCCAAGTAAGCTCACTCCATTAAAAACCGATCGGGCAGTCCATTCCTTCCTTGGTTTCCCCAAAACATCATCAACCGTTATGGAGGTAGTGTCAAACACTAAGTCGAAATCGTCTCGTGAGTTTTTTGGCTTTCCTGGCAACGGCATGTTTTGTTCGTCTCTCTCTCCAAAGAACTCTGCTTCTGATAGGTCTTTTAGTGCAGTAGATATTATATAGGAGACATCGGAGTTTCTTAGGCCTGCGAGCATTGCGTTAGCTGTGACTAATAAGTAATCACCGAGAAGAATAGCTATTTTATTACCAAATATAGCCGATTCTGTATCTTTACAGCGTTTTGTAAAAGGCACGTTTACGATCCCTTTATGGATGAGGTTTCCTGTCCTTATCATCTCCGTTAGCTCTGCTAGAACTCTCTGATTATCTTCTAACTTCTTCGCATGGGTTGGTGATGAAATGGTCTTTACCGATTTGGACAGCAACAAAATCATGAGACCCCAAGGTTGTAGGTTTTTGGAGTCTCCGTACAACACATTCTTTGCTGTCTGCATTACGAGGTGATTGCTGCCGACCTGGAAAAAGTTGTATTCGATTTTAAGTTTAAGTTACATGTCATTTTCTATTTGGTATAGTAGTTTGGCATAGCAGTAGCAGCATTAGTAGTATAGGGAGTATGAAGGCACATCTAAATCAAATTTCGACATCACCTTTGGCAATAATTACTTAGAACCTTGACTGAGTTCCCTATCCTGACTGAGTTTCCTTGTTCGACTGAGTAGTATATTATAATGAAAATAAAATGAAAAACTCCACAGCGAAATATGAACTTTTCGAATTAAGGCGACGCATTGATAAACAATAATTTAATCCAAAGTAGACCTTCTGGTCTATGCAAAAGTGCGCGCGTTAGCTTACTAAAAATACGAAAAAGTAAACATTTTCGTTTATTTTAAAAGCTACAATTAATTTTAAAAAATCCAACTATCACTTTGAAGAATATGTTTAGATTAAAACTATACAGAAATTTAAAAACATAAATCGGTCCCGTTACTCCTAAAAATGTAAATCTCTGTTTTAAAAAAAGTTTCTTTGATATTTTTTTTTGTGTTACAGAAGATAACCAATCGTGTACCGCAACTCTCAAAATAAAGTCAATGAAATGAAGAATCAGGTTACCAAATATCACTTTCATACGTTTTGAAGTCACTTAAAAAAATTGAGATCTCTGCCGTCAAAATTTCTAATGCGTCGCCTTAACGAATAATATCGACTATCGCCTATTTTATTGTTATTAGCGGTTAAACCGTGAACTCACTTAATATGCTCCTAGTATCAAAAAGCTTTTCTAATTACGCATATAATGATGGACAACTACGGAACCCTACAATGTCCGTGGCCCAACTCGCATTTGGCAGGTTTTAATTTTTTTATGTCTGTGCTGATGCGTCTCTGATACGTTAGTTGTCTGTAGATATGAATATACCTCAATGTGACCGGCTGTTACTCTAACACAGTATCATACTACGAATAAATATTCGTTGATGTGGCCTGTGGCCGCTATAGTCTCTCTCGCTCTGACAACCTGTGTTCAATGCCCTGCACGTCTTCCACTTTGTTGGAACAACTTTCCTAGGGATGGCGATACGAGATCGATTAATGGAAAAATTTATCGATCTGTCTCGAGTAGAGAATCGATTTAGTAAATTGATTGCGGACACCAAAAAATGGAGTTTCCATTATATTTGTATTGGTAAGAACGCAAATATAAAATAGTGAGCTAGCGTGGAACTTTTTAATACATTATACATACACATATCGAACACTGCCGTCGCCTTAGCGCTCTCGGAGTCAGATTTAGCGCTTTTTTGAGACGTCTAACTTTTATCTATCCCATGCAAAATTAAAAAAAACCCGTAAAACGATTTTTGAGATTTCACTGGATCGATTCATTGCTCGAGATGGAATGATCGATTCTTCCATTGATCGATCTCAGAGCGCCATCCCTAGAAAGTCGTTCAACAAATTCGAAGGTGTGTAGGGCGCATTTTCGTCTAACCGGCCTTTGCAGCCTGAAATATTGTATTCTACCATCACGCACAAAAGAGTACATTTATCTCACATAACATATTTACAAATTCTTTTATAGTAATTTTTAACTTGTAAAATTATTACTATTTCATTTACAACTTTAGATTCTTGTAGTACAAAAAAGATCGGTCTCACCTCCTGGCTGTTTCTGAGAAGGAGTCAGGACACTGGTTGAAGGTAATACCTTCAAAACACTCAGGAACCTTAATTGACAATACCACACTTTCTCTCATAGTATCCCTTCGTCTGGGGGCCAGGACTAACCTTCCTCACCGTTGCCGCTGTGCTGATCTCGTCGATGTACTAGGTCACCACGGATTATCCTACGTACGTACGTAGTGCCGGCCGCATGTCACGACATGCTGCCTTGAATGATGTCATTCGGCAGGCTCTTGTCGCCGCTGGCGTTCCTGCAGTCTTAGAGCCTGTAGGTATTGCGCGCAGCGACGGCAGGGGACCGGATGGTTTGACGCTCATTCCTTGGAAACTTGGAAGATCGCTGGTGTAGGATGCCACTTGTGTCGATACACTTGCTGGTTACCATGTGCCGGCGACTTCCAAGTTAGCAGGTGCCGCGGCTAGCACTGCCGAGAACCTGAAGCGGCGTAAGTATGCGACTCGCTCTGAGAGTTTTATATTTACGCCCTTTGCAGTCGAAACTTTGGGTCCCTGGGGCCCCGAAGCCCATCGATTGGTTTCTGATATTTGTAAGAGACTGGTCGAGGCTTCGAGAGACCGCCGGACTGGCAGGTTCTTCCACCAACGAATCAGTTTGGCTATTCAAAGAGGCAATGCTGCCAGTCTACTGGGTACCTTAAGCAATGACAGCTTTCTAAGCGGCAACTTTGAGGAAGTCTATTATTTAAGATAATGTGTAGTTTTAAGTTTGTGAATATTAACGTATGTATGTACTTTTTGTTAGCTATCACTTGTAAAAATAATTAAAAATCTTAAAAGTACTAACGAAAAAAGATTTGATTGATTCTTTTGTCAATTAAATACAACAGCTTGTGATCTTAAAACATTGAGCGTACTGATAGAGACGAAATATGTGTATTGCCATCCCTTTCTATTATAGGTTTACGCCATATACTTTTTTCAGTCTAACAATTCGTGATGTGTGAAAGGTGATATCTATTAGTGGTAAATCTGCTGCCATTATAAAGGTGGCTTGTACTAACCATTTAAACACGATTTAAGAAAATGACATCTCGCTTGCACCAATTATTTAATAGTAGGTGCACACGAGATATCAAATTCTTACATCGAGTTTAAATATTTGGTGTAAGCCATCCTAATATTATGATTGAAAACGAGTTCGTGTCCGTTTATTTGTCTGTTACGCTTTTACGGCTAAACTTCTGAACCGTTTTGGTGGAATTTGGTACAGAGTTAATTTTAATCCTGAGGCTAAGCTACTTTTTAAAAGAAAGCCTACATGAACGAAGTAACGGGCAACGTCTAGTATGAAATAGATAAAGATCCATGACAGTTTTTTAAAATTCGTATTGTAAATTGACTTAATCGGAACTCGATTCGTGACCTCTTAGTTAACCGCTTTGGTTTCCTAACGATTTATTTCCACAGTCGTCACAGATGATTACTTTACTAATAAAAACATAATAAGTGCAAATAATTGAAATTTACAATTAATAAATATTTGAAAACAGAATCCATGTGTTAGCTAATGGTGACGTTGATATGTACTAACATTCCTTGATATGAATTTTTTATTTTTTTATATATTTTTTTTTATGGCAGACATGTTACTTATTAAATAGAAGTGTATAAACTAATAACAGAATTAAACATTTTAACAAAAATTTATTACTCTCAGAATTAGTAGTTTTTGCTATAAATTTATTATATCTGATTTAAATGGTATGCAATTTCATTCAAAAGTTTTTACAATTTTCCCTCGAAGATTTTCCCCGTCTACGTTATATGTAGCTATCTAGCACTTCATAGTCTGCCTTTAAATTCACCAATTAAAAATAAATAAATAATTAACTTAAAAAACAAATGAATAGATTTAATTTAACTTTTGATTTCAATATTATGTCTTATTTTAATGGCGGTCTGAGAGAAAGCCGTCCAGTTGTCCAAAGAAACAACATTACTATTGTTTGAAACTTGTTTGGATTTTATGAACGACTTATGCTCACAAAAAACATTGTTCGGCGCGGATGGTTACAAATATATACATTTTCTGCCCTTTTCAGTTATCTAAAATAAATAAATCAAAGATATATTGTATGCGAAGCTGACCGACCAGAACAAACAACCGTTGATCAAACGGTCAAGCTATAGCACGAAACAGTCTCAATTATTCTAGCAATATTAGAGCTTCACGCACATATTATTCAAGGTACTAATGTTTGCTTTTTAAAAATATAAAATTTTAAATAATTATTTATCTATAGTAGGGCAAATACTAGTTCCTATCCGTTCCTACTAAAATATATAAAGTATAAGTGAAACATCATCATTTTTGTTAACTTTTATTTCACGTGAAATTCAACGTTTTTCAACGAAATTCAAAGTTTTATTTCACAGTTGGGTGATTTTACGTTTGGCTAAAACATCTATCTTTTGCCAGTACCTCGAGAGCGGTGCCGTGGTAAAAACTAGTATATAATAAAACTCATATTACAATCTGTAAACACCCTGTTATGCTTAACAAGTATTATGAATAAGTTATGGCTAGATGTACTTATACCTGATTTCTCTTTACGTGAAAGTCGCTGTTAATGGCTGCTTGTTTATTATTAGCATTATTGTTTTTAAATAATACTTCTTTTATTTGAAAATGTGTGGAAACAGAGGTTTTATCATACACCAGCCGGTTGAAACGGTTTACAAGTAATAGTTACCTTCTATTTTATGTCATTATACGTAATTATTTACGTGTACATTTCGAATTAAGATAAAGAAGTATTAAATGTTATGTATGTTGTCGGCGATGTATAAAAATTTATCCAGGGTAGTTATCTCTGACAATATATAGAAATTAATATTATTAAATTTTAGTATCCACTTACCAATTTCCTCAAATACAGGGCCAAATTCGCGAATTCATCACTCAGCAAACATCTTAAATTCATAAAAGAGGTTGGATAGCCAACGACTTTCTCCGCTTCTCGTACAATATTACTCCAATTTGTGAAAGGAGGTCGTAACAGTATAAGAATCTCATCCTTAGTAAGACTGGCCATCGTCGATTCAAACCTTTTTTGAAAAAGGAACGGTGATGTCCGTCGTAGAACGCGGGAAACCGCGTAAGAAACCGCCATCATGTGACACTTATTTTTTTAAATTACGAATTTAAACTTTCGCGGTAATTTGATTTGTGTACTGCCAGTCGTGCTTTCCTCTACACGACTGACAGTGAAATGAGGAGAAAAACTCTTGTCGTTGTTGCCAGACTCTTTTTAAAGTTAGCGACATCATTACAAATAATTTAGGCTGACTGCTGAAGGTCCAGCATTGTGTAAATAATTACTTAACGTATAATTGTGAATCATTGACACTAAAACACAGCGCCACTCTTGGTTTTTAGCTGTTATTACACAATTATTAAACGCTATCTTGCATGAAATTACTCTAATGATTGTTTTTAATTAGGTACTGCAGCGGTGTTTTCTACACAATAAACATAAATTCTCTTCTGTATCAAGATGCAAAAACTCTTAAATTAATTTAAAGTAAGTCCATTTCATAAAATTTATAAAATATGTAACGTAGGTACCTAATTTTATTTTTTACATTTACATTTGGTATTAAACATTTTTAATTCCAAAGATATCGAAGTATTAATATAAAACTATGTACGGTTTCAGGTAACATTATAATATTATATTAATTTGCTTCTGAAATGGTTTTAATTATGCAACATTTCAAATTACTTTTAGAACGATTTAAAATTTCTCATAAAACAGGAAAAAATGTTGAGATAGCAACATTTTGATCATGACCGCGTTACAGGGAACTTGAATCAAGTGTCTATAAAAACAAACCTTTTAAACATCTTAGTATAATTCATACAGTTGATTTTATACCTTATACCCTTTACATAACGATCAGTGCTATCGCGAAAGAAATTTGTAAAAATACGATACTGGCAATTTGATCTTGATCTCTGATCATGGGTATTCATTATGAAAATTGTAGTTCAACTTATGCTGGGTATTCATTGAATTCTCTTTTGGAAAGTTTTTTTTAACTATTCAGATTAGTGTACATTTCCCTTAGAACCAGTTTTAAACTACGAGTTATTAAATTTAAAAAGGGATCTATTATTAAATTAGTCTGTTAAATGTATAAATAAATTAAAGTAGCAAACATTTATATTAATTCAAAAAAAGAAAAATTAAATAGATAAATAAAATAAAACTATTAGGCAAAATTTTAAAACTGTTTATACAATATAATGTGTATGTACATTGTAATATTACATCATAAGCTAAAGGCTAAAAAGTTTAAAAGTACAAGATGACTAATTTTCGTATTTTTTAAATATTACGGCTCTTAATTTGTTTGTGTAACTAAGTTAGAAATATAACCAATTGTATTTAAATATTTGTATGTATCTTAAATAACAATCAAAGGTTTATTTAATTATAGTTTCCACAAAAAAAATTTGCTTTTTACTTACACTATCTTTTCTTATATAAATAGTATGAAGATGACAGTAGAAATTACATTGCAATAATTTTTAAAAGAACTTGTATTTTATATTTTAATATGGTGTAGTAGATATAAAGTACACATTTTTTATTGTTTTATTTTTTTACAATACTTATTTTTGTATTATTGTTATGATTTATTGTATTATTTTTATTGTTTAAAGTTATTATGTATGTATATTATGTATCAAAGTTATGGCCTATAATTATTTTGTGTATCATTATAATTTATCAGGTTAATACATATTAATGAATTCATAACATTTTATTGTAAGGTATTATTTTTATAGCGATAAATAGCATTTTTAACTGACTTCAAATAAAATACGAGATTTTCAATTTGGTTGTATTTATTTTTATGTTTCTTACCTCAGAAGTCCGTCATTTATGAACCGATGTGGAAAATTCTTTTTTATTTGAAAGGATATACTTTCTGATTGCTCCAATTTAAATTCCACTGATATTTGATCGAAGATACACTAAATAACTGCTGCTTATAACCTTTATTTGTTTATGTTAATGATTCTCTTGCATGTAAATGCGTTCCGAAATTACAAAAGAAGTTAATTGTAGAACTGCTCTCGATGTTTATTTAGGCCAACGTCACTCAAAAGGGAGAAATAAAAAAAATATTAAAAAATTAAACCGACAAAAAAAATCACTGAAAAGTACGAAATAACTATCATGTACTAATTTATACTCAAGTACAAAAATAACCTTATTGTATCGTATACAAATAACTATATAGATAAATTTAACAGTTATTGAATTCGGTCTCAAATCAATGTGCAACAACAGAAAGTCTATTGGTTTAGTAGGCTGGGCGCCGATTTCAGTAACTGTCACATTTAATTACATAGGTATTTGTATCGTATTTATAAAGTTATTTTTGTACTTAATTATTGATCAGTAAAGGATAGTCATTTCGTACTTTTCAGTAACTTTTTTTTGATGTCGCCTTAACGTTTTTTTTTATTTATTATGAAATGCTTTTAAATGTATCTGTAAACCTGCGTTCCCAAGTACGGCGAATGCCAGCACCAAGGCCGGTGATAAGGCTGCGGGGAAACCTGCGGCTGGGCCCCAGGCTGAGGAGCGGAAGGACTCGAAGTTGCGCCCAACCTTGTTCAGTCGAGACGGAGGGAGGAGTCTAAGGGGTCACTCACATATTAATCTCGAACTTTTGACAAGTTTACTGTCGAGGCCTCAGAAAAACCAGATCCTTAGCCAACTACATCGTCCGGGCGCTCCGGCACCCCTGAGCGTAAGGACGATTTTGACGCAGCTTGGGTCCTCGTTGGTCCGGGAAGGCGCAGCGCCTAACTGCACCAAAAGTAGGCGGCGGGCTGCGCGCCTGCCCAGGACTCTGTCAGTGGTACGAGCTCAGACAAGGTAAGGAAGTATAAGCCGAACTCCAAGAAGCGCAGGAGACCGTAGCGATGGGTGGCTTCTTCATAATCACCTTCAGGGACTTCTGGCCCCACGCAAGTGGCTGGAGGGTCATAGAAAGACCTAGGTGGGGGCGGGGGCCCGGCGAGTTATGGAACTTCGACTACATCAACCGCTGAGAGGTCCCGGCCGCCGCCCAGGAAGTTCACGGCCTGAGGCAAGAAAAAACAAGTGGGGCAGACGCGTGTAGAGACTGGTGAGCAGGCCGTGGTGAAAAGGGATCGCCTTAACAAGACAATCTCTCTGAGAGGTCAGCACAAGAAGCCGCGACTTGATTGCCTGGTCTAATCACGCTCCGGCTTCTACGCGGGAACAGTGAAGGCCGACTACATGTCGACCATCACTACAGTAAGTACCTGTCTATTAACGGGGCCTCAAGTTGATAAGGTGCGCCAGCACCTGGAGTCAAAATTTATGGACATAGCTTTGTCCCAGCACTCGACTCCGGGGAAGGCTGTGCCTCGTTTCAACTAAATCAAACTAAATCTAAATATGTGCGAAAAAGTGTGAGGAGAATGATGAGATTTGAGGAAGCGAAAGAAGTATGTGAGGATCGCGACGCTTGGCACTCCGTCCTCTCTGATTACCCCGTTGGGGACACAACGTGAACATATATTATACATTTGTACTTATACCTCTACTTTTAATGTGTCTCGATTACATGATATTTTAAGCACAGTTGAGTTGTAGCGTTTTGCAGCGCTGGTGTTATATTTTGTTTTTGTTTGTCACAAAAAAAAGCATAGAATAACTAGTAGACTGAAAGTCTTGACCAAATCAGACCTACTTAAACGTAGACGCTAATTTTTACAAATACACGTGAAATGTTCACAAAATCTATAAAAATAATTAACTATAGTTCTCTAACAGAAGTTTATTTAATTACAACGCCAAGTAATTTTTCCTATTGTAATTACTTGCTGGCAATATTATGTCAATGTTATTACATAAATTCATATTCACATTCATAAGAAAAATTCAATTATTATGTCTTTTTATTATATAATTTTACCGCCCCCCGCTATCGGTAAAGCTTTTGATGTAGATAAAGATAGAAGAAGATATTAAGGAAAATGTAATAACGAACAGTGTTTGTAATTTAAAAGTGAAAAAATGGAGTAAATCTAAAACTCAAAATAAAACTGTGTAACTGAAGTTCTCGCGTTCTTCTAGGAAGTCCTTTATAACTTCAGTAAAGCCTACTATCACTTTACTGGAGGAGTTTTACGATAAGAATAAAAAACTAATTTACTTCGAACGTGCTTTATGACGATTCTATTTATTAATACGTGACATTGTCATATGGGCCAGAAAGAAAAAAAAACTTGAGGTAACAAGACCCTCTTTTAAACTGCTATTAACTATGCCATAGTTAATCTTTCAGAGGATAGTTAATAGTGAAATAGAATTATTTATTGCCTTTTACCTTTTCTCTATATTTATAAATATTTTTTTTGTGTCGAGAGATTATTATTTAATAATTCAACTTTTATTTGTTCTATATGAGAATATTAACAGAAGGTATAATATTCTATTAGTTTTATGTCATATAAGTTTGAAGCCTTAGATATAAGGTGCAAGTAGGTTATTTGTAATAATAGGTCATACTTACGTCATCAGGCTTTCGATTGCCAACAGATCAAACCTGAGCTGGACCGATTTACATCAAGGATTGTTAGGAACACTTTTGACAACTGTAGCTTCCAAACAAAAAAAAACATATACAGATTGGTATTGAGAGGTACAAATAGAACGCCACAAACAGACGTACAGACATGAACAACTGACAAAAGCCTAAAACTTATTACATACCGCTTTTTCTGTCTGGAGTTGAAAAACAACGAATTAAGTAAAGGCGTGGTATTTATGATCTCGCTAGAAAAAAAAAAGTAAAAAAAAATCTAGTTGTATCTCAGATTATTTATTACTTATGCCAATAGTGTATAATCTATGACTTATGCGTCCAACTCATAAACTTCTGTGAAAACCTTGAGACGAGACCCCGAGCGCCGCCAATTTAAAACTGGATCTCCCGCATAGGATCGCGTGAACATTATAGATTGCAGAACTGACATTAAAACTGTATTTTTGACTGATTTATCTCTGAATGATAAAATATTATCTCTTAAATTTTTTTTTAATAAGTTTTAATGTAATTAGTAAAAATTATAAAAGTACAATCCATTCTTAAGAACAGCGCCCTCTATACGTATGAAGTTTGAATACTTCAAACTATAACATTTCACATTAAATAAGTTTAATACATTCCTGTAAGAGTACGCTTTCGTTAAAATAACAAGTATCATTAACATTGTTATCTAAAATTGTATATTTTATACCAATGCCAATACTAATAAATTATATATTTTTTGTAATTTTCTAACATAATTTTATAGTTGCAACCAACTAACGACTGCGACTCACATAAATTCATTTTTTGCGTTCAAAATCTTAATAGGGATAGATTATTTAGATTTTAGTAATTAATTATTGATATTCATATTTTTATGTGTTGAGTAAAGATTTCCAAACTTTCAAAAGCTTTTGCCCAATGCCAGTTATAGCGATTCCGGCGCTATGAGCGAGATTTCTATGGCGCCCACTCTCTACTTTCCAATTTACACATGTGGAAAAAATTAAAAAAAGGACAAAAAAAAAACAAACTTTTATATTAATTGTATTTTTTTATGTAATGTCTGGCGCCATTGGGGTATTACCCAACCGCGCCATGCCCTAACGCCGCTACTGTTTTTACCCACAACTTTTAAAACAATCTCACAACATATTTTTAAATTTCAGTTAGCGCAGTTTTAGCCCTGTAGGTGGTACCTTCGTCTGTCTGTCGGCGCGCCCAAAGTAGGCCTTTGAGGTCGTGGTCGATTGAAGCGGGGCCTCTGGTCATTAATCTCATGGGACTCCGAGGAGGACGGTAACATGTGTGGTGCTGCCTCAGTAATGCATGGGTTCTTGGGGAACCACTATGGCTTGCAGAAAGTTTCGATAGGATATCCTGGAGCCTCTCGACAAGTCCAGCACGAAATTGAACAGAGTTTTCGCAGGTGCATTGATAATACAGTTTAAAAGTTGGTGTTTATTTTGTCATGATCAGCTGACCAGAAACTAATATCTAAGTTGAGCCCTTTGCCTAAACCGAACCTATAATTAAGACTCAATTTAAATTTGTTATAAGTTTGAATGTATAGGAGACTTATGCTCTGTCAGCTAACGATAAAAAATCATCGTTAGCAGACCAATATCCTTTTTTAGGGGTTCGCTAATTACTTATTAGGCGACTTTGGCGAAATCAGGTATTACACCGACGGCACTAGAAACATTAATATGATAGTTTTCGAAAGTAGTTACAAAGGTTTCCAATGGAAAAAACAGAACTCCTATTCTTCTGTCTTGGCTGTCTGTCTGTCTGTTCGTATGTCAGAGCTGATTTATTTTAAAACCACAAATGAGAAGAGAAACTGGAAGGTAACTGAAGCTGACACGCACTTAGCAGGCTTTTTTTATTGTATAAATGAGCTAATAATAATATTATCATTAGACGTTAAAAAGTATAACAAAATAATTGTCATTGAATGGCAATTAGAATTTTGTTAATTGAAAATGCGTTTCTTTAATTCTACAATATCTATACAATCGACACTCGTGAAGCCTTCGCGACGTTCTTCACCTTTTTAGACGCTTGAGAATGCTCGCTTTAAAAAAGCTTTAGGAAATCGCTCCGCTACGCTTCGCACTCGTTATGTACATACAACTTATGCAGCGGGTCGGACCGGCTTTTAGCATGGCGACGCGTCGCCACGTGTTCGTAACTCTGCGACTCTTTTCCTCGGCTCGGCGAACTCCCATCTCTCTCCCACCGCTGAACTCGTTAGCGTATGCAGTGTTGTTTTTTAAATAAAGAACAATTTTTTTCTTTAAAAAATCTGAACATTTTGTTTTTGACTATGGCAAATTTTTTTTCTTTAATAAACCATCCTTTCATGCATAGTTTCCATACAAATTATTTCTTTTGTTTCACATTTGCTAGTAGTCCCGGGACGGCTCATTTTTGACGACGGTAGGAAATGCGTTATGCATCACAGCCCGCTCAGGCGGCGGGCGGCGGGGAGGATATGTGGGACTTCTATTACTAATTATTGTTAGTTGGATTTCTTGGCGGGAACGGGAGAAGTGAAGTTGACATTTTTTTTTTATATTTTACATTTTTGGGAATTTTAAGGCACAAAAGTGATAGTATATAGTGCGTTAAAGTTCTATGCAAGTGTTAAGAATTGGAAAGTTTAAATATGTGAGACTGAAGTTTTCGCGTTCTTTCAAGAAGTCCTTTTTAACTCCAGAAAAGCCTACTATCGCTTTACTGGAAAGCGTTACGACTCTCTGTGTTAGGACTCAGTAATAAGAAGACGAATATTTTACTTTAGAGATACACCACATTTTACTTGAGAATGGCAGGAATGTTACTAATAAATACGAAACGAGTTGCCAGTATGTAAAAGAGAAGAAGAAGAAACTACTCAGTCATAGAGGAGGAGGGGATACCACTAAATCCTAACGGTGGTCACCATCGGCGCGTTGTCAAGGGGCTCTGGAAGCTCCTCGGACCGCAACCGCTCACTTATTACCTAACTTGCAGTCAGCATGCGACAGCCAAATATCGCGCGATATCTGCTGTCAAAACGAGAATTTGTATGATGTAATTTGTATAGTGGTGCTATATCTACAGCGAAAAATGTCTGTCATGGTGATGGCGCAATAGACACGTAATTGTCATAACCGATATATATTTTTATTACAATTAGTCACCGGTCGTGCAATAATCGCGTGGATGTCGCTGTCTCCAAATTTTTAGCTAATAGGCCTACGGAGCCCCTCTTGCGCTGTGCCGAAGCACATTTCTCTGGGGAGGTAGTTACAGAACCCCTCTGCACTCTCGAAGTGTTACGACAGCGCGGATTACACGCGCTGTTGTCCTCCTCGGGGTCGCGCGGAATGATCGGAGCCCCCACTCCTATCAACCGCGACCCCGAAGGCCCCTTTCCGTGTTTCTTACGACAGGCGGGAAACATTGTAGCCTTATTCTCGGATCAGGGCTAATAGTACGGAGGCTAACTTGAGTAAAGTCGTCAAATAACGGTTTTCATGGAACTGAACTGATACCGACAACAGGTATCGTCTTATTCAGTAGTATTTCCTGAGTAAGAAAAACGGTGTTGTCACTTTTTCAGTTGGAGGGGGGACCTATGACATCACAAAGATGGCGATTCTTGGATGAAATTTTGACAAATAACTCAATAACTACTTAAGCTATTTGGACAAATGAGACGTCATATGAAAGGTAATGAAATGCCTTACAAAAAACGCTTAGCAATCATAAGTATAGGTTCAATATTTAAAAAGTTTTTTGAATAAAAAACAACAAACCACGACAGTTTTAAACTAACGCAGCGTCTTGCTCGGGTGCGGGCGCTCGTTCGCTAGACATCGTCGGTCGAGTCGGAGCCGGGCCATCATTCGACAGTTTCTTGTAAACTGAGTAACATAAACTTTTAAATTTTTGTATTGTATTATAACAAACATACATGTCTTTACACTGTATCCCTAACTGGGTAGTCAGATATACTACTATAGCGGAGAGCTAAGCTTCGCGGTCTTTACGTACTTCTTTAGCCTCCTAAAATCTCATCATTTCCTGACACATTTTCGGCTAAGTATCCGACGCTATTGACATTTCCGCCAGCTCTTCGTAAGTCAGTTTTGATTTTCCTAGTCTTATGCTACCACTCACTTTCGCCCTGTAGATTTTCATCGTTAGTCTTTCATCACTCATTCTTTCTATGGGTCCGACATTTAAGTATTTTTCTTCATTTTCACAATAACACTATCGCGCAACCTCGTCATACTGTATATCTTGTCGTCGCTTATTTTGTCCAAAATGGTGACATCGCACATACACACATCAAAAGTGTCTAGGGATCAAGTACGTTTTAGAGTATCACCGCAACTGAAGATTATTATTTTAACTTTTTTGGATCGTTATTGATTCTTTTTAGTGATTTTCACTATTTGAATAAACAAGATTAAAAATAGAAAATCAATTGTAAATCAGGATTCCTATAAAAGTGTGTAATAGCGTTTTTATAAAACCATTACAATTTCTGCATCAGAACTGAAAAATATTGCATCGATATGAAGCGACGACATCATTTGACACGAGAAGAGATCATGAGAGCCGTCGGAATATTGCAAGCTGGTTCCAGGCAACGTACTGTGGTTGTCGCTCTTGGCACTACACAGAGCGTCATAAGCTGTCTCTGGACACGCTATTGTATCACGGACAGCGTGGCCGAGCGACATGGAGGATGATCTCGCATCTCCACTTGCAGACAGGACTGGTACATCCAAAATACTGCTCGACGGAATCGTACCATGACCGCCATGATGTTGGCTACGAGGCTCTTCAGGCTTGCTGATAAGCGACCAAACCGTCCGAAATCGTTTACGTGAAGTGAGTCTGCGTTCCCGAAGGCCGCTGAGAGTTCCGCCTATAGCACCCTGCAATCTTAGGGCCCGTTTACAATGGGCTCGCGAAAATAGAAATTGGGAGGAAGAAGACTGGCGTTGTGTGGTCAAAAGCATACGGATACCTAGGCGAAAATGTGTGAGGAAATGACAAGATTTTAAGAGGCTAAAGAAGTACGTAAGGACCACGTAGCTTGGCTCTCTGCTATATGTCTGACTACCCAGCTAGGGATACACCGTAAAGATATGTATGTTTGTTATAATACAACGCGAAAGTTTGAAAGTTTATGTTACTCAAATCTAAAAGTTTGCAAGAAACTGTCGCGTGATGGCCCGGCTCTAACTCGTCCGATGGTGTCTAGCTTACGAGCGCCCGCATCCGCGCAAGACGCCGCGTTAGTAGACAAAGTGTACATTACAGATGAAGAACGAACCTAGATTTTTTAGTTAGGTCATTTTTAATGTAATTGGCGTTTTTACCGCGTTATTTAAACTATGAAAAATTAACACTTCAATTTTTGTTTTTTATTCAAATAACTTTTTAATTTTTTTTTAAATTATAAATCTGCTTCCCCTGATTATGTTATTCAAGGCCCTTACTTGATGTTATTCATTTTTACATCACCTACTCATTCCTCTCTCACTCCTTTTATTTGTCCTCATTCTTTCCAGCCATTCATTCACCTTTATTCTATTTACATTGTAATCCTTATTACTCTTCTACTTTTTATTACAATTTCTCGTCTTACAGTCATATTGTATGAACTACTTCTTACATTATACTACATTTCTTTCCTTAACTATCTTCTATCTACTATAATCAAGGCTACGCTCTAATTTCTAACAGTTATAGTCCTACATCTATCCTTATTTCTATCATATTACTTTTTAAATATTGAACCTATATTTATGATTGTCAGACGTTTTTTGTTAGGCATTTTAATATCTTTCTAATGACACCTCACTTGTCTAAGTAAGTTAAGTAGTAATTGAGTTATTTGACAAAATTTAATCCAAGAATCGCCATCTTTGTGACGTCATAGCTCCCTCCTCCACAAACTGAGAAGTTGACAACACCGTTTTTCTTAGTCACGAAATACTACTAAATACGACGGTGGTATCGTCGGTATAATACTGCTCAGTCCCACGAAAATATTTTTTAATCGCTTAGCCTCGCTACTGCATAGAGCCGTCGCAATCTTTAGATTTATTCTAACCTAAATGCCAGAATCTTTTTGAGTAGACAGAATTTTGCAAAGGAAACTTTGCTTTCGAAATTTTAATATGCGGAAAACATTCGTTTCATGGGCACAATTTTACTTCCCAAATATAATTAAAATATATCTATAGATAAATGTCAAAATATGTAAACCGTACTTAGTTGATCTAAACCTAAGCCGCATTCGTAATTGACTGCAGAACCCCAATACATCTGTTATGAACTTTTAGAAACGTCTAGTTCCTCATAACATCAGCCTAGATAATAAATAAATATGCAAGTATTTCAATATTATATCAAGTTTAAATTAGATTGTTTTGTGTGCAGTAAGTACGTTGATGTAACCGATATGGGCAGAGATTGGCAACATTTTTACACATAGATACTTGCTTATTTTTTTTAGTATTACGTTTCAAATTCATAGTTTTACGTCTCAAATTAGAAACGAAGCCTTAAAGAGAGAGATTTCTCTCTTCAGTTTAATTTAATTTTTCTCTTTTTGACAGTTTAAACTACTTTAAACAGAGAGATTTCTCTTTCTTTTTAAACCAATTTGAAACTTTGGCGAATATTAATAATAACTCGACACCACATTTATTACGAAGTACGACATGAGTATTCAAAATATTGCAAGGTATTTGGATTATCTGTAAATATGATGCCTAACTGGTTATCTTATAGGAAATATTTTATATCAGAATATAATGTCTTAAATAAGAAACACCAAATATATTTTCGAGACCTGTTCGACGTATATTGAACACGAGGAAAAATATTATTGGAAGATTTCCTTGAAAATTGATAGGTAGGTAAGTATATTATTGGAAAATAAATAATGAAACTAGCGTTTCAGAAAATTTCCAAATTCATTCTCTTAGTGGATGGAAAGGTGTTTTAAATATGTATTGTGTTAATTTTTGGCCACGACATGGTATAGCTAAAGCATAACTAACCAGCCGTGTGAAACCGGGGAGGGTAATTAAGCTAGCAATCTATAAATATTTGTAAGATTATCCTTATTTAAAAAATAGTATAACTGGCCGAAAATGCATTCGATGCGGAAAACAAAAAAAAAACGCAGTGAAAAAGTAAACAAGCAAAAAATAATTAAAACAAAAAACGAGGGAAAATCTTAGGTAAATTAATGAAGACATCTGTGTCAAATAACTCTTATTAGTTAAGTGATTTCGCAGTTTTGATCTCATTATTAGTGCATTGACGTAATACACTGACTATTAAAAATAAGCGTTGGGAAGGTATTCTATTTACAGTAAACAAAGTACCCCGATTTTGCTGGTCATTCGAATTACGAATTCTATTACATAGTTCTTACTCACTATCAGAACTTTAAGATTATTAACTTACTATGAAAGTTAAGGAGGATAATGTATTTGGACTGTATGTATATCTATACTACTATATAAATCTCTTGCGTCTATCTGTAATTTCAGGTTTTTTGACTAATTTTGCGATAGGTAGTCGTTTTATGCCTCACTGATTTCGATTCTACCATTTTTAAAATGTTTGTCTGTCTGTCTATCTGTCTGTCTGTCTGTATGTCCTTTTATAACTAAAGAACGGCTTGACTGATCTTGATGAAAATCGGTACGTAGTAAGAACACGTGATTGCGCTCATGATAGGCTACTTATTTTTTAGAAAATTTATTCCTAAAGGAGTGAAAAGGGGGATAAAAGTTTGTATGGGAAATGGTAAACCGCTGAACCGATTATAATGAAATTTGGCAGGGGGTTAGTTTAACATTAGAGAACGGACACGAGTAACTTTTTTTTATTAAAAAATCTACCCCTAAGTGGGTGAAAAGGGGGATGAAATTTTGTATGGGAAACGCTAAATCTTGGTAATGATAAAATTTGATGCGGTGATAAGACTTTTTATCAAAAATCTGTGAAAAGGGGAACGAGGGGGCGGGGGACGAAACTTTGTACGGGAAATGCTAAAGCGCTGATCTGATTATGATGTAGCATGGATATAGTTTGACACCTGGGAACGAAATAAGCCACTTTTTTATAAAAAAAACTACCCCTATAGGAGTGTAAGGGGGTTGAAACTTTGAATGAGAAATGCTGAACTGCCGAACCAATTACGATGTTTGGTAAAGAGATAGTATTTGCCTGGGGACAGATGAGGGCTAGACGTAGACATTTTTTCAAAAACAATCTTTAAACATACTATGTATATGTACATATAATCTATACTACTGTATAAATCTCTAGCGTCTGTCTGTAATTACAATTTTTTCTGCTAAATTCCGTGATAGATAGTCATTTTATGACAAACTGATTTCGATTCTACTATTTTTAAAATTTTTGTCTGTCTGTATGCCCTTTTATAACTGAAAAATGGCTTGACCGACCTTGATGAAAATCGGGCGTAGTAAGAACGTATGATTGCGTTCATGATAAACTACTTATAAGAAAATCTACCCTTAAAGGGGTGAAATTGGGGATGAATGTATGAGAAATGGTAAACCACTGAACCGATTATGATGAAATTTGGCAAGAAGATAGTTTGACATTAGAAACGGACATGAGCTACCTTTTTTTTTCAAAAATTTTCCTCTAAGAGGGTGAAAAGGGGGATGTAACTTTGCACGGAAAATGCTAAACCGTTGAACTAATTATAATGTAACATTGATATAGTTTAACACCGGGGAACGGACATAAGCTACTTTTTTATCAAAAAACTACCCCTAAAGGAGTGAAAGGAGGATGAAACTTTGAATGGGAAATGCTGAACTGCCGAACCAGACTTTTTTTCAATAACAATCTTACTTAACACTCGGTCTCGCCTCCTAGCTGTTTCTGAGAAGGAGTCAGGACACTGTTTGAAGGTAATACCTTCAAAAAACTTAGGAACCTTAATCGACAATACCACGCTTTCTCTCATAGTATCCCTTCGTCTGGGGGCCAGGACTAACCTTCTTCACCGTTGCCGCTGTGGTGATCTCGTCGATGTACTAGGTCACCACGGTTTATCCTGTTTACGTAGTGCGGGCCGCATGTTACGACATGCTGCCTTGAATGACGTCATTCGGCGGGCTCTTGTCGCCGCTGGCGTTCCTGCAGTCTTAGAGCCTGTAGGTATTGTGCGCAGCGACGGCAGGAGACCGGATGGTTTGTCGCTCATTCCTTGGAAACTTGGAAGATCGCTGGTGTGGGATGCCACTTGTATCGATACACTTGCTTGCACAAGTCAGCAGGTGCCGCGGCCAGCACTGCCGAGAACTTGAAGCGGCGTAAGTATGCGACACTCTCTGAGAGTTTCATATTTACGCCCTTTGCAGTCGAAACTTTGGGTCCCTGGGGCCCCGAAGCCCATCGACTTGTTTCTGGTATTTTTTAGAGACTGGTCGAGGCTTCGGGAGACCGCCGGGCTGGCAGCTTCTTCCGCCGACGAACCAGTTTGGCTATTCAAAGAGGCAATGCCGAAAAGATCGGTCTCGCCTCCTAGCTGTTTTTGAGAAGGAGTCAGGACACTGGTTGAAGGTAATACCTTCAAAAAACTTAGGAACCTTAATCGACAATACCACGCTTTCTCTCATAGTATCCCTTCGTCTGGGGGCCAGGACTAACCTTCTTCACCGTTGCCGCTGTGGTGATCTCGTCGATGTACTAGGTCACCACGGTTTATCCTGTTTACGTAGTGCGGGCCGCATGTCACGACATGCTGCCTTGAATGACGTCATTCGGCGGGCTTTTGTCGCCGCTGGCGTTCCTGCAGTCTTAGAGCCTGTAGGTATTGTGCGCAGCGACGGCAGGAGACCGGATGGTTTGTCGCTCATTCTTTGGAAACTTGGAAGATCGCTGGTGTGGGATGCCCTTGTGTCGATACACTTGCTGTTTCCCATGTGCCGGCGACTTCCAAGTCAGCAGGTGCCGCGGCCAGCACTGCCGAGAACTTGAAGCGGCGTAAGTATGCGACTCTCTCTGAGAGTTTCATATTTACGCCCTTTGCAGTCGAAACTTTGGGTCCCTGGGGCCCCGAAGCCCATCGACTGGTTTCTGATATTTGTAAGAGACTGGTCGAGGCTTCGGGAGACCGCCGGGCTGGCAGCTTCTTCCGCCAACGAATCAGTTTGGCTATTCAAAGAGGCAATGCTGCCAGTCTGCTAGGTACCTTGAGCAATGACAGCTTTCTAAGCGGCAACTTTGAGGAAGTTTATTATTTAAGATAATGTGTAGTTTTAAGTTTGTAAATATTAACATATGTATGTACTTTTTATTAATAAAGCTTTTACTTAACACTTAATTTTAATCTTACATGTATAATAATCTAACCTAATACGGGAAAGCCACGAATAATTTTCCGCGCAGACGAAGTCGCGGGTACAGCTAGTGTATACATAAATGTCTTCCATATATATATACATTTAAAAAGAAACTAATTGCCTGATTTACTGACTGACAATAAATATATAAATGTAGTTTATAAAACTTTCATTTCATAAGCCATATGATGATCCGAATTATATCGTTTTTTAAATTTAAACTCGACTCGAAAAAAAGCTCGACTTTTGTAGTTAACGTCTGCCTTTGGGTTATTACTTGTTTTAGCTGTTTCAAATTTTGCTTAACATAGAAATAATGGTCTCCGATAAAAACTTACGCCGCCGAAATAATTCAAAAATTTTTACTTATTCGAATTTTGAAACGGCACAATTCAAATTCAGATTCAAATTCATATGAATACACAATGTGCAAAAAAAATGTTTATATCACCTAAATGGTTGACGACATCTGTAAGCATATTAGTGTCTTATCAGCTAAAATCTCGGGCGTTATCTGCGTCTCATCTTTAACTTAATTATAACATTGTCATAACTTAACGATTATAAATATATATTTTAATAGATAATTAATATATAATTTATTACTGTAGATACGCAATCGTTGGAGGAATTGTACGATTTTGTAAATATTTTTCGATATATAGGTTGCTCGACTTCCGTCTTATTTTTGTCAACTGAGGGTTCAGTGACAAGATTTTTATTAATTTTTAAACGAGTTTAATTGCATTTAAAAGTTTCTCTCTCATAACTCGGTCATGCTGAATTCCAAATGCTTTTGAAAATTATTTTTCGAATACACCTATAATAATAATAATAATGCTCCAGACAATTACATAGATTGTGTGACCCCAAACTAAGCAGTAAGCTTGTACTATGGGTACCACACAACGAACTCTGGGGGAGTTCCCAGTAACACCTAGACTCCAAGTCAAGTTATAAAAGTTCGTTTCCTAAATTGGCCTGACCGGGGATCGAACCCGGGTCCTTAGCTTGGAACGCAGATGCATATGCCACTGCGCCAACGGGCCAGTCAACCTATAGAAATAATGGTCTAATGGTCTTCGCATACAAATGATTCCCTAATTTTCAATTTAGGTACACATCTTCACTTGAGATGGAAAAAATTTTTCAGCAATTAAATAAACAGAAAAGTGAAGATTTATAGGGATTATCAATTCATATAACAATGAATGTAATATCTATATTATCGCCAACTTTGGTAGAGATATTTAATAAATGTGTCGATCAAGGGGTATTTCCCAATTAAATAAAACGCAGTAAAATTGTTCCATTATTTAAATCAGATTGTATGTTAAATCTAACAAATTATCGTCCGGTGTCAATATTACCAGTGTTGAGAAAAATATTCGAAAAAATAATACTCAATCAAATGCTGGCACATGTTACCATTCACGGAGTGTTTCACGGTCAACAGTAAGGGTCCACGTGAGGGCGGTCAACAATTCATGCGGGAGCAAGCTTGATCAAGACTATACTTCAAGCTTGGGAGGGATCCCAGGATGCCATTGCTGTTTTTTGTGATCTTTCCAAGGCTTTTGATTGTGTTAATCACGGAACTTTAATTTACAAGCTTTAATACTATGGAATTTGTGGTAACGTTCTCGGTCTCGTGGTCTCGTATTTGTCTGGCCGGGAGAAAAAAGCGAGTGTGAATGAGGTTTTGACTGTTGGTTCAAAGTTAAAAAGGGCCGTTCCCCAAGGATCAATTTTGGGACCTTTTCTGATTCTAGTCTACATTAATGATCTCTCATTTATGCTCAGGGACTTATATGAAATAGTATTTTTTGCTGATGATACTTCGTTGTTATATAAACTGGACAGAAATGACCTAGATATTACCTGTGTGAACAGGATTCTAACAGACGGCTCGAGATGGTTCACTGTTAATCATTTACTACTGAATGCACAAAAAACCAAATGTATTAAATTTTCCCTTTCTAATATACCCAGAATCCATGATAAAATGGAAACAGGTGGGAAATAATTAGAATTAGTTAAATCTGTCAGTTTTCTTGGCTTAACGGTAGACAGTAAATTGCAGTGGGCGGACCATATCGGGGCATTGGCTAATAAGCTTGGTTCCGCGATATATACCATTAGGCGCATTAGACAATTGACGTATGTGGATACGGCTAGGTTGGTGTACTTTGCATATTTTCATAGCCTAATATCCTATACCCCGTTGCTGTGGGGATCACAAGCCTTGATCTTCCGTGCCTTCTGCTGCCACTCCGTATATTTTCTTCTTCAGCTCTTGATCATTATTTCTTTGTGCCCGAACCATGTAAAAATTCCTTTCTTCATTTTTACGATAACACTGTCGTCCAGCCATGTCGTACTACGTATCTCTTCATTGTTTATTTTATCCGTGAGGGTGACACCGCACATATATCTAAGAGACAGTATTTCTATTGCATTTATCTTACTTTCACTCGATTTCGGGCATATCGAGGCCTTATAATTATGCTTTACATTTTCGGAGATATTAAAAATGTTAGCTTAAGTGGTTTCAGCGCCAGAAAGGAATGATCACGTCGAGCTCAAGCACCTAATTCCACTTTATTGAAATTAATTAAATAATCCTTAGTTCTACAACGCCCCTAATATGTCCCCACATAGCTATGCTTTATGTGCTTTATATGCTTAGCTATGCTTTATATGGTATATTCAGCTAAATGATTTAGTCTGAAACCAGATGATTGGCGTGTATTGTCCGACGCATTTAAATATTTATTCTCTTATAAATATTTTAAAATTATAGCTACTCTGACATATGTTGGTTAACAAGAAATTTATCACTAAATTTAAAGTTTGTACGTCACATGACTTTTGAAAAAGAACACTAGTTGTAGAAAGAGATCGATGTATTGACGATTGCAAAAAGAGACCGATGTATTCACGGTTGCGAAAAGAGATCGATGTATTCACGGTTGCAAAAAGAGACCGATGTATTCACGGTTGCGAAAAGAGATCGATGTATTCACGGTTGCAAAAAGAGATCGATGTATTCACGATGTATTCGGTCGCTAAAACAGATTCACCTTGCCATCCCTATAATTCTTATTATGAACTAGCTGTTGTTAGATATTTTTGAAGTAAAAAGTAACCTAGATTACTCTCTGAAAAGCTTTCTACCTGTCAATGAAAATTTTGTCATAATTGATTCAGTCGTTTCTGAGATTAGTCCAGGCAAACCAACAAACAGACAGAGAGAAATTTAAAAAAGCATGTTTGGGTTTCATAAACTATAACTGTATGAACACATGAAAATTTTTAGCTTTTTCTGCCGAAAATCAAAAATTAATTAATTTCTCTGAACTCTGTGATGAATATAATATTATGTATATATTGGAATTCCTTTGGCGCACTCTGTAGACTGCTTGTTGAACTTAAAAAAATCGTGGTTCAGGCGTCGTTAGATTTGTCTTAATTGTGCTAGTGCTACAGGATATGTAATTTTTACCTGACTGTCTCAGAAGAAGGGTAATGTTTTAGAGAAAAAATAATTATTAATATAGTTATAGTCCTATAACAATTTACAGTACTGTGATAAAAGAATACCATGATGTTTTCGTGTTTAAAAAATTATTGAACATATGTTTAAATATTGTGTATTTAACGTATAAACTTAGTATATACTGGTGTATAGACGTATAAAGAGTGCGAGTGAGAATGTAATCTTTTATGATAGTGCACGAGTAGGAAAGGGACAGCAAACAAGACACTACTGTAGTTCTTTTTGAATGACAGGTCGTCACAAGTCGTCACGCTGTGGAGAACTTGGTTGATTTATTTTATTATTTTGTGTTATTCCTGTTTTATTTCAAAGAAGTACTGTATTTTTAAATAATGGGTACGTGTTCTGTACGTGATTGTGATATTACATAAATAATTAAGGGAAGTTTCATTTCATAGGTGACAATGACAAATTAAAAGTCGTTAGGCGTCACCGCGTTCTATGTTCGTTTATACGCCAGTATGTACTAAGTTTATGATTTAACGTGCTATCTTGACATATTACATAACCATGCGCAGGCGTGTGAGAAATATGTGTAATCTTTTTTAATTTTACACTACAATATGATATCTTTTTAACCGACTTCAAAAAAGAAGGAGGTTCTCAATTGTCTGTATGTTTTTTTGTATGTTTGTTACCTCATAACTCCGTCGTTTATGAACCGATTTCGAAAATTTTCGTTTGGTAGGTAATACTTCAGAGGTGGTCCCAATTAAATTTCACCGATATTGGACCTTGGACTTCGAAGATACACTAGATAACCGACCTGGTTATAACCTTTATTTATATTGACGATTCTCTTGTATATCGTTGCGCTTCGGAATTAGAATGAAGTTAATTGCAGACCTGCCCTAGATATTTATTTAGGACAAGACCACTCAAAAGGGAGAAGAAATAAAAAATTTTTATTAAAAAAAAATTAAACCGCCTTCAAAAAAACACTGAAAAGTATAAAATAACTATCCTTTACTAATCAAAACTCAAATACAATTAAAATAATTTTATAAATACGATACACATACCTATATAATTAAATTTGACAGTTATTGAAGTCAGTGCCAAATCTTAGTTAAAAATTAGATTTAGACTAACTTAAACCTACGTCTTCATCTGTGTTGTTTTACTCCCAAAACTAATTTTATTCGTTTAATTTTTATTTTATTTATTGAGGAAACTTACAACCTAAAAAACTAAGATAAACAAATAAGTTCAAATCAAGGGCAAATATGTTTAAATCATGGCCAATTATAAGATTTCACCTGTAAACTTAAAAATATATAAAATACTTTAAAAAATATTTTAAAATATATAACTAGTAGTGACCCGCCCCGGTTTCGTTCGAGTGGGAACTACTATAATGTAACCTATACAAGATTTACCTTCCGGAATAAATTCTTTAAATGATAGTGAAAACCTTATCAAAATCCGTTGCGATGTTTAGAAGAAGTAAGCGGAGAAATAGACAGACGCAGACTGTGACTGTTTTATTTAGAGATAATGATGACTTGTAATTTGTTAATATTGCGTAACTTAGAAGTTACTAGAATATTATATTGACGTAATATTTGAAATTCCGGTGCCCTAAAGCCCATCTACTGATTTCTGATATTTGTAAGTGACTGGTCGAGTCTTCGGTGACCGTCAGGCTGGCAGCTTCTTCCGCCAACGAATCAGTTTGGCTATTCAAAGAGGTAATGCTGCCAGTCTACTTGGCACCCTAAGCAATGACAGCCTTCTTAAGTGGTAACTTTGAAGAAGTCTATTATTTAAGATAATGTTTAGTTTTAAGATTGTACATATTAATGTAAAGATATGTGTGTACTGATTTATGACAATAAAATTAATTATTTTCAAGTGTTTTCGCCTTTCTCGCTTGACAATTATGTTGTTTCGACCCTTTTATGGGGACGCGTTGTTCTCGCGTTGTTCCCCTGTAGAAGAACGTCATATAGCTGTAGGAGAACATGTGATTTACTTCTTAAGGAATCAGAATCGTAAATATGCTATTCTAATGAGTCTCTAAGTTACAAAGTCACTATTGTCTGAAGGCTATTGATATTTTGATTGATCGTCAATGATGCAGTAACAACATTTCCTTTTCACATGTAGGTTTAAGAACGTAAATTATTGTACATTAGCCCCGGTTTCACACGCATAGAAATTAAAAAAAAAATACAGCCCATGTTACTCGCTGATAATGTAGCTTTCTATAGGTGAAAGAATTTTTGAAATCGGTTTAATAGTTTTTGAGTTTATTCATTACATACAAACAAACAAAGTTTACCTCTGTATAATGTTAGTAAAGATATTAAAGAAATATAGATTTTCATTGATATATTTGTATAATCCATATCGGTCACGCGTTGTTGCGGCTCAGTAGATACATTATATTCATGAGTTGAGTTCGTGAGTTCATACCAAAATCCCATAGAAAAAATTATTTTAAGATTTTCTCGAATTTTCTATATTTCCGGTAAACTTTTTCAATTTTACTTTCTCTTAAAATCCCAAATTACTTCAGCCATTCTCAAGTGATGCACTTACCAACAAATGATTTCGAAATTTTATTTATATATGTAATACACATACCTTCACGCTGTATCCCTAACGGGGTAGTCAGGGCGGACAGACCGCCAAGCTTCGCGGTTCTTTCGCCTCTTCGAGTCTCGTCATTCTCCTCACGCATTTTCGCCTAGGTATGCGGGTGCTTTTGACATTTCCGTCAGCTAACGCTCTGGCTATTTGATCTTCGTAAGTCAGCCTTGGTCTTCCTTGGCTTCTGCTAACACTCGCTTTCGCTCTGTAGATTTTCTTAGTCTTTCATCACTCATTCTTTCCATGTGCCCGAAACATTTAAGCATTCCTTTCTTCATTATATACATACATATGTGCACGCTGTATCCCCAACGGGGTAGTCAGAGAGGACGGAGCGCCAAGCGTCGCGGACCTTACATACCTCTTTCGCTTCCTCTAATCTCAATATATATACACCTTATATAATTTACATATATACCTACTAAATACCTAGATTTTCAAAATGCTGTGTAACATTTTTTATCCCTTTACAGTTTACAGGCACTCCGTTCACTCTATCTTGTCAAAAAAATAGTAATTATGTGTTTTTCGTTTACTTTGTGCCTCAATTCCGTCGTCGTTCTTTTCACAGCTTTTTTAGGAATTTTATTTACAAATAAAGCAAATAAATTATGAAAGCGCTAATTGTTCACTGCGTCTTTTTCATTTTGAATTTAAAGAAAATGACATTTTATGCTACAAAAACATGTAGGTGATATTTTAAAAAGTATGAATGTGTACAATATAATACGTATGCATCTAATAATAATAACCATTCGTTTGTTGCGTATAATATGTTTATAACCATTTTCTTTAAACAAGTATATCAATGGTATGACCAAATGACTATAGAGTTATCATTACGTTCATTAATGTAGGTATCTAGGGGAGTTTCTAGTGACCTCCAGGCTTTAAGCAATTGACTTCGTCCTAGAGTTCCGATCTTAGGAACAGATGCAGAATCTCAATCAATCAATAACCATCATTAACAATCAACTTAATAATTATAAATAAATGATCAGTGCGTCAATATCCGGAAGATCATGAATCATAACATAACATATCGTCACAAGGTATCCATAATAAGTTAGTGAGAGAGGACGGAGCGTCAAGAATCGCGGTCTTTACATGCTTTTTCATGCTTTCTCCTCACTCTTATTCGCTTGGGTATGTACATGCTTTTGACATTTCCGTCAACCAACACTCTATTTCCCCACTCTTCTTTGTTCTTACTAATTTCTTTTCTTCACTAATCACTACCTTCTAGAAATTCATGCGCTCCTAAGCATCATTCTAATTAGGATACTTCATCCTAATTCTCACACAATTACGAGATATTCTTTATCTGGATAACATAATACGGATAAATATATTAAAAGTTAGCTTATGTTATGTAAGCCTTCATTAAATTTAAAGCCTTGAAGGAACTTAAGTAGTCACCATTGACTTACAAATAGTAAAGTAGAACCATATACTTATAGGTATATAAGTGCTTATCCATATAAACACTTATATACCTATAAGTATATGGTTCTACTTTACTATTTGTAAGTCCAAATTGCTATAAATGCTCTAAGGAGAAACAGATCGACATTGTGTACCTATGTACAATTTCTGCATCTTTTAACTGTAATAGGTTTTATAACAAAATTTACAAAAATGAAACCCTGGAAAAGCTTAATTATGTCCGCCTGTCTGTACGTTTGTATGTCACAGCCTCCTCTTTCCGTTTTTTTTAAATCTACTAAGTTTATTTGGGACTTGGACTTATATTCGTAAATCTAAATCAGAAATTAGAAAGAAAAATGAAGTAATTACTTTCGACATTTTTTTTAAATGTTACACTATTGAACTAACTATTTTATTAGAGACTAGTCGAGACTCATGGTTTAACCCACTCTAAATTTGATTTTTTTCCGCTTCAAAAAGTAGCCTAGTTTGTTTTCTGAAAAGTTTTCTACCTACAAATAAAAGTCCCGTCGAAATCAGTTCAGCCATTTCGAAGATTAAATAAAACAAACAAACAGACAAAATTAAAAATGCGTGTTTGAGTTTGGTTATATGCAAATAACCATATAAACTTAAGAAAAAGTTTTTAATTTAAAATAACATTCAGTCACTTTAATTATATTTATAGATTGCTAGAGAACCATAACAATGGCGTCTCTATCACGTTTTCGAACGTTTGTCAACAATTACTTTTAATATTCGTAGTATTGCCCCATTACATTATAAAATCGTATACGACCAGATTCAATAATACGGGAAAAATATGTAGATCTTGTTCTGCCCTAGGCAGAAGAGTCAACCATTAAAAATTTGTAGCATTTACTAGGTTATTCCAAAAGCTCTTTCAAAAAATTTCTTCATAAACATTTTTTATCAACATCGTCATAAAACTATTGATCGTTTTCTAAAAACAGTGGTAATTTTTTTGGATTTCATAAATTTCAGAGATACCACTGCAATGATTAAAAAAAATAGCTCTTTATTATTGCATTTCAATAATATATAAGAAAAAATACAAAAGACTTACAAACCGAAGTGATTGCCAATAATTTTCACTGATTTTTACTGAAAATCTGAAATTACACTTGTAAGAAATATTCTGTGTACTTGTAAGAAATATTTTGTAAATTATTCTTCTTTCTTTTTCACTTGTAACTTGAGAAGTAATAGTAATATTATTATCGTCAAAAGTTTTGTTTTCACTAAAACGTTATTAATTACTAAAAGATTTAACACAAAAATAGGTTGTTAGGTTAATTTGTAGTTGAAATATTGTTATTATTATTTCAGTCCAAATTTCATAATGTATTCTATGTTAGATTCCTTATTTGGTATATTTTGTTATGAATGACGTCAAGAACGGTTAATGATTTTGATACTGCGATGTAGTCACAGTTTATTCGAAGTTATAACTTATCGATCGGATGAGCATTCTTCTTAACTTTACCCGGAAAATCTATTAAAACTATATATTTACGCAAACCATTTTTTTAGTCTACTGTGTCCTCCAGCTGTTTACATACTCATTGACGAGAGCAGCGGTTTTAAACCGCTGATACGTAGTTAATCGTTCAATGCCGTGAACCGATCTTCAACGAAGGCCCACAAATGATTTGAATGATTTTTACGTATTGCTTGAAAATCGTCGCGCGTCAATGAGCGCTATATTCGTCTATACGCCGATGTATACTATGTTTATGGTATAAATTGTACAGAATTACTAGATTTGACCTAAACAGGGCAAGCTAAATAAAACCATTTAAAAAAGGACGCCTTGAGAGAATGTTAACATTTTATTTACAAACATTTATTTAGATTTTCTAAATCTTGTACAATTCCACAGAAATTGTGCAGAACACATGATATATTACTATTACGAATATATATTACTATTACACTTTAAAAATCTGGACAACAGGTAGACTTCACTTTTCAAGTCTGGTATTATGCGATTTCGAGCTATCAATCTACTCCGCTCCACGTGTCGTTCGTCACAATCTCCGCAGCTCAATATCAGTTAATAGACGAGTCGTCAGATCAGTCGCGCAATACCCACCCCCTATTTAAGCGTATCGTCGAGTATATAACTTAACGACACTTCGACTTGGCTGTGCAGTGTCACGCGGACGTCCTGTCAAATAATTAAAAATTTTTTGCTAAATATTCGCAAGTGTGTTCGCGGTTTAGAAACTTTTGACTGGGTGAGTATTTTCTTATTTTTTGTGTTAGCTTAGGTCTCCGTATTATTTTTTTTTCAATTGTTTATTTTTTGTGTATAAGAGAATTATAGAAATTAGCAACATCATTTATTTACAATTTTCGTTTATTTTACTCAAATTTAAATAAATAATAAATATAATTAATAATATTTATTTGAGAAAAAAATGATTTCACAATTTTTAAACAATGTATCACGTATAAGAATTTGTTAGATATATTTTTTACATCTATACCTACGTATGTATATTATAAAAATCGGTAAAAGCTACATATTTAATATGTAAAAATCAAAGTTTGTTCGTATTTTATGAGTTGCCATGAAATTCGGTATGAGATAGCTTGAATCCTGAGGAAGGACATAGGGTATTTTAAAAATAAAAAACGCGGGCATCAGCTTCGATATCGCTCTACATTAGTTTCAGACAAGCAGAAGTTTTCAAATTCAAATTAAAATAATTCTTTATTGACAAATTTCACAATATTTATTATTTATTTTTATTTTTTCGGAAAACCAACAGCTGAAAGTTATGAGATTAAGTGTACAGAATTGATACTAAAGAGCCAATTAGAGGTCTCCACAAATAGTAACTAAAGAAGTAGTAAAACCAGTACAGTGTAAACAATACAGTACAAGCAATTATAGATAATAATATTAATGAAATCACTAACTACTGAACTAGGCGTATGGCCTGTATCTCAATATCTAGGCTTCTTCTCCAAAGTTATTACAATATGTCAATATGCAGTAAAAATATATATATAGTTAGTAATGCTAAAATATTTAGGTTCTGGGTTACTAGTTTACATATCTTTGAAATGTTCAGTTCAATAGGTGTAAAAATAATCGGATATGTGTCAATTTAGGTGTCAACAGATATTCAAATTGTATGTTGAATTAAACTATTTATATAAATTTTGTTCTTCTACATAATTGCACTCTCTTTTCGTTTCTTAAACATCTGATTTTCATAAAATAATAAAACAAATTATAATTTTATGAAGACTTTTAGGCAAATATTATTTTTGCGTTCAGTTTTTTTCAAAATGGGTACATTACACATGGAACCTCGGTGCATAAAATCAAATCAGTCAGCTATTTCTTTTATATACAAGGTTATTGTGAAAGGGGATATAAGTCTGCCGGGGTCCCAACGTGTCACTGTTGACTGTTATATTGCAGATGTAATAATTACGGAATGCGTTTATTTTGTTTTCCATACAAAAATAAAACATTAATTTAATGTTAAAAATGAACAACCCTATCGTTATGTCCTATATTCCAAATGTTTACTAGCGCCGGGAAAACGCTGATATTAGGGTTGCCTCACATTTATTTTTGTTTAAACTTTGAGGTTTTACACTAGAACTGTTGACTTTTGGCGAAGTTGCAGAACGTAAGTTTTCCGTTGTCTTGGGTACTTTTATACCCTTCCGTATTTACCCATCCTTTCGAAATAACCTTGTATTATTATTCTACTACTAGCGCCACATCCGGACTTCGTCCGGGTTGAATACATAATATATAGCCTCCATGTGAAATAATGTACCAAACGGTGAAAAAACTATTTAAATAGGTGCAGTAATTTCAGAGATTGCTCTCCACATATAAACATAACTTTCAAAACCCGCTCTCTCTCTTATCACATTAATACAGATCATAGGTTCCCAACTTTTCTGGACAATCGCCCCCTTTAGAGAGAGAGAGAACAAACATTTCAACGCTCCCCTAGTCCCTAGTCCAGAATAGTTAATTTTATATGAAATGTTAAAATATTGTTACATACCAATTTATCTGTTTATTATCTACTGACGACTCGCCCCGACTTTGTACGGATAGAATTTAAAAAAAAAATTAAATATGGCCCATGTTACTCGCTGATAATGTAGCTTTCAATATGTGTAATAATTTTTGAAATCGGTTGAGTAGTTTTTGAATTAATCCATTACATAGAAACACACAAAGTTTACCTCTTTGTAATAATTGTTAGATTAAAAATCATAAAGCAGAAGTTAATGAAACGACAAAACGACAAAAAAATATTAAATGAAATAAATTTATTTATTTATTTGACCACCCCTCTTGACTGCCTTAACGCCCTCCATTTACCTCTGGATCCGTTACTGCCCCCATGAAAGGCTCGAGCGCCCAATGGGGGCGGTATCGCTAACGTTGGGAATCTATGGTATAGATTATTCATACTTGGTCCAAGAGATCTTTAAAGAGAGAACCGACTTCCGATTCGTAGCTTGGACTATTAAGGAAACTGACTTTTATAAAATGGCTAAAGTCTGAGTATTACTTATTATTTATATTCATCCCCGTATTGACATTATTAAAAGATGGTAAAAAAAAATTGAAATCCATTCCTACAGTTATAACAACTATATACTTACATTAGAAGCGGATAATAATTATGTTACATACTATTCAGAGATTAGAGAAGAGATATATGTATTATATTACAAAATGGTGTTGAAAAGATAAAAGCTGACTGAGTCTTACCGATTTTTTTTTTAAATATTTATTGCACCACAACATACACGAAAAGTATGTTACATATAGAGAATAGTAATAGCAAAGGGTAAAGCGAAATTTCTTCCAACAGACCCACGAGAATGACAGTTCTGCGGAAGAAAGACACTATGTGTACTTACATATTATAATGAAACATATACGTACTTAATAATAATATATATATATATATATCCTTCCAGACTGGCTTCTTACTTTAATTCCTATGTTTAAGTCAATAACTTATCCCTATATTTTGTAAAAATGAAGAAAATTGCAATTTTTGCAAATTGTGGGAAATTAACCTAAGTTAATGTCGTCAATTAAATGGCAAAAAAAGGCAAAAATGAGGAGTTTTTAAATTTTTATTGTAAAGATAAAAAAATGAATAATCTGTGTTTACACCATTGACACGAATCACACAATCACAGCGACTTGGTGTGCTTCAAATCAGTTCGTCAAAATCACTTTGAGGAATGGCCGCCCACGTTCTTTCTAACAAGTCAAAAAGTTGTTGTGGGGTATGCACGGCATTCATACTCGGCAAAGCTCTTCTTTGGAGCATATCTAAATATCTAAATTTAAAGAAAATTCTTCATTCAAATAGTGAAAATCACTAAAAAGAATCAATAACGATCCAAAAAAGTTAAAATAATAATCCTTAATTGCGGCGATACTCTAAAGCGTACTTGAGCCCTAGACACTTACGATGTGTGTATGTAAACAGTCTCACACTTCGGCGTTGATCTCTAAAAAGATGTGAAGATACGTCAGCTGATAGAAACGTCAAAAGTATTCGAAAACCTTGTTAAAGATATATGAAAACATGAGGAGGTTTGAGGAGACGAAACAAGTACGTAAATGTGGCAATGTTTGAGTTCATGCCTGTTTATCCCATTAAGTACCACATGTACCTATATCGTGAAGATGTGTTAACTGACAGAAATGTTAAAAGCAATTGCGTATCTCAGAGTGTCTTCACGTAATTTCTACCTATACCATGAAGATAAGTGAGTATGTACGTAACACGGAATCAGTGAATGGGTATCCTTAGAACGTAGACAAGATATCATGTGTGAAATCAATGTTATGAAAATCGTCCTTTTATTTTTGCTCTGTGACCCATTTTTGTGACCAGTTGTGGATGAATAAAGAATTATAAACTGGTGCAGAGCGTGTCAGCTACTTATTGACTTAAGAATTTCGTAGCTATTTCATACAATGTTAAAGTTTAATTTAATTATTTAATGTTAAATTTAAAAAACTGTGGTGAAATTAGATCCTAAATACTCCTTATTCGTGTAGGTAATATTGGCATGTAGGTAATACGTAGGCAATATTGGCATGTAGGCAATATATAGATAATATTGGCGTAATATTGGCAGATATATCTAAACTAATATTTACAAATTTAAAACTAAGTATTATCTTAAATAATAGATTATTGCCTGGGCGCTGGGCAACCGAGCTTTGCTCGGTGTCTTTTAGGTTTAATTATATGTAAAAAAAACTGCAGAATTCGAACCTGGCGCACTTTAGCGTTTCGCGCAGACCTAGACACTGTGCTTTTTAGAACGTAAACTCTGTTTTGAAATTAACAATCGTATTTCGTGGAGAAGTTTTCAAGTTTTAAGTATGTGAACACATGGAGAAAACGAATTTTCCCAGAATTGAGGCCTATCTAAATCGATTTTCCACTTCCGTAAAGCCCAATATTATAAATTTCATCTGAATCGTTAGAGTCGTTTTCAAGAATGCGATTATAAACATAATGTAATAAAGAAAATAATAATGAAATAATAATAACAATAAATTAAAATTCAATGGTTATCACCAAGATTTGAACTTTGAATGTTACACGAGTCAATATAAGAGGCAACGCCGAATGAAACTAAACTAAAGAACTAGTGGCGACATCTAACTTTGCTAGACGACACTACTGCAATGGCCAAAAATTCATAGGAAAATTTTTGTATGGAGTGAAATGACCCTGGTTTGTACTCTAGGATAGGATTACTTTCATTACTCCTTAATTAATTATTTGATTTTCATTTCTGGTTTTGAATCTACATCTCTGGGCCAAAATTTAGCTCTGTCCATGAAATTACTAGGATTAATTTTTTGCTATAATACATGCCATCTACAGTATGAATGCATGAGAATCACTAGAGATCGTTTTAAAGACTGATGCAGTCACCTTGCCGTCTTTTACATATTTCAAATTAGTTTGTATACGAGGAAAAATGTAGACTTATTAAAAAAGAAAGGCGATATTAATGGTATGGAATCTCGAGAACATAATAAATTGAATATTTAAATCTAAAATACGTAAGTGAAATGTTTTGTTTTTGGGTAACTTTATTCGTTTTTATAATAAAACTAGCAAACCTGGCCCGTTTCACTGGGCGTTAGTTGAAGTTAAAATAAACAGTTTTTAGAATTATTTTGATACTGCAAAAAAAAAAAACAAAAAAAATCTACTAATCCGATCGCTACCAAACTTTACAAGAACACCCGCTAGGCCAATCTGAAGATTCCCTGAAAATTTCACCGAAATCGGTCCAGCCGTTTCAGAGTCCATAAGGAACATACATACATACATCGCTTTTTATATATATAGAATTCTCAGGAAGGTACTCAATTAACCGAAAATAGATTTAGATTTGTTATATGATTTGTTAAAAAACGTATATTAATTAGACAATCATACTATAAAATAAACGATTTCGTTGAAGATAAAACAATAGTCTGGAAATGATCTTCTCTGCACATGCATTTACTGGTTTTCTGTATATTGTATCTGTTTTAATAAATCTATTGTAAAATGATGTCGAAAAAATGATAACTGACTGAAATCCTGGTTGCTTCTTCTCAATGTCCAGGTCGTCTTGTCGAACCGAACAAAGATAGATTTGACGTACAAAAATACCTTGCAATTGGGTTTATCTGAATAAATTGATTTGCTTTGACTTCGACTGCTATTTTGCCAACATGCTAGTCCTCAGAGTTACCAACGCATTTTCAATATTAAATGTTTTTTAGCCTTCGTATTGTGAATATCCATTAACCATTAACCACTCATCATCAGGCGTACTATTTGCTCGTTCGTCTTCTCTGTGGTATAAATAAAAAAGTTAAAAGCAAACTCTATTTTATTGCTAGTGTACAATTTTCACTTCGTTCTCCACAGCTTTTGACAGAGAGTGATGTATTGTCTATTGACTGTTTTCTCGGTAGGTTTATTGTTCGTTACTTGTGGGTCGAATCACACTAAAAAACTCTTTCAGTTTCCAACCACTCAGTTGTCAAGTTTATAAAAAAGTGATCGATTTATGGTTAGCAATAAGTAATTATGCTTTTCCGTATAAAAATAACCAATAATATTTACATTACTTGCTACTTAGTCTATAAAATATAGATTGGTGAATGATTTGTTTGGTGATTATAAGGGTTACGTGTTAAAAATGGCCAAAATGGCTATCTTATTACTTAACTGAAGCCAGCATGGAGCACTAAACCTATAGAGCCGAAATATCGGACCATCCTAATCACCACTGCTCAGTTTATTGACACTAACAAACATAAATCTCGCTCGCGTTAAAATAGTACATAACCAATACTGGACCTGTATGTACATCTTCATATATTCCCAATTTGTTCCCAAATTCCCAAACATCCCAAAGATATTTGGATACTTACATAACGGCTTCTTGTTTTATTCGGTGATGTGGCAAAAACAGCAAAAAATCAAACTATAGAACAGATACAATCTCATTTCATCGGTAAGTATCAGTAAATATATAATTTTCAAATTGACATTCGTTTTATCACGGGTCCAGTTAAACTTTGCATTCAATTGACGCGCTCGACGACGTGTATCTATACATCTTGCTTTCACCGGTGCAACCTCTATTACGTTATCTCTATTGTTATCTGTCTATTCATAAACACGTTTACGTCTTGTAATAGTGTGTGTGTCGGCCAATCGGAGCGCAGTAACCGCAGTGTTTATAGGTAAATTGATTTCAAACAAAACAAATGACAATTCCTCTTTATAGGTTGAGTGCTCCATTGCAGCTAGTACCCGTTAGCCGAACCTTACGAGATCGATTGCGATAATATGTTTTTTAATTATAGCACGCGGGGTTATTGCCTAAAAATTTGCAGATAGCAACAGCCACGCGATTACTGCGCGACCGGTGACTAATTGTAATATAAAATCGGTATCATATATGATGATTGCGTGTCTATTGTTCCATGGCCCTATAATGCACTTTTCGCAGTAGTTTTAGCTTCACTATACAAATTATATACATACACAAATTCTCTTTTTGACAGCAGATATCGCGCGATATATGGCTGTCGCATACTGTCTGCAATTTAGGTGATAAGCGTGACGATATAATGTCACGAATCGCTATTGCTGCCTCTGTTGATTAATATTCAACCCTATTTATGCTACGAAAAGTGATTTTAGTGTATAGAACCGTAATCGCGCAATTAAATGACATGAGATACCAATAAAAGACAGCCTTCGCGTGACTGCGGCGCGGCTATCGCTGTCTGCAGTTCTTTTCGTGATAACTTAAACGATGTCTCGTCATCTCTGTCTGTATATTCACATCACAGCAGATTAATTACGTCATTTTTAAACTTTTTTTCACTATGGAGATTGGGTCATCCTCACCGCTAAGCCTAAGGCTAATCAAGTAGTGTAGGTCTCCTGCCGCTTGCAGACTTACTGACAAAAAACCTCTTTTTTATCCCCAACTACAGCGGGATCACCTTTTGACATTGCTTCACTGACGCCAGCTTTACACCTATTGAGCCGAAACTTGCTGGTAAGACGTAAACTATGTAGTAGACTAAATCCGGAAATGAATAGGTAATATATGTCAAAATACAAGGTTATAAAAGATTGCTTAATATTTTATTCTCATTTTTCATTTTAACTACAGTTTAAATTTTTTTTATTAAATATACAATATATTTTTAATCATAGCCGTAGCCTTAGTCAAAGAGACCGCCCCGAATCGTACCTGATGCAAACGTGCCCATAACGCTTGCAGCATTGTCTTTTTGTATGGCAAGCGATATATGTTGCACCAGGTACGACTCAGAACGGGGATCCAAACCATTCTTCCTCAGCCGCAGCCCTCCCGTATAAAACTCTTGGCCTCCATACCCCATACTCCACTAACCTCTACGGAGAAAGGTACAAAAATATACCTACTTTTGAGTTGTTCATATTTATGTTTTTGTAAAGCCGCCCACTCCGCAGCAGCATTTTAATAGGTAATTAAAATCATTATAATTTGTCGGGCACATAGGAAGAATGAGCGAAAGACTGACGAAGAAAATCTACAGAGCTAAAGCGAGTGGTAAAAGAAGCCAAGGAATTAAGACCAAGGCTGACTTATGAAGATCAAATAGTAAGAGACTGACGGAAATGTCAAAAAAACACGCATACCTAGGCGAAAATGTGTGAGGAGAATGATGAGATTTCAGGAAGCGAAAGAAGTATGTAAGGACCGCAACGCTTGGCGCTCTATCCTCTCTGACTACTCCGTTGGGGATACGGCGTTAAGATATGTATGTATTATTATTTGTCCAAAAAATAACCTACCCGCTTGGACTTTTTGTAAGAAACACTGTGTGAACCTTTATACAAAAACTTTTATTTATAACTTTTGGATTCTTGTAATATCGAAAACAGTCTACTTTGTCTAGATATACATTGTTCAGGAATCCTATACTGTAAACTGGTATGCTGGTAAGAAATTAGATATCTAAAATATAAATACGATTATATATATAATAAATATGCAACAAAAGTGAGATTTGACAAATCTTCAGAAAACAATTTTACAAATTAATTTTATAGATATGTTTCGGAACTCTCTACGCGCGAATCAAACGACGCTAGAACGATTTTAATTTTATTTTCGACCAACAATTTTGTACATTTTGAACTTTATTCAACAAGAATTCGGTTAACCTAACCATGTTCTTAATTCTATAATCCACATGATCAGACGTCGTGTATGGGAAGCCGTATGAATGACGGAACAGTCTGTCATTGAATAAATATACGCATTACACAGAGCGTAGCTAGCACATTTGATACTGCTCATCAACGATTAATGACGAAATATGTACATACTTATATATTGTTAGTTCCACATTAATTTTAATCACATAAATTACCCACATGTGATATTATGTAACATTTTAGAAACAAGAATGAGGGTAGAATGGATTTCCTGCGTGTAGTGGAGCTGCATAAAAGCCTGATTTTGGTCTTGTAAGAGTTCAGTTGTTGAGAAGCCGTCGAATAGTCAAGTACATAATAGTTGTGATGAAGAATTGATAACGTGTTCATAGTGATCAGTGCTCCCGTTACATTTCACATTTAACAATATATATGTATGAATACTATGTGCACGGTGATCTATAGATACCTAGATTTCACATATTTTGTAATTTAATTCCTGTAGGCATATATTGTTATTCATTTGTTGAGTAACACGATACCCGAACAAAAGAACAGCCATGCAATTCTGTAAAAACTCGCATCGCACAAACGAGACTCACTCTACAATTCAACCCACTTCGCATTCGAACTCACTTGGTCTTCAAATGGAATTCTTTATTCGAAGCGAAGCGAAGTGATCTTGGATGCGAGTTTGTCGGGGATTGCTTTAAGAGTTTTGGGGATTCGAGTTTTTACAGAATTGCATGGCAGTTCACAATGTGACCGCGGGTTCAGAAGTGAATTCGACTAATTTGCGTTAGGGAATCGCACTTTTGATTACAAAAAAAAATTAATTCCACCCTGTGCAATTTTTCATAAATACTCGCAATGAAAATAATAATATGAATTTATGGGCTGTTGGTTCAAAAAATTAAACAATTTGTAAGTGCCAGTTCGACACACCCACAGAGGCCGCAGAGGTCAAGTACGACAAATGAAATTAAAATTAATATTGGGAGATCTTTAACAGGACTTTCGTTATACTTTACCTGTAAATATCTAATCTAAAGTTTTAGAAATCTATTTTTTGTCTCACTAAGGTCCCTGAATTCCCGAAAAAATGTTTTTTCGGAAAATATAGTTACGTATTAATTACATATAAAAATGTTGCATTTCCTCGCTTAAGTTCTAACACCGCGTAACTTAAAATTCGACTGTTCAAATGAGCAAAAAACTGTCTCTTTATTACTTTCCAATTCAAATTAGTTTCGTTATCTGAAAAATTAAAAAAAGGCAACCCTTTTTATATTTAAAAAGGGTTGCTTATTAAGGTTTTAGATGTACTTTATATGAAAATTAATTTCGTCCTCTTTTTTTCTGTCGAATGACATAACTCGTGCTATTTTTACTATTATTAATTACTTGATGTTAGAACTTAAATGACGTTTTCATATAAAGCTCATATTTCTAACCCATCAATATATAAATTAATTATTAACAATATTTTGATGGTTCCCTATTTTAGTGATTATGATACAAAGCACTTTAGATTGTCCAAGAGGCACATTTAGTATTTTCGAGACTTTTCCGTTTTAAAGTAATCTACTCATCAACTCTAAACAATAGCCAAGTTTTAATGTCAATTTTTAATGCTTTAATTTTTTTCAGATATTTACATTGTATCGCAATGGATCACGCCGAGTTCAGAGTTAAAGGTATGTAAAATGCAAGTAGGTAAATAAGAATTAAAGATTTGCGCTATGGATTACAAATTGAAACATGAAAAGCCGGCTGAATGTCGGACCACGCATAGTGAAGGCTTTCAAGTCGGGATGGACGATATTAATTTAAGGGGCAGCAAAAATAAATTTGTATTTCATAGTGTGTCTTTATGAGTGATGAATGATTAGTGATGAAAATCTATAAAACAAAAGTGAGCGATAGCACAAGCCAAGGAAAAGGAAGGCTGACGTACGCAGAGCAAATAGCCACAGATGACGGAAACGGCAAATGCACTCGCATATCCAAATTCAATTCAAACTCAAATTATTTGTCTGTGATTACAGGTGGCTCATTATATAGATACAAATATAATAAATTAGTTCTCTGCAATCCGCCATTAGCGTACAGACAGGATATCTTGGTGAAAGTGTGTAAGAAAAATAACGAGACTTGGGGAAGCGAAAGAAGTATGTAAGGACCGCGACGCTTGGCGCTCCGTCCTCTTTAATGACACACACGATACGAAACGCACTGAATACACGTAGCACAAATTTTATATTGACTTTTTGCTTTCCTTTTTCTATTTAGCTCGCAAATGCACCTAGGCTATAGCAGAATAACAGTTTTGCTCTTATTAGAGTAATGTTACACTCTGAGCTATGACCTCTTGCAGTGCTGCAACACACCTGGGCTTATGCTTATACCTAATCACATATCTATGGTCCTTGGGACATACATTGATAATTATGTCGTTGTAACATCGTCTGTGTATCTTTTATTATTTTTAAGATTATTACTATTATTATTATTTTTTACTGTGTACTTTGTTCTAATAATGTTTATATCTCTGTATACCGGAGGTATACCATCCTAAGTCCATTTTTTTTAATTTTCACTTTGTGATGTCATTCAAATCAGCATTTTATGATCTCTTTAGTAGTATACTATTTTAAATCCAATAAGAAAAAATTTAAAACTTATATACTGTTATTACTTAAAACAAAACTACCAATTTAAATCATTTAGACGTAACATATTCCAAGTCCATTATTTTATTAATTTGTAATATTTTGAATAATATCGTTTTGTAATAAAAAACTACCCATTAACCTATTTTCGAACAACAAAAAAAATTTTGCTTGGAAATTCACACAATTGTTTAGTCTAGTGACATTCGTGAATAATGTTCTATCTGAGGCTTTAAACGTGTATACTGAATAATTAGCTAAATGTGACTTAAGATTGTTTGCCTCCGGTATACAGATCTGTAAAGGTGTGTTGTAGTCTTGCAATAAAGATCTATCTATATATAACTACCCCCTTTAGGGATACAGCGTAAGGATATATATGTATATAAATTATTTGTTGCTAGCGTCTCATCCCGACTTCGCCCGCCCGCCATAATACGGCTACGTCCGTCGGGAATAATGTATCTTTCAAATTTTAAAATAATGTTTCAAATAGTGGTTTCGGGGATTACCCTCCAAATATAAACAAACTTATTAAATTTGATGTCGTTCTTTACAATATTAGTAACAGTAAAACCACAACCACATTATTAGTTTAAAACAAAACGATTAATTTCTTTTATTAGTATTCCAGCCACGTAAGGAAAATCACTGGACATTGGTCACTAATCTAGTTTTGTTATAATAACCACTTGAGTATATAAACTATACTTTGTAATTACTAACGGTGAAGGTCATTTGTTAGTAATTGATACAGCTTGTTTCAAAGTAAAAATACCGGCTAAGAGTGTGTCGTACACGCGTTACTTAGAACTCTGTCTAAATTTCGGACAAGTACAGAAATGACAAATGTCCAATTGCTACCACTGGCCCCAGAGTAACCATTTTATTTAACAAATATATTTTAATTTGTTTTGATTTTCGGTGTGGTTTTTAGCCTCCCTGAGCGAGTGCAGCAATGATCGAAATAAATCGGTTAAAAGTATTATAGTAACTAGACATTAATTATGGCGGAGCAAGGCTGTAATCATTGTCATTTTTGTTCCTTATATTACGTTATATATATGCGCATTTATCATAAAAAATGACTGTATCCTAGAATTTAATAGCGCTATATTTTCTAAACTATTACTGAAAATCAAGGAGTTCATGAAAATCTATAAAAATGCAATCATTTCTTTCGTAAATGAAATGACTGACAGGAAGATAGCAAATCAACGATAATGTCCGAGTTTGACTCATGATTTATGACACCTAACGTCACATTGACTTTGACATTTCGAATTTTTATGAAGTTACATCTACAGAAATATTTGCTTGTAGAAGACCATACGAACTTGTTGTGCTGGTGATTCCATTAGATTGCATGTAAATAACAATCCCTGCTGTGTTTCTGAGTGCTTCGTTTGTTTATATGATAACGTACTTTTGATTGTCTTCAACTTGACTTCAACTTGACTTCTGTAGTCGTTTTGGAAAATGTCACGATGCGCGTGCAATCTATACATATATAATGAAAGTTTTTTTCTTTGACCGCGATAAATTTAAAAACTACTGGACCGATTGGCATGGGACCATGACCATTCGACGCAGAATCGCCTGTAGATGGTTATAGGCTAATTATTTTTTGAACTCCATAGACCCTTTACCATTTTTCAACCCAGCGAAGCGGGCGAGAAACGGCTTGTACAAAATATATGTAATCCCTAAAAATAAAAAATAAAAATTTAATTTCGTTGTTCCCCCTATTTTCAATGTTCATACATACATACATACACATCTTCAGGCTTACTCTCTAACGGGGTAGTCAGAGAAGACGGAGCGCAAAGCTTCGTGATTTTCACCTTGTCATTTCATGATTCTCCTCATACATTTTCGCCTAGGTATGCAGGTGCTTTGACATTTCCGTCAGCCAACACTCCGGCTATTTGATCTTCGTAAGTCAGCCTTAGTCTTTTTGACTTCTACTACCAATCACTTTCGGTCTATTGATTTTATTCATCAGTCTTTCATCGCTCATTCTTTCCATGTGCCCGAACCACCAAAGCATTCCTGTCTTCATTTTTACAATAACATTATCGTGCAATCCTGTCATACTTAATGTTCATGATTTTTCAAAATTTTTCTGATCGACGCTTTCAGAGCTGTGTGTTTAATGGATGTTAGAAATACAGCATGATGTTATATGTTTTGAAAAATCAACAAAAACTAACAACTTTTAGTTTCATAAATGTTGTATGAAACTTCAGCTCGCCCGGTGAAATTCCACCCTCTCACAGAATATCGGCGTGAAATAACAGCATCTTTTACTGTTGTGTTTCGTTCGGTGAGTGAGAGTGCCGGTGGCCCATGACCCCTCTCCCCCCTTTCCCTATTTCCCTAAAGGCCGGCAACGCGCCTGTGATTTTCCGGATGTTGCGGATGTCCATGGGCGGCGGTTGGTTACTCTCCATCAGGTGACCCGTTTGCTCGTTTGGCCCCTTTTATAAAAAAAAAAAACTCTGTTCGCGAGTTAAACTGTGTATTTATTTTAATCAGTTACTTTTTGTATTTGTTCAAAAAGCAACAAACCGATTCAATATTACGTAAACTTCACTGCTTTTCACCGTTCCATTACAGTTCTTGTCTGAAACCTAGTACTGGATTGCTGGGAGTTATAACGTGCATAAACACAAATTTAAACGCCAATATTATCAGTCTAATAAACTGAGATCAGTGCAAATGTCACTATAAACTGTGTCATAGGATTTGCGATAGCCTTATTGAATCGTATGAACCTACATATGTTAAATAAATCCTCTTTATGGGTTTGTTGATACCCTTACAGTTTGTTTAGGACATATATCTCTGCGTTGTGAATAAAATCAACTAACTGATATATACATTTATTATATTAATATAACATACACTACCCACTAATACGCAAACAATGTCTTTTGCTATTGTAATGCTAGAAATCCATAATAGTGGATAATTAATTGATATGATACAGTAATATTTACAAATAAATCAGTTTGTAGATGTATAAACGTTCATATTTAAAAATTTAAAATTAAGTTAAAATAAATGATAGCTTTCCTAAAGTTGCCGTTTGGAAAGCTGTCTTCGCTTAGGGTGCCTAGCAGACTGGCAGCATTACCTTTTTGAGCAGCCAAACTGATTTGTTGGCGGAAGAAGCTTCCAGCCCGACGGGTCTTTCGAAGCATCTAACAGTGGCTTACAAATATCAGAAACCAATAGATGGGCTTCGGGGCTCCGGGGTCCCAAAGTTTAATATGAAATTTAATAATTTTACTTTTAAATAAAGAAAATAATTTACCTTTCAAACATTGATATAATTTTATTTGAAGCTGACACTTATGTTCGTAATTATTAGATTATTTTAGTTTAATACATACTAGTAAAACATATCTGTTTCAAGAATAATCAGTCTATTATTTATTGCGACAACTGAGGGTCTGTGCAAGTGGGTCATCTAATAAGTCATTAATTTAATGACAGGCAGGCATTATCCTTCAAGGTAGCCCCGTGTAATGACTCAGAAATAACTTGGGCATACATCTAGCTATAGGGTTAACATCCCTTTGATTTTATGTTTTTTTAAGTTGTCAACTTACAGCTTTGCATAAATAAGATATTAAAAAAAATAATCTCAACCGTAAAAAAATGTTATGCATAATACAGTCCTGATAATTTTCGATTAATTTTCATTTTGTTCTCAATATTAACGATTTTTCCGAGTTTTCTGAAGGACACTGTTGAAAACGAGATGGAAGTATAGCTCTGTATGTGATATTTCGAAAAAATACATAAAAACGTAATGCATAATAACATTCCACAGAAATTTGTAGCTAAAAGAGCTTTTTGTCACCTTACATGATTGTTTATGACCACAAAAAATAGTTTTTTTTTTGTTCCTAAGCAAAAACTCAATTTTTGAAATTTAAACTTGTTATTGGGCCACTAATAACTTAATTTTCCAAATATAAGCAGTTTAAGCCAAGTACCTTTTTGAAGAAAAATTGACACAGACAGACAGACACAGAAATGATTAGCTATGGGTTAAGTTTTTTAATTTTGGAACGCAACGATAAAAATGTCTCCACAAGATCTCCGGTTTGCTGACACCTTTTCAATTTCTCGTGTGTGCCGCCTCAAATAGACAAACAGACGTCCATTGTACGAATGGTTTTTATCACTCGTGTCCAGCCTTTGGTCTAGTGCAAATGGAAAAAAGACTGAGCTTACCAAAGACACACACGACAAGGAAATTAGAAAAAAGACGTACGAAAGTGTAATAGAATGAATAGAATAGAATGTGTAAAGTAATTGAATTAGAAAAGATTTTTATCGAATTTAAACTCATTGAAATAGTTCATAAAAAATAAAATTTATCCATTCTTTAAAAAACTCTGGCTATATTGCCATTTTACGCCAGACATATATTAAAAAAAGCATTTGAAAAAGATACGTCCATATCATTAAGCTTTATCCCTAACGGAGTAGTCAGAGACGAGGGAGCGCCAAACTTCACGGTTCTTACATACTTCTTTCACCTCCTCAGATCTCACCATTTTGCTCAGACATTTTCGCCTAGGTATGCGAGTGCTTTTGACATTTTCGTCAGCTAACACTTTGGTGATTCGATCCACGTAGGTCAGCCATGGCTTCTGCTACCTCTCATTTTTGCTCTGTATATTTTCTTCGTCAGTGTTTCATCACTTATTCTTTCTATGTACCCGAACCATTTAAGCATTCCTTTCGTTTTTACAGTATCACTGTCGTGCAACTCTGTCGTACTGCATATCTCTTTGCTACCTTTGTTTGTAAGGGTGATACCACACGCGTTATTTTGAAAAAGATAACTCAGTAATATTGTAATAACACAAATGCTTAAATATTTGTACTTTGTTGGGTTCATAGACTTTTCAGTTGATTGTTTAAAGATGTTTCTGAAATTATTTTTAGAACTTATAAATTAGATAGATAGTTCCTAGCCAAAATGGTCAATACGGATACTTATATTTCCGTCATGTCTGTTTGTATGTTTGTTTCTCTGTCCGTATTATGTCTCAGCTGATTTATTTCTTCATTTTTACACTCACTGTGCTAAATTTTGGTGACCTAATGACAGAAATAAAATACAAAAAAATATGTATTAGATGTCTTGATCCCAATTTTTTGAAATATTACTTAATTTGGCGCGTTCGGAAAAACAGATCAGAGTGTATTTTTTAGTGTGTGACACAATGTTGTGCTCGCTGAGGTAACACATAATTTATTATTTTTTATTTCATTCATAGTAGCAGTACGATTTTCCCTTAGGAGGGAGGATAAAGGAATCTTAGCCCATACAACCGATGTCTTCAGTGATAAATAGATAAATTCTTTATATTATTTCATTACAATGTCGGCGTAATACATTTTCATTTTTTTCTAGGAGTTTCTGGCGACAAGTATATTGAGGCAGTCTTTTTAGTAGGATCCACTGAGGCGGACTAAGCCACTAAAAAAAACTCGACATCACTCTACTAAATAACAGCGTATGCACAAAAGCGTAAATACTTTGAGACAAAAAAATAAGTCAAATTTACATCACACTAGATACAATTTGCGAATATTTAAAATAAATGCCTAACCGCTCCCCATAAAATCCCGCCAAAAACTTCTTATTTCATTCATTTCAAGCGGTCAGTTTTATTTTTTTATTTGTGGTCTGTTTCGTATATTTATATGTGGCCAGGTTTACTCTAAGACGTTAAAGAAGTAAAATAAATTCTTACATGCGTACATGAGCACACACATACATACTTCTTTTTTAAATTAAACCTCATCGTTATTAGAACATCCTTGTCTGTTTATACTCAAGTTTACACTCAAGTTGCAGGGGAATCAAAATGTGAAGAAAAATAACACTAATTATTATTTGTTTTGGCTACAGCTAAAGAGATGATCGACTTCATAGCTGATTACCTTGAGAACGTTCGGGACAGGCGCGTGTACCCTGGGGTCCAACCTGGATACCTACATAAACTGCTACCGAAGGAAGCTCCTCAGCAGCCTGAAAAATGGGACGATATATTCAAGGATGTCGAAGAGCACATCATACCTGGTGTGAGTGCTTCATTATGTCGAATCAAATTTACAAGAGGGTATAGAGGTTTCATATACATATTTATTTACTTATTTATTTCATTGCGCACAAACAAAATTACATACAATAAATAAAATTGGAAGCAGTAATCTACAAAAGATGCTACTAATCTCTTTAAGAGATCTCTACCATTACACCTCTTAAAAAAAGAAGGCGTATAAGGGCAGTTTGTGCTCATTAAAAAAAAAAAAATTATATATGCACATACACATGTAGTAAAATAAATTACATTTTATACATGTAGACGTTATTTATAATCTGACCGACCGATAAGAGAACGTAGAATATTTTTATTTATTTATTTATGTATATTATATATTATGTACACTCGTAAGTATGTATTATGGCGTCATATAATTACAAATACAAATGCATTTTAAAAATTTAACAATATGTGATTCTAATTATTAAGCAGTTTTGAAGCAGACTGAAATAATTGTTTGTCCACAGCTGGTCCACTGGCAAAGTCCACATATGCACGCTTACTTCCCAGCCCTGACTTCTTATCCCTCTATTATGGGTGAGATTCTGTCCAGTGCTTTCAATGTTCTCTGCTTCACATGGGTGAGTTTATAGCAAACATATAATGTAATTATAATCTAGAGGTAGCATTATGATAGTAGAGGTAATATTATGATAGAGATTATTATGTATAATATGTGTATGTATTATGTATAAGAGGAAAAATATAGATCTGTTTAAAAAGAAAGGCGGTATTAATGGTATGGACACCCAAGGTCATAATAAATTGGTTATTCTATAATTTCAATTACATAAGTCGAATGTTTCATTTTTGGGTGACTGCGTTCTTTTTTATAATAAAGTTCCACAGGAAGTTGTTCAATTAACGGATTATAGATTTAGACAATCATACTATAAAATAAACGATTTCGTTGAAGGCAAAAAATAGTCTTGAAATAATCTTCTCTACACATGCATTTACTGGCTTTCTGAAAATTGTATTTTAAAACTCGTCTGCCAAAATTTTTAACGGTTTTAAGTACATTTGCTGAGGCGGGCATAAATTTAATGAATGTAAAATTTAAATCTATTATTTCTTTATACATTTTTCTATCGACTAGCTAAAACCATAACGCAATATATGTACTTTCGTTCCCTACTTCTTTTTCTGCAATGCGATGCCTTTTTGAGAGATTTTTAAGTATTTCTCCTAAATTACTTGAGTAAGTTACATAAAATTGCGGCTAACCCGAAGACAATATAGTTTACTAAATACTGGCTGAAGAATATTTTATTATATGAATTAATATTCCAGTTTCTGAAAGTTATTTCTGAAAGATATTTGTGGGAAGCGCAAGGCGGTTTTAGGAACGGTAGAGGTTGTATGGATCAGATTTTCTTGCTTTGCGTTATCGTGGGGAAGTATCTGGCCATAGGTCAGAAAGTTTTCTGCGTTTTCATGAATTTAGTAAAAGCATTTGATAGAGTAGTGCGAAAGAAATTGTGGAGTCTTCTGCCTGAATATGGCGTGGAGGGCCCCTTACTGCAGGCTGCGAGGTCATTATATAGAGGCCACAGAGCCTGTTCTGGTTCGAAGTCTGTTCAGGCGTCAGACAGGGCTGCGTGATGTCTGCTGGCTATTCGTGCTTTATTTGGACAGTTGCCTACAGACATTGAAAGGTAGTATGAGTGGTATGATATGTGATGGTACAGTGGTAAACTGCCTATTGTACGCTGACGATGCTGTGCTTATAGCACCATCAGAAACGGAGATGCAGACACTAGTTACGTGCATGAAAGAAGACTGTGAAGTGAAAGGATTAAATGTGAATGTGAATAAAACTAAGGTTTTGGTGTTTGAAAGAGAAGATGTACAGACAAAGTGTGAAATATGGGTAAATGGAAAATGTCTAGAACAGGTGAACGAAATTGCATATCTGGGGAATGCGTTTTCGAGGGATGGAAGATGTGAGTTGGATGTGGAGAGACGGGTAGCAGCCGGCAATAAAGTGAAACGTGCTCTGTCCGCATTAGTAAGCAATATGAACATATCTAACTCAGCCAAAATGGTGTCACCCTTGCAGACATAATAAACAATATGAAATGGATGATGGATGAAATGCATGAAAGACTGACGAAAAAAACCTATAGAGCGTAAGTGAGTAAGTGAGCGAAAGTGGTAAAAGAGGCCAAGGAAGACCAAGGCTGACTTATGAAGATCAAATAGCTAGAGTGTTAGCCGACGGAAATGTCAAAAGCACTCATATACCTAGGCGAAAATGTGTGAGGAGAATGATGAGATTTGAGGAAACCAAAGAAGTATGTATGGATCGCGACGCTTGGCGCTCAGTCCTCCTTGACTACCTCGTTGGGCATATGGCGTGAACTAGCCAAAAAACTTTTTTTGGGAGCTTACTCTTAATAAACCTGTTGTAAAATGATGTTGAAAAAATGATACCTTACTGAGTACCTTGTCGGTTCTTTTGTGTTCTTTTTTGTGTCCAGGTTTTCTTTTTGGCGTTCGAAAACACCTTGTAATTGGGTTTACTTTAACAAATTGATTTGACTTTGAGTTTGACTTAGTGTGTGATGTGAATATGATAATATCAACCATTCAGTATTATATGTGTGTTTAAAAATCTGTTTTTCATTTGTTACTAGTACTACAACCACAGTTTTCTAAATTAGAGTCTGGAACCTGAGACAAGTTAATACCACTACTTGACCGTTTCACGAAATGCTGGCGTTTCTCGTAATGTGTGGGAAAATCATGATCAGTCCAATTCTGCAATCGCGCGACGACATACATACATATGTAGTTGTAATATACAGGCTAGATGTCTTTGAAATGATTGGTGTTCTATTAAACTAAGTCTCTATTCATGATGTAGATTACATTAGAACTAAAGTTGTGTACATTAAATGAAATAAAATCGAATAAAAACGAGACTGGTCCTGTGCGGTCAGTTTTTACCCAATAAAACTAGGATTACGGTATTGTTATAATCAAAAGTAGGATTTGTTAAAAAAATATACAAGGGATGATTATCCCAACTCCTAATATCGATTTAGCGATTCATTTTGCTAGTAACTAGAAATCACTAAGAGAAAGATCTAATAACACTAAGAACAGAAAACAATCACGAATTAGCAATCGAGAACAGGTGTTCTTGGTTCGGTGTCTGGAGCAAAAGTGAAGTGCTCTCGCGTCAACCATCGTTAGCGCGCCGCGCCTTCCGGTTGAACGTCTAAATGACATCTGTCAATCCTTCATTGATTCCACATCCCTTTCTATTTAATGTCCATCTCTTTTACTTTTATTGAGATAAATAGAGATCTTCTTTTAACAGTATATACAAAATATAATGGGTTCAATTCAAGCAATTATTTTTAAATTACTGCATATATTTATTTAAATTAATAAAATTTATTGGAAAATGTTGTTGTGGTCATTTACGATGAGAGCTATTTATGTATTACTAGTGACCCGCTTCGGTTTCGGACGGGTACAAATTTTTTTGAGAATAAAATACGGCCCATGTTACTCACTGATAATGTAGCTTTCTATAGGTGAAAGAAATTTTGAAATTGGTTTATCTCTTTATCTCGTTAAATTTTTTTAAGTGTTGGAGAACCTAATAAATAAATTAAAAAAAAAAGTGTAGATAACATGTTTAGTTAAATGACACATTAAATCTTATATTAAATCTTATATTTCTGTAAAATTAGATTGAAATGGACTTTACTTTGATAAATCCTCGGATCAAGAATAAAAGTGGACGGAGCATCTGCTCTCAGAGCGTGTCCTTACGGTGTCCTTTTTGTAGATCAAATTTCTAGTCTTTTATTAATGTGCGTGACTAGGGAAGGGTCGCAGTACAACGATACACAGCTGAACATATTTCTATTTTTGTGAATACCCAAAATACTTAAGATTTACGAGTCTTTTGCAAATAATTTCTTGAGCGACTCATTAGCTGACATGAATTGTACTGAGAGTGCGAGGTTGCCATACTTACTATAGCTAACTGTTTCACCTGTGGTTATGTTTAATGAGATAGAAAGAGACAGGAAAATTCGTTTGACACACGGTGATAAGAGCGGCAACTTATTATGGCTCCGTCCATAATATATCTTGGTCCTAGCATAAATCAAAATAGTTTTGACACATCTGTCATGTCGCTTGTTGTCTGACGTCACAGTGTATTGTGACGTCACATTGTATTGTGACGCCATGCAACGCTATATATATGAGTAGCGTGCCACACTATACTTATATAAATAGTAATACATACATACATATCTTCACGCCGTATTCCTAACGGGGTAATAAAAATAAAATATAATAAATAGTAATAAATAATAAATATATTTATCCAGAATACAAAGCATATAGATAGATAGATTTAAAAGCGTATAGATTTGCTTTTATATAAAATTATTAACGAAGATATCGTCCCGAAGTAGGTAAATCCTGTGACTTATTAGATAGAAATGTATGCGTATTTATTAAAATTATATATGAAAAATATAAATAAGAAATGAAATGATTATATTGGATTCTGCCAACGGGACGTATAATATGAATATGTCAAGGTTAAATTTTTTCAATCAAGTGGGCTTCTTTCTATAACTCATTAATTCGGAACAACTTTCTTTAAGAAGAATGCCATGAAAGTATTATTAGTATAATTCATTACGTCTTTATTTCTTTTTGAAGAAGTCTCAGTAAACCGATATCATTAATACTCCAATACTATGAGCATGAAGACATCTAAGTTTGGGATTTCATTTTGTACTTAATATAATTGAAGACCTAGGATTGTTTGATTTTAAAATTACTAAAATATCTTAAATAATATCTAGGAAGTTTAAATCTCTTTGCTGTAACATGTAATAATGAAGTAAAAATAATTATGATATTTTATGGGTTTATTTTAGACCATTTAGAAACTAATTTATTTCGTCGAAGTATCTTGAATAATGTTTGTATATTTATCACACCACATTTATTATAGATATTCTATTTTTTTTAATCAGTATTATATTTTGAAATGCTGCCAATAATAAGAAAATGCACTTTTAGTCATTAATTTTCAATAATAACATTGAGGGGTCGATTTGTAAAACTAATCTTATGACTGAACTCCTATTGTCCATGGTTAATACTGGTCGATGAGAAAACGAATTTTTTATTTTAAGTAATGAATTTTTGTTCAGGCGTCATCCCCGGCTGGAACCGAATTGGAAACTATTGCTATGAACTGGTTGGGAAAAGTTTTGGGATTGCCGGAATGCTTCTTGAACGAGAGGGATGACAGTACTGGCGGTGGTGTCATTCAGGTATGGCTCAAAGTTGTAGTACTATCTACTATGTGAAAAGTTTTATCGTTATCTAATGATTGATACATATATTATTATTATTATGACCTCGATAACGCAGTGATTTAAGCGTTCGATTTCCAGCTGCGTCAATCTAGGAAACGAACTTTTCTAGATTGTCTCTGGTCTGGGTGTACTGGGAGACGCCCCCAGTAGTGGTCGTCTGGTTCTCATAGCACAGGGAATACCCTGGTTTGAGAGCAGATGGTTGGTGTGTATTGTCTGGCGCACTTATTTATTATTTATCTATTAATGTAGTTTTATCCTAAAATTAGTTCAAATTGTTAATGACGTGGTTGCAAAAAATGCACCCGCGTCATTACCAACGATTCAATGGTGATCGCGGAGGAGCGAGAACGGAACAAAGCGTGTATGAAAAATTAATGCGTTTTGACTTCAGAATCTGTGATTTTAGAATTTAAATATATTTTTTTCGTATGTTGTAATAGATCTGTGTCTTGGCTTATTTTAATGTTTAAAATCTTTAAATATGATACGACTTTCTAATTTTTTGTATGAAAATACTGCAGGTACCAATTTTATAATAATTCGTATTAATTTGAGGCCGTTTTTTGTTTTTAAAAAATGCTTTTTGGTTAGGCTGTTGCTTAGGGCAATTTTCTTTGTTTTACTTTTTTTAAATTTTTTTTATTAAAGTGTTCTATATCTTTAGACAACGGCCAGTGAAGCGACTCTGGTCAGTTTGCTGGCAGCCCGGACGAGAGCTCTCGTAGAGCTGTCCAAGTTGAACCCAGACTTACAATCTTCTGAGCTTCTTGGTCACCTCATCTGCTACTGCTCCGACCAAGCTCATTCCTCTGTGGAGAAGGCAGGGTTAATTGGTGAATATTATATTTTTATAATTTTTTTATCCATTCAAGAGCTACGACATCACAAAGAGATGCACGACTGCGTTAAATTAATACAATCTTTCTTTTCCATTAGAGGTTAATGGTACATTGGAATTCTTATATACAAATAACTATCCAGATAATTATTGAATAACTAGTAATTAAGGTAAGGTGTGTTTCGAAGAGTATGTTTAGATTAATCTACACAGAAAATTTAGAGGCATAAATCGGTCCCGCTAGTCTGAAAACTGTAAGCCTCTATTTTAAAAGAAGTTTCTTTGATATATTTTTCTGCTAAAAAAGTTAACCAATTGTGTAACGCAACTGGAAAAATGAAGCCATTGAAATAAAGGTTATCAGGTTATCAAATATCACTTTCAGACTTTTTTAATCACTTAGAAAAATTGAGATCACTGCCGTTAAAATTTTTACTAGCCACTGCTTAAGATTTCATGCGCATGAGATTTTATAAAAAGTACCCATATGTCCTTTCCCAGGACTCAAGCTAACTCCATGTCTCTTTCGCATTAGTCTTAGTAATGTATTGACAGATTCATTTCTTGTTCAGGTCTAGTCAGAATGCGTTATATAGAGTCTGATGCGAACCAGAGTATGCGTGGAGACAAACTCGAGGAAGCCATCCTCGGTGATAAGGCCAAGGGACTGGTGCCTTTCTGGGTAAGTGACTCTTAGAAATAACAGTGCTAATCTGATTAAAGAAGTTTTATGCGGAGAAAATACGATCTCTTAGCAATATGTGCGGTGTGTCTGATAGAATACGCAATGAAGAGATGCAATGCGGCAGGGTTCTATGATAGTGTTATTTAATACCGAATGGGAATAGGATGGAACGCCGGTTTAATATAATAATATTTTTTTTAATCTAACTTCTCTGTCAGATTAAAAAAATTACATATCATTCGGTACTAGTTCGTTGATCGAGTCTGACCTCTGGTATATCCTGAGGATGCTTCATTGAGAGGTGAAATACGTGTCGATTGGTGGTTTTCGGAGTTTGAGCGGAAAATAGCTAAAGACTTTAGGAAGACATCACATGAAATGGATTTCCGCAAAGTAACACCTGAGTATACAATATCTCAAAGAGGCAAGCATGCCCGACCAGGTGAAACTTTATATCAAAATTATATATGTACATACATATCCTCACTCTGTATCACTAACGGTGTCAGAGAGGATGGAACGCCAAGCGTCGCGGTCTTAAATACTTCTTTCACCTCCTCAAACCCCATCATTCTCCTCACACACTTTTATCTAGGTATGCGAGTGCTTTCGACATTTCCGTCAGTTAACACTAGCCATTTGATCTTCATATGTCAGCCTTGGTCTTCCTTGGCTTCTGTTATTATTATTACTCACTTTCATTCTATAAATTTTCTTCGTAAGTCTTTCGTCACTCATTCCACTTGAACAACCAACTCGTGAATACTTTATTCTAATTTGTAATTTTTTAGCTTAAGTATAACTAGAAGTTAAAATGTGATATCATGATCTTGCTGCAGATTTCTTGCCGATTTTGTCGGCGCCAGCTCTTTCCGAACTGGAATGAGATTTAACATTCAATAACTTTAATTGCTTTCCTCAAAATAGTTACCTTCTTTCTTGGGAAGTCGGGTAAAAGTTATATAATCTATGTCCCACTATTAAGGCGATCTCACACCTCATTTCCATTAAGCGGATTATACTACAGGAAAACCAAAGAAACGGATATGTGTAGATACATACAAAACGTATTTGATTAAGTGTTCTTATTTAATTTATATCAATTGTATAAAGTTAATCTGTTTCACAATTCCTTTGCCTTTTCCCATTAAAACTATACGTAGGAATTCCTTCATTGTACTTATGAGTACAATCCTTATTATCTAAACTCAGAAATCAATCAAAGATTCACTTATTTATGGCTTCATATTATATTGAATTAACTTATTCGCATTGTAATACGAATATATCTGAAGGTTGACCCTCATTGATTTTTGTGTGGTTTATCTCGAGAACGGTTTATCAAATCGGCTAGATTGAGATCAGCCTGCTTTTATACATGTTCTCTGTTGTGGTCCACTCGCAACTGGCATTGTGAATGGACGGCGATGTCACTGAGTAGCTCACTCTTCAACCCTATACGAATAGTTCGCGAGCGAGGCGTTCCATTAACAATACGGAGTTGATTCGTGAGCTTATATATAAGGTTATTTCGAAAGGATGTGTAAATACGAAAGGATATTAAAGTACCCATGACAACGGAAAAATTTGCATTCTACATCTTCGCCAAAAGTCAATAATTCTAGTGTAACACCTCAAAGTTTAAAAAAAATAAAGGTGAGGTAACCCTAATATCAGCGTTTTTATGTCGCTAGGAAATCTTTGAAATATTGGGCATAATGATAGGGTTGTAATTTTATTTATTTTAAATAAATGTTTTTTTTATATAAATTAAAATAAACATATCCGGTAATTATTACATCTGCAATATAACAATCAACAGTGACACGTTGAAACCCCGGCGGATTTATACCTCCTTTCACAATAACCTTGTATATATATATCATACAAGATAGAAATTATACCAAGATAGAAGAAATATATAACGTACTTAAGTTGTGTCAAGATAGAAGAAGTATATAATGTACTTGGGTGTACTACATGTATTTGGATTAACATCATATAATCTACACTTTAGAATAAGATTGTTTCAGTTTTTAGACTTTATTTGGATTTTAATAAAACGAAATGAAATCAAATTAATGCTTGAGCATACTCCATATTCATCAGACCTTGCCCTTGTCTATTTTGGAGGTTGAAGGAGTATCTGAAAGGACATACATTTGAAGGCGATGAAGTAGTAGTCCATGAAGTACAGGAATTTCTAGGTAGTCAAGATAAACTGTTCTTTGGGAAGAGAATTGTAAGCTTAGAAAAAAGATATTCTAAATGTATTACACTAAAAGTTTCAGATGAAAAGGTATTCCAAGCGTATTACACCGAAAGTATCAGTTAAAAAGGTATTCTATGTATGTTACATTAAAAGTTTCAGTTAAAGAGGTTTTCAAGTGTATTACATCAAAAGTTTCAGTTAAAAAGGTTTCCATGTGTGTTACACTAAAAGTTTCGGTTAAAAATGTATTGCAAGTGTATTACATTAAAAGTTTCAGTTAAAAAGCTATTCCAGGTGTGTTACATTAAAAGTCTCAGTTAAAGAGATATTCCATGTGTGTTACACTAAAAGTGTCAGTTAAAAAGGTATTTCAAGTGTGTTACACTAAAAGTGTCAGTTAAAAAGGTAATTCATGTGTGTTACATTAAAAGTGTCAGTTAAAAAGATATCCCTTGTGTATTACATTAAAAGTTTCAGTTAAAAAGGTATTCCATGTGTGTTACATTAAAAGACTTAGTTAAAAAGATATTCCATGTTTGTTACACTAAAAGTGGCAGTTAAAAAGGTATTTCATGTGTGTTACATTAAAAGTGTCAATTAAAAAGATATTCCATGTGTGTTATACTAAAAGTTTCAGCTAAAAAGGTATTCCATGTGTGTTACACTAAAAGTCTCAGTTAAAAAGGTATTCCATATGTGTTATACTAAAAGTTTCAATTAAAATGTATTCCAAGTGTAAGTTGGCTATAAGTCGGCTATGTAGAAAATAAAATAAAATTGAATAAAAGTTGGCATGATCAAATATCATCTATTAGTTCAATACAAAGTCGTATATATTTCATCGATGTTCTACAAGTCGATTCCCAACAGTATTATATTTTATAAAGAAATATTCTTAAGAGCGCTCAAATTAAAACAATCATTATTTTAAGATTACTTGTTTAAAGCAATGCGGGCGTGCATTCCCATTGAGACCAATTTGTACCGTTCCTTCAGAGATTAGGGTTGTCAACAGAGAACTAAATCGATGTGCAAGTCACAGTCGGAAGGCGGAAAATAAATCTTTATTTGTAATGTACTTTAAAATAATACGTTGTTGTTATTATTGCAATATAGTAGAGTTAGTTTAGATTTTTAATGAGAAGGGAGTCCAAAAAACTTTGACATAAAAATTCCTTAAAAATATAGTAAATATTTTCCAATGCCGAAAGATAAACCTAGAATGTGCTTGTTATTTATCATCGTACGAGTGATAGTGTTTGTTATGTTTTGAATAGGGGATGGCTCAATAACCTATCAGTACATGGTTCCATCTCATATTGCTACGCCTGGATGCTCTATCTACTCGGAATAGGAAATAGGAAATGGGGAATGGAAAATTATATACAAATCAGACATGTGTGAAGTGAAGTTATGTACATACATATGTAAATACAAATTATGAAAACCTTGTTGGAATAAGCGACATAGCATTTTGAATTTTGATTCGACGTTAACATTTTTAGAGTTGTCATGCATTTTCCCTGTCAGTTTCAATTTTTAAACTATGAGGTTTTCAATGCAATGCTTTACTTATGTACAACATTGTAATAAATATTTAATTATTGTCTTCACAATTAATTACATTTAAGTTCACATATTTATATAAAACCAAAAGACAGAATTCGTTAATTTCGTAAAACATCCGGAAGACTTAATCTTTTTAACCAACTTCAAAAAAAGGAGGAGGTTCTCAATTCGACTGTATGTTGTTTTTTTTGTTGTATGTTTTGTTACCTCATAACTCCGTCATTTATGAACCGATTTTGAAAATTCTTTTTTCGTTTAGTAGGTAATACTTCAGAAATGGTCCCATTTAAATTTCACTGGTATTGCAGCTTGAACTTCGAAGTTACACCAGATAACAAGACCCTGATTATAACGTTTATTTATATTGATGATTCGCTTGTATATCGTTACATTGCGGAATTAGAAAGAAGTTAACTGCAGATCTCCCTTAGTTATTTATTTAGGTCAAGATCACTCAAAAGGGAGAAATAAAAATTTTTTATGAAAAAAAAATTAAACCGCCTTCAATAAAAATACTGAAAAGTACAAAGTAACTATCCTTTACTAATCGAAGCTCAAGTACAATTAAAATAACTTCTTAAATACGATACACATACCTATATAATTAAATTTGACAGTTATTGAAGTTGGTGCCAAATCAATGTGCAACAACAGAAAGTCTATTAGTTTGGTAGGGTTGGCACTGACTTCAGTAGCTGTCAAATTTAATTATATTGGTATGTGTATCGTATTTATTGTTTAATTAATGTTTTAAATAATCTCCGTTTTAAAATAAGTGATTAAGACAGAGAAATTATGAAAACAAACAAAAATGCCATTTTTGGGAGTTACTCGGGAAAAGTGACACGTTACTGACGCATCGCATTTTTCCGCTGATCGCTCTCGCTACCTTTCATTACTTAAAAGTGTCGCCTACGAGAAATTGTGTCAGCTTATTAATTTGACAAATATTTTAAACTCGATCACGTTTGCCCAGAAGGTACACTCGCTTCAAATATATCCAAGTTATATTTACGGGAACCGGTAACACTGTAAGGCTATTTAGAAACTTAGCAGTACGCATTATAAAAGAAGAATCCTATCTCTTCGTTCAAGGGATGTCCAATGTAAGGACGGAATCCCTTTTCTTCGCTTTGTTCTACAATAGAATGGACAGTAGTAACATATTATATTATAACGTTAAATTACGTGTTAATTCCGATGCAAGCAACGATGTAAATGACATTTCTTCCTTTACCTTACCTTTAAATTACATCGACTTACGGTAAGAAATGATCACAATAGATTGATAGTGGTCGCAGTGATACGCGTCTGGCGTGACCTGCATAGTCACTTACGGTAAGAAATGATAAATTACCGTCAGCATTCACAAATCACTGGCACTAACGTGACATAGTAAACCTTCGATAAATAGAAAGATGCGTAAAAATTATTCTCTATTATTGATTGATATTCAATTACATACTAAATCAACAATGTTTCTGACCATTTCTAATCGTCATGTATTGGTAATTTACTGCCTCTGACCGTTACATATTTGTAATTTAGCAATTTTTACTGCCAAGTAATGTATGTTACGGTTATAGATATACAACCATACATACATATCTTCACGCTGAATCCTTAACGGGGTAGTCAGAGAAGACGGAGCGCAAAACTTTGCGGTCCTTCGTAGATATAACCTATAAAATGCCGCAAGTTAAATTTTATAAAATAACTTTGACTATGAGATAAGTCGTTATTTTATACTCCCTTTGTAAACTATTTTGATGATAATTTCGTTTCTAAGTGAAGTCTAAAGAGGCTTAAGCTTAACTTAATCGCGTGAAAATGTGAGTGAGTATGTAACACAGATATATAGTATTGACTGGAAGGAGATCAAATTAAATCGAGTCACATTTTAAAAACTGTTTTCAAATGTCTGTGATGTTTGAAGGGAATGAAGACGTCTATAAAAGCAAAATAAGTATGTGTTGAATTCTCCAGGCGTTGTCTGTCTACCTATCCTGTAAAGGATAACGTGAAGATAAGTGAATGAAATTCTTGTTTTAAATTAATAATTATAAAAATATTATTTGCAGGATGACATATTGTTGAGTCATCCATATACTTAAGAAAAGTTGTCGCTTCTACTTTGTGTTTAGTTCTTCTGAAGTCAATTAAGTTACCTATCAGCTTCATCGAAGGTTATTAGAAGAGTGTTCCTTTAGTAAGAGTGATATATCGTTAATATAGTAATAATAATAGAGTCAAGTCTTAACATTAGTATTTACTTCCGCACTTAAGTGACACGTGTTTCGCTTCTATAAAACAGCCTCAGAAATTTCCCGAGATCAGATTCCGTCAGTAACACCTAATGAAAATTCGCTTTGTTTCATTCAAGCTTGTAATTTGGGCGGAAGCGGGTTAAAAAGTAAACTAACTCATGACATGAAATACTTCCGAAAAATTGAAAGCACTCGTAGACCTAGGCGAAATGTAAAAAAAATGATTAGGATTGAGGAGACGAAAGAAGTATGTAAGGCCCGCAATACTTGGCGCTCCCTCTCTGACTACCCCGTTAGGGATACAGCGTGAGGATATGTATGTATGTGCCCATTGTTGACGTTTATAAGGTTTATAAGCGTTTATACTGCCAATGTCAAACTCATCATAGTTATACTGTCAATGTCAACGTAATATTTTTTGGTCCAACGTCAAACATTCGCACAGAGTAGGGATTGTCGCCTAACAATTTTAAAATGTTGCCCACAATTAATTACTGACAGATTGACAGAATGAGTTTCGAGTTGTGAGTGTTGTGTGATTTGTGCCATACAATTAGATAGCTGAGCTGACAGCGAGCTGTAAGCTGTTTCGAGTCTGTGGAGTGCAAGGTCCGAGCCAGCTATCAAGTCAAGGGGGGGTCATATAGTCGAAGTCTAGTCAGGAGGTTCCAATTTGATTATAACAATAAATCTAATAACAAAGAAATATTATTTTATTGTTATACCACAAAATATGTTTAATTAAATAACAAAATCAATTTTTCTCTTTTGTCTTTGCGCAAAACGAGATGACTTCTTCCACTTTAATGGGTATGCTTTCGTGAACGAAAAGAAGTGCCTGTCCAGTTGGACGTTAGGGTCATTCGCGTATATGTGTTTACCATTATACTAAGTACTTATTTCATTAAAATCAATGACATTAGAAAAATTATCACTAGTCGACGTAGATCCAGCCAAGGTAGGGGGTCATTGGGGTCTGAGGTCATTGACCCCTGAGGTCATTGGGGTCATGACCCCAATGACCTCAGCCCCCCTGGATCCGCCCTTGGTGGAGTGTATCTGGAGTGTGACCCCCGTGGCGTAACGGCTAAACGCGTCGGAAAGTAAACGGGGGTTGCGGGTTCGATTCCCGCAGCGAGTCTGGGTGTTTATGTATAACATATATTTATTTACAAAAGAAAAGTATACAAGTAGTATATCAGTTGTCTAGTACCCATAACACAAGCGCTATGCTGTTTACTTTGGGACTAGATGGCGCTGTGTGAAATGTCTGAGTATATTATATTATTATTATATTATAATTTCGCCTACTAGGCGACCACTAGTGGGTATAGGTTAATACGCAAGATAATCGTACAATACCATCTCTTCTTTTTTAAGCTAATGAGCCTCTAATATGGCTTTTTTGTAATTTATAGGTCTGTGCAACATTAGGAACTACTGGTTCGGTGGCGTTCGATAACTTACGTGAAGTGGGCACCGTGTGTCAGAAACACTCTGCATGGTTGCACGTTGATGCTGCGTACGCTGGAAGTGCCTTCATTTGTCCTGAATACAGGTGATTAGCGTAAATATTATATTACGTCGGTGTCAGAAAAAATGTAGCGGTTTTTATGAAAGAGAAAAAGGAAAGTAATCGATGTTAAATTAAGATCTACATGTGTATAACCAGTGTATATTTCACGGACGGAAGGAATTGGCTAAGATTTTTTACTCAGAAATGAGATGTAGATATGATAAGATTTTCTGTTATATTTTTCTAGGCAGAAGGGTTATATATATATCGTTTACAGTTTGGGAAGGATTGGTTAAACTTTTCTGTTTCTATAGATCACCTTTTATATCTCTAGTTATTGCTATAACTAGAGTGATGAAAATTTTCAAAAACTTGCTAAATTAATAAGAGTTTTTAAGTTAAACTGTTTTATTGTAAAGAAACAATAATGATGCAGATAATGTACTGAAAGTTAAAAAATTATTAAGTTAAGGTACTCCCGGCCCCACGATTTTATTTAGTATGATCAATGCTTCATTTTATATTGATGAGGCGAGTGGTGTAATGACTGGTACCTGGTACCTACCTAATTATTTTTTAGCTTTTAGTACATTATTTGCATCATTATTATGTTTCTTTACAATAGACCGATTAACTAAACAATTTTTTTTACGTATTTTTTTTTCAAGTTACTAAGTTTTTTTTATTTAGTTACTTAATATTTCTCATTATATTTAGTCCATCTGTCTAAACTCTATGATCGGCCATTTTGTTTTGGACGCCATTTTGGAATAGGATTTTTTCTAAAATGTTCTGTGTTCTACTTGTCAAGTCCATTCATTTGATACAATATTGAGGGCATTGAAACAAATTATGTAAGCTGCCTTTTAATGGCAGCGGCCATTTTGGATTTACAATGATACTGAATATACATAACTGTATTGTCATCCGCACTAAAGGTGAGTACCAAATTTCAGATCAATCGGTGAACAGGAAGGGGTCAAAATTTCAATTACTAGATTTGACCCACACAAAACACAAACAAAGCTAGCTACATAAAACCGTTTAAAAAGTCTTTGGTGCATTTGCTGATGGCATCGACACTGAATTCAAATAACAATAACGAATTGTATTACTTAATTGTTTTGTATGATTGCTCTAGCACTTTAGCGTAGAAGTAGTTTGACTGTTATCTTATATTTCCAGACATTGGCTTGATGGCGTGGAGTTAGCCGATTCTTTTGCCTTTAATCCATCGAAATGGCTGATGGTGAATTTTGACTGCACTGCCATGTGGTAAGTAGTTATCTATTTATTCACATATTGGTACATAAGTACATGTTGGAGATTATCTCAGATGGATCGCGTTACGATCTGCTCTTCGGCATAACGATGCTCCGGTGATCAATAACGCTAAAAACATAGTGATATCAGAAGCCTGTTCACTCTCTGAGATATTTCATCTAGGCTAAAAATATCAAGCCGTAATTTTCCTGCTACGATTGTCACGCCATCTGTGATTCAATTCGGGTACTTTACTTGACGTTTCTAAATGATACTGAGCATTTAAATCTTGGATCTAGAATCACAATGGACGGAGTATTTGCTAGCGTGCCCATTTTTTGTTCGTGTGAGGTTCTAGACTTGTATAATATGAACGTGCTTAACGAGGGAAGGGTACGGTACAACAATATACAGCTGAATATGAAATATTTTTTTTGTGAGTACTTTTAGTCAAAACATTTAAGATTTACGAGTATTTTGCAAATAATTATTTCACTAATGCAATGTTTTAACCGTCGAGACGGTCATGAGCTGACACGAATTGCACCGGCAGTGCGAGGTCACAAATTTACTATAGCTAACTCTTTTACTCGTGGTAAGCTCAATGAGATAGATAGAGGAAACACGAAAAGTCGTTAGCCACACGGTGATTAGAGCAGGATTATTAACTACTACATTACATAAATTAACTATATTACCATTCTCGGTTCGAGATTTAAATGCTCATAGTGAACAACAATAAATAACGTTATTATTGTACACAGAGGTTCCTTGTTAATAATAAGGCACATGTATATTTTCCAGGGTAAAAGACAGTACTGCTTTGCACAGAACCTTCAACGTGAATCCAATTTATTTGAGACACGAAAATTCAGGTGCGTCGAATATAACTTATTTTTTAGCTATGTACCTATATTCTATTTTTCTCAATTTTGTCTTTAACGTAAACAAATTAGAATCTAACCAAAATTTCGCTAAATTTTCACCGTTCGCTGGTCGCGCGTATTACACGTAGCACTCCAATAACACTGCTTTTCTCATATACACACAAAACTATGAAATATTCACAAATAACACTAATATTATCCAATATAGTATAGCATTGAAAACATATAGGTCGGTAGTAGTAGTAGTACTTTACGTTAGTAACTAATTGACCTGTGGTAGTACGATCCTCCCTCATGAGGGAAGGTAAAGAGCATTTTAGTCCATACAACCATGTTTTCAGTAATAAATAGAGAAATTATTCATGTTATTTCATTAAAATGTAGTACGTAGTACATTTTAATGTCTCTTGGAGTTTCTGGCAACACATATATTAAGGCAGTCTTTCTAGTAGGTTGCACTGAGGCAGACTAGGCCACTATAAAAGTCTCAACGTCACGTCACATAACAGTACTACCCACGACACAACTCCCTCCGCGCGCATCAAACCGCGCGGGCTCTCGATTTCTTTTTTTAACGCGGACGGACTCCGCAGGCAACACGACCTCCTTCACGAGTTGACGCGAGACCACCAAATAGATATAATGCTAGTGCAGGAAACCATTTTGAAACCTAGAAATCGCAATCCCGGCGGGCACTATATCGTGTGCAACGATATGGTGCCCGCCTCCAAAGGCGGCACTCTTATCTACTACAGAAGGTCCCTGCACTGCATTCCGATTGATACGCCCGCCCTCACCGATATAGAGGCGTCGGTGTGCCGGGTGGCGCTCACGGGGCACGCGCCTATTACACTTGCGTCTGTCGTCTCCCTCTCGGTAAAGCGCTAATTAGAAGCGATCTAGAGGCCCTCCTAAACTTAGACGACTCTGTCATACTCGCCGGCGACCTCAACGCTAAACATCGTCGCTGGAATTCGCACTCCACCTCGCGAAATGGCAGAGCTTTAGACCAACTGATCGATGACCTTAACTTTGACGTTATCGCCTCCATGACGCCCACCCTCTATTCCAAAGATACAACGCACAGACCGGACGTACTCAACATAGCGCTTCTAAAGAACGTAGCTCTAACGCTGCACTCAATAGAGGCGTTACACGAGTTAGACTCAATCTAGGAGACGGTATTACTCACACTAGGACCTATGACAGACACACGGACGCTCACAAAAATTGTGACGGATTGGCAGAGTTTAGACGAAACGCTAAACTTTGAGAATTCGCCGCGGCTTAACGCGATACCAGACGTTATCCGTTCCGCCGAGGATGCGACCGCGGCGATAGACGGGCTCACCGGCCACATCCGCGACTTGGTCTCCTCGTGCTCCCGTGTGGTCCCGGCGGCGAACGACCGCCGCTTAGAGCTCCCTGGAGACATCTGTCGGCTGATCAGAGCCAAGAACGCCGCGACCCGCGCTTACGACTCGTTTCCCTCAGAAACGAATAGACGTAACTTACGTGCCCTCAAACGCGAAGTCAAAGACCAAATTTCCGAACTTAGGGAAAACAGGTGGAGTGATCTAATGCGAGAGATCGAGCCGACGCACCAGGCTTACTGGAAGTTGGCCCGATCTCTCAAATCGGACACGTTTCAAACAGTGCCACCTCTGACGAAACCGAACGGACAGACAGCTTTCGACGATGTAGACAAAGCCGAACTCTTGGCCGACACTCTGGAGGCCTAATGCTCCCCTAGCTCACAGCCTGTAGATCAGAACCATTTAGACATGATCGCGAATCGCGAATTAGGCTCCCTACCGCCCGCAACCGCCTCCTGCCAACTCAGACCCGCGACGGTTGACGAAGTTCAGGACATTGTCAAGGCTCTCAAATCTAGAAAAGCTCCCGGTAGAGACGGCATCTCCAACCGAGTAGTCAAACTTTTTTTGATGCGCCTACTCGCGCTCTTAGTAGCTATTATTAATGCCGCCATGGCGAACCGCGTCTTCCCAGCCGCCTGGAAAAAAGCGATCGTCATCTGAATCCCGAAACCGGATAAACCCCGCAAAAGCCCTAATAGCTATCATCCCATCAGTCTCCTTAGCGTGCTAGGGAAAATTTACGAATGAGTCCTTCTGGCTCGTCTCAAAGCCCTCTTAGACCCTTCCGGTCTCTTCATAGACGAGCAATTTGGCTTTCGAGCTAAACACTCGTGCATACAACAAGTGCACCACCTCACGGAACACATCCTGGAGGGCCTAAACCGCCCGAGACTCTACATAGGCACGGGGGCCCTCTTCTTCGATGCAGCGAAGGCGTTCGACAAAGTCTGGCACGCCGGGCTGGTGTACATGCTGCGCCGGCTCGGCGTGCCAGACGATCTCGTATGCATAGTACGGGACTTTTTCTCGGACCGCTCCTTCCGCTATAGTCGAAGGGGTGCTCTCCTCTCCCCGCCCCATCAGGGCAGGCGTCCTACAGGGCTCCGTTTTATCGCCCACGCTCTACTCGCTCTACACGAACGACGTCCCCAAAAACCCTGGTGTAGAGCTCGCCCTATTCGCGGACGATACCGCACTTTTCACATCAGATCGTAGTCGCCTCAGAGTCTCCCAACTCCTCCAAGTCGCTGTTACGAGCCTAGGCGAGTGGTTCCGTCTTTGGTTAATCGAAGTCAACCGCGAGAAAAGCGCCGCCGTGTATTTCTCGAGGGGCACGACGACCAGCCGCGCCCGCCGTGCTAACACTCTCCGTACTATAACACTTTTCAGCCAGGATATCCCTTGGACTAGGAAAGTCAAATACTTAGGAGTCACCCTTGACAGTGCCATGACCTTCGGCCAACACATCAAAACGGTCCGCGACCGCGCCGCGTTCGTCCTCAGTCGTCTCAATATGCTCATTTGAGCGAAAAGTAAAATCGAAACAACCTTTTTATTTGTAATCAGGTTGTTTTCTTTCGAACGCACTTTATTCATTCTGCAAGGTGCCGGACCACTTCGGTACTTACGTACTTCTTTCCAAAATAATTTGGAATTTTCATCGAAGTTGTCCGACGTCTTGTTTTCGTCTAATACTCTACACCTTTCACGCTTCTCTTTCACTAGTGCCTTCGTTTCTGCTTCTGCAGCTTATAACTGTCTTTCATCAAATTTTTCATACCACAGTCATTAGTAGCAAGGTAGTCTCACCATGATTTCTTTTTCTTATACTCAGACACTTTCACCTCATCATCCCACCACACATCACGCTTTTTGCCGTTCCCAATCTTATTCATTCCACACACTTCTTTCACAGCCTCAATCATACTATCTCTAAGGTTCTGTCAACATTCTTCAACATCCTCGCTCATCACTTTCAATCTATCATCAAGCTTACTGGATAATACCGTTTCATATTCATTCCTGGTGGTCGCATCCTGCAGTTTCCAACTTTTAATGCGGCTAACCACTGCAGGTTTGGACACTACGCAATGTCACCATGCTGCGAACAGACCCCTTATTCTGGTTATCACCAGAAAGTGTTCCGTCCCGAGATCGGCTCCTCTATACGCTCTTGTGTCCATAACCTGCTTCTTAAGTCTGCTATCCACCAGGAATAAATCAATCATACTTCTCGCACTCTTTCTTTCCCACTGATGGATTCTTTTGTGCCCAAATATGGTATTAGCTACAAAAAGATCCTTTTCCATACACAGTCCTAACACAATCTTACCAGCATCATTCACTCTCTTATCTCCATATTTGCCCAGGACAGACTCAAATCCTGTTCGAACTGTCCCGACCCATCCATTCATGTCTCCACACACAACAATTCTTTCGTTCTCTTCAACCGTCGCTAGAACTTCTCTAACATTCTCCCAGAACTGATCTTGTTCAGCCAAACCGACAGAGGACACTGGCAATCTTGAGGCGTACCCAGTCTGTCTGGGATTTACACATTCATACTCAGTCAAACAACCATACGAGAGGACAGTAAAACGCCTACCCCTTGGCATCCCCGATCTCCATGTGGTACCCCTGACCACAAAGCGATTCCCCCTCCGGGCAAGTCAGCAAGTTCACTGCCGCCTCGCTTGGTTTCACTCAAACATAGCACATCCAATCTTTTCTCTTCCATAATATCAATCACTTCATTCATTTTCTCCTCAATCCCACCTCTCACATTCCACGCAGCTACTCTGCACTCCTCCGTCCGTCCCCCGCCGCTAGGTGCACAGCGTGTTGGGTGGCGGTCCCCAACGCCGAATTGCACTCTGCACACACCAGCGCGGACAGACCGGTGTACGTCGCTTTCGGGGGACGCCCTAACATTATCATTGCCGTTGTCCCGCATGGTATGCACAGGAGAGGAATTGCAGCCCTGAAAAGGGCTAGCGGGGGTCACGACGAGCACGCTTCTTCAGTTGATCCCTAAAGTTCAATTTACTAATAACTAATAAGTATGACAACCGAATCAATCATTTGAGAATTAGCCCATCTCTAGTTTTGTTATAAACGTCACAGTCGCCACATTTGAATACATTGAGGACAAAAATGAAAAAAATACGTACATTTGTTTTAATGCACATATTATAACAAGCTTACGTTTATATCATATTTTACGTGGAATTGAATTAAAATGGTTCCATAAAATATGTAATCAAAGGGCTTAAAGCTTTTTTCTTATGATGAATGAGTGATTCAATTGACTGAATGATACTGAGTGATGAGTGATGTACACCACGGCCATTTTGATTTTTTTTAAAACGGTGCGACGCAATTTTACCAACATTAATTAATAGGATATATGTACACAATCAATTAATGAAAGTTACAATTTTTTAAAGTGCTGGATTAACCAGATATTTAATAATAAAAGTGCGATCTGGTTCCCCCATGTGACCTTATCAACCCAAATCATATTTTTAATTTAAAATATTTCCTAATACTGGCACTTTACAAATGATATCTTTAGGTAATTGTTCGCATGTGCGTTCCATATCAATTAACATTAGTCTGATCGTGATCTGCCTTTCAAAAATTGAAGAAACTATGCTGCACGATTTACATAATAAATATATACGTACATATCCTCACGCTGTATCTCTAACGGGGTAGTCAGAGAGGACGGAGCGCCAAGCGTCGCGGTTCTTACATACTTCTTTTGCTTCATCAAATCTCATCATTCTTCTCACACATTTTCGCCTATATGTCATATGCGAAAGCTTTTGACATTTCCATCTGCCAACACTCTGGCTATTTGAACTTCATAATTCAGCCTTGGTCTTCCTTGGCTTCTTTTACCACTCACTTTATATAATGTTCGATATGTAGGTATTACAATAAAATATATAACCTCTTTTAAAATGTTGTTTAGTTTCAGTAACTCATAATTTTCTTTGTTCCATTTCAGGAAAAGCTATCGATTACATGGTAAGTAAAGTTTTCTACATAACAATATTGCGTAACTATTTCTCCGGACTTTCTACTTTCCGGTAATGACTCGACGATATTGTAGAGATAGTAATGGTAATATAATAAAAAACTCCTGGTAATGATTCAATAATATTTTCACTAACGGTAATTAATATAATTAAAAAAGAAATCGTTTGTGTAGTCTTATATTTGCTGACGATGGTAGGACGATTTCGATGCATTTTAACCAATTGGCTAGGAATTGTCATAAACTTTGCGTAAAAATGGCTGAGACAAAATATTGGAACAAATGTGAGTTGGACCCACGTGAAGAAAGTTCATAATCACATGTATTGAACAGTAGATTTATAAAATTAATTGCTGGATATCTATAAAATTAGGACTGATTATAACTTCCATTAAAATTTCGGAGATAATTTGGACGACGATAGAGCCGAATTTATTCAATTTTCGTTCTCGATAATTTTAATACGTATATTCTTAAATATTGATTAGTGCAAAATATGATTTATTATTATTTTACTATCTAAATTTCAAGCTCCTACGTCGTATAGTTGCTGAGAAAATCGACAGTGAGAGACAAATTTTTATAACCTGGCTGCATTTAACGTTTGAGTGTATAATTGGGTCAATCAACTATTTTTTGACACTTTGTTGCTCCTGAGTTTCTGACAAAAATAGCTCAGAATATATAGAAGGTTTCGTTTCTTACACAAATATTGTATTTATTACACAGCTAACTTTTAAGAATATTCGATATTTTTCACTACTTTAGTGGTTGTCCAGAAAATAAAGCATTTTCAGATGATCAAGGAACAATTTTACTATTCTTTGAAGATTTTTCGAATCTTAAATAATACATCTTGTTCATAAAAGTGCGTTGCTCAGTGCGAATTTATAAATATTTCAATTATTATTTATCTCTTACAGTTCTTAAAGCAATAAATAAAAAAAAGATTTTACAAAACTAACCGACCAGCACCAAAAATATTTGATCAACTCTTTTTTCTATTGCATTATTTATTTTAAATCAATAAAGTATTTGAAGATCGTTACAGAAATGGAAGTAGAAAGTCCTGAAAAGTACTTGAAAAAGTTGCTATTTATTTATTATTTTTATAAAATTATAATTTCAACGAATAGGTCGGCACCCAAAAGTCAAACGTCAAAAGAATGCTACGCACCAAAGAAGATGCAAGTTCTAATCCACAAATTTTACTAAATGGTAAAAAATCTTTTGTAAACGGTAATGACGACGAAGTAGTTGTAAATGGTAATGACAAAGAAGATGCTTATAATGTCAATGGACATGACATTGATGATGAAGAAAGGAAATTGCACGGGTACGATGAAATGGCACCCGGATGTGGCAAAAAAATTAAACTTGAAAATCCAGACAAAAACGAGCCACTCGTATGTTGTTTTATTTATTTAATGGTGATGGTGGTGACGGTGGACCATCTTTACGCTGATTTGGAGAACAATACTAACATAGAATGCGTCAGCTGCTTATATTCCTGCGTAAACCGTAATAGTCAACAACTTAATATAAATATCTCTAAAAACTTGTCACAACATGGCGTTGCTTTGCCTTCTATAAGCTCAGATATTTAAAGACGTAGTGCCAAATATTTTGTTGGGCCTTGATATTCTGTCCATCCCGAATAGAAAATGGTGTGAACTTATGTAGGTGTGTATGTAAAAAATGTTGATGATGACAGTGATGGTAATGGCAGTGTTATTGAGTATTTTACTGTATGTACTGTATACTGTAAAAATATTTTACGAGGCGCTTGTAGTATAGTGCATAATGACGGTGACGGTAATGGTGACGGTAGTCGTTGTGTTAAGAACGCCGCATTATTATTTTAGGAAGTACTCGTGGTGCAGTGATGCTTTAGTATTTGATATTATCGTAAGTTAAGTAAAATTACATACGGTGTTATATTGGATGGGTGATCTACTGTTATCTATATCTAACTACTATCGCTAACAACTTACTTCGTATTATAAGCTATGCTTTGACATTGAACAATAAAAACAGACATTAAAACCTTTATTGCTAACAAAGACGAACTGTTTCTTGATCCTAGTATGGTACTGCCTATTGCTCATGGAACTCATACATGAAGTAACACAGAATGCTATATGTCCACATGATCCGTCCTTGATCAGTCTCAATGTGTAATGAAATGATATCTTGTCCTGTTCTCTCCACAGTCTTTTTCGTCATTCTCTCTTTTATTACTGGTGTGTGATAGGGAATTTACTGGTTTGTGAGAAGTGTCACATAACAAGGGTTATCCCCTTCGAATAACCTAATGAATTGAAGATTTAAAGTAAGAATCAAAAGAAGAATTAAAACACAACATCTCTTTTGAAAACAAAGCAGATTTCAAATTGTTTTTTTTATGTTCCAGTCCTACCTTCTACTTCAGTTTTGTAGTCTCTTTGTGATTGGGTTAATTAGAAAAGGCAACTTCTTCTTTGAGTATGAAACGACTTCAATGTCATTTTTTCCATCTCAGAGTCCAGTTCATGACCTTCATGTACCTGATACATCTATACAGTATACATTGTTCTAAATTATAATACATACCGTACATTTTTTTTTATTAAAGTAATTGAATCAATACTAAAAATACGATTTAAATTTTAGTTTTTAATATGTATAAGTAATTTTATTACGCTTTCGTCTGGTTTTCTAATGAATAACTCCTAAAATTAAAGTGTTTGAAACTTTTTTATAAACATTTTCAGCATTGGCAAATCCCTCTTAGTCGGCGTTTCAGAGCTCTGAAACTCTGGTTTGTTCTCCGTAACTATGGTGTTATTGGAATACAGAAACACATACGTGAGGTAATTAAATAGTTTATTACATATACGGGGTTAAAGCTAATTACCAACATCGCGAACATTGCTCATTTTTTTTATGAAAAGACATTGGTCACTTTTTTAAAGTTTCAAAAAAAATTACCAGTGTTCTCGACGTTCATGATTAATTTTAAAATTAATTAATTATGGTATTTATTTATAACAAAAAAGTACATATATATCCTTGCGATAATATTTACAAACTTAAAACTAAACATTATCTTAAGTAATAGACTTCTTCAAAGTTGCCGCTTAGAAAGCTGTCAGACTGGCAGCATTACCTCTTTGAATAGCCGACTAATTCGTCGGCGGAAGCTGCCAGCCCGGTGGTCTCCCGAAGTCTCGACCAGTTTCTTACAAATATCAGAAACAAGTCAATGGGCTTCGGGGCCCCAGGGACCCAAAGTTTCGACTGCAAAGGGCGTAAATATGAAACTCAGAGAGAGTCGAATCGAAAATTGATTAAAAGAATTACTTTATTTATTTTTCTTGGGTAACGTTATAGTAAATTTGTTTTTTAATTATATAAATATTAATTTAATTTGATAACTAAAATGACAGTGTAAATTGGCGAATTAATTTATTTTTTATTTAATTTAAATAAAAAATATTTAGTTCATATTTACTACAACGAATTTATCTATATTTATGATATTTTTTGCATTTTTTTAGAATTAGTTTGATATTAGCACTTATTTCTTTAAATTGACTGAATGATACTGAATTATTTGAACCCACTCTTATGTACTTTATTATAATGCTAATTAATTAATATTATATACACTAACAACATCCATACCTTTTTTTTAGAGCGTCCGACTGGCGCAGAAATTCGAGGCTCTAGTATTGGCTGACCAAAGATTCGAAATACCCCAAACTAGGAATTTGGGTATGTACATATCTGTTCCATTTATTACTACTGTACCTATACTAGTAATCGAAAATACTTTTGAATTTAGGATTTCATTAAAATCCATCTCGTTGCACTAAAACTCATTCCATTTAATTTTAAATGTCATTGTCATGTCAATTCACATTTAATTTCATTATAACACATTAAATTTCATATTTGAAAATCATATCCATTTAATTTTTAATTTCATTGAAATTCATTTATTACTTTTATTAAAATAAAATTCAGTTCAGAAACGAATTTTTTAATTACTTCACTTAGGTACATGTACAATGTGTCTTCGATAAATCTTTAGAATTTAAGACACTCGTAGAACTCATCTTCTAATATAAAAAAATCAATGTTTGTTTGTTCGTATTTTATGGGCTTCTATACCTTTCATCCGATGGCGATGAAATTTAGTATGGAGATAGCTTGAATTCTGAGGAAAGGCATAGGCTATTTTAAAAATAAAAAACGCGGATGAAGTCGCCGGCATTGGCTAGTATATAATAAAATATACGAGTTACGAGAAAAACTGATTCAGTCAGAAAGATTAACAAAAGCTAAAGTTGCTCATTCTGAGTAATCCCTTTTGAAGGAGTGAAATGAAATAGTACATTTCGATACAAGTGTGGAAAGTATGTCATTTCTTCACGAGTCCCGGTTTGTTGACCCAAGCCGAAGGCGCGGGTAAACAATAGGGGACGAGTGGAAATGACATTCCGCACGTGCATCGAACGACATTTTTTAATACATTTGCGAAAAAATATAAATAAATAAAAAAAACGCAGAAATGTAATTTCGCGGGAGTAACTTTCTTTGTTTTTTTTAGAGGACATGGCAGGGCAACGGTTTCTATGAATTCAGCCAATTCAATGACAATAATTTATCTAAATTCAAAATAATTTTAATTGCGTTATTTATTTATTTACATTTATTAAAATAATAAATTTATTTTAAATTTAATTCATGTATTAACAGTATTTACGCTGTTAAATAGTCATTTCATACAAAAATTTTGTATAGAAAACTTTTTGATTAAAAACCTTCATACATTTGGATGTTATATGCAGGAGGAAAACAAAAAGCACTAGTGTGGAAAAGAATAACTTTCCGCACGCTAAACCCACATGGAAAAGTCTACTTTTTGAGCAAATGTTTTAAAAAACTAGTTTAAATATTATGGAGGCGCCGGGTATCGATCCCGGTACCTCTCGCATGCTAAGCGAGCGCTCTACCATCTGAGCTACGCCCCCTGTTGAATACACTTTTAAAAAAAACACTAAAATTTCACCACCTTTCACTTTACGTGTCTGGTGTAAGTACCTATACAAATTATAATATACACAGATGCTAGGTTTTAGTTTCAAAAAGCTGTCTACCTAGAATACATAGGTTGTGAATGAGCTCTCCTTCGTTTTGCTGAGAGATTACAGTTCAGGTTTCTTCAAGAAGGGTTTGGAAAAATTTTTAAAGGTTCTGCAATATGCGAATATTGTCTCTGGTGTTGCAGTCGTCTATAGGACATGTAACCGCTTATTTTATCACGCTGGCTATGTGGTTGTTTGCCATCTTATTGGGTAAAAAAAAATTAAAATATCACGTGAAATACATTCACAGAAATCGATTTTTTGGCGGGAACGGGAGAAGTAAGATTGTCATTTTATTTAGATTTTCAATTTTTTACGTTTTTGGGAGTTTTAAAGTACAACAGTGATAGTATATTGTGTTTTAAACTTCTGTGCAAGTGAAAAGAATGGAGTAGGTCTAAATAAACATGTGTAGCGGAAGTTTTCGCGCTCTTCCAAGAAGTCCTGTAAAACTTCAGTAAAGTCTACTATCACTTTACTGGAGAAGTTTTAACGTTTTATATAACGATTCTACTTATATTATTACAATACGTGACATTGGCAAATGCGCTATTCGCCATGCCATAAAAAAATGAAAAAAAAATTGACAAGTATTGTAAAGTATATTTTGGTTTTGTTTTTTTTCATTGTGCCTTTTGTATTTCTCATAAAATAAAAAAATAACCACATGCAAGTCGTATTTGTACAACTAGCGTTTCGTACTGGCAACTGTTACCAACAGAAAAAACAAATTGCCATTGTTTCTTTCACACCTTATGAAATGTTCATAATTTTCCTAATATTTTAAAGTATTTTAAACCGTTGTGATAATTCTTACAATTTTCAACTATCTTCCGCCAAAATTTCAAAACTACTTAGCGACAAGTGTTTCACCTCTCAACGAAGCATTCTCGGGCCATTCCAGAAAGAGTAAACATTCGGTACTAGTTAGCTCACCGAATCTGATGTTTCTCCTCTCAATGAAGCATGCTCTGGAAATTATAGAGATTAAATTCGGTCACCTAACTAACAGTGAATGTTTAAAATTTAAACCTTTGTGATAATTCTTACGATTTTCAACTATCTTCCGCCAAAATTTCAAAACCACTTATCGACAAGTGTTTGACCTCTCAACGAAGCATTTTCGGGCCATTCCAGAAAGAATAAACATTCGGTACCAGTTAGCTCACCGAATCTGATGTTTCTCCTCTCAATGAAGCATGCTCTGGAAATTATAGAGATTAAATTCGGTCAGGTAACTAACAGTGAATGTTCATTAGTTCATTTAGTTCTAGTTATCTGACCGATTCGTGTCGATTAACGAGTTTGAGATTTTGGTAAGATAGTTAACATTTATGAGAATTCATCACATGAAATGGATTTCCATACTTATTCCATACTTATTGGGACCTAAATAATATATTGTTACAAGCTTGGGCAATAAGGTGCCGGTTATGCCCGCCACACACGATCAAGTACGCTTGATCAAGCCCGTTCAATTGGCATGAAGCGTTGTTTGACATGACGCCCCTAGAGCACACACACGATCCGTTTTCTTGACACGCTATCAATTCACGCAGTTTCTGTCGTCAGGGTGGTCGTCTTGTGCGCTATTTTACGATGTCGAGGGATGATGACAAATTGTAATTAAATGACTGACAGCCATAATAGCATTCTGTATAGATGGACAAATGGAGAAATGGTATGGATTTTTTGAGCTTCAAGGCTAGTTATTGCTTTTTCATCCTTCGACATCGTAAAATAGCGCGCAAGACGACCACCCTGACGACAGAAATCGCGCGAACTGATGGCGCGTCAAGTAAAACGGATCGTGTGTGTGCTCTAAAGGCGTCATGCCAAAAAACGCTTGATCAAGCATAGTCGATCGTGTGTGGCGGGCATTATAGCCCGATAAAACGAAGGTGAACATTTCTGTATCATTCCCGATCGCTAATAGAATAGCGCGTAAGAATAAAGTAATTGAGGGTGGAACCTTTTAAATCTAGATAATTCCGCTCATATCATACGACATTGTTTTCGATGGCACCAGTTTGTATATGTGAGTACATGACACGTCATCGCTCTGGAATCTTCGAAGTACGACTTGGTTCCTCATTTTGCGTATACCAATCGGTCATAGACCTTAGCGTTAGCAATGCGTTTTTAGGTTATAGCTCTACAAAGCTTAGGTCTCAAGATATAAGCCTTAAAATTAGTGCATCTCGTGCCATTCGATAATCGACCTTACTATTTCGACGCAAGGTCCAATCGTAACAATATTCTTTTTTCTGATGCGGCGGTAGATAGGTACGGCCTGCTCAAATCGTGGATCTTGTGATATTTTTCTCAGTGGTGTGATTTTTGTGGAAGTGGAATCGACATATTATTTTTTTAACACTTATGCAAGGCATGAGTTTAAAGCTTAAATTACAATTCTACAGGAATGGTGGCCTTTCGATTGAAAGGCGATAACGCGCTCACCGAGCGTTTATTAAAACGATTGAACGCTCGCGGCTATATTCACGCCGTGCCAGCTTGCTTCAAGGGTATTTACGTCATAAGGTTCACTGTTACCTCCCAACGAACCACCAATCAAGATATTTTGGGTGAGTAATATTTATGAAAGATATTCATTAATAATAATACATTTTTATTAACAGACACATACCTAAATATTCAAAAATATATAAATATATAAAATTAATTGTCAATGACTGATCATAATAAAATGACATGAAATCGTACCATTTTACGATAATCTGAAGTGGGAAGTCATCGACGTATGCCCTTAGCGCTTACGGTGCCCTGACTTGGTTACTAACAGAGTACTAAAAGTCCAGACTCAAAGTAAAGTACGATGGAGCGCAACATACTCGGTGTACACCGTATTATCAGAGTCAAAAACACACTGTACTCGAGAACTGGAACAACAGACGTAGGTGCAAGAACCGCTAATATTAAATGGGAGTAGGCCGGTCATGTCTGTCGAATGGAACTGGTTTGACTGGCCAAAATTGTCACCTTTTGGATCTCATACGATGGCGCAGAGGCCGACCTCGAAGGAGGCGGTGTGACGACCTGTACAGGTATCTGCGAAGAAGCTGAAAAGTTGCAATGAAGTGGAGAGACTGGAAGGAGTTTGGGGCATTGTGGCCGCTAAAGCTAAATTCGGCTAAAAATCGTACTGTGCTACTTTTTTTAGTGTCCCGTAGTAAAACAAGAAACCCTTCAGTCTATCCGCGGTTTAATGCAGAGACTCCTGGTACTAAAAGCTGTAATTTGGCATCAATATCAATATCATCAATACATATTAATCACGCCTACACAGTTGTAAAATAAAATATAGAATTTTTTTTCTTGAGGAACCTCACTGATACGTGAACCGGGGATGATTTTTGAAGTTATACTTTGACGCGTTTGAAAAACAGATCAGAATGTATCTAGAGTGTGATGAAGTTGCGGGTGCGGATGCTACACATAATTTTTTTTTTTTTTTAGATTCATTTCAAGCGGCCAATTTTTTTATATGTGACCAGTTTTTTTATATATGGCCAGTTTTGTTCTTTTATATGTGGCTGGTTTTGTTTTTTTATATGTGGCCGGTTTTACTTAAAAACGTCAAAGAACGTCTTACGTGCGTACATAAGTACAGTACACATATACCTTTTTTTTTCTATTCCATTATGTGGAGTATCGTTGGATAAGTACATGATGAAAATTTTTCGATTCTGTGTTCCATTTGCGAAATATTAACCTTGAATCATTCAAGTTGCTGAGAGAGCGAGTTAAAATCCTAGAATTAACATGTTACAACAAGTATATTATAACAGTTGACAGTTCAATTGTAAAAAATCCTAAACATTTTTGGTCTTACCTTAAATCCAAATCAAAAGTTAATTCTTTACCGTGTAGTCTTGAATATGATGGCGTAGTCTATAACAACGGGGACTCTATTTGCGACGCCTTTTCGAAATTCTTATAGAATTTTTTAAATCCTTGTAATAACACTGCACTATCCTCTTTCATACTTGACTGCAATACCTCATCATCTATTGGAGATATTCACATAGACAAACATCAAATCACCCAGTTGCTTAAAACTTTAGATATCTCAAAATCAGCAGGTCCAGACTACCTACCAGCCCGTTTTCTTGTCAGTGTTTCTCACTCTATATCCATCCCAATAGCCAAACTCTTTCGGAGGTCTATTAGGGAAGGCATTGTCACAAGAATATGGAAGCGAGCGTTTATTACGCCAGTCTACAAAAAAGGCTCTAAAACTGACGTATCAAATTATCGCCTTATATCAGAGCTATGCCTAATTTCAAAAATATTGGAAAGGATTGTTTATAATCAGGTCTATCCAGCTCTTAAACAATGCTTTAGTCTATCTCAGCATGGATTTTTGAAGGGGCGATCTACAGTATCAAGCCTTGTTTTACTTAACTCTGCTTTGACTGACTCTATGGACCAAGGGATGCAAGTCGACGTCGTGTACACAGACTACAGCAAAGCCTTTGACAAAACTCGACACGGTATCATGCTATTAAAATTAGGAAAAATTGGTATTTGTGGCGATTTATTAAGGTGGTTTGCTTCGTACATTGAAAATAGGTCTCAGGCTATGGTGGTCAACAGTTACACATCTAGTTGGGTAAGTATTCCCAGCGGTGTCCCACAAGGCTCTCTGTTGGGCCCACTTCTATATGTTATTTTCATCAATGATGTTGGGACCTGTCTTCAATGGTCCAAACTACTCTGCTTTGCCGATGACATGAAAATATTCGCATCTATCTCTTCAGTGTTTGAAGCGGAGTGTCTCCAAAATGATTTAATCCGTCTAGAACATTACTGCCGTGTAAACCACTTAGACCTGAATGCTTCTAAATGCAATATAGTCACATTTAGCCGCAAACGGTGCAATATTGTGTACGACTATAAATTAAAAAGTATGGTTCTGCCAAGGTACACGATCTCGGCGTTCAGCATGACTCGAAACTAATCTTTGATGCGCACATCAATAGTAGTATAGTTGCCAAAGCTTCTAGAGCCCTTGGATTCATATTGCGTAATTCTTAAGACTTTAAACTAGCGAAGACTCTTAAAATACTATGTTGTGCACTAGTACGCAATAATCTTGAATATGCGTCGCAAGTTTGGAATCCTCGTTATATTACCTACAAAGCGCGCATTGAGAATATACAGAAAAAAATTATCAAATTCCTCTGCTATAGATTAAAAATTGGATACTCTTCCACGCATTACCTGGATCTATGTCGAAATCAGCATCTTCTTCCACTCGAGCTCCGGCGCCAAATAGCTGACATCCTATTCTTATTAAAAATATCTAATGATTGCATAGACTGCCGAGATCTTCTGTCTAAAATAAATTTAAATGTACCAGTTAGACCCCTACGAAGAACCGCAATTTTAAGTCTTCCTTTTACCAAAAATAATGATAAGAAGAATACTTATTGCTGGCGTGCGAGTGAGAGCTAAATACGTTATCTTGTAAACTGGACTTAGACTTGTTCAATACTAATCAAGCTGCTGCGAGGCGTATGCTAAGTGAGATGTTTTTCAACATGTAATGATAGTTTAAGTTATGTCTCTACTCTTTATGAAGTGCCATATGCCACGACATCTTTCATAACCCTAATCTACTTCTATCTGTGAGGACCCTTAATTGGCTTTCTGTAAATTGAATATTTCTGCTATCGTGATATTGTTAAGCTGTGAGTCTTCCTAAAATGTTAAAATAAAATAAATAATAAAATAAAGTGGTCATTTTTGTTAGAATCATGTATCCCCCCTTTTACTCATGGCTCATATTATTATTTCAGATGACTGGAACGAAATAAAGACAGTCGCTTCGGAAATTTTGAAAGATGTATTTGGATCTGAGAATGGTAATATCGTCGCACCAAAGAAGCCCAGGATATCTTTGAAAGGTAGATATTTATTGTTATTAAATCCAATTATTATTTAGTTTAGTTTACCCAAGAGCCTAGAACATTGCGCTTGAATTATAGTTCATTTTGTTTGTGCTGATGCAGTAACATTAGAAGTGCTCCAGAATATTATTTTCATTCCATCTATTCGAATAACGATGATTGGTTCTTCGATAAGTGCTACCAAAGTAGGTCTTTTCTATTATATACTTTCGCAGAGGGCAGAAATGAATTTGAATAAGGAACACGAATTGATCCTTGATGTTTTCGAACAAAAAAGTCAAACACAAATAATATTGTACTTGTGCGGTGTCACTCTTGCGGAGAGGATAAGCAATGAAGAGATACGCAGTATGACAGGGTTGCACGACAGTGTTATTGTAAAAATGAAGAAAGGAATGCTTAGATGGTTCGGGCACTTAGAAACAATGAGTGATGAAAGACTGACGAAGAAAATCTACAGAGCGAAAGTGAGAGGTAAAAGAAGACAAGGAAGACCAAGGCTGGCTTATGAAGATCAATTAGCCAGAGTGTTAGCACACGAAAATGTCAAAGCACTCGCATACCTAGGCGAAAATGTGTGAGGAGAATGATGTGATTTGAGAAAGCGAAAGAGGTGTGTAAGGACCGTGATGTGTGGCGCTCCGTCCTCTCTGACTAACCCGTTGGGTATACAGCGTGTAGATATGTGTGTATGTATGTATTGTACTTATAAAAAATGTTAGGTACTGGCTGATGATTACATGGAAGGCGGTAGCCGCACGTCAGAAAAACAAAAGAAGTTAAAAATTTAAAAATGTATAAAAATTGTACTTTTACATATTGAATAACATCTCTCGTTTATTTTTCTCATACACAGGAATGAAAAGTAGTGTATCATACGGTAGTAAAATTAATTTTTTATCTCGGGCGCCGTACATTGAATCCCTTGCTGCGCTCAGGATTCTACTTTAGAATCATACCGTCTTACTACAAAACATATTTTAAACATTGGCCTAACACGTGTTTAGCTAAATACAGTTTTAGAGATAGACATAGTTCAAACACATGTTTATTTTCGGCTACCATAAAACCACGTTTAGTACATGCCTTCTTAAACATTGTCTAACTTGATAACGCAATAAAACATTCAGTCATCGAGATGTTGTTCGTACCTAAACGATCTGTTCAAAGCACAATAATGCGCAAAATGCCATACGTTTTTTGTAGGAAATAAAGTTTTGAATAAATTAGCAGTCTAGTGGCAATATGACAGCGTTTTCGTGCTCTTAGTCACACGTTAAACTAGCTTCAGCTTGTGTATAAATTTAAACATAGTCTACGCCATGTCTAACTCTAAACGAGAGTTAAACACAGTTTTGTGCTAATTTTTTGTAAACATGTGTTCAACAGATGTTTATCTTTTTTATAGTAAGACGGTGAGTCTTTTACTTTAAGCAGCACATAGGTTTCAAGTTAAATAGCGTTGATGAAAACAGGCATTACTGTTTTGCAATATACATGTGACTGTCTGTTTTGATGTGATGCTTTTTTATCAGAAACTCGAGAATTGAATGCCACTTTCGGCACAAGCCTGCTGCTCGCCAATAGCCCAATGAGCCCTAAGATAGTGAATGGAACACACGCAGCCATCTGCGATTATGAGCAAGTCCTGACGTCCTGCGCTCAGACCTTCGCGCAACTGAAGATGGAACCAAAAGACAGCCCTGGTCAGTAACTCTTTCGAAATTTTCCCTATATTTATTAAACATAACGTATATCTGTCTGTCCGCGTATCTCAAGGCATACAAGGCTCGAGATTTGTATTTTACTCCTACGAAACTAATATACATAGACAAGTACAAAAAATTACTCGAAAAAAAATTTTTTTTTATTACTCATGCGGGATAAACAGTATCTAAACGCACATTTTTCCGGTTGATATGTACCTATTTTCTTATTTTACAATTTCAGTGTAACAAGTTTACTTGTCGCACGCAAATTTTGCTTGGCACACCGAAATTCACGATTAAAAAAATTAATGTAAAACGAATATCTAAAAAAAAACAATCGATTTAGTACCCATTGACATCAGTGTGAACGATAAAGAAAATATTGATTACGAAGTTTTAGATTTATATAATAATAAATAATAATAAAGTTATTACTTTCTATAATTTTCCTTTGTACTGAAATTATTTCCGCATTAGTAATAAAAAACAGTATCTGTAACTCGTGCGGTGTTGTCGATTGCCCACTCGAGCGAATGAGGGCACTCGCTTCGCTCGTACGCTTAACTTCGTTCGAGCGCTATCGACAACTTACCGCACTTTTAGCACAATATATTATTAGAAAATGATTCTTATATTAGCCAGTCAGTGGTACTTAGACGCCTCTATATTAGCAGTCCATAGGTAATTTGTCCAAATTTGTATGCACAGCACAATTATCAAAAATTCACCGCGTATTCCCCAAGCACAACTTCCTTTTACCCTTAGTGGTAATTACCCCCAGGTAATTGACCATTGATGTATGGAAGGTATTATTATTAGGTATTATTTATTTATTTTTGGGATTTCGTACACAGAAAAAAAAACGGAACCATTATAAGATAAATCGTGTGTCCGTTCGTTCGTTTGTTGTGCATTATCTCAGAAACTAAGTGTACGATGTGCGCGAGTACAAACGTGACTTATTACTTGTTAAAATATTATGTTTTCAGTATCTCTAGATATTAGGTTTAGTTTACCATTTCATAGTTATTCTTCGAAATCCTCTTTGTGCGATTTAAACTCGTAATTGATCAAATTATTATTGTTACTGAAATCTTTAAACCAAGAACTATGAAATGTATACAAGCGTGCCATATCTGTACTTGAAAAAGAGGCTCTATTATAACATATTGCCAATAAATATGGCTATAACTTATAAAGTAACATAGACTAGATAGCGACACGTAAGATCACAAATCATCATAGCTACACGCAAATCTCATCAACATTATGGTTCTGGTAGCGATTACTAACTTTCTCTCCATGTCACTAACTCCAAATAGAAATGCGCCGACGCATCCGCGGTATCAAGATGTGTGGGAAGAAATTCTCCTTAGATTCTTGCATGGACATGGTCCAGGGTTTGATGGTGGAGCAGTCGCTTCCTCAGTGCTGCGAGGACGAGAGGGAGGACGCCTCTAACGGTAGGTGTTGGGCCGATTCACATTATTGACTCGACTCAGTAAATACACGAGCAATGGAAACTATTTGACTGTTTTTGAAAACTGGTTATTTCATGTAGTACATAATAAATTAAAATAATTGTAATATTTCTAAATTACGAACACAACTGTGAAAGAATATTTTAAATATATGAATTTGAATATCATTGAATAATACGATAGTTAGCTTTTCAATCAAGCGGGGTCAGAGTGAGGATAAGCTAGAGGGAAATGCATTGATCGACGTGTTATAGGAGTGATAGAGACAAAGTTCGTACCTACTCAGTTGTACTATATGATTTTAAAAACCAAGCATTTTTATGAATGAAAAATAAGTGAAGAAAATCTACGGAGCGAAAGTGAGCGCTAGCAGAATTCAAGGAAGACCTCGGCTGACTTATGAAGATTAAATAGGCAGAGTATTAGCTGACGGAAATGATATGTATGTGAGGAGAATGATAAGATTTAATTAGGCGAAAGAAGTATGTAATTATCGCGATGCTCGGCACTCGTTCCTCTCTGATTACCATTTCCATTCCATTAGGGATACAGCGTGAAGATATGTTATGTATTTCAGAACTTTTATATTTTGTACCGTTTCAAAATTCCAAATCATTTCCATAGTGGTGTTCATCAAGTCTATCTTTCAAATAGCTTATTTCGCAGAAACGATCTACAGCTACACTGATCCTTAAATTGTTAGGCTGTCACTGTAAGTAAATAACAGAGCACCTGAAACTAACAGTTTTGATCCTTACATACTGCAGCTTCCTTAAATCTCCTCACATTTACACCTACTATCTGATCTTCATACTTGTTCATTTTCGCCCTATAAATCAGACATTTTTCATTCGTTCTCTTCACTCTAAATATCATTATCATTAATTAAGAATTTCAGTCCATTTATAAGAACAAAATTACATCTGAAACTTAGTGTAATAGACATTAAATTGGTTTTGATTATCGCATATATTTTAATTTATTTGGTCTATTCTAGGACCGATTACTGATAACGGTCTTCCCGTTGGTGCCAACAATTAAACATGAGGTAAAGATATGTCGTTTCGGTGACTGGTACCAACTAACAAAAAATAGAATAGGCTTTATTAACGAAGCTGAATAGCTGATTCTTTATTTTATTCTGGTATAATAAAAGTAAGTAATGGAATTCAGGATCCAGCCCGGGTGAAAGATCTTCGCTGTCATCATCGCCGGTCATCTCAACCAACACTATTAAACAGGAATTCAACTCAGATGCCAATCAACTACAAGTGCCTGCGGCACCATGTAGACAATACAGGTCCAAATCTGTTGATGTTTCATTCACTGGTTTAAAATTGGATGACGCAAAGATAACCATTGACATGAAAAACAATGAAATAATAATAACTCCAACGGGAACAAAAAGTATTGTAAACGAACCTACAGAAACACATAAAGCCGTTCATTTCAGCGATATAGAAGAAAAATTAAATATTGGGGACAAAATAACACAAGCGTTTGAGAATTTCCAAGATGGACTGCAAATGCTTAGCGAATATGGTAACACAGAAGAAAAGAAAGATGAATATAACACTAAACTGACTATTCGGGGACCTGGTAATTATATAAAGAAATTGATTCAACAGTTTAGCGAAGGTCCATTTGAAGCTGAAGATTCCAAACCTGAATCTGAAAGAGCGATGACAAGTCAGTCGATAAAGCAAAAAGCTGACGCCATTTGCAAGAAATGTTTGCATTACAAAGGAAAAATTAGTAAGTAAATTAATGTTACCTGTTATATAAATTATAAAGTATAAAACAATGTGTATTTATGGCAATAATGTTATTACATGTAAGTAATAATTTTTGGTTTTGATATGAAGTGAAGTGTCTATGTTATATTTTTATGAAATAAGTCATGAGTTACAGATACGTATTATATATAGTCGAAACTTTGCTAAGTTATGTTTTCCGAAAACAAAAAAAGAACTTATAATGTTGCATTCGATGTGAGAATAAAAAAAAAGTTATGAGTTAAACAATTTTTGTGGACATTATTAACAATCAGGTCCCTCTTTAATAACGCTGTGCAGAACACAGCTGAATTTGGAAATAAATGGAAAACACGTTCGCTTATTTTAGCTTTCTGCTAGTCAGTATCTGATAGCCAAGTTGCGGTCAGAAGCCTCCAGCAGTTTTTCTACGCTAAAGGTAGTGTGCGCGCGCGCTGAATTTGGCACCTTATTTATTGCTGTCGAACACATACGAGTAAATATTATATTATAAAAGCCGTTAGAACACAATTTATGGAGACGGAAACTAGAAACAGCGACTCGTTCACGGAACGTTCGATTTGTGAGTTCGATGTGGAAGAAAATGTCGTTGTTAAAGAGAAGAGGGGAAATGAGGGTAGGTAGAGAATTTTCTTACCCCACTAAATATTCGCACCTATCCAGTACGCGAAATAATAGATATGAAATTGCCTCGGTTGCCGTCTGTCTATCTCTCTGTCACAGCTCTTCTAAGAGAATTAACAAAGTGAACAGATAACATTTGGAAATCATAAGAAGCAATGGCCCATAATTTCAGTAGTTGAATGTTGACTTTTAATTTCAATAATAATAATAATAATAATAATGTACTTTATTTGTCCTAAAACAATCGATATTATGTTATATAACGTAATTAAGCTTCATGCAGAGGGCGTGCCAGTACAAGAACGCTAAACGCGTTCTTTTGTGTGAGTGCTTTTGGAGGGTTTTAAAATTTAGGCGGCAAAAAAAGGTAAAGTAATTTTCATGCATTTGTATCATAATTTCCTCATGCCTGATTGCTGTTTGTTCCTATAATTTTCTAATTTATTTCGTTATCGTTACACCTACTGAACTGTATTTCACAGAAATGTTAGCTGGTTACCAAAACCAGAAATAGAAAAATTAGATCTTTTGTTTTTTTTTAATTTTAATTAATTCATTAAAATTATAAAATTAAAATTATAATTTTGTCCATAATTACTACGGAGGTCTAAATGCATGTACGACACACTCTTGGCCACTTTGTAATACTTTACAGAATTTAAAGTACAATAATAAAAGCGTATTATTGTGTTTTGCATTTCAAATCTACAAAATTTCGAAAATAAACTTGTGTAATTAAAACTTAGGTGTTTTTCCTAAAATTTCCTATTCAGTTAAGTATATCAGTTTTACAGGTGATCTACTGACAATAGGACTCTATATGTTTCTTATTTCTGTACTGAAAACATTAAGATAGACACTGCATCAAACCGTATACTACATGAACATGAATAAAAGTAGTTATTGGTTGATAATAAAGTTTTGCAAAATCCTGTAATTATTGTTGAATAAAGTTATTCTTGTAAAATGTTTGTAAATTTAGACTTTGTGTATACTTAGGTATAAAGATAAGTATTCGTTTATTTTAATATTCATTTTATTCACTTCTCAATTCCCTTATAAATATTATTGACGTAAGCCGCTTTTTTATCTCGCATAGCCAAAGTTAAAACAGCCAATAAATCAATAGAAATATAAACAGTTTTATTATCAAAAAAAAAATATAATATTGTCTATGAAATTATAGCTCTTGAATATTTGAATGTGAATATTGCTATTGAATATTTATTTGAATAAATAGTGATAATTTTGTTCTCAATTTTACGAGTAAATTACGTACAATTATTTTGTTTTTCCATTATGAATAAGGTGTTTCGTAATAATTAGTAACCCTTTAAAAGATCTCATAATACATTACAATTAAAATTAAAATTTTATAAATGTTCAACTTCGAAACTTTGAAGTCATCGTGTAGCTTTGAAAAAACAATTCAATGCCGCTTGTGTCCACGCATTTCACTGTGATATGTCCATTGTCCATTTGCCACTCAGCGCCAAAGTGGCCGAATAATTACCCAGTTGCATTGACCCATATCGTCGTTTGGGCACTTGTTACTAATATTCCATTTCGACTCGCTTACAAAACTTGGATTGCAATGCGTACGTAGAACTAAATGTCAGGGATTTCACATTTCTCCTATATTAAAAATTATAGTATTTTATAATCTAAATAATTCCATTACACTGCTCATTCTAAGAAATAAGTGGTAGATAATTTTCTACACCTTGCTATTAATAGCCCCTACTAGTTGCTAAAACCAATAGTCGACACTAATCGTCACTATTATTAGTGACTATTAATAATATAGTTTAATTTCTGTCAAATAAACAAAATTATATATTATTTTAAAGCGAGTTTTTAAACTTCCATGTTTTTGGCTTTTAGTGTAACTTATTGTACTATAATATTGAATTCAATTTATATATACATTTATAGCGGTATGAAAAATATATAACGAAATACCAATTTTACACTTAAAAATATATATATATATTGTCAACAATACTGCTGTGCTGTGTCAATAATAATATTATATTATATTTCAAAAAATATATCTATATATATATGTATTTTTAAAACTTGTAAAAAATAATTTAGCGTTTTACTTCTTTTAACGTAAGTAATATTAAAAATGTTTGTCAGTAAAATTGAAAATTGTAATTCATGAATATATTGAAAAATGAAATAAAAATAATACATGTTGTATAGAATATTATTAAGATATCACAAATACTGTAGATGCTTCTTGTGTGAATGTTCAAATAATCATAGATATAATGTATTGCATAGTTTTCGCTTGTATACACAAAACATAAAACTAATATATATTGAATGTAAAGTAGTTATTACTCTTTAGAAAATAAATATTAATGAGGCATGTCATTGGATTTTTATTCACAATATTAATTTTTATTTGTTTTTAAAAAGTAATGCCATAGACAAAACTGCAAGTGTCTTTGATTCTTTTAAAAAAAAATTTGTGTACTCATTAAGCACATATACATGTCCAGGACTTTTTGGCAGGAACGGGAGAAGTGAGGTTGTCATTTTATTTAGATTTTCTATTTTTTCATTTTTGTGAGTTATAAAGTATGTTCCCAAACTAAGCACAGATGAACTGAGGTAGCTGGATACTCCTAACAGAATTCAGAAAAAAAAGTTTTTTTTAAATTGACCTGTCTTGGATCGAACTTGGGACTTTCGAGTTGGAAGATAGATAAAAAAGAAACGCACCAACAAGCCAATCAAAACATTAGAAGGTCAAAATGAAGTTATTATTATTTATACGATGAAATGAACTAAAATCGTTGTTTCTTCAAGTTAGCAATTTAATAGTGAAAGTTTATTGCAAATCGGGTAATATTAGAGAAACAAAACCGATTCGATAAGGTAATTTTATTTTATAAGCAAGCAAGTAAAACTTATTAATATTAAAGAATTACACTAACTGTACGCCACACGACTTCAATGTGCGATTAGGCGACGCATTGGAAATTTTGACAGCAGGGATCTCAATTTTTCTAAGTGATTAACAAAACATATAAAATTGATATTTGGTAATTTGATTCCTCATTTCATTGACTTTATTTTGTCAGTTGTGATACACGATTGGTTAGCTTTTGTAACAGAAAAAAATATATTAAAGACACCTCTTTTAAAACTAAAATTTACATTTTTCGGAGTAACGGGATCGACTTATGCTTCTAATTTTTACATGCAGATTAATTTAAACACGCTCTCAAAATGCAGTTATTTTTTTTTTATTTATTAAAGATTTTCAAATAAACGAAAATAATTGATTTTTTTTCGTCTTTTTCGTAAGTCAGCGCGCGCACGTTTGTATAACGCAGAAGATCCATGTTACATTAATTTTATTGTTTATCACTGCGTCACCTTAAATATAGATTTGATAATAAACTGACTATAGTGACACCTAGTGAAGTAGTTCTCAAAAAAATTTGAGAACTGCTGACCCAGAATATAATAAGTGTAACAAGTCTAGAATCGACTTTTTGGCGGGAACGAGAGAAGTGAGGTTGTCATTTTATTTAGATTCTTTATTTTTTACATTTTTGGGAGTTTTGAAGTAAAAAAGTGATAGTATATTGTGTTTTAAACTTCTGTGTAAGTGAAAAGAATGGAGTAGGTCTAAATAAACATGTGTAGCTGAAATTCTCGCGCTCTTCCAAAAAGTCCTTCCAAAAATGCGCTAAACTGTGCGCCATGCCATAAAAAAAGAAAAAAACATATATATATATATATATGTACACGTCCACATATTCGTGCTGCAATTTGAGTAATTATTGCTAAAATATAATTCATAGATCCAGTTATTTTATGTGTAAAAATGAAAAACATGTTTCTATACTTTATGTACTTAGTTTTAATAAATGCATAACAGTCGTAAAGCTATTAACATTTTCCCTACTTATTACTAGAATAAATTAGTTGAGCTTTTCATATGTTTAACGTTAGGATGACTGCTCACTGTTGAAGTAATTTCATAAATTAAATTTTTCTTTGAAAAATAATACTTATTTTAGAAATGAGAAATGCATTAAGTTACAGTGAGATTACGTGAATATTCGTTGTATTACAGCAGATTAGTGAACGGGTTCCTGTTATACAAGGTTATTTCCAAAGGATGTGTAAAAGCAGAAGGGTATTAAGGTACCCATGACAACGGACAATTTGCATTCGACGACTTTACCAAAAGTTCTAGTAAAAGTACAGTAATAATAATAATACTCCAGACAATTACACAGATTGTGTGACCTCAAACTAAGCAGTAAGCGTGTACTATGGGTACCACACAACGAACTCTGGGGGAGTTCCCAGTAACACCCAATTCACCCGACTCCAAGCCAATTTAGAAAAGTTCGTTTCCTAAATTAACCTGACCGGGGATCGAACCCAGGACCCTAGCTTGGAAAGTAGATGCATATGCCATTGCGTCAACGGGTCAATCACTACAGTAGTAGTAAAGTTCTAGTGTAACACCTCAAAGTTTAAAAAAGAATAAAAGTGAGGCAGCCCTAATAACAGCGTATTTACGCCGCTAGCAAACATTTGTAATGTAGGACATAATGATAGGGTTGTACATTATATATTATATTTTTTTGTATGGAAAAAAAATAAACGTACCCCGTAATTATTATATCAGCAATATAGCAGCTAATATTGATACGTTGAAACCCTGGCTGATTTATACTCCCTTTGACAATAACCTTCTATATTATTTTTATGTATAATTACTTGTTATTATAATAATAGATTAGTGAACAGATAACTACCTGTAGGTAACACGTAACCTGTTCACTAATATATTGTTATGCAATAAATATTCACTATTCGCTAATAAATACACAATTTTAAACTTAAAGAACTGCACTCTTTATGGGAATATATAAATATTCGTATAGTCGCATATTACTAAATTGTGAAATATTTAAAATGCCTATATTCAACATGCAGTAGTACATTTTGAAATAAATTTAATAATAATTGTACAGGCGACTATTGAACAATTTTTTAATCACAATGAGAGTTATTTGATTTTAACAGGGACTTCCAAATTCCAAAGAACATCCAAATACACATCGCAGTCATTTCTAAAACAAGTCTCCATATTTTTTTCTTAGTATAAATCAGTAGACAGTCACCGTTAAGTACACTGACGGTGAATACATGAATTGAGCCAAAAATATAAACACAACATAAGCTCACATAAAAACAAAATTTTATAAAATGCAACAACACTTCTAAAACTTTATCAGTCTAAAAAACTAGTTTTAAACTATTAAAATAACAAATAAATGCAATAATAATTTACAATATTTATATTAAATAAATTTTAGAATGTAATTTATTTATACACATTTTTAATAACAAAAGCTCGTTTGGATGTTATTTTCATATAGAGAGCTGTATTAAATTATTTATCTAGGTTCTTTTCCTTCCCAGCTCATAAATTCATTTATTTATCTATTAATTTAAACTTTTAAAAGTATGTTTAAAAGTATAAAATAAATTAATTGTAAATTGAACACCTTTTGAGTTAAAACGCAAAAATAAATTAACATCAATTTCATATAAAAGCATTATAAAAAGGGTCGGTATTAATTCTTAACAAACATCATTCAGTGGTTATCAATTGGATGCTTTTTTTAAAATAATTTTACTAAATTCAGTGTTATTATTTACTAATCTCTTTACGACATACGCACACAAACTGAATTTACTAGTCAATGGTAGTCAGTGGCGATCACTGTGTATCTTTTACAGTGTGTAGTGGTGAATTTATTTATAAACATGTAAGTAGTTAGATAAGCTACTATTAGCTGCTATTAGCAACCGTTACTGACAGTAATGTTATCAAGTAGCAATCATGCTCCCAGCGTTATAGCGATTAACGGTTATGACCATGACATGATCATGACACCCAATTTTTACAATATGACACACAAGTAAGAAAACAGACTGTTCTTATATTTTACTAGTGACGACATCAGGAAAAAGATCTCGTTAATAAAACATGGGACTACATAATGTTATTAAATGAATGAAGTACTTACGTAAGATTTTTCTAAATAACTGATTTCATTTTCTATTTAGGGTGAAGTGACGAGTGAGTATCGAGATTTAACAACATCGCGCCTTGATCACAGAATACAAAACCTTGGTATCACTTTTACTAAGAACTGTGGTTTGGGAGAGAAGAAAAAAACGGAATGTTTCGATTACTTAGCTTCACGCGCAAAAGATAGGATTAATTACAAGAATTTTGCATAGGCGACGGGATAACAACCCGCCACTATCTAAGTTCGCTTTACTCAGACCACATAATAATAAGGACCTTGCATCTAATTATTTTTAATACGTTATTATTGCAAAAATTAAAGCCCTTATATAAACATAATAACAATAAAGAAGCAAAAATAATTTACAAAAAAACGCAATTGAAATGATGTACTCGTAAAACTCGTGGCAAAAAGCGGCGTCACGTGACGTGACGTTACTGCATAGTTCGCCTACAACGCAAAAGTTTTGCTCACATCCTTATTCACATCAGAAACATAGATAAGAAATAAAAAGTTTTTTGGTAAACTACATTATAATTACCGTGGATCATTCTTTTCAATAACTATCTATCTTTTAAAAAATGTTCAATGTTATAATTTGTACCCAAGTGCGTATTAGAGTTTATCGCGAAAAACATCTGACCGTGTTTACATCACCCTTAAAACATTTTTCGAATCGTCTTAATTGCAATCTATTAAATAATCATATATAATCGTAAATTAATAATTCATAAATTTCACCATGTTTACACCACTAAAGTTCTTTGAGCTCATAATTTTTGAATAATTTCTCTAAAGCACATTTAACGACTTTAGAAGCAAGTTCCCTATTGGTGAGAGTGATGTCAAGATGTAATTTTGCTACGTCTTCATGTTTTTTCGAAAAGTATGTGAGTAAAAACAATATACCTACTTATATATGTTGTTTAGAGTATGTATCTACTTCTCGATATTTCATTTTAAAGTTAAGGTTATGTCGCTGCCTGTCAATAGTTGCGATACAGTTTGTTAGCTTCGTGAATTTGTCGCACTGAATACGGACATTTTATTTTGTATTTTGGTTTTGTATTGTATGTATTATTATTTTTGCATGATAACAGGAATCTAAAGCTTCAGAATCAATATAAATTATGTTACAAATATTAAAATAGTTTCGTTTGCGAGTGTAGCTACGTAGATCGGTCATTCGGTTTTGTGCCGGACTATAGGTTTTTCCTAATATCGTCCTTTATATATAACTTCAATGAACACCAGTAATACTCTTCAACCAAGGTTTGTAGTAAGTAGTCCTCATGTACACGCCTGGGAGGTATGGCGCAGCACATTTAATACCGTGGGAGACTGTACCCACAAGCTGCCATCGGCCGTCATCGCGCTGTAAGACTAGGGGACCGCCGCTGTCACCCTGCGGAAGAAGAAAAGCTTTTTACTGTTGCGATGGTATGAAATTTGCTTAGGTGTTTGATATTATCGTCAAGATTAAATAACATTGCACACGATCGACTGTAATGGATTTAATAACATTTCGATCGCCTTCATATTTTAGAAAGCATGTTAAACTGTTGATCCCAGCTATATAGCTGCTTGGCAATAATCGTCAAGCCAAGCAGGGATTTTATACCCTGGTAGCTGGCTTGAAATCTTCGATATTTGTCTAGCTATTAGCCTCCAATCTACACTTGGCCTTTGGGCGCACTATTTCTGAAGTTAAACAATGTTATGTCCGGTCACCTACTGGAAGGAGGGAAAGCGAAGGAGTCTAAGGGCGTAACATCTCCTTGATCAGTAAATAACAATATCTTATTCGCGTTACGGTCTACTGCTTCTTTCTATTTCTTTGATACTCAATGTATTGATGTGCGAGTAGTATTTATGTGCTGTACTCGATCCATCAATCAATTACATACATTTATCTGTATTTTCCCTTTTGTTCATATCAATGATAAGTACTAACTTCGCAAGAGTCCTTTTGTCCGTTTGCATATCCAGCGCAGAGGAATGAACTCAATATCTTCTTGGCGTGACCAGCAGTCTGAAACATCTCCTGGCATACGTTGTTCTCTATTACAGGCACCTGGAAATTTTAAGATATCTCAATGTTGACATTTTTTTTATTAACTTTTCTGTAAGAAGACATCAGTAAAATTCACATTTTGTTGTTTTTTGTATTTGTCTGAGTTTTGAAGTAGAATTTCGGTCTAATTCAAGGTTCTGGCTGTGTTGTGTATGAGAATTGTTGCATTTATTTAGATGCCACATGCCACATTTCTCAGATACGTATGCAATTGACATTTTTAAATTCTTCCAAGAAGTCATTCATAGTTTTATTAGACTTTAGTAGAGTCCACATTATACTAAAGCTGTTTTGAACTATATACGTGGTTGGAATGTCTACTACTTTAGTCAATACTCACCTGTACTTCCTGTAAAACAGCTGGAACACCACCTCCATATTTCAGCCGCCCCCAGCCCGTTACTGTCGCCATTCGTCCAGTGAAATCTGCTTCATTAGGAGGCATGCATATAGGTACTGAAAAAAATATTTTGTAAAGTGTATTTAATGCTAAAACTTTTTTAGCTTGCCTCTACGTATTATCAAGTTTCATAAACACTTGAAATTTAACGTGTATCATAAATTACTTCGATTACATGAGAAGGCAGTCCAATTATTATAAAGCTAACAGTTTTTACCTTTCTCATCGGCTAAAAAATTTACCTGCAGTAATATGCATAACATGCATCGGATGATACATCAATGAGAAAAAAACGTATTTAAGTAGTACTAATGTCATCGCGTATGATGAATGATTCGATGTTTTATCGTTCGTTTCATCCATTGCTTCATCAGATGTTTCTTCAGTTGATTCATTGAATGTTTCTTTAGCGGATTCATCAGCATTTCTTTAGTGATTTCATCTGTTATTTTAATGGATGCATTTTGTTGTGAACAGCATTGCAGAACCTTATTACTTACCAATATGTGCATCGAACTTGATGGGTGATTCCAATTCTAGCAAAGCCAAGTCGTTTTCGAAAGTCGCCGCGTCGTATTGTCTGTGAACAATTACTCGCCGTACGTTCCGTGAGACAGGTTTCCGAGGCTCCAAGTCGCCTGATATGTCGTTCTCGCCGAAGACTGCTACCAGTGACGCGAGAAAACTGAAAGATATATAATGTATATTACATTACGAGTAACGCACGTAAAATTGTCTGCATGGACTTCGCAAATTTTTTTAAATAAAAAACATATATTCTAAATTTTACGTTAGTCTGAGAACTAATATGAAAGTTAAAACTTAGCTTCAGGTTTGGGACTGTTCTTACAATATTACATCAAGTAAGGCGTTGTATTTCTCGAGTATTATAAAACTTTAGATCCTACGGTTCGGACATAAGGGTAAATGGTCAATTTGTAACATAGAGATAGAAATCGATAAAAAATGTGTATAAAAGTGTTGACTAATGCCAAATGTGTAGGTTAATAAGATATATTACTATGCTAAAAGAACTTATAAGTCACGTAGTTTTTTAGATAATCCACTGTGATAGCTAGATGGATACGTGAGTTATAAAGGTTCCATTTCTCAATGTCGAACTCAAATAATGTTTATTCTAATTTTGAATGTCCAATCTACTATCGGGTCGGAAAGGACCTGTACTGAGAAGAACCGACAAGAAGCTCAGTGGAGTACAGTTATTTCGACATTACATTATTTTAAAATAACTTTAAATAATTAAATAAAAGGAAGCGTTTTAGTGTATTTCCTGCGTAAGAGAGGATTAAAAGAGTGTAGGTAAGTAATTGACATTCTGGTAAGGACGGCAAATTACGAAAATTTATATAAGAGTAAGTTAGTAAGTTTATGTAAGTGTTTTTAAAAATGCATTCTGGCACTTCGCCGGCCGCTGCCGCGGCACGCTCGCTTCGCTCGCTCGGCTCGCGCAGTGTGGTAACAATACTGACCTAACATAACGTAACCAAAAAAGTATTCTAAAACCCATTATGTAATTTCTAGCAATTACAAAATTATTATCTTTAAAAATTTAATTTTGAAAATTGACAGTTTAAATATTGAAGACATACTTATAGCGAATGCCTTGTTTTTATAAATATATCGTCACGTTGAGTAATTTTACAAAAGAATTCATCAAAATTCTACTCAATGTGAAGCAATTTAAACTTTAGTCAAAATGAAGTTTTGTTATTAATATTATTTTAATTGTAATGTACTGAACTCTAAAGAAATAGAGCAACTCACCCAGGTTGACAATGTGCGGCTGTCGTAACAAATCTGTTTGTGATCAACACACCACCACATTTGTTCTTCGTGAAGAGTCCCAGCCATGTCGATTCCCGCACTAACACTTGCCACGGCCACTCACCGAACTTAGAGTTCTTGCCGCCGACGATTCGTCCGGCTTTCACCATTGGTCGGACACCGCACACTGAAAAATAATTGTATATTTTTGTTTTATAATCTTAGGACAAATACACGGACTGTATTTCTCCTGCCAAATTCAAATAAACTTAATCGATTAAGGTCATTACAAGGTATTTTAGGACGTTAACTTTGAAACTTTGTCAGGTATATACCATTTTTAACAGACGAAAAAGAAAGTTCTCAGTTATTTTTCTCAATTCTCTTTTCAGCCAATAAACGACAGCCAAATTTAGGTTTTGCATTGATTTTAATAGCTTCAATTATTGTAAAGGTTTTGCATAGTAGGTATTTATTTAACGTTGTAGATATCATATAGAATGTATAGAAAAATACTTTAGTGACCCTGAAATCTCGAAACCCGCCAACTGGTTTCTGATATTTGTTAGCGACTGGTCGAGGCTTCGGAAGACCGCCGGGCTGACGGCTTCGGCCAACGAATCAGTTAAGTTATTCAAAAAAGTAATGCTAGTCAATCTGCTGGGCGCCCTGAGCAATGACAGCTTTTTAAGCGGCAACTTTGTAGAAGTCTATTATTTAAGAAAATGTTTAATTTTAATTTTATAAGTATAAATTAGTGTATGTTATTATATTACAAAGTATTAAAAATTTCTTCCGTAGCTCATGTCAAAAATTATTTCGAATAATTTAACATCTGTTCACTTAAATGAAATATTGAATCTCGTTTACATTTTTGGCAAATTGTACTGTAAGGTAAGGTATGTTACTATATGTACGTTGGAAGATTTTATTATCAAAAATGCAAATATCGTGTCAATTAATGAACTCGGAATGGATTATGTTCTTCGCGTACGGATAGACCTTACCCACATGATATTTTCTGACAAGCACAAACAACAATCAAACACCAATTGATCTCTCTCTTTTATAATATTGAGATATATCTACATGTTTATCTTTACTTGAGATAAGATTAAATCATCAAGACTACCACTATATAGATAGACAAAAAACTCGCATATATGATCCATCCTTTTCTTCCCCTGCAGTTATTTCATATTCTCGCTTAATTTAAAGGTTAGGAGTTATGTTTTAATTATATTTATTCATTTTTAAATAAATTATTATTAAACTTTTGTACCTTTATTAGTTATATTCGATCAAAAATCAAACTTTAGTAATCGATACGTGTTTCGCTTCTCGACGAAACATTTTCAGAAAAGTGTATACTTCACCAGTTACTACCAAGCGAAGATGACGATGACTTCTTTGGGAAGCGAAGCATGTATGGAGTAAATACATATACACACACGCATGCATACATACATACATACATAATGTTCACTATGTATCCCTACGGAGTACGGCGTAGTCAGAGAGGACGAAGCACTAAGCGTCGCGATCCTTACATACTTCTTTCGCCTTCTCAAATCTCATCACTCTCCTTACATATTTTCGTCTAGTGTGGAGTGTGGTCTAATAAGTTCGAATTATTGCATAAAGCAGTTAAAGTAAATATTATCTGTACTTGGGATCATTATTTAAATTTTTTTACTACTTTGCGTATCGATTGGCTTACAATTTTTGTCATTGAAGTCTATCGTCTGATCTGCGTAATTCTCCGTGGTGACGTCATCAGCCAGCTCCGTTACAGTAGTCGTGGCTGCAGTCGTGGTTGTCGCTTTCTTCACTGGATTTTGTTTCTTCGTTGTTGTCACCTGGTAATATTTATAGTGTTAATTGCACGTAGTTCAATGTCCTAAAATATATTAAATCAGACATTTAATCTAGTTTATTCATTTGAACCCTTGTAAACTCTTTATTTGAATGCTAGTTATATCTTTGATGGTTCGAAAGATATCATCATTTTTTTAAATAAAGACTGCATAGCGCTCAGACGAAAACACTCATAAATCCATTATTATATTAAGCAAACAATATTTGTATATATACATATTTGTAGGGCGAGAACGAACTTTCGACAGTTTCGTAACGTAATCGTATCGAGTTTACTACACGATTACCAGAGTCGCAGCACGAAGTGCATTTTACCAACTACCGAGAGCTCGCTACGATTACGAAGGTGACGTCATCCTAACGTAACTAGGGACTGGCAAGTTTGAGTAAACTACACAATTTATTGAATGAAAGGTGCGTCCTAAAACGAAATCAGAGAAAGTTTTAGATTTTTATTTGAAATGTAAAACTCTATTATAATAAATTTATTAAAAAAGGAGTAAATCTTTAAAAAATATGTTGTATTAGATATTTATAACTTTTAAATATCGAAAACAATACATTATTGTTTTACAATTGTGCATTATTTTTCAAAATAAAATTAGTTTTTATATTATAGTTGATAGTTTCGAACGGCTTAGATTTGACGGTTGTTTGACTTGCTTGTCGTTTTAATAACCTCTCGATGTCACATTTCTTTATGTTAACACTATTGAGACTTGAAACATTCTTGTGCGGAAAATTTTATTGCGTTTTTTGTGTACGTTTTGATTTTAATTTCATCACATGAAAATGAAAACAAGTCCCACACAATATTATTATTATTATTATGAAAAAGTATTCGTGCGTCTGTCATCGAGATTTACGTTACCGTACGTCAAAATAAGGTTCGTGCTCGTGATTTTACTCTATTTCAATACAAATGGCTTACGTTACCTTTACGTTACGTTACGAAGGCGATACGAAATAGTTCTTATTACGTCCTATAGGGGCGCTGCACTAAAAGTCATACAATTTGCTTACGCTTACGATACGAATACTTTGTCGATAGGATTCGTGCTCGCGCTATTGATATCGCTTTCCCGAAAATGGCTCAAGCGATTTCGATGAAATTTACAATATGGGGGTTGAGGGGGGCGAGAAATCGATCTAGCTAGGTCTTAATTCTGGGATAAATCGTTTTCTCCGTCTTACGCACACTTAAAATTTCTAAACTCTAAACTTTTTTAATTTTGCAACAGTTTACCTTCTGAATAGTAAAATTGACAGAGCATAGGTATACTACGCCGAAGTGCGCTGGTTCGATTCCTGCAGTGGTCACACTTTTTTGTTTTTTTTTCTCTTTTAATAAGTTGAAATTTCTAAATTTCTAGTCCAGTTTGCGACAAGTACCTATTAAGATATTGTATAGACTCAGGTGTTACTTTGCGGAAATCCATTTCATGTGACAAATTCCTAAAATATTTAGCTATTTTCCGCTCAAACTCCAAAAACCACCAATCCACACGTGTTTCGCCTCTCAACGAAGCATCCTCAGGATATACCAGAGATAGGATTCGGTCAGCTATTCGGTCAGCTTGGATTCGATGCTGGTTAGCTGACCGAATCCTATCTCTGGTATATCCCGAGGATGCTTCGTTGAGAGGCGAAACATGTGTCGATTGGTGGTTTTTGGAGTTTGAGCAGAAAATACCTAAAGATTTTAGGAATTTATCACAAGTACCTATTAAAACACATATCACTTTAATAATGTACTTATAAAAAGGAAATAAAATGAAAAATAATGATAAAAGCATATAGACTTCATAACTTCAGACAGCCTGCCCCGTACTACAAAGTGAGGCAAATAACATCAGATAAAATGTAGAAGTGTGGGTGCTGTTTTGTAACGAAATGGTGACCGATTAGCTTATCTGATAATAAATGTGTGTCGTATGTGCAGGTAACTCAGGTTATCTGATTTAGCTCATCATTGCTGCTCGGGCACGGCATCTAGCTTTGGATTTATTTATAAAGTCTATGGCTAAAAGTCATAGAGAAAAATCTGTTATTTATTTTCCTAAACAATGAATTTAATGTTAAATCTCAAGGACTTCCTTTATTTTAAGATACTATGTTATTTAAAAGAGTAGTATTACACAAGAAATATTTGTATATTTATAATCGCGTTTTCGAAAACGGCTCCAACGATTTCGATGAAGTTTACGGTATAGAGTTCTACGGTAGTCACAAATCGATCCAGCTAGGGTTCAATTCTGAGAAAATTTGTTTTCTCTATGTTTTCACACACTTAAAACATCTAAACTCTAAACTTTTCTGATATCACAGTAGAGTTTATTTTCTCAGTAGTACAGTGGCTAGAGCGTAGATCTACCAAGCTGAAAAAAATCCTGCATGTGGTCAGACCTTTTTTGTTATTTTTTTTGTAAGACACCGAGTAAAGCTCGTTCGCACAGGTACTAGAAAATAAATAAAGCTATCAGCATAATACTTTTTTCAAGAGATTGTTCGTGAACGTTCACGTACAATCTCTTTCCTTTAGTACTAGTTTTATGTTTATTCCGGGATACCCAGTCGAAACACCGTACAGTGTTCGTTTTTATTTTTCAATAATATAAAGTAACATAAAGAGAATAAATAGATTAGTTCATTTGTTAGGATATAGCAGACAAATTGTTTTGCCTTTAGAAATTTGGGTGCTATTAGGTAATCCTCCAGTTTGTTGTGTTTGTTTGTTTGTTTGTTTGTTTATACCCATAATTAGACGACTCCTCCGTGGCGCAATGGCTAAGCGCGTCGGAAAGCAAACGGAGGTTGCCGGTTCGATTCCCACCCCGAGTCTGGGTGTTTATGTATAATATGTATTTATTTACAAAAGAAAAGTATGTAAGTAGTATATCAGTTGTCTAGTATCCATAACACAAGCGCTGTGCTGCATACTTTGAGACTAGATGGCGCTGTGTGAAATGTCTGAGTATATTATATTATTATATTATATTATAGTACAGGCTTAGTGCTTAGACTGGGGTCACACGGTCAGGGCGACTGTCTGGAATTATGCATTTATTTAATAAGAATGAAATCATAAACTCACAGGTTTTTTCGTGGTAGTAGCAGGAGCAGGTGTTGTAGTTGTTGGTCTCCTAACCACAGTAGTCAATTTAACTGGCTTTTTTGTCGTTTTCTGTGGTTTTCTAGTCGTCGCTCTGACAGGTTTCCTGGTAGTAAGTACGGGTTTCCTAGTCGTAACCGCGGGTTTTTTAGTCGATACGGGTCTCGTAGTAGCGGGTTTAGAGGTACTGTCCTTTATTATGGTCGCATTCGGTTTTTTGTCAAGTATTACTATGTCATGTAATTCTTGAAATGTTCCTTGCAAACTACCAACTATTTTGTTTACAAATAAATTCATTTTGTCTTTGAGTTTTTCATCTTCTTGCCATGTGGGAGTGGTGAAGTCAATATCGTGCATTATATCGAAATCATCATCGGACATCGCGATGCTTGTATTATAGATACCGGTGTTAGATCCGGTCGTATTTAGCATCGGGTTTCTTACAGGTGGGAAATTAATTAAATCGTCGGGCGATGTTTGAAGTTCTGGTTTCAAAGTAGTTGGTTCTGTGTTAACATCAAAATTAGGACGTGTAGTCGTTGATATAAATATAGGTTTGGTTGTCGTCGGTGGGGTGGGTTTCGTAGGAGGTTTAGGAGATGGTACTGGACTGGGTTTAGTGGTAGCTTTTATTGGATATGGTGTAGTACTAGGAGATGGTTTAGGAGTGATTACAACGGTGGGCGACGACGGTTTTTCGAATGTCTGAGGAGGTTTCGCCATGTAAATGTTGTTTGTAGATTCGATGTGGTTGTTAACTGTTATTTGTGTGACCGGTTTTTTAAAAGGTTCTTGAGATATTTCAACAAACTGTGGCTCTTTGTCTTCGGTGGAATCGGGTTTCGTGGTTGAGAATCCGTTCAGTACAATAACAGTAGGCGTTACGCTTGAAAAAGTATCTGCTGGGTCATAGTTTGGTATAATGCTCGACGACGAAGTCACGGGTCTTCTCGTTGGGCTAGCGCCAGTGACATAACTAGTTACAGGGGGTTTTCTAGTAGTTGTTGATGGCCGAGGAGTAGTGCTTGAACTAACGTAACTGAAAGTAGTTACGGAGTCTCCAAAATCGCTTGGGTTTGTTGGATATCTACTGAATGCGTCTACTGCTTGACTAGTTGATTGACTAGGGCTAGGAGATGAGTATTGAGGTGTGTGAGTTATAGGACTTTCTTCTTGTATTATGTCGTTAGGAGTAGTATATTGGTTGTAAGATGGTTTCTTGTCAAATAATGAAGTTGGATAAGAGTTCGGTTTAAGAGTAACGTAATGGCCAGTAGATGGATAATAGCTGGGATATGGAGTATACGTTATTGGAGACACTGTACCCGTAGGAGATGGAGATGATTTAGTTTCCATTATATCAATAGAAGCGGGAGATGTAACTTCTTCTTTCACACTAGGCGTACTTTCATTAAGCATCTGTAAGATGCTGTTAATTGACGACAATTCACTTGTCTTTTGTGGTTCTTTAGTTACCGTAGACACAATTACGTAATTTTCCGTCGTCGGAGCTTTTGTGGTGACTTTATTGGTTGGCCTCGGTTTGAAGACTGGCTTTGTATATATGGGTCGGTGAGTTGAAACAGTTTTAGGTGGGGTTGTCGTAGAAGATATAGGAGATATTGTCGGTTTTGTTTGCATTGATGATACGTGGATATTGAAGTCTGAAGGTCGCGCTATATTATCGACTATCGTTCCATTTTCGTGTAGTAGTATTGTGTCAGCTCCTACGTGATTTATTGTGCTATGGCTATATATGTCATCAGGCTTGGGTTTAATATATATAAAGTTGCTGTCTTTAGGTGGTTGATTGAGAAGTGTGTTGGTTATTTGGCTGAGACCTTCGGATATGATTTCTGCTTCAGTACTATCATCATTTGTTTTCTGTGTGGATGACACCACTTGATTTTTATCACCAGGCCTGTACCCAGGCGTTACAACGGGCTTAAAACTGTTATGCCAAGCGTTTAATTGATCTGCATCGTAATCTTCCGTCTCAGATTCTGGATCGGGGTAATCTAAATAGCTGGTCATTACTACCCCAGGGCCTTTGGGTATGTGAGACTGACTGTCCAATTTGAGTTGGCAGCAGGCGCCGAAGAGGAATCCGTCCATACAAGTGCCTACAACTTCGCCTCCTCTCTGGTAACACTCATGGTTGAACATGCATATTGTGGTGCCTTTGTTGTGCTTGGCTGCTCTAGACGCCTTGCAGTGCGAAGGTGTTATTCTGTATCCGCCGAAAAGTTTTTTCGATTCTGAAAATAAAGGAAATATAATTAGTTATTTTCAACATCAACGGGGTGCGAAAACTATTTGACGAATATTGCTTGCAGTGGTCTAAATGTCTTTCATTGAGTAATTGGGATTAGGTTTTATTTACAATCATACATATATAACATCACGCCATTTTTTACGGGAAACGGACAGAGAGTCAAGAAAGTATAAAATTACACCTCGAAGCAACTTTTAGTAGTGTTTGGGCAACAAATGGCGAACCGAAATTACAATACTGACAGGTTGATTGCTTATACAAGTTACTTATAAATCCTATCTCTTGACCTGCTTTTATTACTATCCTCCAATGTTATTATAGAGTTCCATTTCCTTTGCTTTCCGAAATGGAATCACTCATGGAATCTCCTCGGTGTCCATCTGTATCTCTCAGCTGTGTTTCAGAAACTATCTATGTAAATGAAAATCAATTGCCGCATGTGCGAAAGATCACTGGATCGACCGATTTCGCTGATTTCTTTTTACCTCCGACGCAAAAAAAGGGGTGTTATAAGTTTGACGTGTCTGTATGTCTGTCTGTGGCATCGTAACTCCTAAACGAATGGACCGATTATGATGCGATTTTTTTTGTTTGAAAGCAGGTTTTCTAGCGGTGGTTTTTAGATATGTTTTATCAAAATCGTTTCAGCCGTTTGAAGAATATCAGCTTTTTATTTTTATTTTGTTCGTAATTGTCAGGACGAGGATTGTCTTGACAATTTTGGAGAAATCCACCGGAAAAGTTGGAGATTTGGATAGTATTTTTGTATGAAATCTCAATAAAAATAGTTTGGTGTGTTGCAAACATTCAACATCCCACCCTGGCGAAGCCGGGGCGGGTCGGTAGTCTAATATGAACAGCTGAAATTTTGGAACAGTTATAGTAAGCGGTAGCCTATCTGTTCATTTTAAAAGTATTGTTGTGTCTTTTGAGGATTGCTTTTGAAGTCTAAGTATAAAGCCCAGATAGCATATAAGGTTGCTATATGCTTGATTTTTCTTTGATTGTCAATTGCCAAATCAAACTTTACGAGAAAGTTTATGACATTTAATGATTAAAAACTACTGGCAATTGTGACAGCAAAATTTTTGACAATTGCTGCAATCTTATAATTTTTAGTAGGTATAGAATTTTTATTTATATTTTGGTACCTGGTTTCACGTATTACCATGCCTTCTGGTACTAAAATAAAGTGTCATACATGAATAACTCCAACACGAAACACTGTTATGTCGACATTGTCTTTGTCATCTGGTAACAGGTAAGTCTAATTTCAACTTGTCTCAAGTGCATATTTTGTATATATACAAGTGCATACAAACCAATCGCAAGTCTGAATCAAGCTCAATATGACGCTAAGTTTAATTTAAACTTGCCGCAAGCGTACACAGTTGCTTAGCAAACTTAGCGCACGCCTGCTTACAATTGAAATTGATACCAAGACTTATTCAAATTTGTCGCAAGCGTATTGTGTCACGGCAACCTAGTGCACGCCTGGTTCAAGTTTAAATTGCTATCAGGCAGTGAAAATACTATAAAATACGTGGTTATTCTGTGAGATATTAGATGAAAACACTGCGTCACAAAGTTTTAGTTCTTTTTTTCTAATACTTATTCGAAAATATATGTTAAAATTGCTGTCCTTGCGCCTTATCTCCTGTAGTAGGTACAGTTCAGAAAAAAAATATAAGTATTGAATGTGAGGTATAAATTAAAGGATAGTTATAAGGATTGCATTGTAATAGCCGTTGTTATAATATGAAAAAGGAAGTTATAAAGTTATAATTTGTTTTACATTTGGCAGTACGAAATGTAAAAGAAATTGTAACTTATTTATAACTAACTGCGCAATTATGACTGGAACTTGTTCGATTTTTTGTTTAAGAAAATACCTATTACATTTTGTAGATGTAACAATCGTTAGAATTGGAAAGTATTACATTGTTACAATCCATTCAAGTTGTAATCAATTTGATTAGAATTAGAAAGCATTGCGTTTTTACAGTCAAAAGTGTAACAAATTGATTATAAATGGGAAATATTACATCTTTACATGTCATCTGTTGCGTATTTTTATTGACTTTATAAACAAGACAGTAATTAGGGAAGATCTACATTGCCAGCGGGCCGAACGCGATCAAAGTGAGCGGTGAGTCCTTGGACCAAGAAACATAATGCACGGAGTCTCCCCTAATTTAAAGTCAAGGCCAGTTTTTGCATTTTCTTTAATTATCATTATTTATTCTTAACTACCGTTCACTTTATTCATTAATTTACTACATTATATCTTATTTACTTCTCATATAACATACTTATAATCCATTTCTTATTTCTATATCTAGCATTCATTTAACATCTACTCACTAGAACTATCACACTCCATTTCCGTTCAGCTCTTACTCTACTGCTTGTACTGTACCATTGATCCTGAGAGGGCTATCCTGCTATGTCAGTCGTAATAAGTTGTCGCTCGTACCTCCGTGTGACAAACGAATGTTCCTGTCTCTTTCTATCTCATTGAGCGTAACCACGAATAAAATAGCTATAGTAAGTAATTGACTCAGGTGTTATTTCTCAGAAATCCATTTCATGTGATAAATTTCTGAAATCTTTACCTATTTTCAGCTCAAACTCATAAAACCACCAATCGACACGTGTTTCGCTTCTCAACGAAGCATGCTGAGGATATTCTAGAGATCAGACTCGGTCAGCTAACCAGTATCGAGTCAACAAATGAGTCAACTGCACGACTATTTGTACTAATTGCCCTACCCATGACCAGAGAGTGACCTATACTGATTCACTGTACTTATTCTTAATAATATTTAAGTCACTGTTTGGAAGCTTTAGTTGAAATGTGTTCATTTCTGTAGAGATTACGCGTAGCGTGAGAAAGTAGCATTTCCGTTTGTTCTCATATAAAAAAAAATTGTTGATCTCCTATTTAGCGCATGTTGTGTTCACATATAGTAGGATACATTCTATTGTAACACACTTAGCAGTAAATATTGTAGTGCAGGTAAAGAACTGTATCCAGTTTTGTGAACCTTAATAAAAAAATAATAAAAAAAATCATGATTCGCCCAAATTAAGTAGGCGGGGCCATTAGTGGTGAGCTCTGATGATCTGTGCACTAATCAAACACGCATCTTATAATAAGTTGGAGTTGTACCGTTGATCCTAACTTGTCGTGTTTTAAATTGGATTACGTAAGATGATAGTTCTTGCGGTTCTACGACGGTAAAATTACTAGTGCTGCAGAAGCAGCGATAGTTTTTAGTTCACTAATTTCTTGACAGAGGCGGCACTAGCTGATTGTGACATTTCTACCTTCGACAGTTTTAACGTGAGATTGTACTGTGGTATGCTACTTACGGTCAGATAATAAGCCAGCGGAATATAGTATGGCCGCATCTACGAGTATGTGTCGTATATTTATGTGATTATAGTTATGGTCTGGAAGAGAAAGCAAGACAATGCCATGTCTTGCTTTCTCTTTTACATACTATAATCAAGGAAAAATACATTTATAAATGAAATAAAATTATTAGTGGAATAACGTTTTCAATGATAACGTTATTTTTATAATAACTGCAGCAGGAGTCAATATGGCAACACTGGCGTAGGACGTACCATACAAGTAAAAACTCGGCCTTATTGTGCTCTTCGTAACACTGTCTTTTTTTAAATGGTCTGAACCTCCAAATAGGTAATAATGTACTAAACTTTGATTAAATAATCAAAAGTACTAACATTGCAATTTTTTCTACCACTTTTAAAATTGTTATGATGCTATATTTACCCGATAATTTATGCCACAGTTCTTATTCCGTTTGGTCTAAAATATAACATCCTCTTTTACGATACAGTCGAGCATTCGTTTAAAATGTTTGTAAACGTTTTTACAACTATGTTGATTCTAGACTTTTTTTGTCTTTCTTCATCGCATGACGCACAGATTAGCGCATTTGCCAATGTCACGTATTAATAAGTTTCTCATGAAGCACATTCGAAGTAAATTAGTTTATCGTAAAACTCCTCCAGTAAAGTGATAGTAGGCTTTACTGAAGTTATAAAGAAGTTCTTGGAACAGCGCGAGAACTTCAGTTACACATATTTATTTAGACCTACTGCATTCTTTTCACTTATACAGAACTTTAAAACCCAATGTACTATCACTTTTGTACTTCAAAACTCCCAAAAATGTAAAAAATAAAAAATTTAAATAAAATGACAAGCTCACTTCTCTCGTTGCCACCAAAAAGTCGATTCCAGACTTGTTAAACTTTATTATATTCTGGGTCAGCAGTTCTCAAATTTTTTTGAGAACTACTTCACTAGGTGTCACTATAGTCAGTTTATTATCAAATCTATATTTAAGGTGACGCAGTGATAAACAATAAAATTATGTAACATGGATCTTCTGCGTTATACAAACGTGCGCGCGCTAACTTACGAAAAAGACGAAAAAAATCAATAATTTTCGTTTATTTGAAAATCTTTAATAAATTAAAAAAAAATAACTGCATTTTGAAGAGCGTATTTAAATTAATCTACACGTAAAAGTAAGCATAAGTCAGTCCTGTTACTCCGAAAAATGTAAATTTTAGTTTTAAAAGAGGTTTCTTTAATATATTTTTTTCTGTTACAAAAGCTAACCAATCGTGTATCACAGCTGACAAAATAAAGTCAATGAAATGAGGAATCAAATTACCAAGTACCACTTTTATACGTTTTGTAATCACTTAGAAGAATTGAGATCCCTGCCGTCAAAATTTCCAATGCGTTGCCTTAATGCATATTGAAGTCGTGGGGCGTATAGTTAGTGTCATTCTTCAATAATAAGAAGTTTTACTTGCTTGCTTATAAAATAAAATTACCTTTCCAAATCGGTTTTGTTTCTCTAAAATTACCCGATTTGCAATAAACTTTCACTATAAAATTGCTAACTTAAAGAAACAACGATTGTCGTTCATTTCGTCGTCTGAGTAATATAATCTCATTTTGACCTTCTAATGTTTTAATTGGCTTGTTGGTGCGTTTCTTTTTTTATCTATCTTCCAACTCGAAAGTCCCAAGTTCAATTTCAAGACAGGTCAATTTAAAAAAACGTTCTTTTCTGAATTCTGTTGTTCTGTTCTGTTACTGGATACTCCCTCAGTTCATCTGTGCTTAGTTTGGGAACATACAATACCTGGAGATATTTATTACAAGAATGATATTTTTCACTACGACATTGTTTTGCCGACGAAGAAAATTTATTTCTATTCATAAACTATTTCTTTTACAACATTCGCTATAATTTTCAATTGAAAGCACTGAAAAAGCTAAAATAAATGTTTCAGGAAGATTTCAGATAATTATTAAGATAATTTTTAAATATTATTTACAATAATTTGTCATCATATACATTTATAATTTTAGGAATCAAAGCATATTTATGTACTTATTTAATTTGAAAAAATTCTATTAGGTGGATACAATCAACTATTTAGTAACGATCGAAGACCTACATATAATCCGAGATAGAGGTCCCCTACGCATCAATTCTGTACCGTTAAATAAAAGTTAATTAATTCCCAGTACGTGCGAAGCGCACGTCATACGTTCTTCCAAAAACGTTGTTTAAAATTAGAAAAAGCTTAAATTATTCTCTCTTTTACTCTTGTTGTCTTTATATGTATTGCTTTTTAATTATATCTACGTAAATATTGTTAATATGTGTATATGTAATATTGTCAATGTTTTAGTTAGTTCCGCGAAAAAATGTTCATTTCTTAGAGTGGGGCTTGTCTCCCTCAGTTTATATAGAAGTCTTTGGTAAAGACTAATTTGATCCTTAATGAAAACAGTAAAGTAACTATTAATATAGAATTTGTACATTTCGCTCTTTTTAGTGATTCCGTAACTTTATTGAAAGGTAGCGAGGCCAGGATATGCCCGAAATCGGATGAAAGTAAGATAGATGCAGTGGAAATGCGATCTCTTAGAAATATGTGCGATATCACCCTGCTGCACAAAATAGGCAATGAAGAGAGATACGCAATACAACTGGGTTGCACGATAGCGTTATTGTAAAAATGTTGGAGCATATAGGAAGAATGAGTGGTAAAAGACTGACGAAGAAAATCTACAGAGCGAATGTGTTTGATAGCAAACGCCCAGGAGACCAAGGCTAACTTACCTAGATCAAATAGCCAGAGCGTTGGAAATATCAAAAGCACTCGTGCACCTAGGCGAAAATGTGTGAGGAGACATAAGATTTGAAGAGGCGAAAGAAGTGTGTAAGGACCGCGACGCTTGACGCTCCGTCCTCTCTGACTACCCCGTTAGAGATACAGCGATATGTGTATGTATGTTTGTCATTTTACTTGGTTACTTGTATAAAAGTTTATTATGTATATGTCTATATACATAATATAGTGAAAATTATACAAGAAACTTCGATTAGCGGTTGGTAACAACTGCCTGCGCGGAACACTAATTGTTTAGGTATTTTAAACAGATTATTAAAAATCATAACTCACATCAATATTACTCGAAATAGAATATGTTATAAATCGAATTATTATTAGTAATGATCTGTCGACACTTAATGGGATAACGTAAAGTTATGTGTAAGCGTAATATTTTTTATTAGCAAAAACAAACCGTTCTATCTAATGACTTGAAATAATTTTTATTAGCAACGAAACGCTTAATCTAATGTAGTAGAATAATTTTTAATAGCAACAAAATGATCGACTAATGGCGTAACCACTTTATGGTATCGACGTGACTTGTAATAACGAAACGCAACGTCCCATGGTGAAACTACGAGAAAGTAACGCGTGATTTGTATTCAATTTACTGTTCGATAAGTATGCTTTTCTAGATTGCTATCTTATTTCATCCACTTAAACAGACTATTCGTTAGCTGTTTCCCGCGTCTTCGGCTGCTTTAATTTGAGAATAAATGTGGATGGCTGTTGTACGGATGGTCGTTGCGTTTTGTATTAATAGATAGACTTTTTGGCGGGAACGAGATAAGTGAAGTTTACATTTTATGCGAGTATAATGCCCGATTTCACCAAAGTCCTCTAACGCTAAGTGAACCCTTAAAAAAGGGATAGGAGCCCGCTAATTGCCGATTGCCGATGATTTTCCATTTCATGAAACGTCTAGACCCCGATGTAGTTAAATGAGCCCCTAAATTTAGGAACCCGATTTTCGGACCCATAACTCTATGTGACAGTTTTGTGTGTTAGTTTTTAACAACCTGGAGAATAATTTATTATATTACATAGAAACTTAGAAGTAAAACAATAATATCTGTTTTATCGATAGACTTTTGGAAACGAATGGACTATGGAAACAATGAAACGTCACATAACTATGTCTGACATTACTAGGCAACCGTTAGATAGGTGAAAACAAATATTATTTGAGAACCGGTTTAGGAATCCTTTTAATCTAGGGGATACATAGTTATGTGACGACTTAGATAGCGTTGGTGAAATCAGGCATGAAACTATTTTTTGCACATTGGGAGTTTTGAAGAACAAGAAGTCCTTAATAACCTCTAAATTATTATTATTATTGCTTTACTGGGGTGTATTAGGCGACAGACATTTTAACATTATAGACATACGACATTTGTAAATGAGACTGACAAGACTAATTTACAAAATTATTATTATTCCAAGGTTTGAAATAAATATGAAACGAGTTGCCAGACATTATAAAAGAGTAGTCTATGGAATCTGTGTCTGCAAAAGGTAGCTGTATAATTTCATCACCGTTTGTACCTTTGTTATCTAATTGTCTGTATGGTTGCTTGCGTATACCACTGACTAAAAGTTTATATCTCATTGGTGTATCTGTGTCTTACAGCTTCACGGCCGATGTTGTCTTTATGATTACTGAACTGAAAGGTATGGAGACGTTGAGTATCCAAAAAACAGAAGTAAGAGATAAAGAAATTAGTAATTTGAAGAAATAAACACGTGAAGGAAAATATTTTTTATTTATTCTTTAATTTATACTAGAGATCATCCTGTGGTCGAAATTTTACCGTAAATATAAACTTATAATATAAACTCTTTGGGACAATCTCTACTCTGTGCGACTGTTGGATTCAAGGAGGTTACGTGTATGTGATCACAACTATTATAAGTTTGAAGTTGACAGTCATTGGCAGTATGAACGTAAGCAAAGAGTGATTTATTTAATTTAACGTATTTCTAATGCATATTATACAAAAATATTAGCTTTCTTCTGTTCTTCTCCATATAAACTTTAAGTGTACTAAATTTCACACTTCTCGTAAAAAAAAGAACCAAAGTTTTCGTTTCACGTATATATAAGTACAAGTTAATGCGTGTCTATCTCTGGTTATTTTTTATTTTAATGAAAATCGAATGAGTAATTCTTTATAAGTGTATATGCGTTAACAAAATAGCGTAAGATTTTTAAAAGAGGTTTGCATGAAATTTAATTATTAAGATACCGTAGACTTTTCTATCAAATATGTTATCTGCCTGATTATACAACTAATATCTAGTTCATTACATAAATTTATTCCTAAAATATTGTTGGATTCCGTAATTACAACTTTTCAAAAATATAATAAATTATTGATTTCGAACAGCTTCATTTATTTTCCTATTTATGTGTTAATAATACCAAAGAATATTTCACACTATATGTATAAATGTTGCATTCCGAAAGAACTTTTATTTTTCCAAAAGATTAATTGGACCACAAAAAATGCTTGAGAAACTTTCTACAACACCTCTTCAAACAGACAAATAATCACGTCTGTTTGTTTATCTTCGCACATCTAGGTACGAGTACATATTTGCCAAAAAAACGTTAATTCTAACAAATGTTGCTTTTATGCAAAAGTCTCACGGTTAGCGGTGTGACCTCTTTGTATATTAGAATTCCGTAGTCAAAATGAAAAAAACGTCTATTTGTCTGTATGTCACAGTCGATCTACTTCATTACCTATATACCTGAAATATGAAATTTGAACACAAATGTAAATTGTTAACCCTAAACTGTAAACGAGAAAAAATTCAAATTCAAATAATTTATTTGCATAAATATGTGATTGTTACATGATATTTATTTTTGATACATTCACTATTTCTGGCATGCAAAATTTATCATAATGTGTTGGGTATATTATCATAAAGAAAAAACACACATATATTAGTCAATTTAAGAATTCAAGTACTCCTGGACAGAATAAAAACGTTTATCAATTAGCCATTTGTGTAGAGCTACTCTAAATTTGTTGTAACTTAGATGCTTAATATTCTCTGGTAAATGATTACATACACGAATTAGCATTATTGAACAGTTTTTACTATAGATATCGGTTTTTATGCTGGGAAGTATCAATCTATTGGGATATCTATTATTAGGCCTATGATTTGCTATTTTTGTTTTAAATGAGTTTGGATCAGTTTTTATAAAATTACAGATATACAAGCAAGGAACAGTCAGTATTTTCAGTTCTCGAAATAAAGGCTTATATGTCGTCTAAGGATTTACATTACACATGGCTCTTATACACTGTTTTTGTGCTATCAAAAGTCTGTTTAATATAACACAGTTACCCCACAATACTATACCATAACGCAGATTAGAACCCACATATCCGTGATAGGCATTTAACACAGTTTTTTTATTAGTCACTTTGGTCAGTCTCCACAGGGCATAGGCAAATCTATTTATTTTATTGCATATATTATTCACATGCGATTTCCAGGAACATTTGTCATCTAATGTTATACCAAGAAACTTAATTTCGTCTGCTTCAGTCAATGTTATATCATTATATATCACTTTTAAATCCTTCTTTATGCCGCCTTCATTTAGAAATTGAATTTATTTGCTTTTGTTAATATTTACTGTTAAATTGTTACTTTTCAACCATGTTACTACATGATTTATTGTTTCGTTAATATGACTATTATAATTTTCTTCGATATTCGGTATGACTACAGATATATCAGCAGCGTAGAGTACGCACTTATATTTAGTGATATTAGGGAAGTCATTAATATATAATAGAAAAAGGAAAGGACCTAAAATGCTCCCCTGGGGCACTCCTACTTCATTATATCTCCTTCTAGATTTAATAGGAGCATATTCTTGTTTAGAGTTTGTAGAGGCGATTTCCACATATTGTTGTCTATTGCACTAATAACTATCCAACCAATAATATGCATTCCCTAGAATACCATAAGCTTCACATTTCTGTAAAAGTACTTTGTATGAGATAAAGTTAAAAGCTCTACTCATATCAAAAAATATTGCAGCAACATTTTTCCTGTTATTAACGAACTCTATAATAATAATAATAGTAATAATAATACTCTTTTATTGCACCATTACAAGTATACAAATATATGAATAAAAACCTTAGGGTAACTCTTCCAGGCAACCTTAGGGTAATAAAAAGCTTTAGAGTACATTTACGGTAGGCGATGCAAAATTGATATTGACATGAATACTTACTTAATCTAAAAAAAAAAACAGGTAATAATAGTAATAATAATAAAATACAAATAAATAAGTAAATAATAAAAAATACACATACTATTTACATTCTAATAATGTATAATATAATATATAATGCACTCTCTATATATCTACATATTGCATAATACTTGTTATACATATACATAATATACATATGGACACATACACAGACAAATGAAAAATTAAATAAATAACACAACAGCTAGTAGGAAAGATAATAAATTTTAAGTTGACGCTTAAAATTAAAAAGGGTGTTGGCACTACTTACAGTAATAGGTAGGGAGTTCCATAATCGAACAGCTTGTACTGAGAACGATCGAGAAAAGAACTGGGAAGTGTGCAAAGGGGTTTCAAGACGAAGAGTTTCACTAGTTCTCAAAGTACGTTCTTCATCGCTGCGGAACTTGAAGTTATCTTTTAAATATGTCGGTGTCGTGGGGTTAAATAAAACCCACGACATACCGACATAAACCATAAATTTGAAGATCATCTGCATAAAGATGGTAGGAAGAAGATATACGAAGAGTAATAGAATTGATGAAAATAGCAAACAGAAGAGGAGACAACACGCCACTTTGTGGGACACCGGCAGTCGTATGACACCAAGAAGAAAATGAGTCATCTATACGAATGCGCTGCCATCGTCCATACAAGTAACTATGAAACCAGTCAATTGCCGTTGAAGATATGTTAAGAGAGCGAAGCAGAATTAGCAAAATTTTAAAATCCACAGTATTAAAAGCATTACTAAAATCTAACAATGTTAACACTGTGAGTTGTCTACTTTCCATCGCCAATCTTATGTCATCAGTAATTTTGATTAGAGCAGTAGCCGTACTATGACCGGGACGAAAACCAGACTGGAGAGGATTTAAAATGTTTATTAATATAATAAATGTTTATCTATTATAGTATTTATTAGTTTGAAGGCAGTTAGTGTCGTCGATTTTCCTTTTTGAAATCCGTATTGTTCAGGAGAAAGAATATTAAACTATCCAATAAATAAACGAATCCAGTCTACAATACATCGCCTTTTCAATGACTTGAAAAAATAGGTATTAAAGCGATAGGTCTAAAATTTCTTGTCTCTATTGCCTTTTTTATAAACTGGCTTTATCACTGTTACTTTCAATCTGTCCGGAAATATGCCCTCTTGAAAGGATACATTTATTATATGCACCAATACGGGCGAGATATACATGTTAGCTAGCTTAATTATTTATATTTATGTAATACAATATGGCTCCGGAGTTTTTGGCGGGATTTTATGGGGAGTGGTTGGGTGTTTGTTTTAATTACTTGTAAATTTTTTACTAAAGGATGTCGTAATGTGAAATTGCGTAGTCTTGTGTACCAATTACGTATACTGTTGTGTAATACATGGAATTGTTGAAATAAGTGCCCACTTAGTAGTGCAATGCTGCGATTTTTTAATGGTTTAGTTTGCCTCAGCGGATCCTACTCGAAAGAATCCCTCAATATTTTGTCGCCAGTAACTCTAAGTAATGTAGAAATGTGTTACGTCGACATTTTAATGAAATAATATCTATGTAGTACTGAAGACATCGGCTATATGGGCATAGATTCTTTTGCCTTCCCTCTACAAGGAGAATCGTATAAATAACAACAGGCTATGAAGTTGTCAACTATTCTTTGCGCGATCGGACCGCTACGCTTGGTGCTCCGTCCTCTCTGACTACCTCGTTAGGGATACAGCGTGAAGATATGTAAAGTATAAACATTTATACATATTCTCACACTGCATCCCGAACGGGGTAGTCAGAGAGGACGGAGCGCCAAGCGTCGCGGCCCTTTCATACTTCTTTCGCTTACTCAAATCTCACCAATCTCCTTACATATTTTCGCCTAGGTATGCGAGTGCTTTTGACATTTCCGTCAGCTAACACTCTGACTATTTGATCTTTCTTTCCGTCGTCTTCCTTGACTTCTACTACCACTCACTTTCGCTCTGTACATTTTTTTCGTCAGTCTTTCATTACTCAGTCTCTCTATGTGTCTGAACCATCGTAAGCATTCCTATCTTCATTTTTACAATAACTTGTCATATTTTGTATAACGTATAAAGAGTATAAACAATCTATACTGTGTTAATTTAAAAATACTAATAACCTCTTGGTATTTTGTACTAAACATTATCCCCAATAACTTTTCTTCTACGATTTAAAAATTCATAAGCTTTTTTTTCATACAAAAATAAAAATACATTAAATGTTTCTGAAAATGGCACCTACTCTACCTGGACGCTAAAGCGGCACACGCTTGTACTGTGACGCTAGCGCGGCGCTGAGGCCGCGCTTGCACTGCACCATTGGAAATACGTACAGAGTAATTACGTTTCAGACAGTACAATAAAACTTAACAAATAATTTTTGACGAACGTATAAAGTTTTAAAAAAAGTTGTACCACAAAAGTTGTAAGGTATGATGACAGGAATTTTACACTAAGAGGTTATTAATATTTTTAAATTAAACCTGTATATAAGGTATATGCCTTGTATCATCAATTGGCTTTGCTATCTTCAAACTCAAATATTTGTAAGAACATATTTATTACTACAGATAGCGTCAAGTCAAAATGTAATTACGCCGTGATGATGGACATACTAGGCTCTAATATATTCAATCACACTATCGTATTGACATCGAATTGCATTGATGACTTTAAAGTGAAAATAATTAATATTTCTATATCGTTATATGATATATATAATTGCTGTAGATTGATATTTGCATGTAATACCGTGACTATGTGCACTCTTGATATTTTGTAACATCCTTGTAAATAAGATAATACTGATAAGACAAATAAATAATTTTAATTGATTTGATTAATGCGCATAAACGTCTTTACACCCGCTTTTGCTATTTTAATGGTAAAAAGCTATAGTAATGGCTAATTACAATGGCTAAATACATACATACAGAACTATACGTTTTATCCCTAACGGGGTAGTCACAGAGGATCCTTACATAGGTACTTCTTTCGCTTCCTCAAATCTCATCATTCTCCTCACACATTTTCGCCTTGGTGATATGTGTGTAATTTGCATATTTCCTACTAATCCTACTTCCTACTAATATGATAAATGTGAGTTTGTGAGGATGTATGGATGTCTGTTACTCCTTCACGCAAAAACTACTGAACGGATTTTGTTGAAACTTTACAGTAATATAGCTTATAATCGGAATAGCATATAAACTATAAATTATAAAGATATTGTGTGTTTTTGAACTTCGCGCGAAAGAGTCGCGGACAAAACCTAGTAGTAAATAACAGTATATTGTGCAACAAGTGCGGTAAGTTGTTGATTGCCCATTCGAACGAAGTTGAGCGCACGAGCCAAGTGAGTGCGCTCATTCGCTCGACTGGGCAATCGACAACACCGCACGAGTTGCAGATACTATTCTCTATTACTAATGCGGAGATAATTTGGGTACAAAGAAAAATTATAGAAAGTAATAATTTCATTGTTATTTATTATTACATTAATCTAAAACTTCGAAATCAAGATTTTCTTTATCTTTCACACTGATATCAATGGATATTAAAATCGATTGTGTTTTTTTTTTAGATATTCATTTTACATTCTTTTTTTAAATCGTGAATTTGCGTGTGCCAAACAAAATTTGCAATTTGAGTGCGACAAGTTTACTTGTCGCACTCAAATTGTAAGATGACAACAAAACTACTTATCTTATATACTACATATACTTATATACGCACAAATGTGCGTTTAGATACCGTTTATTCCGCATGAGTAATAAAATATTATTACGTTAACACGAAAATACAAAACGATTGCCCTCCTTATGTCTCGTGACCACCATCGTGAGCATAATTTTGCGGTATTTAATGACATTAGTGCGTCAGCGATTTAACTTTTAATCATTAACGAAAGTAAGTGAAAGCGTTAATTGTTTACCCACATTTTATTACGTAAATATTTTTTCAACGGTCTTCATGGCGTAATGGCTCTTTTCTCTATTTAAAAAATAACTTTGGTCACAACGTGATGCCGTTTTTGTTATAGATTTCGTCTAGCTGTAGAATCGGGCAGAACATTAAGTGCCTAAGATATTTCATGTCATACCATGTGCCTAATAGAATTTCGGGTTGATTGGATTTCGAATACATAATATTATTTACCAATATTTTGAACACTACACAATTGATCTGTCCAACCATGGCTGGGCGAGTCATCAAATGATTAGCATTGAACGGCATTGCGAGTATTTATCGTTACATGTGTTACGTGAGCGACAATTTTGGATCTCTTTTTCAGAATATTGTGCGCACAGAGTCATGTGAGATTTGGTATAGAAAGTTTATATGGAGATGAAGTGCAGGGGCACTTATAAATCGTATAATAAAATGTGTTACCACTACATTAAATTAAATAAAACACTCGTTGTTTACTGCCAATATCAAAAAGACTGTCAATGTCAAACTCACAATAGTTCGTGACATAAATTTAGTATATACTGGCGTATAGCCATACAGAGTGCGAGTGAGAACGTAATCTTTTATGATAGTGGTACGAGTTGGAAAGGGACAGCGAACGAGACGTTATTGTAACCCTTTTTGAATGACAGGTCGTCACAAGTCATCACGTTGTAGAGAACGCTGTTAACTTACTTTATTAATTTGTGTTATTTCTATATGTAATTGTACACTGACGATATTGTGCTTATAGCACCATTAGAAGCGGAGTTGCAGACACTAATTACTTGCAAGAAAGAAGACTGTGAAGTGGATGGATTGAATAAGAATGTGAAGAAAACTAAGGTTCTAGTGTTTGAAAAGGAAAATGTACAGTAAAAGTGTGAAATATGAGTAAATGGATAAGGTCTGGAACAAGTGAACGAAATTGTATATTTGTGGAGTGCGTTTTCGGGAGATGGAAGATGTGAGTTGGATGTAGAGAGACGGGTAGCAGCTGGTAATAAAGCGAACGGTGCTCTGTCCGCAATAGTAGGCAGTGTAAACATATATAACTCAGCCAAAATGGCCATACACAATGCGGTGTTGATTCCAACTTTATTGTACGGTAGAGAGGCCTGTGCCCGAAATCGAGTGAAAGTGTAAGATAAATGCAGTAGAAATCCGATCTCTTAGAAATATGTGCGATGTCACCCTTGCGGACAAAATATGCAATAAAGAGATACGCACTACGACAAGGTTGCATACAATGTTATTGTAAAAATGAATAAAGGAATGCTTATATGGTTCGAGCACATAGAAAGAATGAGTGATGAAAGACTGACGCAGAAAATTTACAGAGCGAAAGTTAGTGGTAAAAAAAGCAAAGGAAGACCAAGGCTGACTTATGAAGATCAAATAGTACTAGCAGACGGAAATGTGAAAACTGAGGAGAATGATGAGATTTGAGGAAGCGAAAAAAGTATGTAAGGACCGCGTCGCTTAGCGTCCTCTCTGATTACCCCGTTAGGGATACAGCGTGAAAATATGTCTGTATCTATGTTATTCCTGTTTTATTTCAAAGAAGTACTGTATTCTTCAATAATAGTTAAGAGTGTTCTGTATGTGATTGTGATATTACATGTCGCAGTAATCAAGGGAATCATTCATTTCATAGGTGACATTGACAAATTAAAAATGATCACGCGCCAACGAGCTCAATGTTCGTCTATACGCCAGTATATACTAAGTTTATGGTTTGTGATCATCCATTATATGTAATATCCTTGGAGGACTTTTTGGCGGGAACGCGAGAAGTGAAGTTGTCATTTTAATTAGATTTCCTATTTTTTACATTTTTGGGAGTTTCAAGGTACAAAAGTGATAGGATTTTGTGTTTTAAAGTTCTGTATAAGTGAAAAGAATGCAGTAGGTCTAAATAAACACGTTTAGCTGAAGTTCTCGCGCTCTTCCAAGAAGTCCTTTATAACTTCAGTAAAGCCTACTATCACTTTACTGGAGGAGTTTTTCGTAAAGAAGAAGAAACGAATTTACTTTGAATATGAATAATAATACATGACATTGGCAAATGCGTTAATCTGTGCGCCATGCCATAAAGAAAGAAAAAAGTCTTTGGTCAAACAGTCACACAGAGTAGAGATTGTCGCCAAAGAGTTGTATTATCATTATCAGTTTATATATTTACGGTCGAATTTCGATCACCGGGTGACCTCTAGTTGAACTAAATGGTCATGTAGTCGCAATATGAATAATAATAATAATACAGGTGCGTCGTACTTTTCGGTATTATTGCACCATCTGTACACTTACTGAGTTGTTAATACAAAGATTAAAATGGTATTCGAAGATCAAATACCCAGAATGTTAGCTAGCGAAAATATCAAACGCACTTGCAGACCTACTCGAAAGTGTGTGACGAAAATGATGAGATTTCAGGAGACGGACAAAGTATTTAAGGATACTTGGTGTTCCGTTTAAACATTTTAAAATAGGTTACCTAGTTATAATTTTTAATCTTTATTTTAACCTAGTTATAATTTGGCTACATTTAACATTAGTTATTTGTAATTTAAATGCATTAACTTCAGTAAAAAATTATATACGGTTTAACAAGTTTGTATGTCACATAATATCTGACAAAATCAACTGTTACCAGGTTTCGTTACTTTAATGAACCCTAAAAAAACCCTAAGAGATACAGGACCCTAAAAACAATGTTATATTGTTGCATGAATCATAAAATATGACTTTCTCTTTCCAAACAGTGAAATGGATGAGATCACACAGTGTTTACGGTTTAAACGAATTATATTTCGAGTCATTTGCATGGAATTTGGAATTCTTTTTAAGAGATGCGGAACGAATGAGACATTTGCTTACACTAGTCTCACACTACTTTTAACATCCTAATTTCTATATTATACAGAATACGTAATGAGACATACGCAAGTATTTCACTATTACTTTTATTGTACAGCTGATGGTCTACAAATATAAATAAATAAATAAAAATATATACGTTATATATATAGTAAGATTGGATGAAAATATTATTGTGAGACTAGAGAAAGGAATGCCATGCCAGTGAAATTAATAACGAACTTTGTAATAGAACTCTTGTTTGTGATGTTGGCGTGTTTTTTTGTGTGTATATGGCATGTCGTGTTCGATTGTAGAATTGATCGGATCATGATATATCTAGGTATTTCGTGAAATGATAAAGTCCCATGCAAATTTAAAAACCTAATTTTTTTATTACACAGATTTCTACTATTACTTTTATCGTACGTTTGTTGGTCTACCAAATATATAAATAAATAAATATATAAGCATATTTGCATGGTAGGATAGGATGAAATTATTATTATAACACTAGTAAAGGGAATGCCAGTTGAATAAAGAACGAATTTTGTAATAATACCTCGGACTAAGAAGCGTCATGGACGAAGTAATAGTAAGTTGCAGCTCTTACCACCGGGTGTCAAACGAATTTTCCCGTCTCTTTCTAATTCATTGAGCGTAAAACGAGTAACATAGTAAAGTAATAAAATAGTTAGCTATAGTAATAAGCATGTCAACCTCGCACTGTCAGTGTATTTCGTTTCAGCTTATGAATCAGTCATGAAATAATTATTTACTAATTACTCTTCAATCTTAGTGTTTTGGGTACTCAGTGCTGGATTACCCATTAGGCCGGACTAGGCCATGGCCTAGGGTCCCCGACGAGCAGGGGCCCCCACGGAAATCACGAAAAATCTGATAGGAATTTTTTTTTAGATTCAAGATTCAATTTTTAATTTCAAGTTAATTTTTTTCTTTTTTTTTAAATTTCGAAAAAAAAAATTTAATTTTTTATTTCCAACCAATTTATTTATCATATTAATATGTATTTTTAAACGCAAAATATTTAAAAATGTTTATTTATTTATTCTTTCGATTGTTATTTCATCTGACAAAACTATTTTGATTGTTTTATTGTGTTTACAACCTTTAAATGATATGAATAAGCTGTTTAAATTCTGTAAATGCATAAATAAAGATTAATTTTACAATTATTAAAAAAAAGGGGGTCCCAAAATTTGAATGGCCTAGGGCCCCCATTTGGCTTAATCCAGCACTGTGGGTACTAGTATTCACAAATATAAAAATATGTCATGTTCAGCTGTATATCGTTATACTGTGACCTTCTCTAGTCACGGACATTAGAAAAGGTCTAGAAAGTCGTTCAAGAAAAAAAGGACATTTGAAGGTCACACTTTTAGAGCAAATGCTCCATCCATTGCAATACTTGGTCCGAGAATAAAACATTAGTTTTGTTATGTTGTTGGCACCAAAAGTTGCCACCAACGCCTTATTGATGGCTATTTTGGCAGATTTAAATGTAATACTCCGTTATACTTTTGGCCTTGTACTATGGGCATCACACAACGTGGGGGAGGTGCCGCCAATACACGAACTCCAAGTCAAATTAGGAAAGTTCTATGCAGTAATTGACCTGATCGGGAATCAAATCGGGACTCTAGTTTGGAAGACAGATGCTTTGCCACCGCGCCAATGGACCAATCATTGGGCTAATCAAATGTTAGCGTATTATTTTTTTATACGTACATATCAAAATTATAACACTGGAAAAGCTGCGTACATATTTTTTCGTCGTTTCATTGTAGATTTGGGTAGACCACGATGTATCTAGGCTTAACGCCACCATTTTAAGAAATTGAAATTAGACGTAGAGTTAGACGTAAAATACAAATGTTGCTGACAATGGGGATAATGTGACATCTACATTTTGTGACTGTCGTTAAATTCGAAAGCCGACAGATACTGTTCTCTATTTGATCGCCTCGTTATGCCAGCCACGTCCCGGCCGACACACTTTTGTACATCCTGGTCGATTCTGTATTTGCACAAAAATAATTTCGGTTCCTATTATTTCTTCTACACTAGCTTGGGGGAAAAACTTTAGACTACGTATTCATGACAAACTAGCATACATACATATTAAATATATACATATCTTCACGCACCAAGCATTGCGGTCCTTAGATACTTCTTTTGCCTCCTCCAAATGTCTTTTTTTTTAATCATTTGCGTGAATATGAGTATAACATTGATGTTGACATTTTGCATATAAAATAAAGCTCTTTACAATCTGCTAACAACGTAGCATGCAAATATTTAATTAACAATTTTATAAAATGTTATGGATAATCAAAATTATAATTTCAAATAAGTTATAAAATGTCAAATATTCTCCTCACACATTTTCGCTGGGTATGCGAGTGCTTTTGACATTTCCGTGAAACACTTCGGTTATTTGATCTTCATACATCAGTCTTGGTTTTCCTCGGCTTCTGGATGGATATCACTTATCAACATCATGGAATCCCGTCATCAGTGAGTGTGTCTGGAGTCGGAAAACCGGACGTAGCCAGTGTACAGAAAAGTTGTTAGTATGGTGCGCGAAAATACTGACAGTAACGATAACAAAAATTTAAAAATGTGATGATAAAGCGAGTAGTTGCCAGGAATCGCAAGAGGGCGTTGGCGATGTTTTACTGTACTGGTAACATTATCTCTCTTAGTGTACCTCGTTATTAAATTGAGCACTTCTCTAAGCAATTGTAATAAAAAAGCGAATTAACAATGCAGCCATAAAATCAATAGTTTTATTTATAAATGCGTCGTGGTTGAAAAACAAACGTCGTGGTTGAAAAACAAAAGATTTTTTTATGACGCAGTAAATTAAAGCAAATCGTTTATTGAAAGGCATAATTACAAGAAAGATTCTTCGATTGTATATATTTTTAATAGAAGTCTCTATAATTTTCGAATACAACATTTTTAAAAACACCTTCAACTAGAGTTCTCCTCGCGAACGCTGGCCATAAAATACGAACAAGGCATGAAAGGCTAAAAAAATATTAATAATTCTAGTATGAAAAGAATAACATCGGTGGTTTACCTTTTTTTGTCTATCGAATCAATATTGTCACGTCGAATGGTAACAAAATTTTGATTGTTAGAATATTTCGGAATCACTAATGTCGACCCATTCGATATGAGTAGTTATCGATATGTCTCTCAATACAAGTAAGGAGCAAAAATGCGATAAATTCCTAAGATCTTTAGCTATTTTCCGCTCAAACTCCAAAAACCACCAATCGACAAGCGTTTCGCCTCTAAACGAAGCATCCTCAGGATTTACCAGATAGGATTCGGTCAGCTAACCATCACCGAGTCAATGAACGAATGATTCCGTGCTGGTTAGCTGACCGAATCCTATCTCTGGTATACCCTGAGTATGCTTCGTTGAGAGGCGAAACACTTGTCGATTGGTGGTTTTTGGAGTTTCAGCGAAAAATAGCTAAAGATTTTAGGAATTTATCACATGAAATGGATTTCCGCAAAGTAACACCTGAGTCTATACAATATCTTAAGGAGTAAAAATATCGATGCCTTCGTGGTAAGGGATTATCCCTAAGAAAAACATGAACTACGATTAATTTTGCCGCAGTTGGGTAAATATTGAATAATTATTGATGTTAAATAAAACGGAGTCGCGGTGCGCTCGGTTTACGGAAGCGAACACATTTGAGAAATAGAGCGTGGTAGAAACGCATACCACAACTCTTCATGTCGGGTAATACGTACATGACACAGTATACAACACTAACTTTTGTATGTGACTTCGTTCGTCGATGATTTGAGAGATAGTTTTGCCGTTATCTATAAAACTACTAGACCTGAAGTATAAAGAATCTCAGGAAATATAAAACCTTGCCTAAAATTTACAGGAACCATGTAAGAAAAGTCTTAGATTTTACTGATTTTTTATTATCAGCAGTAGAATATTTATTTTATAAATATCTTGACTTGATTTCGCACTTAACCAATACAGAACTCTAAGAAGAAATCGTATATTTGTTTTTGATATGCATTTAAAGGCACTTTAAGATTAGTAAAAATATCTACAAAAATGCTACTTGTCACTGCTAACGAATGTGAAGCACAATAATAAAATGTTACCAACCACTTCATTAAAATTGTTTTTAATTTAAATCAGTAAATAAATTTTTAGTTGTCGTTTGAATCACTAAATCAGTTATATATTAATTCTGTTGAACATTGCTTATTTTATACTTATTTCATTTACCTTTGTTTTTAAGAAAAACCTCAGTTTCGTCGCAAACAAGTAACTAAATAATTATCAGTTTTTTAACGAAATGACATATATTACAGACGGACAGACTTATTTTATTTACCTTACTTTTATAGCACGTGACGCTCTTTTCTATTGTTACGTCTGTAATGTACAAAAAAATACAGACAAATCTCACGTTTCTGAACTCATTTTCACTGAGTTCGTTAAATAACAATGAATTATCTCAGACGTAGATGGAACAATTAATTATTTTTTGTATTTTTCCTCTTTGTAACACTAACACAATTCTCACTGCTAAGCACAATATTTTTGTTTATAATACGGTTTGAAACACAGATTTAGTACTAATATACATTGCGTTAATGTAGCCACTACAGTCTTTCTCGGTTTGACAGCCTATGTTTGTTAAATCGACCTTTGCCGGTTAAAATACGGCAATATAAACTTTTGAACTTTCGCGTTGCATTATAAAATGTCTAAACACACGGGAAATTAACGCGATTACCATTTACTTTCGCCGTCTCTAGTAAACTCAAGTTTACTTGAGACTACGTCGATGCAGCTCGGCCGAAACATCAAGCGAAAATATTTTAAAATACTGCATTCTAGCATCATGCCCAAAAGAGTCTATCTCACACATATTTGCAACAATTTTATCAAAATTGATGGCACTCATCGTGTCTCTAAAAGTATAATTTAGAACAATTTGTAAAGGTTATACACATCTTCATGCTGTCTTCCTAAAGGGGTAGTCAGAGAGGATCGAGCGCCAAGCGACGCGGTCCTTATATACTTCTTTTGCTTCCTCAAATCTCATCATTCTCCTCACATATTTTCGCCTAGATACGACTGCTTTTGACATTTCCGTCAGCTAATATTCTGGCTATTTGACCCTCATAAGTCAGCCTCGGTCTTCTTCGGCTTTTGCTACCACTCATATAGTTGAAAATAAGGTGTATATTGATAGAAAATTATCATGATTGCAATATGTTGGATACATTAATATAATTAGAAGCTGTACATAAAATTTTGTATTGGAGTTGGCAGTAAAGAATAATTTTCCAAAATATTTAAAAACTTGTTTATTTAAAAACAACAACAAAATTAAAGCGATGCAACCGCGGATGTAACTAACTCGGCCGCAACGTCAAGCCAAATAAAAGCAATCGCGTTAATTTTCCGTGTTAAATATTTCATAATGCAACGCAAAAGGTTAAACGATTATATTAATTTTACAAGTGCCTGCTCAGTTTCTTTGTAGAGTTCGATCAAATTATACAAGTCAAAGGAATGCTGTCTTTCCATTTATTCCTTTATCCTAAGCGTCTACTTAAATTATGTTACATACATATATACATATCTTCACGCTATGTACCTAACGGGGTAGTCAAGATGGAGCGCCAAGCTTCACGGTTCTTACTTACTTCTTTCGCCTCCACAAATCTCATCTTTTACCTCAAACAGCTAACACAAGCTAGTTATTCCTAAATTTAAATTACAAAGGTCAAGTGGTTCATTTTTGGGTAACTGTGTTCATTTTTATAATAAAACTAGCAAACCCGGCCCGTTTCACTGGGCGTTAGTTGAAGTTAAAATAAATTAAAGTTTTTATAATTATTTTGATACTGCAAAGAAAAAAAAAAAAAATTCTACTGATCCGATCGCTACCAAACTTTACAGGAACACCCGCTAGGCCAATCTGAAGATTCCCTGAAAATTTCATCGAAAATTTCAGCTGTTTCGGAGTCCATAAGGAATATACATACATACATCGCCTTTTATATATACTATAGATTCCTCAAGAAATTACTCAATTAACGGAAAAAAGATTTAAACTTGTCATTAAACGCACACTGATTGGAAAAGTACAAAATTAGCGATTTCATTGAAGACACAACAATAGACCGGAAATGATCTTCTCTGTACATGCATTTACTGGCTTTATGGATATTGTATTTTTAAATAACTATTGTAGAATGATATTGAAAAAATGATACCTGACTCAGTTTCTTGTCAGTTCTTCTCAGTATCCAGGTTTTCTTTTCGAACCGATCTAAAGTAGATTTGACGTTAAAAAATACCTTGCATTTGGGTTTGCTTGGATTAATTGATTTGACTTTGTTTACTAACACCCAAAAATAAATAAACAAATATTTAGAATCTTAGAAGTCTGGTTACTTTTATTAGGTGTATTGGAAACGAAAGCATCACCATACTACTGCCAATATGTTGTGTCTAAAGTGCATTTCGGTTACTTTATTTTTTCGTACATTTCTCCCTTGAGAGAAAAGACAAAGGGATCTATGGTCATAACAGCCGACGTCTTCAGTACCAGAATAATTCGTCATTTCATTAAGTTACTGGTGACAAATATATTGAGGCAGTCTTTCTAGTAGGATCCACTGAGGCAGACTAAGCAACTAAAAAACACACTACTAATCAAGCACATATTTCAACAATACCACACAATGAACACAGCGTAAAGACTTGGGACGCAAAACTACGCCAATTTTACATCACAAAATCCATTAGAAACAATTTGTGAATAATTAAAACAAACCGCCCAACCGCTCCCCATAAAATCCCGCCCAAAAGCCTCCCATTTAGGTCACACAATACCAAACTAATCTTTGATTATTTGATGCCAGGCTTGATTTGTCTATTATAAAAAACGTAACGCTTCTTTTAAATAACGAAAACCATGTCTTTATAACTGCAAATATTGTGGTTCTATTTATATATCCCAAGTTTGCATACCGTTATTACAATAATAAGAAACGGTGATGAAAAAAATTACAACTTTACAAGTTATTTCGTGTTTGTAACATAAACTTTTTGCATGCATATTTCCGTTCAGTTGACCTCAAATAGTGGATGCTTATTTTGATATTATATAAACCATTTGAACGACCAATGACTTCTGTGGTCAGTTCTTAAAGTAATTTGTACGCTACATCAGAAGTCATGTGTTTTTTTGGAACAATAATACGAGTACATAACGGATGTACATCTAATTACATGAATGTTAGTTTAACAAGTTGTTTTTTTTATAATAATAATAATCATCAATTCATTCACATGAACATCAGTATAACCACAGTACAAGTAAGCAAACAGTGTTCTATCTCGGCAGTGTCCTAGAGGTAATTACCTACGGTCGTTCGGTACGTAAACACGCAATAGGGACCGACTTGGACTGAATTTTTTTCTTGTGTTACGTATTTGATAATAGGTACTATATTAAATTGTCATATTATCTTTTCATTTTATATTATTGCAAATTTAATATGTTTTTATTTATATAATTATACTAGTGTTTTATATCTAGTTTCAAAAGTTTGTGTGTTAGTACGGTGGAAATGGACAAAAAAATGCATTTTGTGTGCAGTATAATTAAAATTCAGCAATAAATTAACTAGATCATTTGGATAATATATTTCCTACAAATTAGCAACAGAGAAATATTTCCGGTTTCGATATAGATGTATTCAAACATCCATACACTGTACATTATGCTCGTAAACTTGATTGACATAATATTTAGTCAGTAAATGCGCGGGAGCGTCTCATACCGTCCGACGACAACCGCGGCGCACTCGCGACTGTAGTATGACGAGAAATGCCAAGGAAAGTTTGGCGGCGTTTGTATGAAGATAGGATATTGTATGCTTACTTATACTGTGCTATAAGCTCGTATAACATTGCTGTTGACATTGTACACACTTTTACTCATTTATTACTAAAAAGAACCTTAGAGCTCGATACAAAATTAAATATCGATTTTCCATTTGATGAGATTGAGTAGGCGACAGAATTATATAAGGACTGCGATACTTACTCTGTTCTCTCCGACTGCTCCGTTAGAGATACTGCGTGAGGATATCTGTGTGTATTTTAAATTTGAAAAAGCTAATCTAAAGTTTCTTAAATCTATATATAAGAACTTTTTTCTTTTTCTCTTAAATCTCTATTTAAGAGGTAATAGGTGGACTCAAACACCAGGTCGTTGTGTACGATCATACGTAATAATTATCGTGGTTTTCGATGACGTATTGTTACTGTAAATGTTATTGTTACTGTTGAAAAGAAATAGAAAAAAAAAATCTAAGTTACAGATAAAAATACGTGCATATCCTCACGCTGTATCCCTAACGGGGTAGTCAGAGAGAACGGAGCGCCAGGAGTCGCGGTCCTTACATACTTCTTTTGCTTCCTGAAATCTCATCATTCTCACACATTTTCGCCTAGCTGTACGAGAGTTTTTGAAATTTTCATCCGCTAACACTCTGGCTATTTGATCTTCATAAGTCAGCCTTAGTCTTCCTTGGTTTCTTCACAGATAAAAATAAAAAAATATATGGAAAAAGATATCCTGAGTGACTGATCCGTCATCGCCTGGCCTAAAGTACTGAAGCCTAGCTACTGTAGAAACATGAAATTAGAACAGTAATTTCCTTTTGTAACGTGGTGTAAAGATAAGAAGGAATTTTCTAAAAATCAACCTCTAAGAGGGTGAAACTGGGGCCATGTTTTTTTGGGGAAAAACTATCGACTTGAGGAACATGGGTATTCTTATATGAGCGCCGTCAGTCTGACCAACAGACTTAAAATGTATCTCATTCGAAATATCGTAGCAAGTTAATAATTTTTTACTAAGACGACATATAACAGATTGATTTCTGAATGATGTTGATTTATTGATTAATGTTTGAATGATCTGATGTTTCGAATGAGATACATTTCAAGTCCGGTCAAGTTTGGTCATGAGAACGATGTGCCAAAAAAATATCAAAAAGTAAAGCATCATTTTGTAGAAAATCCCATACTTTTTAGGGATGTCCTCGTAAAAAATTATCTACTTGCTACGATGTTTCGCATGAGATACATTTCAATGTTAGTCAGAGAGACGGCTAGGTAATAAAAAATTAAAATTAAATCACATTTTCCTGGAATATCCAATATTTCAAGGATGCTCTATAACAAAAATAATTAAAATATCAGCATATAAAGGTGTAAACCGAATTTCACGCGGACGAAGTCGCGGACAAAAGCGAGTAATCTATAAATCTACATAACCACAAAACAAAAACCAGCCGATTGATTGACTTGAAATTTGCACAACTATTTGCACAACAGGAGACTGTTTATACATAAAAACTTAACTTCCGTATGTTTGTGTCCACAAAACTCAATTTTATGCCGACGTTTAAATTCAGGGACAAATTTACCACAAAGCTGGCTCTTTACTTCCTTTTAACAGCAATGACCATACATTTCTCCAAATCTATTTTATGGGAGACCAAAATGACCAGTTGAATGCACGCTGTCAAATCTCTACTGGAGTCAGAAGATATATTGTTGAATCTTTTTTCGGTAAGCTTATGTTCGCTAGAATCTTTGATTATTTACTTGCCAAATAATTAAAGGCTAGGATATTGCTTATTTACACTTCTAATAATATTTGCTTATTTACACTTCTAATAATTAATATTAGACTGAGCCACTACGAAGTGTGGCCGGGTTCAGTTCAGCGGGTTATATAATAAATAGGCCTATGAACTTATCTCTACTAATACTATGAAGAGAGAAAGCGAATTTTGTATGTTTGTTTATATGTGGAGGTAACCTACGAAACTGCTGCACCTATCTGAAATTCTTTTATCATTGGAAAGGTATATTATTCTTTATGAACGTAAGCTATATATTATGTATTCAGCCCGGGCGAAGTCGAGACGAGCCGATAGTATAAAATGATAGCCTAGATGACTTCTCTTAATTCTGCTATATTTTAAACATTATATTTAAATAATTAAAATAATTGATTACAATTATAAAAAAAAACTACCTAAAATTAATTGACAGAAATTGACTTATTGGGTTTAAAACTTCAGTAGTGGAAGCAGAGTGGGCATAAGTGAGAGGGAGATAGCGTTACATAGCTGCGGCGTCGCAGTGTCATTGCCCAGAGCTAGGAGTGACAGAGACAAAACTTGTCCTCACCCTGTTCCCACTATTTAAGTTTAAGGGTAAATAACTCTTACATTTTTCGTTGCATTTCGAATATTTTTTATTTTTCACCATTACTAATCCTATCTTTTCGTTAAGTTAAGAAGTAGTTATCTAGTCTTGATAAAACAAATGTGATAACAAATAGCAGTACAAACAAGTCCATGTGTACCTGTATAACTCAATATACATAGTAATACGTGTGTTTATTATAAGCATAGACATAAACAGTCAATTAAAAATATTAACGCAAATACATCGATAAGACAGTTCCCATTACTATTGCCCGTGAACCGAAATAGAAAACAAAAGCGATAATTAAGTGTGAAATTAAATAAACCTAATTCAATTTACAAGTGACGGCTGTACAGTGATTTCTCTCTCGGATCCGACTTTCACTGTATACAAATTTGGCCTAAAACACCAGGTCGTTGCGTACGATTATACGTAATAATTGTATCGTGGTTTTCAATGGCGCATTATTATTGTAAATTTTGTTATTATTATTGAATAGAAGTAGAAAAAGAATTTATAACTTACAGATAAAAATACATTTAAAATATTCGAAACATTCTTGTTATATGCATATGCGTCGCCATGCAACCGTTTATTAGGATGACGCAGTAAAAATGATTTATGTTAAGTAGAGCTTTCGCGCCCCACAATCCACACATACCCCAAACAAACACGCGAGAGTTAGCTTATATCATAAGGTCGTATAAAAAAACAGTTTTTTTCGTTTATATTAAAAACTGCAATGTCACTCTATCTGAGAGTTCCATATTTACTCCCTTTGTAGTCAAAACTTTGGGACCCTGGGGCTTTGAAGCCTATCGACCGGTTTATAATATTTGTAAGAGCTGGTTGAGGCTTGGAGAGACCGTAGAGCTGCCAGCTTCTTCCGCTAACGAATCAGTTTGACTATTCAAAGAGGTAATGCTGCCAGTGTGCTGGGCATCCTAAGCAATGACAGCTTTCGAAGTTGCATCTTTGAGGAAGTGTATTAAGTAAAATAATGTTTAGTTTTAAGTTTGTAAATATTAACTTTAAGATATGTATATACTCATTTATATAAATAAAATTGTACGGGGAAAAAAACTACAACTAATATTTAAAATCCAACTGTGTACTTAGATTAATCTACATAAAAAATTTAGAGGTCTAAATCGGTTCCGTTTGTCTTTAAAATGTAATTCTCTATTTAAAAGAGGTTTCATTGATATTTTTTTGCTGTTAAAATAGTTAACCAATCGTGTAACGAAACTACCAAAATTAAGTCAATGAAATGAGGAATTTGGTTACCAAATATCACGTATCACGTTTACCAAATTCATACGTTTTGTAATCGCTTAGAAAAATTTAAATACCTGCAGTCAACATTTTTAATTTGTCATCTTAAAAAGTGATTCGTCGCGGGCGTGCATTAATATAGAATCCGTAGCAATTTCGAACAAATTAGCAGTTCAGTTAAAAAAAAAAACGTCTAAAATACTTTTAATTTAATTTGTTTTTCTGGCGTTGGGTCACCGTTTTTATACCTTTTAGTTTGTAGCTATAAAGAAGACAGAATAATTACACAGAGACAGGCAGACAGACGGACCTATCAGTCATGATGAAAAGATAAGGTTTCCGTTTTGGCCAGTTTGTCTACGGAATTGCAACAACAATTGCAGTCAACTATTTTTGTACTGTGGATGAGTTTGGTAAATTATTTTATTTCATTTATAAATATTTTAATAACCGAAAAGGATAGGATAATAATATACATATATATACAGACGTGCTGAGAAACACATGTACTTTTATGAACAGGAATTATTATGAAATAAGAAAATACCCTCCGAAAATAGTGAAATTGTTCCTTGGGCATTTGAAAGTGTTTATCTCGTAGAAAGCCACTGATGTAGTGAAAAATATCAAAATAATCTTAAAAATTAATTAAATATTAACACTACATACTCTATTTTAGAACCTACATGAACCTATATATGACTTTGTCTCGGTCGCGAGAGAAAAAGTTGAAAAGGGCTAGAAAGTGTCCTGGTATTCTGAACTTCCGATGCCAGAAATTATATTTCGGTCTTGGACCAAAAGTCAAAGGAAAAAGAAGGCGATTCCCGCTCCAGGGTTTGTCTGATTCAGCAATTATTTATCATAGGCACATTGGTTCACGATAGTTCTTGGAGCTATCTTCTTCCAGCTTAATACCATTAGGTGCTTTACACTTATTTATATCTAATTTAAACTGAGATACTTTAATTTTTAGTCTTTCTTTATTTGTTATGTAGGTTATAAATTATAATTCATAGAATACGTTAAAATGTGATTAAGAGTGATTTACACCAACTATTTAAACTCGACTTAAGGATTTGACATCTCGTTTGCACCAACAATTTAATAATTAGTGCAAGCAAGATGTCAAATCCTTAAATAGAATTTAAGTAATGTTAAATCTACCATTAGTATGAAAGAAAAACCTATGTTGAGAAGGAGCAACTATAAACTCATGTTTTACTAGTTCTGAAAAAAGTTCTGTTACTACTCAATAATGTACATCGAACAAATAAATGTCATCATAATGCCAGGTGCAGTAGAAAGTAAACTGCGTTCTGAGGTCAATGAAAGTGAAAATCGTGTTAGAAAAGCGACTCGTGAGTTTTGGTTGCACTTGTCTATGAAGGTCAAGGGCTTTGGACTCAATGTAAATAATCTGATTCCAGTACTCGTCATCTCTGTGTGTGAGATATTTTGATATGTAAACAGTTTGAAAGAAGATTAGTCGATCAAAACAAAGTCAAAAAAGAGTGTCGGAGATGTATTAACTAAGCGTTGCGTTGCTACTTCGGACAAAACTTACTTTGAAAAACAAAAAAAAATTAAACCTACTTCAAAAAAAACACTGAAAGACACAAAATAGTATCCGTTACTAATCAAAACTCAAGTACAAAAATAATTTTATGAATATCTATATAATTGAATTTGACAGTTACTGAAGTCGGTGCCAAGCCTACCAAACTAATAGGTTAGTTGACTGCTCTTAAAAATGGTATATTCCGTGTATTATATTAAAATAATTAAAAATTTTGAATACGATTGTGACAAAATTTTAGAAAAAAAATTAAACCGACTTCGATAAAAACATTGAAAAGTACAAAATAACTATCCTTTACTAATCATAATTCAAGTACAAAAATAACTTTATAAATACGATACGAGACAGTTACTGAAGACGGTGTCAAGTCTATCAAACTAATAGACTTCCTGTTTTTGCACATTGATTTGACAGACAAAATTGAGAATCTACTCTTTTTTTGAAGTCTGTTAAAAATGAGACCAATATGTACATACATATCTTCAAGCTGTATCCCCGACGGGTAGTCAGAGAGGACGGAGCGCCAAGCGTCGCACTCCTTACATACCTCTTTCGCTTCCTCAAATCTAATCATTCTTCTCATACATTTTCGCCTGAATTTGCGAGTGCTTTTGACATTTCCGTCTGCTAACACTCTGGCTATTTGATTTTCATAAGTCGGCCTTGGTCTTCCTTGGCTTCTTCTACCACTCACTTTCGTTCTGTAGATTTTCTTCGTTAGTCTTTCATCACTCATTCTTTCTAAGTGCACGAACCATCTAAGCATTCCTTTCTTCATTTTTACAATAATACTGTTGTGCAACCCTGTCATACTGAAGAAAGGAATCCTTAGAGGATTCCTTTCTCCATTTTTACAACAACACTGTCGTGTAAGCCTGCTGCTATACTGCGTATCTCTTCATTGCTTATCCTGTCCGCAAGGGTGACACCGCGCATTTCTAAGAGATCGCATTTCTACCGCATTTATCTTACTTTCACTCGATTGGAGGAAGTTTATTATTTAATGTACTGTTTTGTTTCAAGTTTGTAAATGTTAACGTTAAGATATGTCCGTACTGATTTATTTCAATAAGTTGTAAAATAATTTTTTTAATTATTTTAATCTGTAAATTATAATGGTAATACGTATGCGACTCTGAGAGTTTCATATTTACGCCCTTTGGAGTCGAAATTTTGCGTCACTGGGGCCCCGAAGCCCATCGACTGGTTTCTGATATTTGTAAAAGACTGATCGAGGCTTCGGCGGGGTTATTAACTAACAATTTGCAGACAGCGACAGCCACGCGATCACTGCGCGACCGGTGAGTAATTGTAATAAACAATTAGTATCATGTATGATGATTGCGTATCTATTATTCTATGACCGTAAAATGCACTTTTCGCGGTAGATTTAAAGCCCCTATACAAATTACATGACACACATTCTCGTTTTGACAGCAGATATCGCGCGATATTGGCTGTCGCAAGCTGTCTGCAAGTTACGTAATAAGCGTGCCGGAGACCGCCAGGCTGGCGCCAGGAATCGGTTTGGCTAATAAAAGAGGTAATGCTGCCAATCTGCTGGACACCCTAAGCAATGACAGCTTTCTAAGCGGCAACTTTGAGGAAGTCCATTATTTAAGATTATGTTTAGTTTTAAGATTGTAAATATTAACGTTAGGATATGTATGTAGTTTTTGTTGTTAATAAATAAATGTCATATATCATTTAAGTAATAAAAATGGTAATAATTATGTAATGTAATCAATTCAATAATAACAAAATAATCAATTCAAAGCTACTTAGTTGTAGCATTTAAAGATGACAGCCTGTGTTGTTTGTGCTTTGAACTTCATGCAAAGGTCATTACATTTTTTTTCTTGTAAAAAAATCATAGGAATTTTAACTTCGCTTCAAAAATAATATGGATTTTTACACAAGAGAATGTTTTGCTTCCAATATAATGTTGTATAAGTGTTTTCCATAAACTTGTATCTATAGCGTAATGCGTACGCTGTGATACATAATTAAAAATAAAATTTATAATTAAGTATTCGGAATCATGGATACATCCCATATGCCACTGTATCAGACCACCCATCCTGCAGGTGGCCGAACACAATATTACTTTACATTTAAAATCATATCACTATGCAACAGGCGCCTTGTAAAAATTTTCAAGTAACGCTTACTGGAGTTATTGCTCGTTAAAAATGCCATTAGGCTACGTTTTATACAGCGGTTTTCACACAACTTTACTTTTCTTTTGATTGAATAGAAAGTTAATAATGTTTAACTACAAATTTAAAATTCGTTACTCTAGATCACGCAGTATTTGTCATTCTATTACTAGCGTTTACGATAATTGATTCACTTGTCTAGGCCCCCTAGACTGTCAAAATGAAGCTTTTGTAATTCATATTTACGCTGTCAGTGCTCCGTATTGTTACGAGCTGCAGGTGTTACGAACTACAAAATATAGTTGGGTTATTATCTTATTATAAAATAAAGTATCTAACATAATTCAATAGGAATAATGTATCTTTTTTATTTTATAAAATATTTATTGACGTAAATCACTACATACATAACTTAACGTTAATATTAAGACACTAAAAACTAAACATTATCTTTAATAATAGACTTGGTCAAACTTACAAATATTACATATTTTATATATATTATTGGAAATATACTTGTTATTTTTTTGATTTTGTGGAACTATTTTTGAAGGTAAAGGTACAGTATACTATATAAATAAATGTTTTTTTTTAATTGTAATAATTAGCATAAAGGAACACCCTATACTTTTTTTAAAACTTAACATTCGAAGTTCACTTATTTGGATTAGTGTTTATCAAATTGTTCCAAATCACATCTTTTTAAATAGTCGATAAGAAAAAGGATTGTGACAGACAAACTCTAAGGTGGTTCCATAAATGCTCCTTTTTCCCAAATTTGAAACGAAATACTAAAAAGCATTTGACTTTTTACAGACAAATACGTAAAGAAAGTAAGTCAATGTCTATTTTAGCTAATCACTAATTCAATAGGCAATCAATAACCAAAAGTGAAAGTTGAAACGCTAGGCGTGAGGTCTGATGAATAAAAAAGTGTCTACCGCCTTCTTTTATGTATATAAAAACCGTTTGTCTGTCCGTCTGGACCGTCAAGTTGTCGAATTTGAAATTAGTTGACAAAGATGTTGATACAATAATATCTGTTCACGCGAGAGCGTTCTAATAAAAAAAAATTAACGTATTTTATTGGCCTTCCTAAGTACACATAAAGAGAGATGTATAATTTTGTTCATTGTTTGTTTGTCTGTAGATATGTAGTATCGTTACTGATACAAGTCAGTGGTAAAAAATCCAAAGAGAATAAAATGGAAAGGAGGGCGTTAATTAAGACAGGAATACTCCTGATGAAACCCCATCTTCTACCAGAAAATATTCCCATCAAATTAAGAAGTATTTTTTGGTAAAATAGTAATCTATATTAATATTATAAAAAGATAAACTTTGTCAGTTCGTATGTAATGGATAAACTCAAAAACTACTTAACCAATTTCAAAAATTCTTTCACCTATGGAAAGCTACATTATTGGCGAGTAAAATGAACTGCATTTTATTTTCAACAAAACTGCTACCCATGCGAAGCCGGAGCGGGTCGCTAGTAGTTATATAAATATCTGCCTTATTTAAAAAGCTTAAAATTAAGTATCGTCCTAATTAATAGACTTCCTCAAAGTTGCCGTTTGGGAAATTGGGAAGTTATTTACAAATTTTGTCGATTTTTGACATCGGAATACAAACCTTTAGGTAAACTTTTAGGTATTGTAGCCAAACCTAAATCAATTTTCATGCATTTAAAGTTGCAGTTTTTTGTATTTGATGGAAATAGATCTAGCCATCTTCAGAATATTCAGCTCTGAATATTATTATTTATGAATGGATCATATTATCTTAGTTTGAAGGGATCATTGATACTATTAAGGAATTATTATAGCGTAAATCTCACAAGCTGTAATTATTATCTTATATTTTTTTACGTCACAGAACCAATGTTGTCTTGTGGGCATTATTCTCTAACAAAATGGTGTAAATTCTTTTGGTGAGCTATGGAAAAAAAGTAAAGTCAGTGTAGTTTTGTGTAAGATCATTTTTATGTTACTAAGCAAGATTTTGTAATTTATTTTTCTATAAATTCTAGTTTTAGTTCCGATATAGTGAGGAAGGGATGGCTGGATTGAATTCCAATACCTAATAAATATTTTAAAGTAAAATATGGGGGTGCAAAATATGTGGATTACAGAACGGGTTAATTTTAAATACGACATCATAAAAACAAATGAAAAAAGTAGTGTTTATCAGTTATCAGACTATTGTCAGTTTTAATATTGAATTAATATAAAATTCCTGTTCGAGCATGTTCGCAATTATTTTCCTCGTGAACGGCTTCATCAATTTAGATTATTTTTTCTGTACTTATGGGGGTCATCTGGATAATTCTCAGCTGTAGTTCAATTTCGTAGCTGACGCTGTTGTCGAGATCCGAAATTTTTTTTTAAGTTATTCGACTACATTTTTTTCACATTTTTTTTGACTTCTCACAAAAAAAAACATATAATTCGTTTGTTTCCACGCGGACGAAGTCTCGGGTGATAACTAGTTGAGTTATAAATATTTATTACGTAAACCATTAGTACCTTCTACGATACAGCTGTATAGTGACAAACAGTTTATCGACAACTCTGTTAAAAAGTCATCGCCTAGATATTTCAACGCATAACTCACATATAACGGCCGGCTAATAAAGATAAATATGGAATTCTCAAAGAACTTAAATTATTATTTGGAATGGAATCTCATATAGGAATGACCAACAGATGTTAGAGAATAATTTCTTCTCAATAAAACGATCTGTTGCGTTAATATTGTGTATGAATCCGCTAATTATTTATGATAGTCAGAGAGCCACTGTGGTGGAGACATAAGAAGTAGTAGTAAGTTCTTCCTTCTTTTGACCGTATTTCTTTCTTCCTTCGTTTTGACCGTATACAATGTAGAGCGACTCAGGATGTCGGCGATCCAGAGCTTTCTGATCGACTTGACCTTTCGACCTTGCGAAGGGACGTTGCGTTCCTCAGCATATTTTACCGCATTTATCATGGGGAATGTTCGGAGGAATTGTTCGGAGTACTGCCCACTGCTGACTTCCATTAACACCCACCCACCACCTTGATGGAAGGCGGTCTACAACTGTGCGTTTTTTAAGACATTTCTTACCATGTACGACAATTTTACGAAACCAGCATAAAGCCGCAATATTTCCGGACAGTGATGACTTAGGGACCTTCAAGAAACCAGTCTTTTCTTTTCTTATCCGGCAACGCACCCGTGATTCCCCAGACGTCGCGGGTGTCTATGGGCGGTGGTGATCACTTCCCATCAGGTGATTCGCTAGCTCGTTTACCACTCCGCCATAAAATAAATATGTTTATTTGATTTTTTTTAATTGATCGAAATATTTAAAATACAATGTAGTATATGCGTATACCCCGTTTACTAAAACTTTAACCTTTTCAATCACTTCTAATAATATAATGTCCCTGTATTTTATATCTATACTAATATTATAAAGAGTAAAACTTTGTTTGTTTGTATGTAATAGATAAACTCAAAAACTACTGAACCAATTTCAAAAACTCTTACACCTATAGAAACCTACATTATCAGCGAGTAACATGGGCGGTATTTTATTTTCAAAAAATATTCTACCCGTGCGAAGCTGGAGCGTATAGCTAGTTATTAGCAAATGTAAATAATTTTACTAATAATATTACTAACTTATACTATTGTTACTATCTTTGTGACACATATATATGCATATATACACATTAAGAATTTAAAAAATTATAATAATGTCTCTACTAAAATGCCCCCAAAATTTTTACATACCTATCATTTGTTAGACAATTTATTATATATATATTTGATCTTATCATCAGATCTTATTGTAAGATAAGATAAAAATAAGAATTGTTTATATCTACCTTAAGGCCGTTTCAGTTCAATTGCTAAAAAGGTAATCATGATTTAGCGTTTCATTTACCTAAACAAAATAAGTTAAAATATGAAATACATTCTTTTTTTGCCAAAATTGTATTTCATAGCAGCGACCCGGCTCTGTTTTGGACGGGTGTACACACTCTAATGTTCAATCGATCATGTAGTATTCGAGTTTATAAGTAACACACAGACTACAGATCTTAAAGGTGGTAGAGCCATGCTGCATTGCAGCACGAAAGGGTCCGGCTCGCCCGGTGAAGTACCACCCTCTCACAGAATATCGTGAAATAACAGCATCTATTGCTGTTGTGTTCCGTTCGGTGAGTGAGTGCCGGTGGCCCGTCACCCCTCCCCTCCTTACCCTATTTCCCTAAAGGCCGGCAACGCGCCCGTGATTCTCCGGATGTTACGGGTGTCCATGAGCGGCGGTTGGTTTACTCTCCATCAGGTGACCCCCTTGCTCGTTTGCCCCCTCTTTTATAAAAAAAAAGACTAACGAATGACATATTATTTTTTAATACTTATTCTGTTTGAAAAAACTCAAGAAGATTATTGTCTTTTTGGCGAAGTGGATTGAACACGCTATATAATAAGTATTTTATATAATACTGCCATGATAAATATTTCGCTATTTCCAATTCGCGATGGACGCATCAATCTGATTCCAAGATGCTAAACACTTTTTTCTTATTACAGTTAATAAGGTCAATGTGTTATTTGGTTATGCCTTCTGTCCATCTCGAATTCAATTATACACGAAATTATTAAAGTATGTATAATTTAGTTTGTGACAATGGTATTTTGTCGGTACCCTGTTTGAATATACATCAAGTTAACCAAATACATAAAGTCGTACGAATGTCTCTACTATTCCAAGAACAAGGCCACAGTTCCTGAATTGGAACGGGTAATCCGGAATCAGTATTTTTAACAGGGGGGATTTGACAGTACGATATTTTGACATTTAAAATTGTGAAGCGAACAGTATTATGATATCAAAAACAAGCAGATTTTTATATATTGATTTCATATGTAATTCGTTTCCGTGGAATTTACAAAAGTTATTTAAGTCCTTTTCCTGGGTTTAATTTACCTCCATACGATCTACATACATCAAAATCAGTTTAGCGGCTTAGCGATACAAACAAAACAAGAGACACTTACATGTGCATATTATATGAGTATTAATATATAAGTATATGTATAGATTACATTACATTGTTCATATATCATAGATTTTAATCCTTTATCAGCCTGTAGCCCTAGGAACTCTGATAGATCGATTTCTATACCTAAAAAACGGCTAATCCGAGATTATTATTGGCATCGTAACAGACGTTTTAAAACATCCATATAAGACTTACTAGTTCAAAAGCTTAGGATCTGAAGTAATTGGAAAGATATACATAAATATTTAGAACAGAGTTATATTAATATTGTAATGTGATGCAGAATTTAATTATGTTCGTTTGTTTTTGGATGTACAAATACCTCTGTATATCTGTATTTCGGCATCTTCAGGCAATAGCGATATTAACATAAAAACAAATGCAGATAATTATGGACATGGACTTTACAATTAAATCCAAACGCCATTCCAAAATTTTTATCAATTGAGCAGATCGATCGCTATTTTATTAGAAAGCATACCCACACATGTACATTTTACTTCTTATTATGGGACAGACTGATACAATTTATGAAGTCTATGGGCAGATTATTTTTTATATACAATGAGAATTAACTAGAAAATCGGGTGTCAAATATGAGGCTTCAAATATGCTTTTTTTCTAACCAAATTACTGTTTCTCTTTTAATTAGAATTATAAATTACTATTTATCCGTATCTGAAATGTATCAATTACGTCTAGACGCCTATTTTCTTTGGGTGCACTTTCACTGCTCTTCCACTTTTTAGAGAAGAAATTCATGCCTACAGATTCTTAAATGTATAAATTATAAATATTATATAAATTATTTCATTATTTAATTTATTATTATAAAAAAAAATTATATGTTAAATATTTGTAAGTATTTATTAAACACCGAAAGTGAAATTTCAACTTTTGAAGTCCGTTTCCGTCTTTGAAGTATCATTTACTGTAATTATACCAAATTTAATATGTTTACGTCAAATATATTCTAAGAAAAATCGTTGTTACAGGCGAACACACAGACATCAAGAGGTTCTCCTTTTCCAATTTTCGATCAGGGAACGAAAATGAGGGGGATATGGCTGAATACGGCCCTGTCCGCTCTGTATTTCGGCGGACCGGTCGAACTCCATGTTACCGTAGTAATGGGGTTACTTTATATTTTTTTTGAGCACCAAACTCGTTAACTTGCAATTTTTGGACTGGTAACCTGTACCGGAACATGTTTATGTAAATTTTTCCTCGTTATTTTTTTTTAACGAATTATGTGAAGGAAAGGAAAACTTGTAAAAAAAAAACAGGCGAAAGGTGTATCCGCACACGCATTAACTTGGGTTCCAAAGCAATATTGAGTAAATTAAAAAAATAAGCTTTTTCTATGATACGTATCTTTGTTATGCCAATAAACATAATTTTCAACACATACAATTAAAGTTTAATGATTTTTCGTAGAAGAATATATTTTTATCTACTTATTTCTAAAATAAAAAGCATACACCAAAACCAAAAATAGTTTTTAGAATATCATTGGACTTATCATTAATTTAAGTTTGTCGGATTCAATTGATGTGTATGTATTTATTCAAACAGGGTATAGACTATAGACAGGACATCATTTACACGAGGGATATTCAATAAAAAGTGAGAATGGGGTACAAATTTTTTGGAAGTTAAAAAAGTAAAAACCGGCTGGCAGACTACTTACAGATACCACAAAAAAATTAATGATTATCTTTCGTTTTCTATAAATAGGAGTCGTTTGATTGCTGTTCGTTGTAGTGTGTTGGTGAAAATTAAAACGATTGAACTACGCTCGTTCATTTGTATTATAGAACAAAATAATCAAGAATCAAGAAGTCGCACGGTGGTGCACCGAATTTAGACGTGGAATCACATCCCCAAAAAAATTATGCTCGCTCGGATGTTCTGTGACAGCAGTTACCGAAGAAATAATTGAATAATAATGTAGGTACCTACTCAGAATGAACAGTTCCATAGGGAGATAATTTTAATCTTAGAGAAAAGATATTCGACGGGTGTTACACTAAAGGGTAACTATGTTGAAAAATAAGATAACATTTAGTAAAACTTGCCTGTAATATAATCATTCTCACTTTTTATTGAACTCTCCTAGTAAGTGTACATTAAACTGTGTGAAATATATCAAAGACGTATACAAGACTAGATCTTTCGTTTAAACAAGACATTTTAAATGGATAAAATAGTTTTTTACTCAAATTATATATTTTATTAAGCCTAATTTCATTTATACCGCAGTTTTACTCGCGTAAAGTTTCATATTTTTCGGAATCAAAAGTAGCCTTGATTACTCTCTGAAAAGTCCTCTACCTTCTAAATTCGGTCTGTTAAAAGCAGACTTGCTGTTTCAGTCATTAGCCTGAACAAAGAGACAGACAAAAAGTATAAAATAAGTGTGATTGAGTTTTGATAATGTGCAAATAAGTACATGAGCTTAAGAAAAAACCTTTGTTTCGAAATCTTCAATTCACATAGAAATGGACGTTGCATCATTTGAATTCACATAACAAGGCGTTAGCTGACAGAAATGACAAAAACACTTGCATACCTCGGAGAAAGTGTGAGGAAACGTGACTGCCATGCTTGGCATACCATCTTCTCTGACTACCTCGTTAGAGATACAGTCTGGGGATATGTATGTATGTATAAAATATCACCGCAATTTATCACACATTTTGTATAAAGACTCAAAAATATCTTTTCTTTTTGACAAATTGAATGAAGACGGTTCAAAAATTTTACGCCATACCTCTATCAATATTTATTTGAACTTATATATTGAAAAAATATACACCTTCACCAACAATTTCTTAGTTTACATAATCTCCCAATTTCGTATACAAAAAATCAAACGGTCCAAGTTATATTTAACGGAATAAAATGGTTCGTTCGTTCGATTTAATAGAATTAGTGATTGCAGTGTAAAAGAGCTTAACGGGCGCTCGGAGAAAGTAAGTTCTCGTAAACAATTTAATCAAATCTTCGAGTTTCTGTTATTTATCAGATTAGACAGATACCATCAGTGACGGACAGTTAATATAGCGTAGCCAATATTTTCTTCCGGTAAAAGTATTTTATTTATCTCAGAGAGAGGAAATTGTTAAGGTTCCGTAGTTACATTGGCCTAAATGGGTCATTATAGCTTCGACATCGCTGACTCTATATTACATTTGAATTATACTGTCATATTTGCTATTACTTAGCAGATATTTGAATAGAGACGTACTTAGTAATTTATTTACAAAAAATATGAAAAACAACGAATTATATGAGGAGTATTGTATTCAGGTGTTATTTTATGAAAGTAAAATCGCAATTTTTGTACTAGTTAGGTGACCGAATCTGATCTCTGGAATATCCTGAGAATGCTTCGTTCAGAAACAAAAGACGTGTCGATCAAAAAGTTACATTCGACATGGGGAAAAATATCTAAAATATAATAAACCAATTACCAACTCATCACTTACATAATTCCGGACCTAATTCTTAAATATATTTTTTACTTTAGCTTCGTCCAGTACTTCTATGGAACCCTAAATTTAGGGTGTGTATAGAACACGATAGACTGACCGTCAATTTTTTTTTTTCATAATAACGTTTTTAATAAGTCCTTCAGTGTTACCTAATATTATACCAACGCCTTTTACAATGTCTACCCAGTAATAGATTTCTGTTAAGAGTGATGTTGACATTACTTTTAAGTTATTATACAAAAGTATTAAAGGTTTTTCTAAATAAAATTACATTTTAACGTTATCCAATTCGATGAAAAGTAAATATGTGTGAGTTTATTTCAGAACTAGATTCTTTTTAAAACCTTTCAGCGAATTTTCCTACACAAAATTTTTTTTTTTTTTGGGAACAGTGCGGCAATTTCTTGGAAATACCTGTAATATATGTATAAATATATTAGACGTACCCCTATTATTTCCTTCGCCTTTACAGTGTAAAAGTTGACTGTCCAAAATCGATAACAGCACAAAAAACATCAGAAACTGTGTCACATCACTACGGATTCCAAAAAACCACTTTCGACCTGTCATTTTGACGTCTGGATTCCCGCGAAAATGTACGATCTTATCTTAAAAATTCTCTCGTTATCCTTACACGTTTGAATTTCGAATTCAGAACGTGTCTCACATTTTATTTTGTAATTTAGGATTGTTCAGTCGCGACACCGAAAAGGTTTCCTCGGCATTTTTCCGATTTATATTTTTATGAGACTTTTTAAACGTCTGCTCTAAAGACGTGCGTTCGATGTTACTACGCTGAACCCACTAGCCGACTGACCAACTTTATACCATAAAATAAGAAACACACATATTACAAACTATTATCTGCTATGAAAGGGTACCATCTTTCTTCAAAGCGCAGCTCAAAAATGAACCTAATTTATATTGCAGTATGAAAGAAATGTGCTTAAGTTTCATTTGAAGAAAGAACTCGGTCATAGTAAATGGCAAGTCGCTAAACAAGTGAACGGTGAAATGAGAAATTGTGAGGGACGGACGTATGTCTGAATGAGACAGATAGACATTTCTTTTTACAGTTTCACCACTGAAAGTGTTGACTTCATTCTTTTTTAAATTTTTAAGTTAATTTTATTTTAGTATATTCCTTTTATGCACAATTGTTATGATTAAAATACAGTAAATAATTGATTTTATGTTAATACGAACAACTGATTACAAACTTAGATATAATAAAGTAGTGGCCGAATAATTAGCTCAGTGAGACGCTGGAAACCTGTTTCTGCATAATTATCATTTTCAGCATAATTAACGAACAAATAAAATATTTTCAAAACATTTTATTTATTGTTTACAATATTATATGACACATATATTTTATATATTAGTTATGTATTCATCATACAACGAAGAATCTTTGGAAATGCATGAAATTTAAAGTTTTGATTTATGAGATGAATTGTCATAAATTGACACGCATAAGTTTTTTTATACAGTCTTAAATTTTCTGCTTAAAGAAAATCAATACATTAATCGTGAACAAGAATTTCTTTTAATTTGTCTATTTTTAACATAATTGTTGTGATTATTATTGAAAAAACTTATGCAAAGCTATATATACAGATAGAAGACCCAACTTGCCATAAAAATATTCTGCTATTCTCTATTTCTCTTCGTAAATATCCTAAAATAATGATGAAAGCGGAAATAAAAGTACATACATCTGGAATGAACTTTTGTAGCTTGATTTTTTCTTTCTGTTTAGAAAGTGGTAAGATTAGGCATATAATATCGGTCTGCTTGAATTTTGGTACTGTTTGAGCACTTCAAGACGCGCATTAGCTACATCTAGTGACAGCCGGAATTGACAATTTAATTTAAGGTCTGAATCACAAATGCGCTTGAATTTTTAGATTACAAATATTATAATTTGTAACAAACAAATATTGTTATATGTTGATGATGGGGTAACATCTCTCAGTGAGTTTCCATTAGAGCTATTATTAGACAATATCTTGTGTAAATGACTCAAGTTCTTAGTTTTTGTGATTATTTTACAAACATTACGCATGTTAACGGAAGAACATCCATGATCTCACTTTTTTATATGACATAATTTAAAAAAACATTAGCTTTTTTCACTAAATTTCTGTGTCTTTGTTTTCCATATAAAATAATTGAACGTATGATAAAGACGGGCATAGATTTCGATGTAACGTCATTAAAGTGGGTCAGATCCACTCTTACACAGGTGAACATCAATACTAATTGAGTTAATGCTATGCGAACTGTAAATTAATTAAGTTGGTTAGTGAATTCATTTCGTACTCTATTGGCCAGAGTAATTTTAACTGAGAATTAGTATTTACTATGTAATTGCTAATGGTTGGAATGACTACTTTATAATTAAACTATAGTAGATGCTCTGTTAGCTTATTTAGAACAAAAGTAGGTTTTCTATTTCCGTGTCATTACCTAATAACTTTGTTAAGTCTTCGGAAAATAATAATGTCTGATATGATCCGTTTTTAAAAATTAGCTTTTGTAGTAATTTCTCTATGGAGTGAGTCAGTTTCAATAGGAAACCTAAAAATCCCAAATAACTCAGGTTATTTGGGATTTTTTTTCCATTACAACTCCCGCTTTGGTTAGCAGCGCATGTCGGAGAGCTTCGACGTCTCATACGAAACGTACAGGAGCTTCCTTAGAAATGTGCTGAAGCACGTTTTTAGAAAGCCTAGCAGACCCTTCGAGATTGTCCGAAATGAGACTAACTCCAATTGGCTGTGATCTCGACGACCCGTCTTTGGTAACCTTGTACTTAGTTGAGGTGTATTGAAGTCTTATTCTCGAGCTACTGGGAAGAGTCCGGGTCGTATATTAGCATCGTGCTGACGTCATGGTCTTCTAGCAAGATCGACTTCTCTATACCGCAGGATGGAGTTCAGGTTGTATATTGGCATCGCTCTGACGTCGTGGTCTCTGAATTGGGTCGAGTCTCTGTCGCTCTCATAGAGAGGAACTCGGGGTGTATATCGGCATCGCTCTGACGTTGTGGTCTCCTGGCAAGATCGACTCTCTCTCCACCGCAGGGTGGAGTTCGAGTGTATATTGGCATCGCTCTGACGTCGTGGTCTCCTAACAGAATCCACTCTCCCTCGCTCCCACTCGGCGTCCTTTTTCTAAACCATAACAGCCTTGTAGAAAGTGGTCATGGACTTCCACGACTCTTTTCACACTAGCATAACTGCTGATACCACTGACAGAAACAGATCTTTCCCGATATGGTGAACCAGAATCCCGTGCTCACAACTAATTCAACGTGTATTGGATGCTTTAATACCATTATTACAGTAGCTTGTTTCAGCTTAATGTCTTTCGAGTTACGGAGAGCACTGAGGTAGATGCGTCTAGACTCATCCTGTAGGCAACCGTAAACATTATTGGTTAAAATCAAGTAATGTATGAAACACTGACGGAACTTACTGTTAGAATAGACAATGTCACCGACCCCATTGCTGAATCAAACGACGGTACCAGTTCTATTCCGGGATGAGCACTTTCGATTTCTTGTAGCTAATGTGTGTCATGTAACACTTAATGCTGACTGGCCTGTCGGCACGGCGGTAGGGTGTCGCGCTTCCAAGTCGGGGATTTGAGTTTGATTCCCGGTCAAATCAACTTGGGAAACGAACTTTCCTAAATTAGGACAGGATGTGGTTGTTACTGAGTGCTCCTCTATCGATTTCAATGTCGCAATCATAAAACAAACCATAGGTGGGATTTTTGCCGTTAACTTGTCCGCTAGGTGGCGCTAAGTTGTAACTACATTACATTAATACATACATATCTTCACGTTGTATGCCTAACGGGGTTGTTAGAGAGGACGTTACGTGTAATTTAATTACAAACTACGCAGAAAAAACCACATCCAGTATATGTCAATTTCGTGCGTATTTTTGATTTGATACGTCTATGGTATGTATGTATTGTCGAAATAAAAGGTGCCTCTCAAGCTTATACTGTTATTTGCATGTAATCGAAACCAAAACACGCTTTTTTTTAAATTTTTGTTTATACCTGTCTGGCTGCCTGTTTGTTGTCAGGGCTAATCTCCGAAACGGCTAAGTCGATTTTGGCAAGATTTTCATTCGCAGGTAGAGGACATTTCAGGAAGTAATCTAGGCTACTATCTATGCTGAAAAAATACCAAATATAACGCGCGTGAAACCACGAGGCACGGCTTATTTTAGAATGAAATTAGTCTAGAAAGATTTATTCGTAAAAAAAACTGTGTTACATTGTATTTAATTTGACTGGATTCACTGTAGCAAGTAATTTTCAAACACCATCATTAAATATAACCCCAAAAATCTATCATTTATCTCCGTCATTAATTAAATGTCAATAGACATACCACTTACGTTAATTACTATATGTTTGTTTCTTTCATTACAAAATAAAAATCAATACGATAATGACGACAGAACATATTTTAGCATGAAATGAAGTTATAATTTTTATGACTGCGGACCTATATTTCCTACATGTTAAATGGTTTTTACACCGAGTTTATTACAAAGAATCTATCCTTCTAACCCAAGGAATTATAATATCTACGAATATAACGTAAAAATAGATAATATTTATATATAACTACAATGAAATAAAACAAACCGATGCTCATTTTACAATAAAAAAACAGTTAATGTTGAAACAAATTAAATTTTACCACCGCTTAAAATTCTGCTTGCGGTAATTTAACATTAGTAGTAAAATACTATTTATATACTTTTTTTAAGCCAGCTTTTTCTAAGCCAAAGCTTAAACTCGAAATATACTGATGGTAAAACACGTAACTTATATTGGCAGATCGGTAAAAAGGTGCCGGACTTTCGCTTGGGGGTCAGAGTCACGTATCAGTGTTAGTGATGTGAAAATGCTATATCGATGAAAGTAACAACAGTTTCGCGATTAACTTTGACTAGGTGATTGTTATTTCTGTAGATTTATTTTATTAAATATGTATATATGTTGTATCAGAGAATTCAGTACAGAGTTAAAAAAATGAATATGGAGTTACACTGCCATTCTGTGTTTCAATAACGTTGTAAATTTACATGTACATGTGTTCATCATTTTTAACTTAGTGATATATTTTTAAGGATAAAGAATTATATCTATTCGCCTATTTGCCATATCAATTGGAAGAATTTCGTATAGATTGGTCAAAGTGAATATATCTGATTATTTAACTGTAAAACGTAGATTGTCTATCGCTTTTGCCTCAGAGGAGTTAATTAAAAAAAGCCGAACCGATAATTTAACCATTATTTTCGACTACATATGTAACGACTGTCATAAAAATAAATGCAATGAACAAGATTACTATTTTCCAACGTTTATTCATTCTCGAGCTTACTCACATATTATATATTATCTACATACATATTATTGTTCGTCTAGTAAACTATGGATAGCTACAAAAAAATAATGTCAATAATAATAAAAAAAAAGGTGTTTGCTACTGGCACTAGCCGTACGAATGCCGGCCGGCGCATGCCTTTGCGCCGTATTATGTATAATTATAATAAGTTCATCAAGGTTTAGATATCTCATCGCTATCATGCTAGAAATTTTTAAAATCTGTTTTAGATGTAATCGTCAGACAATAAAAGCACGACATATTATAACTTATCTTCTGTCACTAGATTAATCAAAATTCAAACATACATACACCACATGTATAATTAACATGAAAAATAATAATAATAACTCATACATACATACATACATATCCTCACGCTGTATCCCTATCGGGGTAGTCAGAGAGGACGGAGCGCCAAGCGTCGCGCTTCTTACATACACTCTGTCAAGAAAGTACCGGGAAAATATCAATAATACACGAAATGTTAGTTATTCATCCGAATTTATTTTATCACCTTCAAAGTATGCTCTTTCAGAATCGATACACTTACGCCAACGAATAATCCAATTATCAAAACATTTTTTAAACACTTTTCCGGAATTGAGTTCAGTGCTCGCCGCGAATTCTCCTTTATGTCTTCTATCGAATGAAAACGGGTCCCACGAAGTGATAATTTGAGTTTAGGAAAAAGAAAGAAGTCGGCTGGAGCCATATCTGGTGAACAAGGTGGTTGATCGATGGTATTTGTTGAGTTTTTGGTCAAAAATTCGTTCACAATGATGGCCTTGTGCGAAGGCGCATTATCGTGGTGCAAAATCCAAGAATTTTGTTTCCACAAATCTGGCCGTTTTCGTCGAATTTGCTCTCTTAAACGCCGCATAACGCCCAAATAATATTCATTATTTACCGTTTGACCTTCCGGCAAGAATTCCGAGTGCACAACACCGCGATAGTTAAAGAAAACAGTCAACATGACTTTGACTTGTGATCGACTTTGGCGTGGTTTTTTCGGTTTCGGTTCAGTTGGAAGGCGCTACTCCGAAGCTTGTTGACTAGTTTGCAAGTCCAACTCTTAAACCCACGTCTCGTCACCAGTAACAATGCGTTTCATGAATGTTGGATCGGAATTGACTCGTTCTAGCATGTCCTCAGCGACTGAGTTTTTGCAGAAAATTCAGGTCTTTTGGGACTAGCCGAGCGGCAACATATTTCATACCCAAGTGATTATTTAAAATGGTACAGATCGACTCGTGAGACACAGAAAGTTCGGCGGCTATCTCTCTCAAACTTGAATGAGGATTTTCAGTCACTATTTCCTTCACTTTTGCGATGTTAACTTCAGTTGCAAACGTTGATGGCCTATCAGAGCGAGGCAAGTCTTCCATCACATCTCGACCGCTTTTGAACGCTTTGTACCACTCATAAGCACGTGTTTTTGATAAAGTCGATTCACCGTAAATCTTCTGTAACATTTTCAGTGACTCCGAACACGAAATTCCATTGGCGATGCAAAATTTAAGACAAACTCTTTCTTCGATGTTTTTGTCCATTATGAAATTCGCAATATACACTAGAATGATATAACTAAAAACAGCACTATATTTAATCTAAATAACAGATGCAACTCAAACTCCGCGCCAAAATGGAAATCAGTTGTGCCAATCTAACAACAACAAAAAAAATAAAAAATTGAATTTGGAACCATAAACAAATCATCCATTCCCGATACTTTCTTGACAGAATGTACTTCTCTCGCGTCCTCAAATCTCACACCTCACACATTTTCGCCTAGGTAAGCGAGAGCTTTTGACATTTCCATCTGCTAACACTCTGGCTATTTGATCTTCATAAGTCAGCGTTGGTCTTCCTTGGCTTCTTTTACCACTCACTTAATAATAATATTAATAAAAAAATAACTTAAAATTTCCTCATCTAAATGGTACTTCGGCACATTAGTAACCTGTGAGTGACGCTGTGGGTTCTGCATTTATTTTTCCTGTTGCAAATATTTCAATTGACTATAATGTAATGCACTTCTGTTTGTCATTCCAAATAAAATAAAATAAAAATAATTCGTTTCCATCGATATCGTCCCATCCTTAATCTCACGAACCATTATCGATAAAGTGTTCGACGAGGCGCTGTACAATAGAAAGTTTATTTGACTGTTGACTCACAGTCAGCAGAAAAGGTAAATAATTGTTTTGTTTTTCTTTTTAATTTTTTTTTATCATCGTACGTGAGCATGACTAACATGAGTCTGTTTGCGGATAAAAGTTCAAATTGAAAGTTTTTAGTTTGTAGAGATGACTTGAAATTTGTGTACAATATATTTAGTAATAATATGTTAATTAAAACTTATAGTACATATGTCTGTGTGTTTTAAAAGTTTATTATCCTGATTATTTTGACTGGCTTGTCGGTCTGGTTGTCTATGGATGTTTTTATCTTTTGTCTGTGTATTTGTCTTATTTTATCTATGCGTTTGTTTGTGGCATCATCGCCCTCGAACGTATGAACCAATTTAAATGCGTTTTTTTTATTGAAAGCTGTTGTTCCAAGATTGTTCTTTGCACCTATGTCAGGTTTGGAGATTCGTTTAGCCATCTTTGAATCTTAACAATCAATTTGGATGGATCTTAAGTACTTTTGTAGAGAGAAATTTTTCAAATATGACTTAAGCTTATTATTTTACTCTTTTATTACAAACGTTAGATAGGCTTTTTCGCGGCAACGGGAGAAGTGAGGTTGACATTTTGTTTAGATTTTCTATTTTTTACATTTTTGGGAGTTTTAATGTACAAAAGTGATAGTATATTGTATTTTAAAGTTCTGCATGAGTGAAAATAATGTAATCTGTATAAGTAGCTGAAGTTTTCACGTTCTTCCAAGAAGTTCTTTATAACTTCAGTAAAGCCTACTATAAATACTTGTGATTCTACTTGTTAATACGTGACATTGGCAAATGCGCTAAACTGTGCGCCATGCCATAAAGAAAGGAAAAAAAAGCGTTAGATATAAGGATGTCAAAGGCCAAATCAATTTCTTCAAGTAAACTCAGTTACGATGCATTTTTGAACGTAAAATCCATCTTCGGTTCTCGAAAGAATGGACAAGAAAATCAGTCAGGTATCGTCTTTTCAACTCCATTTTACAATAGGTTTATTAAAGTATGAATACACGAAATACAAATATAACGAAAAGACGTGCTATATCTCGTTACTATTCTTCGTCTTCATACCATTTCGCATCAGTCACATATCACATCTTATCTCCGTTTCTAAGAATAACTGTGTGGGCAAACAAGAATGCAACAGTGTCAGGTTCTAGCCTATCGTCTAAGCTTCTTATAAGCTTTTGTCCGACTTTTACTATCTTCACGGAAAAATAAGCATCAGACCCATTTTTTTCTCTGAAGTTTACATTTAAATTTATTATAGTTCTTAAATTGTTTTGTTGATTGTACTTTATCGTGAGATTACAATAGGCGTAGGCATCGCCGATTCGAGGTCGCCTGGGAGCGCATCGTGGCTATCAGGCAGGTGTACAGTCAGCTTTAATAATATTACGGGATCACTAAAGATGTAAACCACCCGTAGAGTAGTGGTCGAATTGCAATGAACCGGGATATTTTAAATTTTTAAGGTCTCATACCTTAAAAGAAAAATGAACTGCGTCCGTCCATCTGTACGTCAGTCACAGACAATTTTCTCTCAACTATAGGGTGTACAAAGTTAAGCGTAATGATAAATCTTGCAAACTCACTTGTAGGTGTTGATATACCTCCAACGCATATTATCGCAAATATGCTTCGCCAATACATCCTGTAAAGTCACATATAGATGTCGATATCTCTAACGCACATTATCGTAAGTATGCTTCACCAATACATCTTCTAAGCTCACATATGTAGGTGTTGATACATCTCCAAAGTATATTATCATAAGTATACTTCGTCAATACATTTTCTAAACTCACATACTAGTATAGGTTTGTCTATACACTTCAAACGTATATTATCGTATGTGATAAATTCCCAAATTTTTAGCTATTTTCCGCTCAAACTCCAAAAACCACCAATCGACACACATGTTTCGCCTCTCAACGAAGCATCCTCAGGATATACTAGAGATCGTTCGGTCAGCCATCCAGCACCGAATCAACAAATGAGTCAGCTGCACTATTTGTACTAATTTCCCTACCCACGAACAGAGAGTAAGTGAACAATCAGAGCTCATCATTAATGGCCTCGCCTACTTAATTAATAAATAAATAAATACAATATCTTGTCGTAAGTATGCTGCACCAATACATCTAATAAACTCACATATAGGTGTTGATACACCTCCGACATAATATATCGTAAGTATACTTTGTCAGTACATCTTGTAAACTCACATAAGTTCTCTACACTTATATTATAGTAAGTGTACTTCACCAATAAACTTCGTAAACCCGCATTTAGATGTCGATACATCTCCAATGTATATTATCGTAAGTAACTTAACTTTCCACTAGAATGTAGTAGATTTTTTTTAATCGGATTAGTAGTTTCGAAGATTACCTCCTACATTCAATTTTACGAATTTTACCTTTTTGTATATTAGCTTAGATATAATTTCATGTATTAAATGAATACGTAAGTATCTTTTCTCAGTAATTTTTGTCGCCAATTCAGAGACAGCATTGAGACAAAAACAGTTAATCAGCCACCTATATCTCACCCACAATTTAGCACTAAAATGTCAATATTAATAAGAAAATAATAGTAGGTATCAGTAGCTCATCTCGCGCAAGCCACAGATGAAGTCGCACAAGAGATATAAGGCTCAGTATAAGGAAATTGTATAGGCAACGGGACAGCTACTTCTTACTGCGTTTCGCTTGCCATCAACGACCTCAATGGCGCGATGGTTTAAATGTTACATCCGCAGGTTTCACAATACGAACTTTTCTGGATTATCTCTAATCTGAGTGTACTGGGAGACACTCCTGGTAGCCGTCGTCTGGATTTCATGGCACAGGTAATACCCTAGTTTGAGACCAAATGATTGGGTGTATATTGTCTAGCGTATTATTATTATTTTTTAATCTATTAGTTACTTCATTAATAACAATAATAATAATAAATGTACCAGACAATGCAAACCAATCATCTGGTCTCAAACTAGGACATTCATTGCCCGAAATAGTGTCATTGTCTGATCAACCTAGATGCTCTGTTCACTCCGAATAAGAAATAGCATGAAGTTGTTTATGTATGTGATACCGAATGACCTTTTACTTCAGAATTCCATGCGCGTGCACATTGCGGGTCGTCTAGCGGATGTATGTCCAATATAAACTCATTAATGGTGGTTGAATAGACTTACTATTGAGCTCACATACCCGCATTTGTGTTCAGCAAGATTAAATAGTATTGTAGCGATGAATTTTTTGATGGGAGACTGAACGATATCAAAGAGCACTTCCTTACTTTTGGCAAATATGTTTGTTAAATGTTTCGAAGTAATGTGAAGTATCACTTATTATATTCAAAATTAATATGTAGTTACATACAAACATACCCACTCACTTTCGCTCAGTAGATATTCTTCGTCAATCTTTCATCACTCATTCTTTCTATGTGTTCGAACCATCTAAGCATTCCTTAATTCAGTTTTACAATAACACAAATTAATAGTTCCCGCAGTAAGTTTACTATTTCTGATTTAAGTTAAATTATGCAATTAATAGTTTCGACAAAAAAACGAATATTTATTAATCATTGCAAATTTTAAAGTTGACAGCTTTCACAAAATTTTTGGCACCCAATAGATGCAAGATATCGAAATTGATGATGAGAAGGCTTATGACGGCATAAGAGAGCGTTATGCCGTTCGCCGTCAGCATACGAGTTGATCTTACACCCATGGCACACCAATAGATGTTTCATGTCAAAAAAGGCGAATAAGTACGTCCGGATGGATATATTTCCGCGGACCCGTATCCCTAGTGGTATGGTCCGCGATTTACATCCAAACGAAAATCAAACACGTTTCCTTTGGAACATAAATATTTACCGGTGGAGTGGAATATACGTTGCACACGGTACGATCACAAACTAATAAGGTACGTTACTATTACTTAGTAATACATTCCGTATACACTCCGTAAGTCCGGTTGGGGAGTTGGTACCAAATTATGAATACAGGTCCGCGGACACGGAACCTGGACTCATATCCGCAGAGTAGGATTTACATCCGGACCCGTATCCTTAAAAAAGCCGGGTCTATCCATCTCTAATTGATAGGCTGACAACAGAAATTCAAAATAAATTATATGTACTAACTACTTTAAATAATAGACTAGCTCAAAGTGGCTGCTTAAAAAGCTGTCATGACTTAAAGTTAAGCTAACTGGTCGCACACTTTGGGTCCTTAAGGCCCCGAAGGTCTCTGATATTTGTAAGCGACTGTTTTAGACTTCGGGATGGCGCGAGGCTCACAGCTTATTTCGCAAACGAATCAGTTATTATAGAACCTATGAACTACAATAGAAAGAGACAATGTTACCAGTCTACCCTAAGCAATGACAGCTTTCTAAATGACAAAATAATAATGTATTTTAATTGTAATACAGAGCTTTTTTAAATTGTTTAAATTTTTTAGCCCACAGTTATATTATAGTGATATTTTTACCCATTTTAAAATCTTTTAAATACATTCCCTTGCTTTTGTTGCTATCAGAACATGAAACCGATATTACGAAATCATGTATTTAAGTTATACTTCTTTTGGCGCGTATTGAAAAACAGATCAGCATAGGATCACAGTGTATTTTTTTACGAAATTGAGCGCGCCGATGTAACACATAATTTTTTAATTTTTTTTATTTTTTTTTTATTTGTACAATTCTCCCTTGAGATGGAAGGCAAAGGGATCTATGTCCATAACAGGAGACGTCTTAAGTAACAAAACGATTTAATCTTCATTTCATTTCATTAAAATGTCGACGTAACACATTTTAATGTTTCTTTCAGTTTCAGGCGACAGTTATATTGAGACAGTCTTTCTAGTACGATCTACTGAGGCGGACTAAGCCATTAAAAAAAATCTCAACATCACACTACTAAATATGCACTTATTTCAACAATTCCACATAACGTACACAGCGTAGATATTTGGGACGCAAAACTACGCCAATTTTACATCACAAATTCCATTAGATTTGAACAATTCACTAATTATTAAAATAAGCCGCCCAACCGCTCCCTATAAAATCCCGCCAAAAACTCTTTTTTTTATTTCTTCATTCATTCTTTCTTCTTCATTACTTACGTACATGAGTACACACATGCTTTTTTATATTCAATAGCATTTTATTAATTGCCATACTATCTTGGCGCCCAGTTTTAGCCACTTAGAGGTTGATTTTTGAAAATCGACATATTCCATTATTTATTTGATAGATTCCTCGTACTAAATTTTAAACTCTTAAAAGTTTTTAATATCTCACTAACGAAATAAAAGGTAGTGTCTTTAAAGTTAGCAGTTTGGGTATGTGTATTAGTATGTTTATCAGATCCCATGTTGCTCCTAAGTTATTATTAAATAAAGAAATAGGAATTCTATAGCTAAATTTATTAATTAAAATGTAATCAGTTGCGCTTTGAATTATTAACTTTGTTATTCTTTTACATATTTCCTAATTGTTGATATTGTGAGTTATTGGCTCCTAAGCTTCAGTATTAGTAACGGAGCGAGGATAAGATAGAGTGAGATGATACTACGTTATTATGACGTCACAAACTCACAACACCTATGATAGGCGCTAGGAGTGGCAGAGACAGAACTTATCTCCACTTCAGTCCCACAAAGTGAGTTTAAAAAGTCAATAAATTACATTTTTAATATATATATATATATAATACATATTTAACAGTGATATCTTTCGATTAAAGAACGTAAATATTAAAATAGTCAAAAAATAGTCTGTTGTCGGGAGGTTATTATATCACCTAGCAGGTTAAATACAAATACAAAGTTCAGTGAACCTGTGTCAAGAAAGCGCCATTTCTTCAGTTTGTAATAACATCTATAAAACAGTTTGAACACTTTTACTCGTAACGAATTACAAGAGAAAGTCACTTTCCCTGCAGGTCAAGTTGGATAAGCCGGCGAATTTGATATGCCATTTTTTGCAAACAACATTAACAGTGTATACAAACCTTTATAATTGTGACGTCAGCCAAAATGGAACGTTGCGCACTAGATATATACCGAAATGCTTCTTAATTTTTTGTAATTTCGTACCTCAAATGAAAAATGAAACTAATAACAACGCTCACGCTTCCAACCGTTTGTTCACCAGAGTCGATTTTCTCAGGAACCACGTAAAGTAGAAATTTGTTTAGTATAACGATACGTCTCATTAACCTCTTTCGATAACTATATGCTGGAATTTTTTTAACATAAATAGGAAAAACGAACTGTAGGGCTGGTGTATACTGTACATATTCGTATTAAGTCGGCTTTGTTAATAAAAGATATGAAATCCAAACGGACGCCAAATTGTAGTATGCGTATGGTGGTAGAACCATTGAATTGAATTGGGCCGGCTTGCCCAGTGAATTACCACCCTCTCACAGAATATCGGCTCGGCGTGAAATAACACCATCTATTGCTGTTGTGTTTCGTTCGGTGAGTGAGAGTGCCGCTGGCCCATCTCCCGCCTCCCCTCCTTTCTCTCCTTATCCTAAAAGCCGGCAACTCACCCATGATTCCCCGGACGTTGCGGGTGATGATCACTTTCCATCAGGTAACTCTTTTGCTCGCTTGTCCCCTCTTTCATAAAAAAAATTAAAGCAGAAAAGTTCCGATATTTTAATTTGTAATTTATTTGAATGACAAAAATAGTTAATTAAATAATAATGAAAATTAAAATATTAAAGTGGAAATGGTCAGGTCATTAGAGGGAGAGACAAATGGAATAAGATTACTCAATAGTATTTGAGAGAAGTTAAAAGACAGAGAGGTAGTCAACAAGAATGGCGGAATTTTATAACAGGCATGTCGCAAGAACAATATGGTATATTATGGTATATGGTATAGTAGAGTGGCCAGGGATAGGCTGGAATGGAAGAGTTTGGAGGAGAACTTTGCCGATTTCATGGCCGATGGCCGAACGGCCATACTAAAAAAGAGTAAACGCCAAATATGCAACTTTTAAGTCCAAATAGAAGACTTTATTATTATTATACTGTGACAAAACTAAAGGCTAAATTTAAAAAAAAAAAATTCTTCGTCGTTTCCGGTTCTGTGTTGCCAATCTACATCTCTGTTTTTCAACTCACTGTAAAGATAAAGGAAAAATCGGTTGTGACGACGGACAGATAGACGATAGTAATACAAGAAGCATTAAGGATTTCATTTTGGTCATTTTGGCTGCTGAACCGAAAAAGAAAAAGTAAATAAGATAAGAAACGAACGATTAGATCATCTATAGTCTATAGCAATAATAATACAATAATACTAATGTGTTTATTGCCTCTAGTCGACATTCTAGTGGTCGAAATTCGAACGTAATTCATTGTTTTATTTAATTTAATTGGATCTATTTGTAACACGTATATATAAATTTTAACTTTCTGCACTCCTTCTCCATATAATAATAATAATAATATACTCAGAGATTTCACACAGCGCCATCTAGTCCCAAAGTAAGCAGCACAGCGCTTGTGTTATGGGTACTAGACAACTGATATTATACTACTTATATACTTTTCTTTTGTAAATAAATACATATTATACATAAACACCCAGACTCGGGGCGGGAATCGAACCCGCAACCCCCGTTTACTTTCCGACGCGTTAAGCCGTTGCGCCACGGAGGTGGTCTTTATAAACTTTATCTATGCTAAATCTCGAGCTACTCGAAGGTACAACGTTTTCTCTTTACGTATTAATATGTAGATTACACATACATTGTGTCTGTACATAGTTATACATAGTTAATTTGATTGTACATATACTAAAATTTAAGATTTGACGCGTCCAGAACCCGAACTAGTAAAACAACTGCGTTCCAAGCTCTAAGGGTGGCTTACTAAACTCGATTTAAGGATTTGACATCTCGCTTGCACCAATTATTTAGTAGTTTGTGCAAGCGAGATGTCAAATCCTTAAATCGAGTTTAAATAGTTGGTGCTAGCCACCCTAATCATCAATACTTGAACTACCGAATATTTAAAAATGACCTCTATTGTACTGTTTTTAAGATACTTTCACATGGCTTTTTAAAGAAACATACCTTTCTAAGAAAATTACAGTATTTATCAAAATAGTTATGTTGGAACTTGTTTCCGTTCATACTTCCTTCGGACTCTCAGCTTTCTCTGACACTGAAGAAAATTTTCTAAGTTACTTATTAAGCCTGTTCTCGACCTAAAGACCTTAGGTCGCTCACTGCGAACAATAATGTTACTTTTACGCTATGAGAATTCAAAGAGGATTCAGCGGAGTAAAGAATATTGGAATGTATTGTAGCAATGAAATAAACGGGTTCTAACCGCGACATTAAATATTCTCGAATTTTCCGATATTTCGAAGCTGTTACAAGCACCATGATCACGGGTTAACTGGCGAAACTGAGGATGGATATTCGAGAGCACATATTTCACTCTACTTTCTTTCTGGCTCGTAGTTGTTATATTTCGCCATCACTACCGGAAATCACTCGATAGTCCCTCCGACAGTACACACACATTATTGTCACGAATTGTAATATTCGCGGACCCTGTTGTCCTTAAGCCCATCACTGAATTCCACATATTGGACATTTTAAACTTCATTCCTTGATTGAAATTCTTGTGCTGAGAGACTTCAATGGCTTCTTTGACCATTCTGGGTATGTAACGGCGTTCTGTCGACAATATTTGTGGCTTGTGAAATTCGATCCAGTGATTAGGAGCTGCCTTCAGTACATGTTCTGCAATACTATTGATCATGTCCCTACAGGTCCCAGTTCTGCAATACTCTCACCAGCAACCTTCCAAGTTTCCTAGGAATGAGCGTTATACCGTTCGGTGTCTTCCCGTCGCCGTGCGCCCATGCGCATGCATCTTAGTACCCACAGATTCTAAGACTGCAAGAAGGCGAGCAGCGACAAAAGCCCGGCGGAAGACGTCATTCAAAGCTCACAGCAGCGTCTCGTGAACATTTGTTAAAAAAAATTGTTTTTTGTTCATCTGTAATCAGCGCCATGTGTTCACGATTTGTTTAACTAACATGCGTGACAGAGTTGGTTGAAGAGCTATAAGATATCACGATACTGTACGCCGCAATATTCGCACGGATTGAATGCAAACAGAAAATTGAATACAGACATACATACATACAGACTCCACTCTTCTTCTTGCCTCCTATATTCCCGAACTAGCTCTAGGCTTTTAGAAATTTCACTAAAAAAATTTTCACTAATAAATTTACTTTACTACCATGAATTCATAGCTAAATACTATAGCAAAAGCTCTAATTTTTATAATTTTTAGTACTCTGTCAGACGAGTCCGATTAGTACTGGTTCATTTCTTTTTACTTAATTTTATCTGGTCTTACTATCAAGCCAAACAAACTTCTAACTATATCAAAACAGAGTTTTCAACCGAAAATTTCTGTTAATATAAGTTGGTATTACAAAAAATTGAATGAGAGAATGAGGGAGTCAAAGGGACCAGCCCATAAGAAATAGAACCCGATATCGTATGAAGCCAGAACGACACTGGTCGTCGACATTCAGAAGGAGATCCTTATCCTACCATGTTGATTCAGCAAGTTGCATAGAAATAAGCAAGCAGATGATACTTTTAACAGAGGATTTGTTAAATTATTATTTTTCATTACATTAATACAAAAACGTTGCTACATGTATATGTATCCTCACGTTGTATCCCTAACGGTGTAGTAAAAGAGGACGAAGCGCAAAGCATCGCAATCCTTACATACTTCTTTCGCCTCCTCAAATCTCAGCATTCTCTATATACACTTTTGCCTAGTTATGACTGTGTTTTCAACATTTCCGTCAGTTAACACTCTTACTATTTGTTTTTCATCCTTGATCTTCTTTGGCTTCTGCTACCAGCTACCACTCAGTTTCGCTCTGTACATTTTCTTTGTCAGTCTTTCATCGCTCATTCTTTGTATGTACCCGAACCATCTATGCGTTAATACTTAATAATAAATTAACCCATATCTACACACATCAAAAGTGTCTAGGGATCAAGTACATTTTTAACTATAAAAAATTATCCAATTAATATTTACCAAATCTAGTCTTCCAGACTGGCTTTTTACTTTAATTCCTATGTTTAAGTTAACAACTTATCCCTATATTTTGTAAAAATTAAGAAAAATTACAATTTTTGCAAATTGTAGGAAATTAACCTAAGTTAATGTCGTCAATTAAATGGCAAAAAAAAGGCAAAAATGAGGATTTTTTTAAATTTTTATTATAAAGATAAAAAAATTAATAATCTGTGTTTCCACCATTGACACGAATTACACAATCACTGCGATTTGGCATGCTTAAAATAAGTTCATCAAAATCACTTTGAGAAATGGCCGCCCACATTCTTTCTAACAAGTCAAAAAGTTGTTGTGGGGTATGCACGACATCCATACTCGGCAGAGCTCTTCTTTGAAGCATATTCCATGCGTGTTCAATGGGTTGAGGTCTGGCGATTGAGCAGGCCACGGCAGAACGTTGATGCGAGCGTCAGTAAGAGCGCGTGTTACGACTCTAGCCGTGTGTGGAAGTGCATTATCGTGCATTAGTCGAAACGAATCATCTAACCGGCTTCGCAGAGGGATGATCACGTCTGAAACAATCCTCTCTGCATAAATCTGAGCACTGAGGTTGCCCCTGATCCAAATGAGATCGGTTCTTCCACCGATCCAAATACCGGCCCAAACCATTATTGTTCCCCCTCCATATTAATGAACTTCCTGACAAAATTTCAAACGTTCTTGACGTCTAGAGGTCCAAACTCGAGTACGTCTTGTATCCGGCCTCAAACCGAAACGAGATTCGTCGGAAAAGCAAACACAACGCCAGTCTTCTTCCTTCAAATTTCTGTGTTCGCGAGCCCATTGTAAACGGGCCCTACGATTGCAGGGTGCTATAGGCAGAACTCTCAGCGGCCTTCGGGAACGCAGACTCGCTTCACGTAAACGATTTCGGATGGTTTGGTCGCTTATCAACAAACCTAAAGAGGTGTGGAGCCTCGTAGCCAACATCATGGTGGTCATAGTACGATTCCGTCGAGCAATATTTTGGATGTACCGGTCCTGTCTGCGAGTGCTGATGCGAGATCGTGCTCTATATCGCTCGGCCACGCTGCCCGTGATACGATAGCGTGTCCAGATTATGACGCTTTGAGCTTATGACGCTCTGTGTAGTGCCAAGAGCGACAGTCACAGTACGTTGACTGGAACCAGCTTGCAACATTCCGACGGCTCTCATGATCTCTTCTCGTGTCAAATGATGCAGTCGCTCCATATCGATGCAATTTTTTTCAGTTCCAATGCAGAAATTGTAATGGTTTTGTAAAAACGCTATTACACACTTTTATAAGATTCCTGATTGACAGTTGATTTTCTATTTTTAATCAAAATTTAAAGAAAATTCTTTATTCAAATAGTGAAAATCACTAAAAAGAATTAATAACGATCCAAAAAAGTTAAAATAATAATCCGCAATTGCGGCGATACTCTAAACTAAAACGTACTTGATCCTTAGACACTTTTGATGAGTGTATATGTTTGATGTTTTACTTGAGGAAGAAAAACAGAATGAGTCAACTGTCCGTTCCCTTGCAGGTAAAAATCACCCAAATGGGACTTATTAATGTAGAACTGGTATATTCACAAGTCGCTGTTTACCGTAAGTCTAAATAGTTTTGTTGAAAATAGCGTTAAGATATAATTTCGTAATGTCTTGATCTCTGTCCACCCTGAAAGAGAAATGGCATGAAGATATACTGTATGTAAGGCATGTTCATATGACACAACAGACAACATTAGTTATGCAAGTAGCATGTTGCACTTTCACAAGTGAAATGCATTAAAATTATATGCAAAGTTGCAGTCAGTTGGGACTCGCTCGTACGTCAAAAAGTATTGTCATTCATGTACATTATTATATTGTTTACTTTCTAATGTTTATTATGCTGTGAGTTTCGAATGTTTTAAAGGAAAATTTCTCCGCCGTTTGTGCACCGACTTTGATGAACATTTTTTTCTTTTGAAAGGATGTATATTCAGATCTCTGAAATATTCTAAAGATTCTTCGTTAAGAAACGAAACACGTGTCGATTAGCGGATTAGTGGGGTGGAGTTTTGGACTAAGAATACTTGATCATTACAGGAATCCATCATTTACGTATGTATATATGCGTGTGTATGTGTGTGTGTGTAGTGTGTGTGTGCGCGCGTTCTCTAAGGCGTCTCTAAGCGCGTTCATAGGTCAGAGAGTTTTTTTTGCGCTTTCGTGGATCTTGAAAAAGCATTCGATAGAGTAGCGCGAAAGAAACTGTGGAGTCTTCTGCCTGAATATGACGTGGCGTGCAGGGCCCGGGCCAGGGGCTTACTGCAGGTTGTGAGGTCATTGAAACGAGGCCACTAAGGATAGATGGTGACATGTCGCCCTGGTTCGAAATGTGTTCAGGCGTCAGACAGGGCTGCGTGATGTCTGCCTGGCCATTCGTGCTGTTTTGGATAGTTGCCTCCAGACATTGAAAGGTAGTATGAGTGGTATGATATGTGATGGTACAGTGGTAAATTGTCTATTGTACGCTGACGATGCTGTACTTATAGCACCATCAGAAGCGGAGTTGCAGAATGATGTGAATAAAACTAAGATTCTAGTGTTTGAAATTGCCACGGAATTTCAGAAATATGAATGTGAATAAAACTAAGATTCTGGTGTTTGAAAGAGAAGATATATAGACAAAGTGTGATATATGGGTAAATGGAAAATGTCTAGAACAAGTGATCGAAATTGTATATCTGGGGAGTGCGTTTTCGAGGGATGAATGATGTGAATTGTATGTGGAGAGACTGGTAGCAGCTTGCAATAAAGTAAACGGTGCTCTGTTCGCATTAGTAGGCAGTGTGAATATATGTAATTCAGCCAAAATGGCCATACATAATGTCTATCGTCTATTGTCACAATTGTGCTAACTTTATTGTACGGTAGTGAGGCCTGGATATGCTTCAAATCGAGTGAAAGTAAGATAAATGCAGTAGAAATGCGATCTTTTAGAAATATGTGCGGTGTCACTCTTGCAGACAAAATAAGCAATGAAAAGATACGCAGTATGACAGGGTTGCACAACAGTGTTATTGTAAAAATGAAGAAAGGAATGCTTAGATTTTTCGGGCACAAGGAAAACATGAGTACTAAAAGACTGACGAATAAAATCTATACAGCGAAAGTGAGTGCTAAAAGAAGCCAAGGAAGACCAAAGGTAACTTATGAAGACGGAAATGACAAAAGCACTCGTATACCTAGGCGAAAATGTGTGAGGAGAATGATGAAATTTGAGGAAGCAAAAGAAGTATGTAAGGACCGCGAAACTTGGCTTTCCGTCCTCCCTGACTACCCCGTTAAAGATACAGCGTGAAGATATGTTTGTATGTATGTACGTAAGTTTATTAATGTGACATCCTAGACATCGAGATCCAGATCTCCAAACATACCGGTTTGCATAAGTGAACTATTACGTGAATTATTCATTATGTTATAAATTCGAATTTCAAATAAAAAACGTTTGTTATTCAAAATGCTATTTATTTTATGCAAGAAGTTCGTTATTAAATTATATCTAAAAATATTCCGCTCATTTATTATATAAGTACATGTTTATGGTAACCATAATCACTATTATACGAATGTCAAATCTATAAAAAGTCTGCATAAAAACAATGTGAAATTATGTTAAATAATTTAAACAAAGTATGTAACCCTATAAGTAAAATTTAACGTTAAAACGAAACAGATAAAACTACAAGAATGATTAAAATTTTGTGGTGATTGGTAAAAATATAAAAAAATGATAAAAATTAAGTATACGCTAACTAAATAAATTAAACATTCCGATATTACTAAAGCATCGTCAATTTAACCCAAAATTAAACGTTTTGTGGTTAAACTGACAATTTTCAATGCACCAATCCATTCGTAAAACTATTAACTAGATACTTGTTAAGGGCATAAAAGCTATAAAAATACTGTAGTCCGTTATAAAATATAATACCTTTCATTAACGTATTTCGAGATGCTATCTGTGAACGTATGAATATGGATAAACACAAAGTTCTATACTACTAGAAACAAATGCTTCTATAGATTTAGAGTTTGATAAATAAGTCTATTTTCTATTCTGTAACGCAGAATATAAAATAGACGCAGAACAAACGCGGAACAGTTTTGTTTTTGAAAGCACTTTGCTATTATTAATATACATATTATGTATAATTCTAAAATTTCAGCACTTGATCAAAATTTAAAACTTCTTATTACTTTCCGAATTTTCTTTCATACTTCTTTCTCTTTCCAACAACCTCCGTCTAACTTCTTCTGGATTGTATCTCTTTCTATATACTCTTCTCACTCTTCTAACTGGATTTATATTTCTAGCTTTAATTATCTTTTTCTTTCCGAAATTTGAATTAGATATCACTGAAGGTGCTTTAGCATCTTCCAATCTATAACGTTTAGATTTGCGGGTAGTATTCGTATAAATATCTCTTTGTTCTCTAACGTTAATATCACTTCTGGTTTTTCTGTTTGTGGTATTAAAAATATCTTTTTGGTCTCTGATAGTTGCATCGTAAAATACCTTACCATTAATAATTGCCTTTCGTATGTTTTCTGTTGTGCTTAAAACTCTAGGAGGTCTCACGAACGTTGTTTCACTAACTTCTAAACTTTTGTCCTTATTTCTCTCGCTGATTATTTCATCTTTACTAACTTTTTGTATAATACCTCTTCTTTCGTTTGTGGAAAAACGATTTCCAAAATTGAAGTCCACTAAATCTTTATCAATAGCTACACTTTTTGCTTCTAAGTCTTTTTGAGATCGCTTTTCTAACACAAGTTTTCCTCCGCGGCGTGAAGCTAAAAGTCTCCCTATAGCCTCTATCTGTTCCTCTTCAGCCTCCAAAGTTTTTATATCCGAAAATTTATCACCTTTTTTCGCATCTTCAATGTCCAAAACTTCTATAGAACCATTAAAATCGACAAGTTTTCCGTCTATGCCTTTAGGAATTTCCAATTCCTGATTCAATTTCACATTTTCTGGCTTCACTTTCTTTATATTAGAATCATTTTTGTTTGTGTCTTTTTCTTGTGAAGTTTCTATGATATCTGTATTTGAATCTCTCGCCTCAGGTGTCAAAGTAGACATAGATTTCTCTTTATCTAAATTTGAAGTAAACATATCTTCGTCAGCATTAGTAATATTTCTGGTTTTTTCATCTCTATGACTCTTATTCTCATCTCTGTGATTATTATCATTTCTTTTAATATCAGTATCGTAGTATTTAATATCACTTTCATCAGGTTTGTCAGGATTTAATTTATTGTAAGTTGTAGGTTTTATAGGAAGCGGAGGCCTAGGATCATATTTTAGTCTAGAATCATGTTCTGGTGGTCTGGGGTCATATCTTTCAGTTGTTGTTATTGTATCATTGTATCTGAAATAAGTCATGTTCGGAGGTGGTTCTTTATGAAGATAAGCAACTGGCCAATATCTGAAGTAGAATAACAAATAATTATTAATAAAAAACATGGAAAAAGTTTTAAAAGTCTTGCAAAATACTTCAGAAACAAGCTTCCAAAGCAACAAAAATAAAGGCGCTTTCATTGTATAATATGAGCAGAACAGTTAAAATTTAATCGGTGCAGAGATATATCAAGGCGTGATGGCGAGATGACATCAATGGGCAACTGAATGGATGCAAGATGGTTGCAGTGGGAAAAATAAATTAAGAGAAATTAGGAATTACCGCCAATGGTAAGTAAGTCTTAGGCTGAGACAAAACTTCATAAAGCTAACGTGAAATTACGATGTTTATACCTTGGTACACCAAGACCTCCAGGCACAGATGGTTCGTATTCCTGTGAATCCAGGGCAGACAATGGGACCCAGTGACCCGAACCAGGGCGTGGATAATTGTGACGATACTTAATTTGTGCTCGTTCCGCAGTTGGTACGCGACCATATCCTACAAAATTAATAGACAAAGTATGTTAGTTGTTTCATTATAAAATTAATCGTCGAAGTTAATGAACTAAATTTCAAATTTGAAAAGTTAAATAAATACTAATAAGTATTATTCTTGCGAACTATTTCCGTAATTTAAATTGCGTTCGAAAGAACATGAACTTAATTAATATCACGGTTCTCGTTATAAATAATTATATAGTGATTATATCAAACTAAGTGACAACTCATATCAATGTTACTTCGACTACTTATGCCAATTAAATATGAAACTATATCTTGAGCTTCTATATGAAGTCTAAAATTATTTTAATTATGAAAAGAATTTATTTACCTGGTAATGGATTCCCATATTTATCATAGTAAGCTCTGGGGCCATTCTTATACAAGTCGTCCCAGTATCTTCTATCTTCTTCTGATAAATATGGTCCTTGTGGTGGTCTGTCTCTTTCATCCGGTATGTAATTAGGTCTCTGCCAGGGTCGAGTTGGTCTACCAGGGTAAGGTCGTGGGAGGTCCTCTGAAAATAATTTTAATGAGTTTGTCTTAAAATAAACGAGCGGTAAAGGTAAGGCTCAAGTAAGGAATTTCATCAAGTGAAGTAACATCTACCTCTATGACCTTGAGATGGATGAGGTACATTATGCTGATGGTACGGATAATATTTCTCGCTGCATGGACGCCATTGATCCTCAGATGGTCCCACGTAGCACCTAAAACATTATGTAAAAAAAAATTAGAATACTTGTATTCGTTTACCTGGTTGATATCATTATTTTTGCATGCCGTAGTCAGAAAATTTATTTTATGTATCTTTAAAACTTAATTGGAGTAAACTAGAAAATATTTACGGAAAGTTAATTAAAATATAAAAATCGATGATGTATTATTTTTTTACTCACCATGGCTTGTTAAAACCTTCACTGTAGCCACATCGATGTGTTGGAGCACAACAATAGTCCCATGATCCTGAAAATATTTAAAAAGATAATGTGACGAAATCGATTTTTTTAAAATGATAAAAGTAGCTGTGAAAAGAGAAAATTCAGTATGCACTGTTAGTTCCACGTTAGTTTTAATCTAAATAAATTACTTATGTGTGATATTTTGTAACATTTTAGTAACAAGAACGAGGGTAGAGTGGATTTCTTGCGTGTAGTGGGGCTGTATAAAAGTCTAATTTTGGTCTTGTTAGAGTTCAGTTATTGAGAAGCCGTCGAATAGTCAAGTACATAATAGTTGTGATGAAGAATTGATAGCATGTTCATATTGATCAGTGCTTCAGTTACATGTCATATTTCACAGTACAAAATAATTCTGCTGAAAATAATTTAAAATTAAATTGGCATACTACATCATTTTTCTTCAAATGTTTAGATACCTTTGTGTATCTATAAAACTTAATTACAAATCATGCGAATTCTTTTAATTTTCTATCTTCTAATTCTAATTAAACAAATGAAATAAAAATTCTATTTGGTCGTGTTATTTTTGTTTTTCATTTATTTTCGAAAAAAAATTCGAAGTTATTAGCGAGTAGTAGATAGCGATCGATTTGGCATCGGCAGTTTATTTTTTTATTTTTTTTTGTGATTTTTAGGTTTTTGACTTTATTTCATTCCTTAATATACTATATTTTTATTGTTATTTTTATTTGTTTAAATTTTATTATTATTATTGTTACGAGTTGAGGGTAATAAGGTGTCGGTTAACGGTGCAAAGCATTTATTTTCCTTCATAGAAACAGATGTCAAGAACACGCGAACTTAATTACGGCGGTTCCTAGTCTTCGTAGTTGCCCTTCGAAGTAGGTACTCGCGTAGTAGTCACCGAAGGTACACGCTTCACACACAAACAACGTCTTCAATCCGGAGTCGTCGCAGTAATCGTAGTAGTAATCTTTGTAATTCGCCTCGATATCTTCTTGATATATCGCTTCGATCGATAGTCGAAAAACTGACTCGGCGACAGACATGTAGTCCAATAAAAGGAGGGTGGAAACTTCTAGAGCAATCCGGAATGCTAGTAATAATAACGCATATGGTAGAAATAAAGGGGGTGGAACTTTCTAGTTAATTACGCTCGCTAACAGTTATTCGACATTTCTCTCGAAGCCACCTGTTTGCAAGAGTCATGCATGATATGACACGTCATCGCTCAAGAATTTTCGAAGTGCGACTTTGTTCTTGTTTCTTAATTTTGCTTATACCATTCGATAGGAGACATTAAACCTAGCAATGCGTTTTTAGATAATAAGTTCTGCAAAGCCTAGGTCTCGAGATATAAGCACTGAAAGTTACGTGTCGAGCACCATTGAAAAATCGACCTTATTGCTTGGACATAAGGTCCGACCGTAACATTATTATTTTTATTTTGTAGTTACTATAATTTTGTACACCAAATAGAGAATTCATTTGTTATGGTTGATAATTTTTTCTCATGCTCGTCATCAAGCAGCTATTTCAGCGCGGATAGTGAATCCTCCACTTCTTTAAATTTAAATGAACAGATCATCTCTCTTTTATCCAACTTTTTTAATAATTTCAATATAGTCCATATTAATATCCAGAGTATCCCTGTTCACTACTCAGATTTTCAGGCGTCCATTAGTAGCGCTCACCTCGTTACGTTATTAATATCCGAGTCTTTTCTTAAGCTTTCTCTTCTATCAACACAGTTTGAGCTTCCAGGTTTCGTTTTAATACGAAATGACAGAACAGGCAAGGGTTGCAGTGGTGTCGCTATGTATTTACGTGCTGATTCGCCTTACCGTGTTATAAGTATGCCTCCTTCTCTCTATTCGGAGACAGTGGAATATCTGTTCCTTGAAGTCAAAAGCCACCACACGAAAATTCTTCAGGCGGTGTATGGTAGTTCTAATCTTAACTATTTTGACTCTCTTGAAAATATTTTAAATGACTTGTGTCCTATCTACGATCTTTTATTTTGATGGGTGATTTTAATACTTGCCTGATCAAAAATTTTCGCACGCATAGGCTTCTGACTCTAGTATCCTCTTTACATCTTCATATTTTATCTCTTACCGCCACCCATCACTTTTTTAATTGCATTCGGCCAATTTCTATTTTACTCTTACTCTCGAAAGTTCTTGAGCACGTTGTCCACAAACAACTATCTGCTTTCCTAATTTCTAACAATCTCATTAGTTCTTACCAGTCTGGTTTTCGCCCTGGTCACAATACAGGAACAACACTTCTTAATGTTACTGATAATGTTCGATGAGCTATGGAGAATAGGTCTCTCACTATACTTGTTATCTTAGATGTCACTAGTTTCAAACTAGCTTTATTTTCTCTGCTTCATACACATTAAATTTTGCTACTTTAACAGCTTTTCTATCATGTCTGCTGAAAGAAATTTTATTTTGAAATAAGCAGCACCTTTATGCCGAAGTTACATTTCATGGCTGTTTTACAAGTGTGTGTGTGTACATAAATAGTTAAATAAATAAAAAAAAGTTTATTTAAGGTCTTTTTTATTATTTCTTTCTTTAATTTTTATTTATAACCGATCATTTTTATTGAAGTGAAACTTCTTTATCGACGTATGAGAAAATTTTTATAGCAATTTAAAAAAAAAAATCGTCACGTTTTTCTGTTACGCGCCATCTTTGTTTCTAGTCACATTTTTCTGTTACGCGCCATCTTTCTTTCTAGTCACATTTTTCTGTTACGCGCCATCTTTCTTTCTAAGTCATATTTTTTTTTATATGTGGCCAGTTTTGTTTTCTATTTTTATTCACTTTAAAGAAGTATAACTTCTTACGTGCGTACGTGAGTACACACATGCTTTTTTACTTAAGCTTTATCTAATTTAGATTAAGTGTAACATTAATAGTGTAACATTTTTCGAAAAATGATGTCATAAAGAAGTTTCACTTCTTACGTGTGTACTCTAATACACACAATTTAAATTTTTTATAACAGATGACACCTTTATCCTCATATATGCAATTCGAAAATTTTCTAGAAAAGAACGAAGACACCTAGGCAAACGTGACAAAGCACTCTTACCATTGCTTTTCATCGCACGATTCTTTGTAGGGTATGTCGTACGTGGTAACGTGCTTATTACGAATAAAAAAGATAACTGCTGTTCCTACCTATCTCTCCTCCTTCAGGCTCACACGACCAATGACCAGCAACTTGGTTTTGAGCACAAGACGTCTCACGACGACAAGGAAATCCAGAAACGGTGTAATGGCTCCATGAAACCATAACTGAAAACATATTTTAGTCATGAATTAAATAACTACTGAAAATAAATTCGATACAAATATTTTCAATGAAGTCAAAATTAGAAGAATATATTAATTCTCTTGTTAGCCTCCCTTGAAAAACAGGTGAAGATAATAATAATTCTAAGATTAATTATGTCGATATCCCTTTCTAGTAATTTCTGACACTATTCATAATAGCAGTAAATATTTTATTTCATAAAATGTAGTTGTTAGTAAACACCACAGAGTTATTATTCACGTACGTATAAGAAATGAAGAAAGCTGATGATGGACTAATAAATGATGAATATGAAACTACAATATCTAAACAATGTAATGAGAATGAGCATATTAATGAACCGACTAATCTAACTAGAGGTGGTGTTAATTAAGATCAAATTACAACGGAAAAATTATATGAACGAATGAACTACGGATCTACTCTAAGCTTCAGTCTGGTCTCGACAAGAACCTGTAGCAAAAAACAAGATAATGTTAATAGTGTCACTCTAATCAATCAATTTATTAATTACATTGATCGATCTCTTAAAATACGTTCAAGAAGTTTTTAAATATACGAGTACAAACATACTTCCTAAGAATTTTAAATTTGAATTCGTTACGTAAGATATTATGTCTATTATACAAAAAAACAATTATTATCAGAAGCAATAACCATTTCGAGCATCGCTCTCATAAAGGTATTATTTTACTTTCAGCTTAATCACCATCTAGCTATCTTAATCACCAGAATTTTTCTATAACTCTTAAGTGATAATCTTTACATTTGAGATAAGAAATATTGTACTCACTCGGTTCCTCCAATCCATCTTCTCTATCACCAGGATAACCTGGTCTTCCGGGACCAACAGGTCGCTGGGGACCACTCGGTCTACCCGGATAACCTGGTCTATTTGGTTCTATAGGTTGATAGCCCGGTTTATATCCAGGTCCTGAAGATTCTGGTGGCGGATAGCCTGGCTTAAAACCGGGACCACTTGGTTCTGCTGGAAGGTATCCTGGTTTGTAACCTGGTCCACTTGATTCTGGAGGATACACTGGTTTATATCCAGGTCTCCGATCAGGTAAATATCCTGGCCTGTAACCAGGCCTTACTTCAGGAGGTTCTGGTTGATAGCTTGGTCCAGGTAAATACCCTGGTCCACTAGGTTCAGGAGGTGGATAACCTGGTCTGAAATAACTTGGTAAATATCCCGGATTTGTATCTGGTCCAGATGGTATTGGTTTATAACCTGGCCCGCTTGGTGGACCGGAACCAGGAATATAAGGTTGTTCTGGAACACAGAATGTTTGTGTAATAATAATTGGGCGAATTTCAACAGAACGTAAAAACTTAGAGGTAGTCGATAGCGTCGCCGACACGACATACGTATCTAAAAGTACTATTAGTAAGTCGATTACTCGTCAGAGAAGTTAAAACACTAACAGAACTTTTACTCGTAGTTGATTTGCTCGACAGAGTCAGTTCGGTGATTTGTAACACTACGTGATATCAATTTTCCAAGTAAATGTCACATGAGATTCGGCTATTGCATACAAGTTTAAGTTAGGTATAAACTAGCGAGAGTATTTTTTTGAGTTCATTACTGAGAAATAAGTTTGTATTGAAACTTGATTGTTATATTTACCTGCAGGTGCGTCGCAACAATCTGGTCCCACGGGCACAGAAGCTGGTGGATATGCGTCTTCGATAACAGTTGGTGGTATAGGACGAGGTAATTCTGGAGATGACTCACTGAAAACCGGGTTGTAATTAAATTTTGAGGACAATACAACCAATAGAACAGGTGCTAGGCATGGGGCACCAGATTCAAGTACCAAAATAAGAATTAAGAGATGAAGTCCTAGACTCTAGTGTCCGGATACATTCTAAAGCGAAAATAGGCTGTTCGTCTCTGCTTTTAAAGCATAGTGAAGAATTTTATCAATTATTCTTAATATCCTAATGATAATCTAAATTATAACCTGGGCTGATTTCTATATACGTATTTTTATATAAACCTTCTAATGTTAATAGAAGATAATATCGTGTTATACGAGTATTCTACTTACTCATAATCTCCCCTCCCATGCACCTTCCTCCAACACTGTCCATTGAATAAATCAAACGCAAACAACCAATCATCGACTGAATGTTGATAGTCTACTCCCTTCTGAAGATCGAAAAGACGAATTTCGGATAGAAGACAGTTGTCCGTGTCTGGAGGTGAATTGTTACTGAAAGATAAAAATATAATTATTTCAAAGAGACGTGTGTAATTCAGCAAGGGTTGTGATGCTTTAGTAGTTAATATAGTCAGGAACATGGTCAGGAAGGACAAAAATTTGCTTGAATTTATATTATTGTTTAAATTTTTCAGAATATGTCCTGAGTTGGCAATAACAGGACAGGGAAAGTAGAGAGCATTTATTCTTTATAACAATATCGAGGAAAAAATTAATATTGAGTTTTACGCATTGTATTACATACTATTGGTTTTGTCTGAATGTTTCTCTTTTGCTTAATATGTTAACTTCGCATCAATTAGCCATCTGTAAACATTATACAAATATAACATTTCAATGAGTAGCGATGAAATAGGGTTGCTACGTATTCGTGAGGCTCTATTTGAGAGTATGACTTCAGATTTTGTGAAGAAATTGTTAAATAGCCGCCAAGTAGTCGTATATATTATATAGATATATATCGTATATATAGGTATGCATTATATATTACATACAAACATATTTTCATTTCCTGATATGTGTTATTATTAACATTATTATATTGTACCCTTATTTTTTGCGTCTTACTATTTTCTGTTTTTATTATCATTTGTTTTTTCTCTCTCTCACATCTCTTAGGGTGGCTTGCACCAACTATTTAAGCTCGATTTTAGGATTTGACATCTCGCTTGCACCTACTATTTAGTGGTGAGTGCAAGCGAGATGTCAAATCCTTAAATTATGTATTGTTGTTCTGTATTCTGTCAACTGTCGTGTGTTTTTTTTTATTACTTTAGGTACTTTAGGTAAGATTTAGGTAGTTTAAACTATGGATTTCGTAATTTACAATAAAATTTGATCGGCAGTTTAATCCACTGTTGTAATATCAAATAGAAATAATGAACGGATTAGTAACACCTAGATTAATGTCTTACACATGGTAATATTATTGGTCTAGTTTACAATTCGTTCGTTCTTTTAAGATTCTTTGTCCATGTTCGATAATTTAATCTGCTTGTAATCGATTAACTGCCATTGATCTTACGAAATATTCGAATATAGAAGACTAAATTGTCTTCTTTGGTTTTAACTATCATTGATCTTATGATCCTTAATATAACTTTAGCTGTATCCGCGAACAGTCATTGTATAGATATAGTCAAAGATTACAGTTTAATCAGTGATAAGTTTAGTTAACGCAGTGTGTGTACTCATACTTACTTGAAGGAAAAACTTAGGCATCTAAACGGCGCTTCAGTACACGCAACACCGCATGCTCTTTCGTCTGTAACTCGAGCCTGACCCTTCACGGCCGCGCCAGTTAATTTAGCAGCGCTGTCGTATTGGAGGTAACATTCTGAAAATAAACATTCGCAATAACATTTGTGAATATTAAATAAATAAAATTTGGTCTTTAAAACGGATAACTATGATATAACTCTAGGTATATCAGTAAAAACAATAATTAAATTAAATCACTTCTGAACTATTATGAGGGCGTATTACTGATTATTTAGTATCAATGCCAACATTAAATAATAATGAAAAGTTAATAAAGCATTCATATGAGACTAGCTTTTACCCGCAACTTCGTCCACGTGGAATTAAGAAATGTAGCCTATGTCCTTCCCCGGGATTTAATCTATCTACATTCTAAATCGGTCCAGCGGTTGAGCCATGAAAACCGGCCAGACATACAGACAGATTATTGCATAATATTAGTATTAATTACGCCTTCTTTCTTGCCTTGCTTATAAAATTGAAATTATATAAAGAGTAGTTATTTGTAAGTTTTCATTTCTACTTTAATTTTCGTTACAAAATTCGCTTGATTATTTCGATAACAATATAACTTATAAGATGATTTGTAAATCCAATATCCCGAACTTACCTTTCTCTCTATGATGTATATCGTCGTATAGTGCTGGTTCGCATCCCCTTCCATAATTACCCCTTGCATATAACTCATGCCCAGTGACCGGTCGAAGCCCTCTCCGCACTTCCAAGGAAGTGGGAGGGGAGGAGGTTAAAATACAATTTTCAAGGTTATCCCCGATGCTGGGAGGATCAAACCTAGATATATCGACAAACAGAAAATAAAACCATGCATCAATACAATTTACGTGTTTCAATTAGAAGTTATGGCATTCAACATAAACTTAAAACATAAAAGTCATAAACATAACACTAATAAATAAAATGTCGTTATTTTCATTACACAGATTTTTTATTTGTGATCACACCGAAACAATATTACAAACGTATGGCTACACATCAAATTCAACATCAAGCAGAATTTTAAAACGTTTACATGGTATATTACTAGGTCCAAATTCTCTTCAGCTAAAGCATAGAGATAAAATTAGAACTGTCATTAAAAGCTTTGACAAAACCTTTGAGCTGTAAAGTCGGTAAAATCATATACAAAAATCTTAATCCAAAATAGCATTAACGGTGAAAACATCCTTACCTGAAGCTAAAGCCTCTACAGAAGAAGCCTCTAGCTCGTAAACACTCCGCTTCGCATGCTCCTAATCCGGCAACTGTGAGAGTAGCTCTAATGGCATTGCCGTCAACTCCAGCACCAGAGCGGACATGCCAGAAACATTCTGATATCAAAGTTAATTACATTAATTGTTTTACTAGTTAATAGCTTTGACTTTGAAAACTCTCAAAAACGTCCGAAAAACTCTTTTAAACATGTATGCGAGTACAAAATTTCGACAAACATTAATGAAACCTTCTCATTTTATATATATGTGTATATGTACTTCCATAATATAATAAGCTATGTCTAACTTTGTGTATAAGGAACCAAGGAACATTATAATTATTTTACTTACCACTTTCAACCCAAGGTCTATGGCTGATACTGCAACCCTGATCCTGTGGCATGGCGTATACATCTGAATCACTGTCTGCTGATAAATCCAGACCTCGGTACGGACGCTCACTAAGGAAGCAATTGTCGCTACTATGAGAACTAGAGTACCTGAAAATTAGGACAATATCGTGAGTCTCTTTTAAGTCTATAAAAATCTCATTCTTAGAGATACACTCATACTGTGAGAGTTACTGAGTTAACATTAGGCCTCCAACTACAGAAAATAAAGCAACGAGTGTTCTCCGCCTGCCATAAAAGGCGACAGAGGGTGCCTTCGGAGTGCGGCCGACAGGAATGGGAGTTACGCGCGTGGTGAACCTTGTCGTGGTACTGCAACGGTGCAGAGGAGGCTCTGTCACTGTCCTCCTGAAAAGTACTTCAACACAGCGCGACAAAGACTCCGGTGCATTCATAGAAGATTGCTGATCTTCCTGGTCCCCGCGATAACATTCCGATGACGACCACCGCAAGTCTGAGTGAACAATAGCCCTACAAAATCCAACCTCTCCCCCGAAGGGTTGGATATCTATGTTCTGGTTTCTCCTTGCTCCTCCTGTTTTACCAAAAAAGGCCTTCGACTCTAGTTTTTCCTGCATTACCGTAAAAACCACCATGTGTGACCATATCACAAAACAATATAACGTTTCGTTATGAGAATCAAAAAGTCAGGGATTACTTTTTTTTGTAAAGATAACAATTTTGTTTTCAAAATTATTATATTATGATGGTTTAATAACTTAGGATTTAGAACTATAATGTTGTGAAGACCTTCCAGGCCCAAATCCGTAACGGGTACAGATTTCTTCTAATGAGGTGACAAGGAGACGGCTTGTATTGCATCAAACAAGTTAGGACGGATTAGTAGAGGAAATTTTAAGTACTACTAAACAATTACCTGAAGCTGTAGGACACACATTTGAATTCCCTCTCATTGAAACAAGCCGCTTCACATTCAACTACATTCCGAGCTACAATAGACCTCCTGATAGCGCCAGTTCCCAGAGACATGCCGGGACGACGGCGAGAGGAACAATCTAGAGAGAAAACATACAATAATTTGGATATAATTTGATCAAGAATTAGCCTCTCAGTATTTAGTATGCGGTAATGTGGTTTTAACTTTCAAATTTTTATTAACGATTATGGTTAGGATATTATTATAGCTGTGAATTTACGTATAACAATTTGATTTATTGTCTTTTCACTTTTGTAAAGTCATAAGTACTATTCACAACATTTGTATCGGATAAAACATCCAGCAGAAAGTCGTTTTTGTATTCAAAAGTATCATCTTATGAATCATCTAATAAATCATCCGATATCTCAACATTCATCAGTAAACGAATGTATTTTAAACGATATTCCTAAACAAGAGTCAGAGGAAGTGTAAATAACTCATATTGGATTTAAACTACTTTTACACAAATAAATCAATAATAATTCTAAGTCATGTCGTAATTCGTAAAATTACTTGTCTCGTGGCAAGCGGTCTGTGTTAGCATATTACTAACTCAATAGACTCCTAGTGTCTAATTTAACAATTTTAAGTCATTTAAGGATGCCCACTTTAGTACGCTTCTGTCGTCCATAGGATTCCTTTACAGCATGAAAACTAATTAATACTTACCTTTGACCCTCGTATCATCGCTCCTGTCCACAGCATCATAAATAAGCACCGGCTTCACTGGTTTGTAATGTCTAGACTCCCCATATTCCAACCCATTCCAGGATCCCCCAGAACTGTTCCATCTCCCTCTCTTCCACGACCCGTAACCGTAGCCATAACTTTCCCTAGGACCCAACGTTTTCCCCAGAGAATTGTAGTTGAAGTTAGAATTGTAACCAGGTCGGACTCCATAATAAGGTCGTTCAATGTCATTGTTTAATCTCCAGTGGTTGACGGATTTGTGATAATCGTTTCGATCTTTGTAGTAGGTGTCATGTCCTCCGTAATAGCCACCATATTGACCCCAGTTTTCTTGATCATCGTTGCTTCGAGCTAATCCTGAAAAGACCGTGTTCTCTTATATATTGTTAACACATATCAGCAAAGATTCTTATTTACACATCCGAAATCCTTAAATATAAAAAGTCATTTAAAATACAAGAATATTCTCTTATTATAGTTTTGATTGTGATATTAAAAGAGCCACGATGCAAATTTCACTTTGTGAACTTTAAGTCTTTGTTGAAACGTGTTGCTGTTTTTTAAGATACAGATTCTGCATTATAGATAAAGAAGCAATCAAGTGTTGTCAAAGTGATAGTTTTATAAATGACGTGCGTAAATATTGGCACTTCAACGATTAAAACTGAGAGACTTATTTTGACTTAATGTTAACTACAGTTTTGCTAAGGATCTGTCCAGTAACACTTTTGTCTCTCTAATCTCTAAATAGTAAAAAATGAAATCGCTATTTCTGTGTGTCTGTTTGTGCGTTTAGTTCTTTTAAAACGCAACAGATTTTAATGTGATTTTTATCATCATTTAGAGAATTTTTACCGAAAGGTTTTTGTACAGATATATTATAATAGATCCCACCCTGGCGAAAATGAAGCAGATCGCTTGTCTCTAATGAAAGTATTCTTATTCTTGTGTTCTTTTTAGTTGTTATTGAAGTAGCATTATTTCTATAAATATCAAAATTTTTACATAACAAAATTCTCAACTACGTCTTATTGTTCAGCATAAACTTTAGAACTGCAGAATGGACTTTGACGTGATTTTCATCACCTTTGAAGTATTGCCAACAAAGGTCAGGTGTTTTTAGCAGTGTTGTGAAACGAAATAGATTAAAGAATTATCGCACTTTTTTGAGGCAAAAGACGGCATTTGGCAAAGACTAGATGAGTAGAAAAGAATCGCAACGACATACCTATTTGGTAAGGTACAAAGAACTGGTCTTCGTATCTCCTGCTCCCGTAATTTCGCAATCCTCTCCTCTCATCGTAGAATCTATCATAATTCCTGTAATATCTTTGGTCGTACCACGTGTTTGTGTCGTGTCTGTCTCTCCATCTGTTCTGGTATCCTGCCCAATTGGAAGGTTTTGATGAAAGGAAACCGGAATGCAGAAGACCTGGTCCTCGCAGGCTCTCAGGACAGTTGGGCTCTAAGCTGTTCCTGTCGAGTTCGTAAAAGTCGTAGTCCTTATCTTCTACGAAATCGCGGCGGACATCAAATGCTTCTATAGGTTTCGTCATCAACTCACATAAACCTTTTCCCCGGAATGACGGATCCAACCTGGAAAAAATAGGTACTGGGTATATTATTGGCTTCGAGTTTTATTTAGTGACACCTACGTAGATGGTACATGTAGGTATAACTTTGGAATCGTTAAGTATCAATTTGATGGTTTATCATTTGACTTTAAGAAGGCAGATACAAATATTGGATATTCTGAATAACAGTTGACGAGAACATCAACTCAATTCGACTTAACTTTATTTTTAAACCGTTGAATTTTCTACGCCCTTAAGGGATCATAGAGCTGCGTTTCATACTTTCATCTTGATACCCCTTATCTGTTCTTGGGATAAGGGTCTTGGTCGAACAGACGGACACATGGATAATGAAATGATCTTATGATGGTTCCGTTTATTTGGCGCGGAACACTAAAAATATGAATGTTATTTTTAGGATTCCGTATCTTAGCAGGACAAACCTTTATCACTCTTGCATCTATCCGTCTATTTCAGTCAATTTGCTCTGAAAACATAAGACGCGTGAACTTAAAGTTGATATAATTACATGCATGTACATCTTGTTAACCTACATTTCTTGCACAAGTTAACATTTTAACTAGTTGATATTTTAAAATTAAATATGGGACCTTTGGATACTCCGACTGGACTTGACCATTCACTCCCTTTCCCCCGTACCACAGTACAAGTACCCGTACTTAGAAACTACAAAAACCTTAATAATTTAAGGGAATGTATCGCATCGCACCTTTAGTACGAAATTGGTTCAAAACTTCGCGTATAAAGTTATAAGAATATTAAACTTAAAAATATATTCTACCTAGATGTGGTATGAATGTATAATCCGTCCGCCCTATTTTATAGAATTTTTTTTGAGAATAAAATACAGCCCGTGTTACTCGCTGATGTATGTCCATAGGTGAAAGAATTTTTGAAATTGGTTAAGTAGTTTTTGAATTTATCCATTACATAATAGAAACAAAGTTTACCTCTTTGTAATATTAGTATAGATATAGATGAGTTCATAGTCATAACTTCCCAAAACAAAATTTCAAAATTTTGTTTTGGGAAGGTTTAATATTGAGAGATATACATTCTGTCAAGAAAGTATCAGGAATGGATGATTTGTTTATGGTTCCAAATTCAATTTTTTGTTTTCTTTGTTGTTGTTATATTGGCACAACTGTTTTCCATTTTGGCGCGGAGTTTGAGTTGCATCTGTTATTTAGATTAAATACAGTGCTGTTTTTAGTTATATCATTCTAGTGCGTATTATGAATTTAATAATGGACAAAAACATCGAACAAAGAGTTTGTCTTAAATTTTGCATCGCCAATGGAATTTCGTGTTCGGAGTCACTGAAAATGTTACAAAAGGCTTACGGTGAATCGACTTTATCAAAAACACGTGCTTATGAGCGGTACAAAGCGTTCAAAAGCGGTCGAGATGTGATGGAAGATTTTCCTCGATCTGGTAGGCCATCAACGTCTGCAAATGAAGTTAACATTGCAAAAGTGAAGGAAATAGTGACTGAAAATCCTCATTCAAGTTTGAGAGAGATAGCCGCCGAACTTTCTGTATCTAACGAATCGATCCGTATCATTTTAAATAATCACTTGGGTATGAAACATGTTGTCGCTCGGCTAGTCCCAAAAGGCCTGAATTTTCTCCAAAAACTCAATCGCATAAGAGTCGCTGAGGACATGCTAGAACGAGTTAATTCCGATCCAACATTCATGAAACGCATTGTTACTGGTGACGAGACGTGGGTTTACGAGTTTGACATGCAAACTAGTCAACAAGCTTCGGAGTGACGCCTTCCAACTGAACCGAAATCAAATAAACCACGCCAAAGTCGATCAAAAATCAGTCATGTTGACTGTTTTCTTTAACTATCGCGATGTTGTGCACTCGGAATTCTTGCCGGAAGGTCAAACGGTAAATAAAGAATATTATTTGGGCGTTATGCGGCGTTTAAGAGAGCAAATTCGACGAAAAACGCCAGATTTGTGGAAAGAAAATTCTTGGATTTTGCACCACGATAATGCGCCTTCGCACAAGGCCATCATTGTGAACGAATTTTTGACCAAAAATTCAACAAATACCACCGAGCAACCACCTAATTCACCATATGTGGCTCCAGACGACTTCTTTTTCCTAAACTCAAATTACCACTTCGTGGCACCCGTTTTCATTCGGTAGAAGACATAAAGGAGAATTCGCGGCGAGCACTGAACTCAATTCCGGAAAAAGCGTTTAAAAAATGTTTTGATGATTGGATTATTCGTTGGCGTAAGTGTATCGTTTCTGAAGGAGCATACTTTGAAGGTGATAAAATAAATTTGGATGAATAACTAACATTTCGTGTATTATTGATCTTTTCCCGGTACTTTCTTGCAAGAGTATGTATTAGTACTAAGAAACAGAATATGCGAGGTCGTTCACCTGTTCTAGACATTTTTCACTTACCCATATTTCACACTTTGTCTGTTACACCTTCCCTTTCAAATACCAGAAGTTTAGTTTTGTTTACATTCATATTTAATCATTTTACTTGACAGTTTTCTTTCATGCACGTAACTAATGTCTGCAACTTCGCTTATGATTGTGCTATAAGCTCAGCATCGTCACCGTACAAAAGACAGTTTACCACTGTACCATCACACATCATACCACTTATACTACCTTTCAATGTCTGAAGGCAACTGTCCAAATACAGCACGAATAGCTAGGCAGACATCACGCAGCCCTGTCTGACGCCTAAACAGACTTCGAACCAGAGCGACAAATCACCATCTATCATGACATAGGCTCTTTGGCCTCGATATAATGACCACACAGCCGGCCCTCCACACCATATTCGGACAGAAGACTCCACAATTTCTTTCATACTACTCGAACGAATGCTTTTTCAAGATCCACGAAAGCACGGAAAACTTTCCGACCTATGAGCAGAAACTTCCCCACGATACCGCGGAGTGAGAAATCCGTTCCTAAAACTACCTTGTGTCTCCCACAAATATCTTTCAGAAATTTCTTTCATAGGTCCAGTCAATACCTTAGTATAGACTTTACTTGCTAAGCTCACCAAGCTGATGGCCCTATAGCACGTGCAGTCCAAATGGGAACCTTTCGCTTCACTTGCACTATGCCTGCGGTGCGCCAGTTCTCCGGAAGCTTCCGCCAGCAAAGATCGCACAATTTATAGAATGTATCCCAGTCCCTAGGACCACCATATTTGATCGTCTCAGCGGTAATCTCATCATTTCCCGCAGCCTTTCCACATTTCAGACTTCTTATCGCTTTCTCAATCTCTTTCATACCTAGTGATTTCCTCTAGTTCTCGACCCGAGTGTGGCGATTCGTTAGGATCGCTCTGTGTCAGAGACAGAGTCGTCACTCTCATACAGTTCTCTATTATAATCACTCCATTGCTACAGAACATCTTTTTTGTCTGTTAGCAGATGATGTTCTTTCGAACGCACTTTATTCATTCTGCAAGGTGTCAGACCACTTCGGTACTTACGTATTTCTTTCTAAAATAATTTGGAATTGGAAACGGACCTATAAACAGAGATATATACATCCGAAAAACATTACCCTCCTTCTTGAGGAGCAAAACATAACAAAATTTTTTACTTACGATGTTTATAGAACGATAACGAAAACCATTGTTTTATGGATATCTTACGGAATCTACTGAGTGCGACTCAAACTCGTACCAATTTTAGTTTTTAATCTAATAATTGTATATGACGGGTAAGTGAAAATAGAACGAATATGACTTTTGAAAATGCATTACAATACCTATAACGTCGTTACGTTAAATTGTTCCATCACCGTCATTACTGTCAATCTATTGCCCTTGGCTCGTGTCATGACAGACCTTGAGTATGGCCTAATTTTTATCAAATTTTTACAAACACCAAGCTGCTATTATGCCGAGTAAATAGTGACGAGAGCGTCATCTTTATGCAAATTGTTGTTTAATTTATTAGCACAGAGATGGATTTAGTGAATTCGATGTCGCTTTTCAACCGACTTAAAAAAGGAGGTTCTCAATTCGTCTGTATAGGTTATTTTTATGTAATATGTTTGGGCATAACTTCTTTGTTTATAATGATTATTTTTCTGTTGGGTCTGGATTAGATCCAAGGCGATCCCAATTAAAATTCATTGACATTATAGTCTGGACTTTGAAGATACACTAAATAATCCCGACTGCTTCTAAGCTACATCTAATCATGTTGATGATTCTCTTGTATATCATTCCGTTCCAGAATTAGAAAACAATTCCGTTGTAGAATTACCTTAGATATTTATTTCGGCCAAGATAACTCAAAAGGGAGAAATAAAATTTTATTTAAGAAAAAATTAAACCGAATTCAAAGAAAACACTGAAAAGTACAAAATAACTATCCTTTATTAATCAACAGTGTTAAACAATTACAAATAAAATTTGTAAATGTAATTGTTTGCCTACGATATGTTTGTACAATTACATTTTACAATTATAATTTTTAATTGTACTTGTTTTTGCAATTACATTTTGCCCAAAATTGCTAATGAAACCTATATAATTCAATTTGACAGTTATTAAAGTCGGTGTCAAATCAATGTGCAACAACAGAAAGTGTAGTAGTTCGGAAGGCTTGGCACCGACTTCAGTGACTGCCATATTTCATTTTACAGGTTTGATTACTAAAGGATAGTTATTTTATACTTTTGATTATCTTTTTGAAATCAGTTTAGTATTTTTATAACCCAGTTTAGGAGATTATTAGTTAAAACTGGCTTTCAAACTGTCGCTTCAACCTCAGACCTACAATAGAGATATTGCTTTCTAGCGAAACTTCTATGACTATCTGTTACCCACGATACCGTTTACATTTAAAATAAAGTAGCTTATGTCCTACCCCCAGGTTTCAAGCTACCTGCGTATTAAATTTCATCAAAATCGGTTTAGCAGTTTAGCTGTGAAAACGCAACAGACAGACAGAGACTTTCGCATTCATATTGGTATAGAATACACACATGTTAGTATATAAGTCAAACGTGTATCGTACTAAAACACGAGCCCACTTATTCTGTAATATGCAAATTTTATTTCCCTAAATTGACTGAGTTCGGCCCTGCGCTATCAGTGAGCACAAGGTGATCGCTCTGTACTTTACACAATACTGATTTCATTGTACGATAACATTTGACACGAGGTTATTACCGGATTATAACATCATACGATACTTTGAGGGTGATGGAAAATTCATTTTTTAATTTTTTTCATCCTTAATACGAGTATTTCAAAAGCCTAATAATAACACTTCAGTAACGAAGAAAATCTATAGAGCGAAAGTGAGTGGTAAACAAGCCAAGGAAAACCAAGGCTGACTTATGAAGACCAAATAGCTAGAGCATTACCCAACGGAAATGTCAAAAGCACTCGCATACCTAGGCAAAAAAATGTGAGGAGAATGATGAGATTTGAAGAAGAGAAAGAAGTATGTAAATAAAGAATGACTACCCCGTTAGGGATACGGTGTGAAGGTATGTATGTATACTCCAGTAAATTATACAAATTGTTTGATCCCAAGCTAAACACTAGACTTGTATTATGGCGTACGATAAATCAAACTGGGGAAGCTTCCAGCAACATTCAGACTCCAAATCAATTTAGGAAAGTCCGTTCCTGAATTGACCAGACCGGAGATTGAACTCGAGACCCCGGTTCGGAAATTGAATGCTCCACCACCGAGCCAACAGGTCGTTCGATTATGTATGCGTCTTTATACGCGTTGTTTTGGATGTAATAAAACAGTCAGCACCAAAAACAGTAGATCAAAATTATAATAATAATAATAATGCGCCAGACAATACACACCAATCATCTGATCTCAAACTAGGATATTCCCTGTGCTATGAGAACCAGACGACGACTACTGGGGGCGTCTCCCAGTACACCCAGACCCGAGACAATCTAAAAAAGTTCGTTTCCTAAATTGACCCAACCGGGAATCGAACCTGGAACCTTCCGCGCTTGGGTGCAACATCTAAACCACTGCGCCATCGACGTCGTCAAAATAAATTTAATATGTATATAAAAATAAATGTTTGTTTGTTCGTATTTTATGGACTGTCCTACCGTTCTTCCGATTGCGATGAAATTTGGTATGGAGATATCTTGAATTCTGTGGAAGGACATAGGCTATTTTAAATATAAAAAACGCGGACGAAGTCGCGGGCATAAGCTAGTTCTTAATACAAAAGTGCCATGATTGGGTTTCCTTACACAGGGTGAATTCAAATTCATTCGTCAAAATTTATTTGTATATTAATATGAACCACTAACCACAAACATAATTTTGTGTGTGTGCGTGCTGTGGTGTTTTGGTACTCGCAATATTTTTTTTAAGCACAGATGTTATTAAATTGAAATTGTTCAAAGTAATATTTTAATATAATTTCTAAGACCATAGTGGTTTTTAGGTGCTTAAATTATCGTTTTATTTTGCTAGATTACCGTGCAGAATGAACTTTAATCATGGATAGAGCCACGTATTTATGTATTCTCTGCTAGAACTTCCCATTTTTAAAATGTTTTAGATTTAATTAGGAATACAGAGTTCATTTAAAAATACTAATAACCTCTTAGTATTTTGTACTAAACAAAAAATCATAAGTTTTTTCTTTCATATAAAAATAAAAATACATTATGTTTCTGAAAATGGTACCTACTCTACCCGGTCGCTAAAGCGGCACACGCAGCGCGGCGCTGAGGCCCTGTGCGCTTGCACTGCACCATTGGAAATACGTACAGAGTACGTTTCGTATTCTTACATTTCAGACAGTACAACAAAACTTAACAAATATTTTTTGAGGAACGTATTGAGTTTTGAAAAAAGTCATAGAACAAAAGTTGTTAGGTATATTGACAGGAATTTTGCACTAAGAGGTAATTAGTATTTTTAAATTAACACTGTATACCTAAAATAAGTTTTAAGTTTTTCTACAAAATTGTACGCTGCAAAACCTTTTAGTACTATAGACGTTATAAATTGAGAAAAATATTAAGTAGATACCTGTATCCGCTATTTATAAACAATAATCACACCACTTTTTTTCTTAGTTTATTACGGCCTTCTATTTTTGATGCTACATTTTGAATGAAAGCCTGGCAAAATAATCGAATTGTGCCCTTCGACTTGAGAGGTAGATGCATTAACCAATGCATAAATGAGTCGGTCAACTTTAGGTTTTAGCTTCACTTTTATGCATTTATGTAAGTAAATAACGACGATGAATTGCCCATTGTTACAGAGGTTAGTGAATTTTTCCAACTGAAGATCCTCGTATCTGATTTCCAACAACGTCAATTAACGAAAGGAAATATACAAATTGACAAAGTATTAGTGATTCAAACTACTACTTATTGCAGTTAAAGTTAATTTTCAGACCACTGTTTGTAAAACTGTTTCAGATTTAAATCATGTGCAGCGATTATTTAAAAAAAAATTAAGAAGAAATTAATCCGACTTCAAAAAAAACACTGAAAAGTACTGAATATATATATACTATTCTTTACTAATCCTATATGATTAAATTTGACAATTTTTGAAATCGGTGCCGAGCCTACCAAACTAGTAGACTTTCTGTTGTTGCACTTTTCATTATATACGATTGATTAGTAAAGAATTGATAATTATTTTGTGCTTTTCAATGTTTTTTTTGGAGTTGGTTTAATTTTTTCTTAAAAATAAAAGTCTGTGTGTATATCTTCTGTATTTCTGTTCTGTATATCTTCGAAGTCCAAGCTCCAATATCAATGAAAAAATGGGACCGCCTGGGAGTTATACTGAACCCAAAGAATCATTGATATCAGTTCAACAAAGAAGTTATGCCCGAACACATAAAAAAAACATGTACAGACGAATTGAGAACCTTCTTCTTTTTTGAAGTCGGTTAAAAATTAACAGCTTTCGCAATTAAATTACTTTTAAGGCGAGGATTCTTGAGAGTACCTTTATTGGACGGTGTTTCTAAAAATGTCTTGTTCGTACATCAATACAATCACTTTTGTACTTTAAAACTCCCAAAAATGTATAAAATAGAAAATCTAAATAATATGACAACATTTTTTAAACAAAGAAAAAAGGTGGTGTGATTATTGTTTATAAATAGCGGATATAGGTATCTACTTAATATTTTTCTCAACACTTTTCCCGTTCCCGCCAAAAAGTCATAACAACTCAGTTTCTATCAATGAATGTCAATTAATTTTTTCTTAATTGCATATAAAATGTCTATATATTTTAATACAATGTATAAAATACATTACTTTTAAGTGCAGTCAACTAGCCTATTGGGTTTATTTATTTGTTAATAGGTACACCAATAGTACATATACACAAAAACATAAAATTACATTACATGTTAATTACTCTAGTAAATGCTATGTACCAATACATATGTATTGGTACATAGCATTTACAATGTAACAATGAACAACAAGCAGGTAGTTACAAAAATTGTAAACTGTTTAAATAGAAAAAATAAGACGACCTAGATGGCGCAGTGGTTAGACGTTAACCCAAACGCGGAAGGTTCCGGGTTCGATTCCCGGTAGGATCGAATTAGAAAATTATTTTTTCTAGATTGTCTCGGGTCTGGGTGTACTGGGAGACGCCCCTAGTAATGGTCGTCTTGTTCTCATAGTACAGGGAATACCCTAGTTTGAGATTAGATGATTGGTGTGTATTGTCTAGCGCATTATTCTTATTATTATAAGGTGTTCTACTAATTGATAAACTGAACAGTTAACGTTTAAATTAAAGTACGGATCGTGAAAAATATCAAGATCAGAGAATTTTTTACTGAATAGACTGTATGTAATTGTTATAACATCTAACTGAACTGAAGATTAAGTTCTGCTTCGAAATTGAACAGATATTATTAACTGTTAGTGTTACTATTAGTTAGTTTGTAACTGTTAGTAATTTTACATTGAAAGTTTATTGGAAATTAGCTAATTTTGAAGAAACGATATCGTTTTGTAAAGAATATTTGTCAGTTATGTAGTTTTAAAGGAACATGTATACAGCACCTACTAAAAGAAAGAAACCTACCCCAAAGAGACGGAATATCGATTAATTTAACTTAACCCAATTGAAAAAAAATCATCGAAATAGGTTCATAAACAAAAATGTTATGCCCAAACATACAAAAAAAAATGAACATGACTAAAAGAGGGCAATTTTACGGTTGGACCATATATGTTCAAGCTATAAGGTTATTTTTTAAATGGCACGAGACACGTAACTTTTAGTGCTTATATCTCGAGACCCAGGCTTCGCAGAGCTATGACCTAGAAACGCATTGCTACGTCTTCTAGCAATGCGTCTACTATCGATTGGTATAAGCAAAACTAAGAAAGAAGAAAGAAGTTGTATTGAAAAAATTCCGGAGCGATGACGTGACGTGGACAGACGATTGACATACAAAAAAAAAATGAACATGACTAAAAGAAGGCAATGTTACGGTTGGACCACATATGTTCAAGCAATAAGGTTATTTTTTAAATGGCACGAGACACGTAATTTTTAGTGTTTATATCTCGAGACCCAGGCTTCGCAGAGCTATGACCTAGAAACGCATTGCTACGTCTTCTAGCAATACGTCTACTATCGATTGGTATAAGCAAAACTAAGAAAGAAAAAAGAAGTTGTATTGAAAAAATTCCGGAGCGATGACGTGACGTGGACAGACGAATTGAGAACCTCCTTCTTTTTTTGAAATCTGTTAATTATTTAAGGGAACCACGTTAAGGTATTTAGACACATTAAGATAGGTGTGGAAAAGCCATAATCTATGTTTAAAATGTATGTATATCTTTCAAATCATATTGTTAGTGGTAACCCTATCGTAAGCGTAACCTAGATGCTCATTGCGCGTAGTACAGAGAAGAGCTAGCATCTAACATTGTTTTTGTATTACACGTTACACGTACCTATAAATATTGATACATGGACCTTATACGCCCGGATTACACGTTATTAGTTGATAATTCAGTATTTTGAGAAGTCAACTAAAACAGAATATAAATTGGAAGCTTGTTAGTCGATAAGTTGCTAAGCGGACTTTTTGGCAGAAAGGGAGAAATGCGGTTGACATTTTGTTTAGATTTTATATTTTTTACATTTTTAGGAGTTTTAAAGTACAAAAGTGATAGTACATTGTGTTCTAAAGTTTTGTATAAGTGAAAAGAATGGAGTAGGTCCCAATAAACATGTGTAGCTGAAGTTCTCGCGCTCTTCCAGAAGTCATTTATACCTTCAGTAAAGCCTACCATCACTTTAATAGAGGAGTTTTACGATAAGAAAAAACCAATTCACTTGTGTTTCTACTTATTAATACGTGACATTGGCGCTATACTGTGCGCAACTCAAATTTCAGTTGAGTCTTTAGTCGTTTAGTTAACTCATTGCTTTACGAGCTGTTTACACTCGGGAAATTGTTTGACTCGCTATTAGCAACTTACCAACTTATAATGTGTAAGCTAGGCTTTAGTACGCTATAAGGACGAGTTTATAAAAAATACATTTTACTTTTTCTATACTTATTTCTAACTTAACATAATAATAATAACAAATGATTTTAAATTATTTGTCATTAAGTTAATTACTTGATTTCTAATTAAGATGTATGAAATTTGTGGTTAAATCTGTTGCACATACTGTAATTAATTGTATTAACTAATGTAGAATCAATTATTAATAGAGATCATAGTGTTAAACTTTCTTTCGGAAGCTACTTCACGAGCAAACCCACGGGTTCCAATGTAATTTGTTATGAAAACGTACTTATCAAGGGCTAGAAGTTACATTGTAGTAAATCTGTACTTCTTATGCTTTACATAATTCTCTCACGGTAAATTCGCAGTATTGTCTGATTTCCGAGTTTAGAGGTTACTTAATGACCTTAATTTCGTTTGAAAAATGTTTTTAATTGACATTATAAAAGACAGAAACGCATGCGATTTTGTCTACGTCGTCTTTAATTAGTTAAATTAATGGCACTTCGCTATTCGAATTATCACTGGCTGACAATATCAAGTTTTCGAATCGCTGATCGCTGTTGTATCAAGTATCAAGTGTGCTCAAACCTCAAACATTAAAACTTTACTAAACAACTTTTATTTTTCCCTTTTTAGTTTTGAAGTCGGTTTAACTTTTTTAAATTACTTTTTATTTCTTCGTTTTTTTAATTTCAGTTGTAATTGAAACTAATTTTCTTCGAAAAGTGAATTTTCATCGCGATTGTTTAGCTAGAGCCTAACTACATGCAAACATTGAAATAACATGCATAATTACATGTTTTAGAATTACGCTGTTAAGTCCCGTTTACCTAGTGACTGTTACACACTTAACTCTCTATTTTAAAAACTACTAAACCAATTTTGATGAAACTTGCACTTTCCCTAAGTTGTACTATACCTAGTCCAACTGAAAAAGAATTTTTGCAATTCAATTTATAGTTTTTGAGATATGCGCGAACAAACATACAAACATACATACATACATACACATAAAATTTGGCACACATGTTTAGAAGCTAGTATAGACTAACATATACAAAAACTGTGCAATTCTGACAATATTACATACATATGGGTCGAATTGATAACTTCCTTTTTTGAAATCGGTAAAAATACAATGGATTCTAATTAGAACTTGTTCAGTTAACGGAAAATAAATTTAAACTGCGTATAATGATTGAAAAATAATACTACAAAATAAACAATTTATTATTATCGAAGTCAAAACTAAAGTTTGAAAATAATCTTATATTTTAATCTAATATATAAAAATCAATGTTCGTTTGTTTGTTGTTTGTTGTTTGAAGGCAATTTTAAAATTCAAAAACGCGGACAAAATCGCGGGATTCAGCTATATATTATAAAATGATCTCAAAAAAACAATACCTAAATGAATTTCTTGTCGATTCTATTCGATTTTTTTCTAAACCGATGGTTTATTATTGTTATTATGGTTTATTACTTATTGATTTGACGTTTAAATTTCGAATAAATTAACTCGATATTAATGCATTTTATTTAAGGCACAAAATAATTCCTATTTTATTTATTTTATTTTATAATTTTCAAGCAAGCCAATTAAGAGATCCTACAAATAAAAATTACGTAATAGAAATATAATTAGCCGAAGTATGAAATTCCTAACAATGAAGTAAAATTTAACTGTACGGTTTGTAAAAACTCTTAGTGAAGATTTATTTAATAGAAGCAGCACCATTAAATAGTAGGTCCAGGTCAATATTTAGTTTATTGAAAACACCCTATACATATAAGAACTACAACTGCAGTTCATTAACGAATAAAAAACGTACAAAACTGCGTACAAAAGTCTTCTCGCGGGGCGTTGTAGTACAAATTATTAATATATGTAGAAGCTCAGAACAATCAATCGAACCATTATTTGTAGCTAGTCGTATCAAGACTTCTTACCTGTAATTGAAGCTTTCACAAGCGAACCGCTTTTCTACAGCGCATTCTCTGCGACAGTCCTCCAATCTTTCGCAGGGCACAACCCTACGGACGTGGCTACGTAGGGCGCGCCGTCCAGCCAGTACTCTTCGGAAGCAGGCTGTGGGCAAGATAAGGACTTAGAATTTTTTTTTTGTGAGTACAGACTTGATAGACATATAGGATTAAATATATTTTTCATTCCATTAATCGAAAAACGATGATTGGTTCTCCGATAAGTGCGACTAAAATAGGTATTTCACAGAGGGTAGAAATGAATTTGAATTAGGAACATGAATTGATCCTAAAATGTCAAATCAAGTCTCATAAAAAATATTACTGGCTGATGATTAACTCGAAGGCGGTAGCCGCACCAGAAAAAGAAACTAAAAATTTAACGTTTATTTATTTACATTTTACTATTTCAACGTTTATATTGCATAACATCTCTCATTTATTTTTCTTACAAATGGCTATGAAAAATAAAGTAGAGTAAAATTAACACTCTGTATAAACAGCCTGTAGTAAAATTAATTTTTCATTCCATCTATTCGAAAAACGAAGATTCGTTCTTCGATAAGTGCGACCAAAATAGGTCTTTTCTCTTAAAGACTTTCACAGAAGGCAGAAATAAGTTTGATTAAAGAATAGGAATTCATCCTTAATGTTATGCTAAAATATTGTATGAAAAATGTTCGATGTCGATGATTACCTGGGCGATGGTAACCGCGCCCTAGAAAAAAAAGAAATTAAAAATATAAAATTTTTTCATACTTTTATATATCGAATAGTGTTTCTCATAGAGATGAATGAAAATTAAAGTGTATCACTCGGTAGCAAAATTAATTTTAACTTCGGGCGACGTACATTGTTTCCCTCGCTGCGCTCAAGATTCTACTTTAGAGTCATTGAAATTTTTCAAGAATTTTTCATACTTGTTAACTATTTTCCCGATATTATTCGATTTTTGAAATTTTTCCAAATTTTTTTTTTAATTTTTCCATGTTTTGAAAATTTTCGGAAAATTAGCCATCATTACTGTTTTGTAATAGTTTGTTATACGGGGAAGAAAAGCAAATAAAATGTACTAGCTCCTTATCTTCCCACGCAGTTCGTAAAAATCGATTAAATCGTAAAAAGCGTTTGGTAGCAATTCCTACCAAATTCCAAGGATAGTTTTTATTTTACATGTAGTACTCCTTCTTTCATTTATTTCACAACACCCTTAAAACTATTAAATAACCGACTTTTGACCGAGTTTAAATAGAATATTTAGGGTTCAGTATCTCAATCGATAAAAACCTTAAGCCATATAGGATCTCTTTGTTGCTTGTCTATCTGTCCAACTGTAAAACCTCCCTTTCCTCAGGAAACGATGAAGGTAAGAAGTCGAAATTTATGTGTAATACTAAGTCTACGGCCCCTTGGCGGTGTATAAAACCTAATCTTTTGAGAGTCAATGCACTTACAAAGACAGCCATATTACGTCGCATATTTTGATACTCGCAAACCTACGTCATCTAAACCTATAGGCTACTTCCGGTTGATCTAGAATCATAAAATTTGGCAAGCAAGGTTTCACAATACCAGTTTACTGTAGTAACTAATTAATCTGTGGTACGAAAAAACTTTTCGATCACAAACTTAACATTGCAGTTTCTTGATATATCGTGAAAACGGTAATACATTGAGGTGTGAAACTTAGCGTGATTACAGTGCAAACTCTAAAGTAAACTGACAAATAATAAAATTCAGCGAAGTGTTAGTCGGCCTTGTGCTACGGTTCCCAAACAAAATGAAAGAAAACACATTTTTTTGATAAATACATAACGGAAATGTGTAATGGTAGGGAACTCTCAGTGCGCGAGACTCATTCGCACTTGGCCGGCCTTTGAACTGAAAATTTCTGTAGGTACGTTGGGCGATTTTTGGGTGGGTCTAATGAGTTCGCGTCACCAACATGTTGTTTATTTATTTATTTTTCATATTTGACCTCTGCTATACATCATGCAATGAATATTTCATAATGGCTTAAGAGTTATCTTACTAGCGTGGTAAAATAAATTTCTAGTTGTTCGATAATATTTTTGCAGCGGATTTTAAAATTAAAAATTTTATAAAATTTTATAACAATTTTAGATTTACGCGATTTCGAAAAATTTGAAAAGATGGTTACTAATGCAAAATTAGTCTATTAGCTTGCTTATATTATTGAAATTTCGATTTGAAAAATTTTCAAAAAAAAAACAATATTTTGCAATTTTAACCTAAACGTTGATTATCATTTCAAATTTAGATAACACTACTAACCACCTCTTCTACTAACACTACACGCTAGATAATATATACTATCGAAATGTCAGGTTGAAAAATATATACGAGGTTAATTTAAAATAACTAATAACCTATCAGTACAAAATTCCTGTCAACATTTCTAACAACTTTTGTTCTACGACTTTTTTCAAAACTCAATACATTTCTCAAATAATATTTGTTAAGTTTTGTTGTACTGTCTGAAACGTAATTACTCTGTGCGTATTGTCAATGGTGCTGTGCAAGCGCACCGGGCCTCAGCTTTACCGCTTTAGCGACGGTAGAGTAGGTGCCATTTTCAGAGACATTTAATGTATGTATTTTTATTTTTGCATGAAAGAAAAACTTATGAATTTTTGAATGTCGTATTATTGGGGATAATGCTTAGTACAAAATACTAAGAGGTTATTAGTATTTTTAAATTAACCCTGTATATACTGACACGACAAAATATTTTTTTACCTTATATTGTTTTGTTGTTTTAAGATTTCATTTCTGTCGGCAGTCGTCAATGACTGCCTATTTTTTTTTTAATTCCTTGGTTCAACGCATAGTGCTTTATGGGGATGAGCTAAAAATATATCACTGTCTGGTTTCGCTTTGTCATAGACCTCTTTTTGCTAGATGTGCGAAGTGTGTTTTTTTTCTACCACGAATAGGAAATGATACGACTTTATCTATTATATGTATTTCTAAAACTGGGTTGAGATTCAAACTTAGGAGACATTTGTCGGCTTAATGCAGTTTTCTAGGGTATCATAACTTAAAAGGAAAAATGTTGCCCTTATAAAATCGCTTGTTTGTCTGTTTGTTTATCTGTCTGTCTATCACAATTGATTTTCTGTTAAACTATGTGACAGAATAACTCAAAAGCACAGTGACACGTCTCGTTAACTCATATGATAGGAATGCATTTAACAGCACTTTTTAATTGAACGAAATAGCATTGAAAATGCTATTTATAACTATAAAAAAATAATCCTCTCCATTAAAATATTACCACTTTATTTAAAATATACTAACTCGAAAAATATAACGACTTGAAAAATAAATAATGACTGTTTGACGTGTTATTCGGTGTCCCTTTAATTCGGCAGTGTCAGATATGTATCCAGGTTTACCACATACTACCAACGACCTAGTGCGGGGCCCCCAGGATATGAGAAGCGACGACTTCGGTGATTGACCCATATGCATTTCAGTGCAGCCTCTAAATTACCGTACACCTGTTTGTAAGTCGAACCCACATTTGATCAATATTTATAATTATAATATGCCAAAATAATAAATCATGAATATCCAATTACATGATATTGAAGTAGTTTCAAGAGGTCAAATGGTCAGACAGACAAAAAGTGACCTTGTACTTAATAGAGTAGAGATCATCGTATAACAGGATACTAGTTCAAATCCGTTAAGATACTAAATAAATGACGTCATTGTTTGATGCGTAATTAGTAAAAACTTGTCGAGAGCGTGTCGGATGTGCATTAACTTATTGTTAGAGTTCTGCAGAAATTTTGGCCAAAGTATAAGTAAATTAAAAAAAAATAGTTTCCCTATACTAAATTCCCTATACTAAAATCATATCAATAGATAGAAGAAAAGATTTTAAAAGATCAATAATCAAATAGGGTATTAGCTGACGGAAATGTGAAAAACATGAATGTGGTCATCTCTAAGTTTTTTTTTCTTTCTTCATGGTATGGCGCACAGATTAGCGCATTTGCCAATGTCACGTATAGTATTTATTAATCGGTATCGTAAACTCCTCCAGCAAAGTGATAGTAAACTTTACTGAAATTTTATAGGACTTCTTGGAAGAACGCGAGAACTTCAGCTACACATGTTTTTTTAAACCTACTTCATTCTTTTCACTTACACAGAAATTTAAAACACAATATACTGCAACTTTTGTACTTTAAAATTCCCAAAAATGCAAAAAATAGAAAATCTAAATAAAATGACAACCTCACTTCTCTCGTTCTCGCCAAAAAGTCCTTATTATTTATTACATTTCATTACTATTATTGCGCTAGTGATGGAACACACAATTCTACACATACACACGCGCATACATTCGCAGAAATTAGGTGAAAAACTTTGTATATCTTTCGTCATTTAAAAGGTAAATAAATATATATGAAATGGCAATGCGACGATAAGCATTTACATTCGGATTTGCGAACCAGATGCGATTTTCAGTTAGTAAAAACAAGGCCGTTTCCTAGTCAAAACTTTTTTACTAAAGTATCAATAAATACTTGAGATTTGAGGAGGTGAAAGAAGTATGTAAAGACTGCGATACTTTTGGCGCTCCGTTCACTCTGACTACCCCGTTAGGGATATTGGTGATATACAGCGTGAGGATATGTATGTTTATATTAATATTATAAATGTTAACAGTCGGATTATCCCTTCAAAAATATTTACATATTTACCCTTTTCATTGACTAATAGATTCACCAAATTATTCGCATAATGTCTGCAAGCGCGAATATTCGTTCCATCGCTAATTTCTTTCACATAATACACGTACATATTAAATAATAAGTACTTATTACACATTTTTAAGCACTTATTGTAAGCAACTCGTAAAGGCAAGGGAGGGGCAAGGGGCTAGGAATTAACTGATTACTATTAACGGAAACCAATAACTATCTGATTGCGCTGCAGATTGCTCATATTGCTATTTTTTTTTGTACGGTTTGCCCTAAAGAAGGAAGGCAAAGGGATCATTGCCCATAACAGCCGCTGTCTTCAGTAGTTGATAGATATATTCTACACGTTATTTCATTAAATTGACAAATATATTTAGGCAGTCTTTCCAGTAGGATCCACAGAGGCGCACTAAGCCACAAAAAATCTCAACATCACATTACTAAATAGGCACTTATTTTAACAATTCCACATAATATACAACAGCGCAGACACATGTCATGGACGCAAAACTACGCCAATTTTACATCACGATATTGACTAGAAACAATTTACGAATGTAAAATAAAGGCCCAACCGCTCCGCGTAAAATTCCGCCAAAAAGTCATCCTTGTACTGCTAAAAATTGCGACATGGTATTATCATTTTACTACGTCTTGGTGGCTCTATCCAGCCAGAATGAGGAATGGCGTAAAGTTACATATTATGACTAGCTGTACCTGTGACTTCGTCTGCGCGGAAAAATTTTTCGTGGCTTTCCCGGAGTAGATTAGATAATATGTATATGTACATAGTATCTTCAAAAGAGTGTTTTTGAAAAAAGTCTACGTCTAGCCTTCGTCTGTCTCCAGGCGCATACCATCTCTGTGCCAAACATCATAATTGGTTTGGCAGTTCAGCATTTCCCATTCAAAGTTTTATCCACCTTTTCACCCCCTTAGGGGTAGTTTAGCCTATGTCCGTTCCCACGTCTCGAACTATATCAATGCTACATCATAATCGGTTTAGCATTTCCCGTATAAAGCTTCGCCCCCCTCCCTACCGCCCCCCTATTCACAGATTTTTGATAAAAAAGTAGCTTATGTATTTTTGATAAAGAAAGTCTTATCACCACACCATCATTACCATTTTACCGAGATTTAACGTTTTCCATACAAAGTTTTGCCCCTTTTCACTCTCTTATTTTTGATAAAAAAAACAAATCTTTGTCCGTTCTCTGATGTAAAACTATCTTCCTGCCAAATTTCATCATAATCGGTTCAGCGCTTTACTATTTCTCAGACAAAGCTTCATCCCCCTTTTCATCCTTTTAAGGGTAGATTTTCTAAAAAAATAAGTAGTCTGTCATGAGTACCATCACATGTTCTTACTACGTACAGATTTTTATCAAGATCGGTCAAGCCGTTCTTCAGTTATAAAAGGACATACAGACAAACAGACAGACAAAAATTTTGAAAATAGCAGAATCGAAATCAGTGTGTCATAAATGACTATCTATAACAAAATGTGACAGTAAAATTATAATTACAGACAGACGCTAGAGATTTATAGTAGTGTAGAAGATAGAAGATATAGATAGAAGATAGAAAAAGATTAGGTATAACAGGTATGTACGTACTAGGTGCATTTTCCACTAGTATCACTCTTGACCCGACGACAACATCCAAATAAAGATAGAGAAACACTGCCGCTAACACATTCATTTTCACTGCACGTAAGTATTACCATTATTTATAAGAACACATTTATTTTTGCACTATTTTTCTACGTACAACACTTAAAGAGCACATTGTCTTGCGTAATTTCTTTTAATTATTATTTTTAAATTTTGCAAAGCATATATACTTTTTAGACATCCAAAAAAGTAATTTTTAGTAATGTAGGCTATTTTTTGTGTATATTTTTGCAAATATTGTTTTATATTTGTATATAGGTCATGGAGGTCACGGCGCGTAACATAGCACTACTGAACAGAAGCATTGTCTGACATAAGCTTATATGTGAATGGAAAATCATGGACAGCATAATATGGACCTACTGAGAAAAACTTAAACGTATACTAAGGTGCTTATAATTTAGTGATGCTTCGATTTGATACGATCACTAAGGCTTGGTATCGTTGCGTGAGTCATCTACTGATTGATCTTTTAATAACGTCAATATAATTTTATCATGTTCTAATAGACAAGGCAAGCCGTTGGTCTCGTCTATTATTTAAGGGCGGCCAGAAAACTCTGACAATAGGTTTTTAACTTTACTCGCTTGTATTTAGGTAGGCGTTTTATTTATAAGAAGACCGCTGTGGTGTTGTAGGTTGTAAATTCTACATTTATAGTCGAAAGCTACTATATTAAGATCAAAAGTTCACAAAAAATGCAAAGACTTGAAAAAGCAAAATATCACAATATACTTAAATGTGACTCAATACGGCAACAATTTTTAGGGTAAAAAGTAGACATCATGAAGATTTTCTTTTTTTTTTGAACATAACGATATGAAAAAAACCAAATAGAAGAATCTTACAATATTCGTTGTCAATTACTACTAAGTATATATTTTATTGTAATTCAAACTTGATTTTAATTTATGATATGATAATTTATGATAATTCTATTTTTAAACTAACACCAATCACAGAAGGTCCCTTAAATGAAATTTAATAGTATGTCCACTTGTTCCTTACGTTTAGTCGATTACACCTGATAAGCGCAGCACTCGGCCTATTGTCTATCAAAAAAAATTATTCGAAGCAAAAACCTAAATATCCTACCATTGTAGCCCACATGAGAACAAGCTTAGACAGTAGTGTCCCTTTGTTAAAAACTACTTATTGAAAAGAGATCTTAACTTACACACAATTTATATGGGGTCAAATAAATCAAACGAACAAAAATATTACAAGGAGGCATTTAAAAGCAGTTTCAAATTAATAAATATAACTATTAAAATAGTATTTCTCGCTATAGAATATAATGCTTTACAATAGAATGTTACCTCTTCTTAAATAATAAACTAACTTGAAATATGATATTGATATGAAAAATTATATATAAAAATTTAAATCATAAAAAATAATCGTTCTCAATATTTCCAATATATTTTTTTCTTTCATCTTGATAATGACATCTGCCCGTTTCTATCATTATAGTTGTAGCATTATAGTATAGTAGGCAGTACAAACATATATACAGACTAGCTGTACACGTGACTTCATTTGCGCGGAAAATTTTTCGTGGATTTTCCGGATTAGATTAGACTACATATATTGTATATGTATATTGTATATATGTACAAAGATTGTTTTCGAAAAAAAGCCTAGTCTACGTCTGTCTCTGGGTACATACAAATTTCATCACAATTAGTTCAGCAGTTTAGCATTTTCCATTCTAAGTGTCATCCCCATTTTCACTCCCTTAAGGGTAGGTTTTTGATAAAGTAGCCTATGTCCGTTCCCAGGTGTCAAACTATATCCATCCCACATCATAATCAGTTCAGCAGTTTAGCATTTTCCATACAAAGTTTAATCTCCCTTTTCACCCCTATAGGGGTAAATTTTTAATAAATAAAAATTAGCTAAAAAATTAGATAAAAAAATTAGCCTACGACTATTTGAAAAAAAAGTCTGTCATCGCAACAAATTTTATCATAACCGAGGTTTAGCATTTCCCATTAAAGCTTTATGGCCTTTTCATTTTCTTAAGGGTAGATTTTTGTTTAAAAAAATGTAGTCTATGTCCGTTTTCTGATGTCAAACTATCTCCATGCCAAATTTCATTATAATCGGTTCAGCGGTTTAGCATTTGCCATGCAAAGTTTCATCACTCTTTTCACCCCTTTAGGGGTAGATTTTCTAAAAAATAAGTAGCCTACATTTGCGCAGTCACATGTTCTTATTACATACCAATTTTCATCAAGATTGGTCAAGTCATTCTTGAGTTATAAAAGAACATGCAGACAGACGACAATTTTAATAATTGTAGAATCGAAGTCATAGTCAAAAAATGCCTATCTATCACAAAATTTGACATTAAATTTGTAACAAACAGACGCTACAGATTTATAACATAGTATAGAATAGATAAAGTAGAAGCGTATTGATAAATAAGTAGTGGATTTGAACCCAGATTTCTGTGTTTGAAAGGTAAGGATCCCTATTACTCATTACGTTATTAAAAAAGGGGGATAACGCATTAACATTTTTCAGTCATCTCTGAATAGTATATTTCAGATATTATCTATCCCATTGGTGCAGTGGTTAGCGTATCTGTTTTCCAAGTCAAAGATCTAAGGGTCAATTCTCTGGAAATTGCGGAAATGAACGTTTAGAAATTGTCTGTTTATAAAACTACTAACTGTACCCGTGACTTCGTCCGCACGGAAAATCATTTCACATAAAAATTCAATTTTTTTTTCGACTTTCAGTTGTTTCTTTGGGTTTTTTCTAATTTTTTTTTGTTCCTGAACTACCCCCGTAAAACAAGAAAAAAATCAAGTGGGTTGAACAACTTTCGCTCGCACCAACTATTTAATAGTTGGTGCAAGCGAGATGTCAGCTTTAAATCGAGCTTAAACAATTGGTGCAAGTCATCCTAAGTCATACTACAGACTACATATTGATCCTTTAAAAAAAAATTACCCATATAACTGAGACCAATCTAATGATACTTCATACATTGAAGTCGGTAAGTGGTTTTAGCACTATGAAGAAACAGACAAACATACATACACATATACACATTCACATACATATACACACAAACACGCAAGCACAATACACATCGCGTAAAAAATGTCGGGAACACTCTCGGCTCATCTTGTTTTCCACATAAATTATGTATGTTCTCTAAGTATTTATAAAAAACTGTCCCTTTTAGGAAGTAGTTACACGGAATCATTACGCGTCTAACGCGCGGATGCACCAAGGTTAAATCGGTTAAAACACAAAGCAACCAACTCTTTTTGTTTTTAAGAAAAAATAAATTTGTTTTTTATACGTCCTCACGCGTCGCTCTTTGACTGCAGCGCAGAAAATTGTAATTCATTTTTAAATACACGGAAATAGATATATTATACTTTAAAAAAAGTAATCTAATTTAGAAATGTTCACTCGTAATTTTATGAGCCTAACTTTAAATTTATTGACAAAGCATTACACTTTATGAGAGAACAATAACTTTGAGATTTAGATAAAAAGATATCCTTTCAAGAATAATAACACCCTCAAATTAAAATATGCGAAGTCATTAAGGCGACGCATTGATAAACAATAATTTAATCTAAAATACACCTTCTAATCTATGCAAACGTGTGCGCGCTAGCTTACGAAAAATACGAAAAAACAGTTATTTTCGTTTATTTCAAAAACTACAATAAATTTTAAAAAATCCAACCGGCATTTTGAGGAATACGTTTAAATTAAACTATACAGAAAATTTAGAAATATAAATAGGGCCCGTTTGCTCTGAAACATGTAAATCTCTGTTTTAAAAGATGTTGCTATGATATATTTTTTGTGTTACAAAAGTTAACCAATCGTGTATCGCAACTGTCAAAATAAAGTCAATGAAATGACTGAATGAAATTAAGATACCAAATATTACTGTAATACGTTTAGTAGTCACTTAGAAAAATTGAGAACCCTGCTGTCAAAGTTTCCAATGCGTCGCCTTAATATCTGATAGGTTCAGTGGTTTAGCCATGAAAACGTGATAAACTGACAGACAGAGACATTCGTATTTACGAGTGTAAAATGAAGTGTGGAAGGATGGATTAGATTGAGGACTTTACGAAGTCTTAATACATCTCTGAGTCATATATTTTTACAATAAAAATGATGTCAGTCTAACTATAGGTTTACTTCGAAGGTATATACAATAAATCTTCTATAACAGAATTGTTATTGTTTTAGAAGCCTTGGGTCTAGTGAAACAATGCTCTATTAGGAAGTACGTACATTCGCGATAAATGTTTAGTTAATTCATTAAGTTCATGTGTATATTTGGATAAAATTGTACTTAAATACCGTGTGATTCCCTATAAAAATAGAAGACAAAGATCTTCCTTGATACTTAGAAGGTTTTCACATTCAAATATCGACAGGTCTTACGAAAGGCGGTTCGATGATATTGTGTTTTTTGCGCTTCTCATTTTATATAATATGCTGCTCTTTGTATACTTTATAAAAAAATTATAACTGATCCAACGGCTTTTACTAGCCAGCTGCTGATGCTGGTGTAAGTTATTTGCACGGAGTTTTGTAAAAGATTTTGTATTGGGCGAGTGCAAGTGGAACTTAGAACAGTATGCGGGGCGCGCTGATCACAGCGTGGACATTTCCAAACAGCACTATTAAAATTTTTCGAAAATTTTGATTTAATTTGAATATGCATTGAAAAGCACAAAAAAATTATCAATTTTCGAACAACAATAAAAATGCTGTTCATCGCTATAAAAACATAATTGCCTACAATAAAATTCCACTGTATTAAAAATGTACTAACTTGAAAAAGTATACTGACGCTATAAAATAACTATCAGCTATAAAAAAAATTGAAACAACATAAAATAATATACCTAACATAAATAATAATACCTCGGACCTAGAAACATAACGGACGGAGGCATAATAAGTTGCCGCTCTTACCACCGTGTGTCAAAAGAATTTTCATGTCTCTTTCTATCTCATTGCGCGTAACCACGAGTAAAACAGTTAGCTATAGTAAGTATGGCAACTTTGCACTGACAGTGTGTTTCATGTCAACTTATGAATCGGTCGTGCAATAATTATTTGCTTAATACTCGTAAATCTTAAGTGTGATAAATTCCCAAAATCTTTAGCAGCTAACTAGCACCGAATATTCGGTGCTGGTTAGCTGACCGAATCCTATCTCTGGTATATCCTGAGGATGCTCCGTTGAGAGGCGAAACACGTGTCGATTGGTGGTTTTTGGAGTTTGAACGGAAAATAGCTAAAGATTTTGGGAATTTATCACATGAAATGGATTTCCGTAAAGTAACACCTGAGTCTGTACAATATCTTCAATCTTAAGTGTTTTGGGTACTAGTATTCACAAAAATAAAGATATGTCATGTTCAGCTGTGTATCCTTGTACTATGACCTTTCCTAGTCCGTAGTCACACACTTTAGTAAAAATCTAGAAACACATTCAACAAAAAGGGACACTTTAAGGACACTCTCTTGGAACAAATGCTTCGTCCATTGTAATACTTGGTCCGAGAGATCTATTAATTTATTTGACAATAAAATTTTTTTTTTTGGACTTTTTGGCGGGAACGGGAGAAGGTTGTCGTTTTATTTAGATTTCCTATTTTTTACATTTTTGTGAGTTTTAAAGTACAAAAGTGATAGTATATTGTATTTTATAGTTCTGTGTAAGTGAAAAAAATGGAGTAGGTCTAAATAAACATGTGTAGCTGAAGTTCTCGCAAATGCGCTAATCTGTGCGCCATGCCATGAAGAAAGAAAAAAAAATTTTTTTTTTAATGTATTTTCATTCCTTTCTTTTTAGATGTCATTGTCACCTTAACGATGACATGATAGAATGGGGACTCTATTCGTTCATCAATGACTCCGAGGAGGACTAACAGTGCATGTTGTCCGCACCATTCTGCTCTATCGTGGCAGTGCAAGTGCGCTGGGGATCCGTCACTACTCCCCGAGAAGTTTTACGGCACTAGCGAGAGGGGCTTGGCAAGCTTATTACCTAATCTGGCTGTCAGCATGCGACAGCCAAATATCGCGCGATAACTGCTGTCAAAACGAGAATTTGTTTAATGTAATTTGTATAGTGCTATATTTACCGCGAAAAGTGCATTTTACGGTCATGGCATAATAGTCACGCAATCTTCATACATGATATCTAATTTTTATTATAATTAGTCACCGGTCGCGCGGTGATCACGTGGCTGTCCTGTCTGCAAATTTTTAGATAATAAGCCCGCCGCCGGTCCGTTCCGTAGAAAATCTCGGAGGCCCTCGACAACGCAAATAGGACCACCGCCGCTGGAGTTTTGTCTATACAGCCTCAAAGCCCACATCCCTCCCAAAAGAACCTGTGTTCAGATTTGTCTGTCTGTATTTGCCGCTCCATATATTTGTTGACACAATACGTAAGTAGTTCTATGTTGTTGTCTTAAATACCGAACACTATAGGCTGGACGCTACATAGCCGTTCTATGGGGCTGGCCATTTGTAAAATATAATGGACAATAGTGAAGGCCAAGCTGTCCGCATATGATATAACTCTAACAATAAGTTTCGTACACAATTCAAAGAATCTTGATATATTTTAGATCAATATCTCTGTTGTGTGGTCCAAGTTGAAAACTAGTATTAAAATAAGGAACTAAAATTTTGTCTCGTGATGTTTAGACGAACGATTAAACTAACGTTTAAATCTATAAAATAATTTTCATTGTATAAACTAATGTTTAAATCCATAAACTAATGTTTTAATGTACAAAGTAATGTGTAAATGTTTAAACTAATGTTTAAAGTGCAAACTGATGTTTAAACGTAGTAATTTTGACATCATTAACATCTTGTTATGGACTTTACACATAACGATAACGGTATTATGATAATGATTGACGGATGAATTAATGATTGATGGTAATCGGAAAAAATTTGTATAATTTATACATCCCTGTCCTGTTGACTGCACATAGTTTTAACAATAAAAAAACCAACTCTTCCCTGTTGTATCACTTAAGATTCACACACATGAATAATATTTATAATAAAGGGGACTGAAATCAGAGACAAAAGCTAGTCTCTTGTAACTTATACTACACCTTATCTTATAGTAAATTGCTAACAGTAGACTCGGGCTAAATTGCTTAGACCTTCTATTATGAGTATATCGAGTAAAAAATCTTATGGAAATCTTAGGGAATAACTATGCGTTTACATTGAGAAGTACGTTTATGGTTTATAAAACTTTGCGTTATTAAAAATGGCATCAGAGTATGCTAGCGAAGTCAAATTCACTATTAATAGTTCATTTATTTAAAAAATATATACTCATATAAAACAGTAGCGGAAAAAGAGTTAAATTAATATCGGTATGTAATAGCTTACATGATTAGAATAATAACGATATTATTATTTATATGTGTACGTTCATCTATTCCTTTACAGACCAGGGGGCTTATTCACATACGTTTCATTCACGGAAACTTTCCGTGGCGGAAAGGCCGATCGTCAGAAAGCATAAATTCAATCCGACGGCTTGGATTTGTGAATACGGCTATATATAATATGTAATATATGTAATATAAATATAATACGATTTCGGATTTGTGAATCGCGTATAGACAAAATCATCGAAAAGTTTCCTGTCGGATACGGAATGTTGAGTTTCCGACGTTTGTGAATAACCCGCAGGGGGCCTAGACAAGTGGCTCAATTATCGTAAACGCTAGTAGAATGGTAGAATAGAATGACAAATACCACGTGATATAATAATAATAATAATAATAAATACAGACATTTCACACAGCGCCATCTAGTCCCAAAGTAAGCAGCACAGCGCTTGTGTTTGGGTACTAGACAACTGATATACTACTTATATACTTTTCTTTTGTAAATACATACATATTATACATAAACACCCAGACTCGGGGCGGGAATCGAACCCGTAACCCCCGTTTACTTTCCGACGCGTTAAGCCGTTGCGCTATATATTATATATATGTTCGGGCGCCAATTTATACCATTCCCACCCGGATGCCACAAAAAGGGAATGGATAAAGTAAATTTTGAAATTTATTGGAAATCTTTTTAAATAAAATTCTATTGTAAGAAGAAAATTGTAATATAATTTGAAATAAATAAACCAGAATAAATTTTGTAAATAAAATAGAAACAGAAAGATATCAAAGTGGTTGTGATGGTGTGGTGTAGTTTACAAAAATCAGATATAAATACCTTTCACCTTATAATTTACACATTATGATAAAAAACACAAACCACTGGCTTAAATTAGATTGTATTGTCCCATACTCCACTCTCGAATGTTATCTCCAAAATTATAAGTCGACTTTGTAAAATTCTGCAATCAGCATCGTCATTGTAAATATAACTTCTATAAATTCGTATGAAACTGGTGCGCCACCATGATTAATGTGCTCTTTATCCGATTGAAACCATTGCTCCCCTTATTCTTGTCGAGGGGTCCATTTGCCTTGGAAGTTTGGGTGATATCAGTTTTCTGGTTCGAGCCTCTTTCTTTTTCACTTTGCCAACATCTTTAATATTCTTAACAGATTTTACTTTTACAAAGAAATCAAATATCTTCTTTTTTGAAGAGAAAAATAATCTCCTTTTTACTCCATCACAACCATTATTGTTCTCTCTAAAAAAACACCTCGCTCCTCTTTTTTTTCTCATTTTTTCAAATCCTGTTCTATTCTCCCAAAAAAAACATATTTAAATTTTTAACTTGCCAGTTCTATAATTATTTTCTCTGATAACCTCTAAGCTCTTAAAAAGAAGGTACAATAGCGAAAAAATGTTACAAATATTCCCCTTTCTTACAAAAAAAAATTTGAAACTAATACAACAAATTATTAACATTAATTTAGCTAAATCGCTTTCCAACCATAGAATATTATTTTAAAATTTCCAAATAAGAAGATTTAAAATAAACAGTTCTACATTAAAATTTATATTATTATATATTATAAATTATAATTATAATATATAATATTATATATTATAATATTATAAAATTTATTTATATATAGCGTAACGAATTTTAAATTTGTAGTCAAACATTATTAACTTTCTATTCAATCAAACAAAATGTAAAGTCTTATGTAAACCGCCGCATGAAACGTAGGTAAATGACACTTTCGACGAGCAATAACGCCAGCAAGCGTTTCGATTGTACGAAGCGTTTGCCACTTGTCGAGCCGCTCTGAAACCACTTAATCGATTTTAACGTATAAAATATCATTTGTCTCAATTAAGTACGTAGGTTATTTTTAGAAAAAATATGGCGTCTACAACGCGTTGTAAAGTCATCGATTAAAAATATGGCATCTACAGCACGATGTAGTCATCGATTAAAAATGTGGCGTCTACAGTGCGATGTAGTCATCGATTAAACATATGGCGTCTACAGCGCGATGTAAAGTCATCGATTAAAAATATGGCGTCTTCAGCGCGATGTAAAGTCAACGATTAAAAATATGGCGTCTACAGCGCGATGTAAAGTCATCGATTAAAAATATGGCGTCTACAGCGCGATGTAAAGTCTTCGATTAAAAATATAGCGTCTACAGCACGATGTAAAGTCATCGATTAAAAAATGGCGTCTACAGCGCGATGTAAAGTCATCGATTAAAAATATCGCGTCTACAGCGCGATGTAAAGTCATCGATTAAAAATATGGCGTCTACAGCGTGATGTAAAGTCATCGATTAAAAATATGGCGTCTACAACGCGATGTAAAGACATCGATTAAAAAAATTAATCTACTTTCTTGTCGGTTAATCTGTTCGGTACAATTTTACAACCGATATTGAACACTGAATTAACTTCCTAATGAGCTAGAGACTTGTAACTTTAAACAGAGTTCAGAACTAGATGACAATACACATTTAACGATTGTATAAAAATATCTCGTTTCGAATTTTTTTACAATCGCATTTTGCTGGGCTATACGTATTTTCATAGCCATTAAAAATTCACAATTGCAAATTGATCACTTATTTTTTTTTATCATTTTAAAGACGTGGTAAATTGTGTTTGTTTGAGCACTATTCAAAAACTATAGAATGGATTTAAAACTGGAATGAGGTGTCTGAAAGCCTGGGACCCTTCGATCACAAATAAAAAACTAGATACACAATCAACGCTCCAAAAATGTCCGAACCTAATGTGCACTCAAATGAGTATTTGAGTACACTTCTGTTTTAATAGTATTCGAAAACGCTAACAGCGAACATGTCAAAGTGCTCCTTCCAAAATTGCAAAAACAACACATCTAGAACGCTAAAAAAAGACGCGAGTTCTTATTATCGGTTAATAAATAAATAATATTATTTACGCGTTCATTATTTCATTATAGTAATTCGTAATCATAATTTTAAATATTGCCTGACAATATATGTCTTAACCTTGTCACTTTCACATAACAAATCAAAATGATATAAATAGCAACGCAAATAGTACTTTATGCACGAGACGGAAGATTGCATTTTAAATATTTTATTTAACAAACTTCGTTTCAATGTCATGCAAGAATCGTTTACGAGTGTTTAGTAGAGTCCTTGTGCCAGAAACGTCCCCGAATGCCTTACTGTACAAGCCAGGGCTCAGAAACGTATTAATTATCCAAACCGGTTTAGGTCATGGGCCCCCCACCGGAATTAATTGCGGTTTGGGCTACGGTTACCGGTTAATTGAAAAACCGATAGAAACCGATTTTTTATGTATTCCGGTTCTGGTAACCGAAATTAACCGGTATTTTAGAGTTGCCTCATGTATACTAGAATACATATTAGCTTTTGACCGCGACTTCGTCCATGTGGTGGTGACTTACAACAAGTACAAGTAAGCGCATGAGAATGCGACGAATGAACAATAGCCAGCGCGTACAGAAAAAGGAAAGAACGCGTCGCATGACATAACGGTGGCGCGGCGGTGCGCGGAGTGTGTTACGCTCGGCTTTGATCGATCTAGGCGGGCAACGTGCGTCTGAGTAAAACCGGTTAATTTAGGTTTTAGTACCGATTTTAGTTTCGTTTTCTTTACTAACCTGTAACCGAAATTATTTCGGTTTATTAGAAACCGTTCCTTCATTAACCGCTTAATAAATGAACGGAATTATAACTGGTTAAAGAACGATATTAACCGCTATTTCGAAACCGGTTCCGAGCCCTGGTACAAGCACTGCTGTTTGGTGGCACAATTAATAAGTAAAATGGTGATAAATTCCTAAAATCTTTAGTTATTTTCCACTCAATCTCCAAAAACCACCAATCGACACGTGTTTCGCCTCTCAACGAAGCCACACACCAAACACACCGATTCGCCGCTGTTTATCTGACCGAATCCTATCTCTGCTATATCCTAAAGATGTTTCGTCGAGAGGCGAAACACGCGTCGATTGCTGGTTTTTGGAGTTTGAGCCGAAAATAGCTAAAGATTTTAGGAATTTATCACATGAAATGGATTTCCGTAAAGTAACATTTGAGTCTATACAATAATAAGTAAAATGGTAACAGCGATAACATTTTGCAACTCGCAAAACGTTATCTTCATTAAAGGGGGCGCAGAGCCCATTATACATGGTTTCTTACTAGTTCCTCAGAATAGCCACGGGTTTTTCCGAACCGCTAACAGATCTCATGTCAAAAATACATTATACCCGAGTTTACTTAATACAATAGAATTATAAAATTAAAAATAAATTTAAACTGAAAACATCGAAAAAGTATGAGAATGTTTTCGAAATGAAGAAAAAACTCCAAATTGAAATCATTTTTTCGAAATCAGCATTTATATTGAAAACATTAAACCAATTATTTAATAGTTGGTGCAAGCGAGATGGCAAATCCTTAAATCGAGCTTAAGTAGATGGTTCAAGCCACCCTATATATACAAATATCTAAACTTTATTATTTAAAACTTAAAACTAAATATTATTCTAAATAATAGACTTCGTCAAAGTCGCCGCTTGAGAGATTGTCGTTGCAGATTGAAAGCATAACCTCTTAAATGTTTGTTTGTATATTCTATGTATTTATTTATGTGTAGTGCTTAGAATACATGGTTATATTACTTCATATCATCGAACAGGTGTTTAAAAAGACCTTAAACAGATTCTGCACAATGGGAAACTCCAGGAGGAAGTCGAACATCAGTAGATATGCTCCTTATTTATTATTATAAAAGTGCGTAAGGTCATTAAGGCGACGCATTGATAATAAATAATTTAATCCAAAATAGACCTTCTGATCTATGCAAAAGTGCGCGCGCTAGCTTACGAAAAATGCTAAATGGTAGTTATTTTCGTTTATTTTAAAAACTATAATTAATTTCAAAAAATCCAACTGTCATTTTAAAGAATATATTTAGATTAAAACTATACAGAAAATTTAGCAACATAAATCTGTCCCGAAACTCCTAAAAATGTAAATCTCTGTTTTAAAAGAGGTTTCTTTGATATTTTTTTTCTGTTACAAAAGTTAACCAATCGTGTATCGCAACTGACAAAATAAAGTCAATGAAATGAAGAATCAGGTTACCAAATATCACTCATACGTTTCGTAGTCACTTAGAATAGGTGCCGTCAAAATCCCTGCCGTCAAAATTTCCAATGCATCGCCTGTTTCTTTCTCGATGTGCAATTTTTTTTGGATCGCTGACAGATTTGACATTCGAAAATGTTTTAAAAACTTAACTACTTAAATAAATTATATCAAATTAGAATTAGAATTTGTTATCTTTCATAACAGGACATTAAATATTTTGTTAGATGATGCAGACGGAGTCGCAGGCAAAGATTAGTGGGTATTAAAAGGTCAGTCACTGTGCGAGAGGCTCATAATATAATGTTAATGTTAATTAATACACAGAATGTTTTGTCTACTGTCTGAAATGCTACTGATTACGGTGCGTTAATTTTTCGACAATGCATACAAGGTTAATGAATTGTATAGAGTATTTCAACCCCGTGTCACAGAATGGAAGTGATAATTATTATTAAAATATATAAATACATTTTTGTTCTAACTTTTAATGAATACAAATAAAAATAAGATATTGAATACATAAAGTTAAATATTAACGTATGTATGTACTTTTTTGTTATTAATTTCCACACAGACGTTTCCTTACCAAGTGTAAAATATACTGAAATTGATTATACAAGAGGCCTACGGTTGAATTGCTTTTTCTAGTGGAAAATATTTAAATTCTTTCCAAGTGGGGAACATTCTAATTTTGATCTACGCTGATAATGCTCAGATGTTTTTCCAAGCAATTATAATTCAAATTCTTGTTCCAAGCGGGCAGTATGAGTAAGATGATTTTATTTAGTGCGAATTATATGGATAATTATTTTTTGAAATTATATTTCTTTTGGCGCGTTTGAATAAACAGACCAAAGTGTATTTTTTAGCATGTGACGAAGTTGCGCGCGCCGATGTATCATATAATTTATTATTTCTTATTGCATTCATTTCAAGCGGCCAGTTTCATTTTTTTATATGTAGCCAGTTTTGTTTTTTTATATGCAGCTTCTAGTTGCGAGCAGTTCTATGTATGGCACCTTTTTTTTTAGTTACGCAGGAGACATCTGCACACGGACCGGAACCTCACCAACCTCACACACGAGAATTATCTAGCTGGGCGTTTCTCGCCCGCACGCGGGAGTTCATGGAACCATAGCGCCTCAGTTTTCTGAGGCGCTACCCAAAGGCCCAGCTCTTTGATTTTCGAAACGGGACGAGCCACCCCAAACATCGCGAGCCAGATTGTCCCCTCGTAGTTCTCCCCCTTAGCAAGCACCAGGGTGTCATCCGCGTAGCAAACGAGATGCCCGCCGATACGAAGTTCTACCAGCAGGATTGCATCGTATACAAGGTTCCACAAGAGCGGTCCAAGGACGGACCCCTGCGAATCCCCGCACGCGATCTCCCTCTGAAGCAGTTCTACTTCTCGACCCACGTACTGAATGCGCCTCGATCGACGATACGCCCAGATGATGTAGGTAAATAGGCACGCGGTAGTAGGGTAGGGCGGGGCTAGTTGAGCACTTTTTCACTTGAGCGGTTATAGCTCCTCAACGATAAGTATTAATGGCTTGTTATGCATACTGAAGGATTACGAATGTATCCGTTTGCAAAAGTGTCCCTAGTAATTTATTTCTTACAAGTCGAATTTAAGAGCTACAGCTGTTTAAATGCAGAAAGTCAAGTATGCTCAACGTACCCCATAGGTGAGGTAAGTTGAGCAAGGGTATGGGGCAAATTGAGCACTTAGAATGTCTAGCCAAATGATGGGTTGAATGTTAACTAGACATGAAATAAAATTTCTGTTTGATAATCAACTTTTTATTTATAGTCTTTTAGTGACAAAACAACTAAATTAAAAGTAATTTTCTTTGAATAATAAACTGAAAATAGAATCAACAAAACATCAATGTATCTTAAGCTTAACTTTGGAATTAATTTCAGTCTTTCTGATCAAATTCAGACTTGAATATTTATATAATTATCAATAAAGCTTATCTTAATAAGAAAATATTAAAATATAAAAGAAAATATTAATGAGATATAGAAAACTTAATCGTCGTTGTCACTGTTGCAATTGACACAAACGAAAGTAAGACCAGCACCTGGCGCACATTTTGTATGTGCCCATTCCTTGCAAACTTGACACTGGATCCATGTTTCTCCTGGTAGACTTTCAGAATAGGCTTCGCAACAAATCAGACAGGAATAATCATCAGCGTTGCTTTCCTCACTTGACTGGAGTACTTTTTTAGAAACTCTCTTCTTTGTTTTTTTATCAATTTTCTTCTTTGGCTTTTTAACTTTTTTAGCAGTTTTATTTTGTTCCTCTTCTAACGCCTTCTTTTCGGGGGTGTCTGTTAGAACAGCAGCTTTCCTTTTTCTTCTATTAGTTTTGGTTGCTTTTCTAGGGCCTGCCTTTGGGTATGGTCGAACAATTTCTGGGGAAAATGCATGCGTTAGATCGGCCAGCTCGTTTTCTTTGTTGCTTGCACCAGGTTCGGGTTCAGCTTGGCTGGTTGAGGTAGAAGGAGTGGGATTAGGTTCAGTGTTGGACATTATAGCTTGCTCTGGACGATCTTTTTCCAGCTCGACAGTTTGTGGATCTGGACGGTCGGTAACAAATGATGGCGAAAACTCATCCTCACTAAAAATGTTTGCATTATACGGGAAGATGCCAGACTTTCGGAAACCGTTAACAATATTTATACTTGTCTGAGCAAACGGCAATGAATCAGCGACAATTTTTGGTATGTCATAAATAGTTAGGGTCTTGCCCGGGTTGTTTCGTAGCCATGTATCTTGAGCAGCAGCGCAATACTTTTTGAATGGTCCAAATACTGAGACATCCAATGGTTGTAGTTTGTGGCTACAGTGCGGTGGAAAGGACAACATTACAACTCCGTTCTCTTTGGCCAAATTTAGTGTATTCACATTCAAATGAGAGGAGTGATTGTCTAATACTAACAAAACACGGTGCTCCATGGACGGTTTCACATGTTTCATAAAATGTTGCATAAACTGATGAAATTCTTCGTCTGTAACCCATCCACTGGCATTGCCTACTCCTATACATTCAGGGGGACCACCATTAAGAAAGTGGCTCTTAAATTGTTTTCTGGGAAACACAAACATAGGAGGTACTGTATTTCCATAAGCAGATACAGCAGTTACTACTGTAACGTTAGTCCCTCGTTCCCCAGAAGTCATGGCGCCGACGTTACGCTTACCCTTAGCAGCTACAATTTTATTTGGCTTCAGCACTGTGGACACTCCTGTCTCATCTACATTCCAAATGTCTGACGCACTAAATCCATATTTGTCCATTACTTCAGCTAATTTGTCAAAAAAACCTTGACATTCTGAGCATTAAATGATGTTGCCCTACCAAGGCTGGTGGGTTCTGGCTTCCGAATGGATAGCTCCGGATGTCGTTTTAAAAACATCGTAAGCCATTCTTTTCCAGCCATTTTATTTGCAGTCCAGGAGGATGGAATATTAATGTCAAATTTAGCAGCACACTCGTAGGCAAGGCGACGAACGTCTTTTGGGGAATATCCATAGAAGATTGAAGCCATTTGTAACAAGTATTTCTTTAAAGAGTCCTCTTGCGTGGCAGAAAATACTTGCCTCGGTGTTGCATAACCCATGGATGAATCGCCACCTTCGTTTAATTTCTTCAAAAATCTGGTCAAAGTCATCCGTTTGATATCGAATTCTTTTGCGGCGGCATTCACGCTTTTTCCCTCATCGTTGACCGCCTTTGCAGCATCATTTAAGTTTTGAGTAGAGTAAGAACATCTCGTAGTCTTTCTTATATAAGTCCGCATCCTAAAAAAAAATAAAAAGCATATATTATTTTAGTTCTAAGTCGTGGGGTTAGTTGAGCAACTATAGCTCAACTAACCCCAATCCAAAATTTTAAAACAAAAGTGAGGTTATGAAAAACCGGTTAGAATTATACCCAAAATATTTATACATATCAAAGGTACTATAAATTTATGGAAGTTTAACACTTACTTGATTAAAATCGGATAACACTTAACTATTACAGACGAAATATTCCGCTTTATAATTATTTTACTTTTTGGTTACAAAATAAACAACGCGCGCGTGTACTTCACTCGATCGACTAGTCGCCACTGGCAGTCTCGTGATGAGTTCCCCTCCCGCGACCCCTTCTTTCCGCTATTTGATGCCTTCGCGTGCGGTGAATAGTTTTCGAGATATTTCGATTGCCCAACTTGCCCCTATGCTCAACTAACCCCGCCCTACCCTAGACGAGAGCCTCCCTTATCGCCCCCAGGGCAGACATTAAAGATGATGTCGAAGCTCACCGCCAACGCCACTCTGCCCTGGACTACTGCGTCGTTCGGCAGTGCCCGGACGCGATCGATGTGTGGTACCCAATGATGTGAACGGCACATCACTAGTGGTATTCATACCTCAAGCATAGTAATTTATGATAGTTTGCTGTCACATAATTTCTATAATTCTCTGAATTATTATTATTAAGTTCCTCAGGAAGTTTAGATTTGTTATAAAACGTACACTGATTAGACAATCATATTTTAATAAACCTATTGTAAAAATGATACCTGATTGAGTTTCTTGTCGGTTCTTTGCAGTGTCCAGGTTTTCTTTTCGAACCGAACTAAAGTAGATTTGACATTCAAAAACACCTTGTAATTGGGTTTACTTGAATAAATTGATTTGACTTTGACTTTGAAGTGACATCAAAATGTAGTTCCGTTGCGTCTTACTACTCTGTCTACTCCGAAAAGGACATAGCGTTAAGTTATGTATTACGCTTGGCCAACATTTATAATACGAAAAAAACGTACGAAAAACCCAGATACCAAGTTTTTTTAAGACACAATAATAGCCATTATGTCACACGTTCGGACGCTTCCAGGCGTGATGGCCATGGAGAAGGTTAGTATAGTGTCATTATTTGCACTTCAGTTTTTATTCTTCACATTCAATTTAATAACAATTGTTTTTAATATAATTCTAACAGAGCCAAAGTCAGAATCTAGGCTATTCGTGTCTGTCTGTCTGTCCGTATGTAACAGCCTGTTCCGACGGCTTTATTCCGTCATCCTACATGCATTTGAAGGCAGTTTATTATTAAATATAATGACGAAAGTTAATTATCAATATAAAAATACAATCGACTACAACTATAAAATATTAGTATATTCTTAATTATCATTTAATTAAAAATATATACTAAGTTAAAATAACGTAGTGACGCTGTGAAATAAGAAAATCTTAAAAAATAAAACAGCATAAAAAGTATTTGATACTATTTAAATAAAACGATTTATAATTTTCTTCAATATAATTTCTGTTGTCATTCTTACAATGACATTTCCCCGTGGTTTGTTAATTTCAGTAAAAAAATAATATAGATTTATGGTTTAAAGTAGTTTTACAGTGGAAACTATTAATTTTCAACAAAAGAATGCATACATACATATACTACACTCGTATGTATTATAACACCATCATACCTGTGATTCACACGTTAAATAAATAAATAAATAAATGTTATAAATAAATAAATACATCATAGTTTAAGTTACTAATTCAATGGTTCAATTATGTATTAGTAATTAACTATGTAAATTCTATAAGTTGGCGTTATATATGTAGAGTGATTAAGAAACAATGTTTTTTAACATATTACAAATAAAAATAAAATTAAAAAAATATGAACACTACATCAAAATATCAGCCCGCTTGGCAAAATTTCGATTTCGACTGTATTTATTTGATTATAGTGGTTCCCAAACTTATTTTGTCTACTGAGTCGAGAGCTCATGCAGTCGTTGTCTAAGATGCCTCCTAGCTAAATGAAATTACAAATCACCCCCCAGGCCTCTACACAACGCCCCCATTTTTTTTCTGGGTCTCTTACCGACCCCCTTTAGGCCTGCAGCGCCCACAAGGGGGCGTTATCGCCCACTTTGGGAATGGCTGGATTATAGTTTAACTAAAACATAACATAACATAACTTCACGCTGTATCCCCAACGGGGTAGTCAGAGAGGACGGAGCGCCAGGAGTCGCGGTCCTTACACACCTCTTTCGCTTCCTCAAATCTCATCATTCTCCTCACACATTTTCGCCTAGGTATGCAAGTGCTTTTGACATTTCCGTCTGCTAACACTCTGGCTATTTGTTCTTCATAAGTCAGCCTTGGTCTTCCTTGGCTTCTTTTACCACTCACTTTTGCTCTGTATATTTTCTTCGTCAGTCTTTCATCACTCATTCTTTCCATGTGCCCGAACCATCTAAGCATTCCTTTCTTCATTTTTACAATAACACTGTTGTGCAACCCTGTCATACTGCGTATCTCATCATTGCTTATCCTGTCCGCAAGCGTGACACCGCACATATTTCTGAGAGACCGCATCTCCACAGCATTTATCATACTTTCACTCGATTTCGGGCATATCCAGGCCTCACTGCCGTACAACAAAGTTGGCACCAACACCGCATTGTGGATGGCCATTTTAGCAGTGTTAGATATATTCACACTACCCACTAATGCGGACAGAGCACCGTTCACTTTATTGCCGGCTGCTACCCGTCTCTCCACATCTAACTCACATCTTCCATCCCTCGAAAACGCACTCCCCAGGTACACAATTTCATTCACCTGTTCTAGACATTTTCCATTTACACTAATCACACATTTCGTATGTTCCGCTTCTCTTTCAAACACCAGAACCTTAGTTTTGTTCACATTCATTTTCAATCCTTTTACTTCACAATCTTCTTTCATGCACGTGACTAGTGTCTGCAACTCTGCTGCATGGTGCTATTAGCACAGCATCGTCAGCGTACAATAGGCAGTTTACTACTGTGTCACCACATCCCATACCACTCATATTACCTTTCAATCTCTGGAGGCAACTGTCCAAATACAGCACGAATAGCCAGGCAGACATCACGCAGCCCTGTCTGACACCAGAACAGACTTCAAACCAGGGCGACATGTCACCGTCTATCCTTACACAGGCTCTGTGGTCTCGATATAATGACCTCACAGCCTGCAGTAAGGAGCCCTCCACGCCATATTCAGGCAGAAGACTCCACAATTTCTTCCGCACTACTCTATCGAATGCTTTCTCTAGATCCACGAAAGCGCAGAAAACTTTCTGACCTAAAGCCAGAAACCTTCCCACGATAACGCGAAGCGAGAAAATCTGATCCATACAACCCCTACCGTTCCTGAATCCACCTTGCGCCTCCCACAAATATCTTTCTGAAACACCTTTCATACGTTCAGTCAATACTTTAGTATAGACTACTCGCTAAGCTGACCAAGCTGATGGCCCTATAGCACGCACAGTCTAGGTAGGAACCTTTCCCTTTATATAGAGGTACTATGACTGCCGTGCGCCAGTCCTCTGGAACCTCCCCCTTCTGCCAACAAAGGTTGCAGAGTGCACAGAAGGCATCCCAGACCCTAGGACCACCATACTTGATCATCTCAGCAGTCACCTCATCAATTCCCGCAGCCTTTCCACATTTCAAACTTCTTATCACTTTCACAATCTCTTTCATACTAATGGCATCCTCCAGTCCCTGGCCTGAGTGTGGCAATTCAATAGAATCGCTCTCAGTATCAGAGACGGAGTCGCCACTCTCATACAGTTCTCCATGGTATTCACTCCATCGCTGCAGAACATCCTTTTTGTTTGTAAGCAGGTTGTTTTCTTTCGAACGCACTTTATTCATTCTGCAAGGTGCCGGACCACTTCGGATCTTACGTACTTCTTTCCAAAATAATTTGGAATTTTCCTCGAAGTTGTCCGACATCTTGTTTTCATCTAACACCCTACACCTTTCACGCTTCTCTTTCACTAGTGCCTTCGTTTCTGCTTTCTGCAGCTTATACCTGTCTTTCATCAAATTTTTCATACCACAGTCATTAGTAGCAAGGTAGTCTCGCCATGCTTTCTTTTTCTTATACACAGCCACTTTCACCTCATCATCCCACCACACATCACGCTTTTTGCCGTTCCCAATCTTATTCATTCCACACACTTCTTTCGCAGCCTCAACCATACTATCTCTAAGGTTCTGCCAGCATTCTTCAACATCCTCGCTCATCACTTTCAATCTATCATCAAGCTTACTGGATAATACCCTTTCATATTCATTCCTGGTGTTCGCATTCTGCAGTTTCCAGCTTTTAATACTAGTATAATACTACTGTACCGCTGCAGGTTTGGACACTACGCGATGTCGCCATGCTGCGAACAGACCCCTTATTCTGGTTATCACCAGAAAGTGGTCCGTCCCGAGGTCGGCTCCTCTATACGCTCTTGTGTCCATTACCTGCTTCTTAAGTCTGCTATCCACCAGGAATAAATCAATCATACTTCTCGCACCCTTTCTTTCCCACGTGTACTGATGGATCCTTTTGTGCCCAAACATGGTATTAGCCACAAAAAGATCCTTTTCCATACACAGTCCTAGCACAATCTTACCAGCATCATTTACTCTCTTATCTCCATATTTGCCTAGGACAGACTCAAATCCTGTTCGAGCTGTCCCGACCCATCCATTCATGTCTCCACACACAACAATTCTTTCGTTCTCTTCAACCGTCGCTAGAACTTCTCTAACATTTTCCCAGAACTGCTCTAGTTCAGCCAATTAATACTAGTATTTTAGTAGTATTTAATACTAATAATAATAGTATAACTAATAAGTATATTATGTACTAGAGGTCGCCCGGTGTTGGAAAATCGACCGTAAATATAAGCTTATGATATAAACTCTTTGGCAACAATCTCTACTCTGTGCGAATGTTTGATTCAATAGTTACATATATATGATCACAATTTGTTATGACTTTCATATCGAGTCTTTTTATATTGGCATGGTATGAACATAAAACTATGCCAAATCTCACATTCCTCCAAGCGCACAGTATTCTTAAAAGGGATTCGAAGTTTTCGCTTCATGTATTAATATAACTGTTACCAAAATTTTTATTGATAACGCTAAAGTTTGTCAATAGATACTACAAAAAGGAAATCGGTTGACTAATAGAGAAGAAAAGAAAAGTACTTACTGAACTGCTCTGCTTTTACCTACTGATGTATACATACTTTATAAAACATAGTAAACTAACAATTTTCTTACTACAAAACTTTGATGCCGTTACCAGTACTCTACGTTACAGAACAACAAAAAAACAACTCACATTTATAAGGTTCATCTACAGGCCTTCCAGGGTTTCTGTAACCTGGTGTTTCGCCGTAATCACCGACAGCTACTGGTCTTGAAGTAACTACTTCACCACCAGGTCTTACTATATAACTGGGTACGTCGTCGGGTCTATCTTCATATTCATAAACCGGTTTCACATCCGGTCTGTTATAACTAGAATCAGTCTGATTAGGTTTTGGCTTGTAAGCGGGTTTCTGATAACCATCCGAGTGATCGGTTTCAGAATTGCTTTGGGTAGAACCGTATGAAGTTTGGCTGCTAGTGGATGATGGGCGATTACTGCTATATGGTCTATTATTGTCATCATCATAAACACTTCCTCCATGTAAAGGCCTTTTATCGTCATAAAAAGGTTTATAACCATAAGATGGTAAACCCCCATAAGGTTTATCTTCGTAAGGTCTATAACCGCTATAGCCTCCATAAGATTGCGAACTGCTCCCATAAGACTGACTTGAACCATGAAATTGATTACTTGTCCCATGCGTTGACTGGTAACTATGTGAAGGGCGATTACCTCCGTAAGATTGTGTGGTGCTACCATATCCTTGGTTAAAATCTGTCTGACTATTTCCATAGGAATTATGGCTACTGGTGTAAGAGTCTTGGTGACTGCCTTGATTGTTGTAGCCAGGTTTATTATGATCATGAGGTTTCTGAGATGTTTGTGATCCGTAACCGCTATTGTGTGTTGCGTCTTGACTGATACCGTAACTGGATCCTTGGTTGCTTCCGTAGGCAGGTTTATGATAAGTGTCTTGTGGTTTTGGAGATGGAGAACCATAACCACTTGAATGAGTCACATCTTGGTTAGTACTGCCATAATTGGATCCTTGGCTATTCCCATATTCCGGTTTGTGGTAACCTTGTGGTTTTTGAGATGTCAATCCGTAACCATTTGAGTGAGTTGCATCTTGGTTGTTACTACCGTAATTAGATCCTTGGTTGCTGCCATAGCCAGGTTTATGATAATCTTGCGGTTTTTGAGAAGACTGAGATCCGTATCCACTTAAAGCATCTTGACTCCCACCATAATTAAATTCTTGATTGCTTCCTTGAGAAGGTTTATGATAATTATTATTATCTTGTGGTTTTTGAGAACCATATGAACCATAACCTCCAGAACTACTATGAGACTCATCAAAATGATGATTAGAAGACTGACTCACTCCGTAATAAGTATTTTGGCTTCCATACGCAGGCCTTTGTGGTCGTTCATCAATTCCATCGTGCGTTGGATGATTGTAATCTTGATTATAACCACTTTGACTTGATCCGTAATATTGAGCATTACTTTGAGAGTAAGAATCCTGACTCGAATAGCTAGCACCGTATCCATAACTTCCTAAGCTTCCGTAACCAAAATTCTGACCATAACCTTGTGAATTGTGACTAGGCCTTTCACTCGGTTTGCTTGGCTTATAAGGCCTTGGGGGGTCATTAATTTCTAGATATATAGAATTATCTTGAGAATTTGAGCCTTGACCGTAGCCGCTAGCATACTGGCTGTTATAACTGTAGTTAGGTTTATCATATGGTCTTTGGAGGTAGGTATAGTCATAATAAGGTCTACTAGGTCTGTATGGCCGGTCTGGAGGTCCTAGAGGACCTAAAGGACGATCTGGATCACTTTGACCATATAGCCCAGGGCTCGATGGGTAATTTTCTGGTTTGTCAGGTTTGGTTCCATATCCATTATGTCCATGTCCTGAAATGTGAGACTGATGGGGTTTTCTATTTGGCCTTTCGATATATTGGTAATTTGGTTTATCTGTTGGCTTGTATGGGTCAGGTGTAATATCATTAGGTCTACTTGGCCTTGACGGTTTATGTCCATAAATGTCTGGAATATCAACCGCCGGAGATACAGGATAATACGGATCTGGTCTCCAAGACCCATGGTCATAAGGACGATAAGGAGCAGGTGGTCTTCCGTAGAAATCTTGAAAGTGAAGAACGTCATAAGGATCAGGTTTTGATTGAGAAGAATGATTATAATATGGTCTTTCTGGTTTTTGGTAGATATGAGGTCTTTCAGGTTTGTAAGGAATATCCTGAGGTCTATGGTCACCGTAACTTGGAGGTGAATCGTAGTCAGGCTTCAAATTGTCATAGTCATCTGGTCTTTCATGGTCTATGTAATTGTTATGTGGTCTATAAGGTGGAATGGGTCTCAAATGATCAGGTCTTCCAGTTTCGAAAGGTCGCAAATCACTTGGGAGATCATCTGATAAAGGTCTCTTTGGATCGTCTACATCGGGTCGAAAAACAGGCCGATGGGCAGGTCCAGGACCGTCTTCAGGGTCGTCAAATTGGGTTTGTAGAGGAGTGGGGGGTGATTGTTCACACTGGATGCGTCTTACGTATACATCGTAATCAGGGTGTCGTTTCAAAAGGTTGTTTTCTCTAAGCTCCTTTTCGCCTAAGTTACTGAGGTTACATGTTGCATTTCCTTTTGCTCCAACGCTGTAAAAAAAGAACGATCTAGATTTCTAGGTTCCCAAACTTATTTTGTCTACTGAGTCGAGAGCTCATGCAGTCGTTGTCTAAGATGCCTTCTAGCTAAATGAAATTACAAATCACCCCTCAGGCCTCTACACAACGCCCCCATTTTTTTTCTGGGTCTCTTACCGCCCCCCTTTAGGGCTGCAGCGCCCACAGGGGGGCGTTATCGCCCACTTTGGGAATGGGTGATCTAGATAAAACTAAAATGTAAAAATGAGATCCATAGAGCTACACTTACTAATCTTATAAACTTTTAAACTTTCGCGTAGCATTATAGAATATACCTAAAACGGGAAATTTAACGCGATTATCTTTTTATTCTAGCTTAACGTTTCTAGCGAGTTGCATCGGCCGTGGTCTCAAGCGAACTGAGACCACGCTTGAGAACTCTGAGAACTGAGAACTCTGAGAACTCAGAACTGAGAACTGAGAACTCAGAGAACGTTGAGAACTTGCTTGAGACCACGGCCGATGCAACTCGGTCGCAACGTCAAGACAGAATAAAAAGGTAATCGCGTTAAATTTCCCGTTTTAGATATATTCTTACTAATCTTGCTTGATAATTTATACATACATATCGTCACGCTGTATCCCAAACGGGGTAGTCAGAGAGGACGGAGCGCTCCTGGCGCTTATGATTTTATTATTACGGGATTTTAAAGACTTCAAAATATTTATTGCTAATGAAGTTAATTTTTACTTTATAAATTAGAATACCAATTCACAAATTGTAGCCGCTATTAGCGCCATCTATTGCATCTTAAGTAACTTACCCGTAGTCGTAAGTTTGACATTGTTTATTTTGCTTGCAAATATTCTCGCATTCTCGAATTGTTAGTTCCGATACGTTCCGATAGATAGAGTTAGTAGGTAGTTGTTCGCCAATCGAAATGCGCTGAAAACAATCTGAAAAAGGAAACAAGTACATATAGATACTTATTTATGGTAAACACACATCAAATAAGTTTATCGGCTTCCGTTTCAGTAGTACCTTGTACCTAAGACTCAGCACACCGAGCAATGATTTCAATATTTGTGGCGATATTTGTAGCAAAATGGCTACCAATTGACATATGGGCATGGGCGATTGAAGACGGGGCAACTTAGGGGTCAACTTATTTAGTTGTTCGCTTTTGAAGTATCCGATCTTAGCTTATGCTTGAAAATTAAAATTTTGATATGTTTGATATGTTATGTCGAATTGATTTTATTAGCCCATACGTTAAGTATCCCTAAATAGTCTGTGCTTAGCCATTATACTGTCTTTTTATGGCGTGTATTCACGAACAAAATCTAGTTTTCTTTTATCCATTATTGCCAATGTGAAAGTTATAACGGCTATAAGCGGATATAGCCTACCTCCGTGGTATTCTATACCTATTTTTAAAGTAACTTTAAAAAACTGTTGAGCGACTCGTGATATGTATAAATGGATATAAAAAGCAATTCGACGACTTCGATGGCGCAGTGGTTTAGGCGTTGTGTCTGAGCGCGGAAGCTTCCGGGTTCGATTCCAGCTGAGTCAATTTACGATACATTGTTTCGAGTGAAGTGGTCAGTCTGGTAGTCGTCTAGAACACCATCGTTCGAGAGACGATCTGTATAGTCTGGCGCATTTATTGTTTATTTATTTAATTAGATAATGGTTCTGACTATAAATACTTAATGCTGAGAACTTTCTACCACAATGCCTTAAGTAGATATAGCAAAATACTTACATACCTACTACATAATATAATGAACTGTTTCCGAACGGATAAATTATAATTTCGAAATTTTCTTCTATTAAATCACATTACAGACATTGAAAAGATTTGAATCATCCTGTGCTATGTTATTATTTATCGTAAATGATAATGTTTATGTACGGCCTCTGTGACGCAACGCAGCAATGGTCAAAACAACTGAGCCATTACCCACTACGCAGCAGGTTAGAGATTCGGTTTTCTGTTTACTTCAATAGATCATTATTACTTTTGTTTAAAATTACTGTAATTGTGTAATTAATTTGTGTTACCCCTCATTTTTTTTAATTTTCTTATTAACTAGTGTGTTGGATATCAAATTTTTTGTATTTTTTTTAATTTTAATTAATTATAATAATTAATTTTAATCTTCACATTTTTGGTCACACATATGTTGAGAGTAAAGTAAATACTCATTATGCATCTAAGATCCCTACCGCAGCTAACAAAAGAGCTGCTAACCTTGGAAGGGCTGAACCGATTTTGATAAAACATATCTAAGAACCACCGCTAGAAAATCTGGTTTCAAATAAAAAAACCGCATACAAATCGGTTCACCCGTTTAAGAGCTATGGTGCCACAGACGGACACACACACATAGGGGTCAAACTTATATCACCCCTCTTTTTTGCGTCGGGGGTTAAAAAACCGCTAAACTTCGTTGTAGAGTTTTCTTATTATGTTTTCTCTTCATTTTATTTTCGTTTTATTTAATAGAAAATTAACGTTTGACTACCAATTTAAAATTCGTTACGATAGATCACGTGGTATTTGTCATTCTATTCTACTATCGTTTCCGACAATTGAGCCAGTTGTCTAGGCCCCCAGGTGCGACACTCCATCGCCGTACCAGAATACTCAAAAGTAGATAGGTACCACACTAAAACAAAAACTTTGATACCTAGTAAAAATTATAAGATTGCAGCAACATTGTCGATTATTGATGTCGAATTTGAAATACCAGTTTTCAATCATAAATCGTCATAAACTTGCGTCATCATATTTAACTTGGCAATCTACAATCAAAGAAAAATCAAGCATGCAGCAAGCTTACATTCTATCAGGCGGGGTTATTACCTAAAAATTTGCAGACGGCGACAGCCACGCGATTACTACGCGACCGATGACTAATTGTAATAAAAAAATTGGTATCATATGTGACGGTTGTATATCTATTATTCTATGACCATAAAATGCACTTTTCGTGGATGATTTAGCGCCACTATACAAATTGCAGTCGTTTTGACAGCAGATACCGCGCGATATTAGCTATCGTATGCTGCCTGCAAGTAATCTACGTAATAGGGGTGCCGGACAGTACGACCCATTTCTTTGTCAACTCATTTTCGATAAGAGGCATGTACAATCTCTGAAACGTAATTTGCCATTACTATAACTTTTTGTGCATTCAAGTCTAATAGGTATTCTAGGTTGCAGTACACTTCAAAAACCGCGCCAACTCCTGAGCAGTATCTGTGTGCCAAGTCTATGAAGCGCCACTTTCTTGTGTTTCTTAATAAACAGGGTAAAGAAAGTTGGAAGGCACTCATACATTCAAGAATTAAGGTGTGAGCTCTTAAAAAAATTACTGGATATATTTCATAGCATCAATATGTATAACTGCTCTCACTGAACTAGAGTAGAAGCGGCTGCAAGAAGGAACATCGAAACTAGTAGACTGCGCCCGCGGATTGACGCCATAATTTTGGCATTTCATACTATAATAATACCAGACAATTACACAGATTGTGTGACCCCAAACTAAGCAGTAAGCTTGTACTATGGGTACCACACAACGAACTCTGGGGAAGTTCCCAGTAAACTGTTTCAAAAATATGACAGTAAATATGAAAGCACACTTTATAGAGCACGCATACAGAGGCGACGCGGCTCTAACCCCTTGCAATTCCAAATGGAACCGCCTCTACATAATTTGAAAAAAGAAAAACTTACCTTCGATAGAAGTTCCCAGTTGCGAATCAACTGTCAATGTTTGAACAGCCGCGAGCAAAACTGGATACACCAATAGTATGTACATTTTTAATAAAGAACTTATTATCATGCTCACTGTTCAATTCTACTTGCCAAAGACATTTCAAAAAAAAATCAGACTATTAGACTATTAATGGATCTTTTTAGAAAAAAAAAGTTTTTATGAATAACACATTACTGACGAAACTATCTTTAACATTAAAATTCTACTTAAATTAAATGTTATTTAAACTCGTTATGATCGAAAAGCAATAATTTTTGGCGCCAATTTGAATATCAATTGATTTCCGTCATTTCGAAGTTCGCGCCACAAATTAAATATACTTTTTAATGACGAAGACGTCTAACATACATCCAAGTAGTTTTGGATTTGCGAATATTGTAACGCAAATTCTTTGTTGGGTGTGTCTAAAAGTCACGGTTCGCTGCCCAGAACACACTTCCTCAGCTCATGTGAACCTCAAGAGTTGGTTAATCGAAACAACCTACCTATAGATAATTAATTGGTACAGTTATACCTATACTTGTTATAAGTTATTATAAAACAATTAAAGACAGAAGTTCGAAAATAACATCTTCTTTATTCGCATGTAGCTTTACAAGGAACTTTTCATCAAGAAATATGATACCTAAGTACAATTTAACGATGTGTTCGAATGTTTCCCGTTGCCAAGTCCACTTTTAAATAGTTCGAACAATACTTATTTATTTACCTTTTATAAATATTAACATTTAAACAAAAAAATTTTGGAATTAAACACTGTACCTACACTAGATACCTATTACAGGGATACATAAAGATTTTTAACTTGTTTTTAATATAATTACTTATTGCAAAATTGGAATAAGTACACTGACATCAATAAATCATGTTTTAGTACCATCTCCACAGGCTTATACAAATTATGGTAACTATTCGAATTCCATATAATCTATAATAAATATAAAGTCATTTATATTCCCTTTTCTCGATTTTTCTCGGTACACGTTTTCTACGAACCGATAACATTGGTACTTACATTTTAAAGAAATATACATAAAAACAAAAGTTATTAAATCCAAACCTTAATTTTTTTACACATTTAAAATGGTATATTACAACATGTGCTGCGAGAGATTGAAAGTCGTCGTCTGTCTTAAAAATACCTCATTCATAATAGATTGATTTCGCAATTCACAAATATATCTGCATTTTAGGTCTTTACCCATGAAATTGTCGTTTACTCTACAAAAAGTTAGTCTTTTTTTTACATGTTTTTTTTTTATTTTTATTAATCAAAGTATGTACCCATGCTATCGATGCATCTCTGCCAGCGCAGTGCCAATTTTGTCAATGCCCTTCTTGAAGAAGTCAGGTGTACGAGAGGCAACAAACTCTTCAAAAACATTTTGTACTGCCTCTCGGGTATAGAACTTTTTTTCAGTCAAGAAGTTGTCCAAATTTTGGAAAAAGTAGAACTCTGCCGGCGCAAGGTCTGGTGAGTACGGTGGCTGACGCACAACTTCCAACACTCTTGTAGCTTAGAGACCGTCTGTTGTGCCGTGTGAGGTCGAGCGTTGTTGTGCCGGAGAAGCAGGGATGAGCAATTAACTACAGCTGTAGATTTCCGAGCTACTCCATCATTGTGTCTAGTTCGTCATAGTACACATCTGCAGTAATGCTCGTGCCATTTGGTAAGAAGCTGTGATGAATTACATAGGCCCTAGACCACCAAACAGTAACCATCACTTTTCTAGGGGTAAGTTTTCGTTTGGGGCATTGCCTAGATGCTGAACCAGGGTCTAACCAATATGATGACCGCTTACGATAGTCAAAAAGAATCCGTTCTTCATCGCAAGTGACAATACGGTTCAAAATCCCATTGTTTCTGTCTAATAGATACAGGAAATCAAAAATGTCCACTCCCAAAAAGCAACACAATATTACGTCTGATGAATATTAATTTAACTAAGATATATTTCTCTTTTTCCGTATACTTATAACCTTATCGTTCCAAAAAACATGCTGACTGTTTTAAAAAAAGAAAAATGTTTCGATCCTCTTTTTTTTCTTAAATTAAAAGCAAATTTTTTTGTCTGACTTTTTCGCAGGAACGGGAGAAGTGAGATTGTTATTTTATTTAGATTTTCTATTTTTTACATTTTTGGTGTTTTAAAGTATAAAAGAGATAGCATATTGTGTTTTAAAGTTCTGTTTAACTGAAAACAATGGAATAGGTCTAAATAAACATGTGTAGCTGAAGTTCTCGCGCTCTTCCAAGAAGTCCTTTATAACCTTAGTAAAGTCTACTATCACTTTACTGGAGTTTTACGATAAAAAAAAAAACCAATTTACTTCGAACGTGCTTCATTTCGATTCTACTTATTAATACGTGACATTGGCAAATGCGCCAATCAGTGCGTCATGCCATTAAAAAAGAAAAAGAAAAAATCTTTGAGTGGTTGCATTTGTTCACAAAAATCTTGGCTTTTAGAAAAAGCTGTCATTTCAACGTCAATGTTTGTCACAGGAGTGTAATTTGTCGTTTTTTATGTCGTTATGACTCTGTCGTATAACAGACGCCAAATTTAATTTTTCAAAAAACAATCTATCGCGTAATTGAAACGAATCCGAAAATAACTCGTACGTTGAAATCCGTTAAATGCTTTCATGAGGGTACAGATGAACATACTTACGTATGTACTACATGCACATACAAACATGCACACATACATGCGCTGTTGGAAAACCCTCTTTTCACTTCGCCGTAGACAAAGTAAATCAGAGAACCATGTTGGTAAAACTTTATTTGAAAGGTAATCCCAACACTAGAGTAGGTACCATAAAATTGCTACGTGCGTGCTAGTTACGTCATGTTACACCAAAATGAATACACATTCGAATCTTTTTTTTACCAGATCCATAGTAATTATGAGTTACGGACTACTTGTCTGCAACGTAAACGTAAAACAAAATTTTTATATTATGATCTATTTTTAAATACTTAAACCTTGAACTTGGGCAATAGCAAAATGCTCCGACGAATTTTTTCTCTTAAAGCTTTATTATTATTATTAGTTTATTTAAAGAACAAGTATGTGATTGAAATAAATGACATTAGTTAAAAATTATTGACAGACTGAATGAAATCTTCGAGACCAATAAAACTCACGGATGATTTAAAACGAAAATAAATAATAAAAATTTCGATACTCGTACGGATCGAAATGTTTATTTTTCATTTTATATATACTCGTGTATAATAGAAAGAGACAGAAATATTACTGTTAACATAGGTTCACAGTATAAAGTTAACGAAAATAGCGCAGTGCGATGCGCGGGTAACACCCCACGTAACGCTTTTTCCTTACGTGACGATATCTACCAACTCAAACCTCCCGCAAGCCACGTTAAAGAACTTCGTATGTACCAAAGATCGTCACAAAACTATTATTATTATTATTATTATTATTTATACTTCATGTTCTATTGTCAATTTCCTGTAAAGTAATCACATGCTGTACTTGCCTGTTATCGGGTTTGCACTGTATTAAGTTATAATTACATGTAAATAAGTCTTATTTCTAGTGTAAATACTTTTCGAAATTCTTTATTAAATAAATAATTATTATTTTCTTCAAAAAGCGGCCAAGTTTTTTTTTTATAAAACAAGCAAGCAAGTCACCTGGTGGAAAGTAAGCACCACCGCCCATGGACACCCGTAATATCCGGCCTTCAGGCAAAAGAGGGAAAAGAAGGAAAGGAGTGGAAGAGGAGAGATGGGCCACCGGCACTCTCACTCGCCGAATTAAACACAACAGTAATAGATGCTGTTATTTTACGCCGATATTCTGTAAGAGAATGGTATTGCCAGGCAAGCCGGCCTAATTCGTGCTGCAAAGCAGCATGGCTCTACCACTTTTGACATGCATATCAGACTCAGACATGGCAATAGTGAAATATTCCATAGTCGTAATGAAAGTTCAAAATAAGTTTGTACTTTACATTGAGTTATATGTTACACTAGAATAGTACATACATCAAAACAATAATCGTCACGCTTACGTAACTCGCATTCAGCATGCGACAGCCAATATCGCGCGATATCTGCTGTCAAAACGAGAATTTGTGTAATGTAATTTGTATTGTGGCGCGAAATCTACCGCGAAAAGTGCATTTTACGGTCATAGAATAATAGATACGTAATCGTCATACATGATATTATTTCTTATTTATATTTTTTCTTACAAATAGTCACCGGTCACGCAGAGATCGCGTGGCTGTTGCTGGCTGCAAATTTTTAATATTGTAATAGCCTCAAGTGTACCTACGCGCGGGCAGAGTAAGGCGCGGGAACTTCCGCTTCGCTGTAAGTAAAAGTGAGACAGTGCTATCGTGTCGTCGCTCTGAATGGTCATGATCTGCTCAAGATGTTATAATTTTACATAATTATAATAAGTTTAGTTAATTAAATATCCGTTTTAAATGTATATTTTGCAGTGTAATAAATAATAATCTGAGAGTTAATTTTTTAATTAATTATTATACAAGACAAGTGCTTTAAATATGAAATGAAGTAAAATACACTACGTTGTCCACGGCACAGGTTCCCCGGAGTCTCAGTTGAGTGGAACCTAGCGATTGTTTCGAACACTAGATCGGTCGATCGAATAATACATAGATATCGTTGGTATTTATAATAGCATTTCACAAAGACATTGTGAAAAACAAAGTTATGTCTGCGATTGCTTAGTACGTAACGGAAAATATCCTATATCTCAAAAATTACAGAATCATATCTTATTCGGACCAATTGCTGCTGAAAATGCTTTTAAGTTATGCTACCTTAAATTTTTTCAGAACTCTCTACCCCACGGTTGTAAAATGAACGAGGGGAAAACATATTTTTTAAAACTTTATAAGCGCATGCTTGACCTAAATAAAAAAGACTGTGATACCTCTAGATTATTTTGGAAGATCTATTTAACGTTATCCCATACTCTTATTTGCACTGGAATTTTTTCCGACACTTATTTACACGTATGGTGCACAGTATACACATAATGCAACCCTATTTTTTTGTAATTTCAGTAGATACGCTATTGTATAGCCGTTTAGACAGACTAACGGACAGATAGTACAAAATTATAAGGGTTCCATTTTTTGCGATTCGGATACGGCACCCTAAAAAGTACCTCTCATCATTATTGGCTCTTACATTATTATTACGAGTAATTATTGTCGTTTTTATTCTATTTATTTTTTGTTATCAGCAACAGAAACTTTTTCAATTGATTTTAAAGCTGGAAACTAAACGAACGTACCTAGGTACTCATAAAAAGCGCTATACTAGCAATAGACACAAAAATTAACTAGATTCAAATTGCGATGGGTTCGTCTTCCAAGTATGATATTTAAAAAATCATGTAAGATTTATTGACAAATTAATACATTTATCAAAATGAAATGTTTTTTTTTGATAATTTTTTGAACAAACAACGTCATAAGTTAAGTGATAATCATAGTGTAATAAGTTCAAAGTTTTGGTTGCCATCCCAACGCACTTTAATCACCATAACTCCAGATTATCGCGCTTCCACAAAGTTTATAGACCCCGATCCAGTTTTTTATAACTTGTTTCTTTTTTATCGAAAACCCATTCAAGATCACTATCTGACAACTTCAGTTTGAAATTGGCATTGTTCTTTTCTGTATCAAACTATCCACTGTTTTTAATGTTCATACGCAACTAGGGACTTGTCTTTGGGGCAGCCGTTCAACTAATCAGCCACAGTAATTAAGCTTTCAATTTCAGTGAATTCAATATTCATTTTTTTATTAATTCTTGTGACCACTCTAGCCATGTCCTAAATAGAATTTCCCGTCGGTAACATCTCAGGAACCATCACTTTTCTTAAATGTTAATCTTTGGGTAACCTCCCAGATAGTATATAAAGGTTTCTGCACGCTTGATTTTTCATTGTAAATTGCCAATTCAAATATGACGTGGCAAGTTTTGACATTTAATAATTAAAAACTGCACTGTCAAATATGACAACAAAGTTTTTTATTTATTTATTAATTGTGAGACACAGGTATAGTTAATTATACGATATAAGTAAATTTTTAGTGCCACTGTGCTCTGCCTTAAGAACGGCATACAAAAGATAAGTTATATATAAAATATTTACATAATCAAATATTAATAATGTCAACTTGAGAACATCATCAATCAATATCAAGCAATCAACAATCAATTCACAAAACAAAAGAACATCAAACAATTAAAGAAACATGATACATTGATTCTTAAATGTCGTTTTACAATAATCACCCATTTCATAAATTTCCATCCGTTAAAAATTTCTGAACAGTGTAATATGCTTTTGTGATTAAAAATGTTGACAAAAAGTTTTGAGAATATTGCTGTAATCTCGTAATTTTTAGTAGGTAGGTAGTTGTCCACATTTTAAAACCCACTTTTGTGTCCACTTGGAGCTTCTTCCACTTGGAACGAGTTATAACTATGAAGTCTAATTTAAAGTTGCCTCAAGTGTATACGATTGCAGGGGAAATTTGACGCACACTTGATTCAAATTTAAATAGCTATCTTATTAGATTACAAGACGATTTAGGAAAAGTGAGTTCCTTTAAAAATTCCAGATATACAACAATTACAATTGCGCTTGATCTTTGATGTAATTAATTTTATATGTATAGCTTATTATGTCAAAAACTTATGCAGTAATAATAAATTAAAATAATTGGCCTTAAACGGATAACGAATCAAAACCGCTCGGTGTTGAATGCTTGTGCGCTACCCAAAGTACCGGACTACTAAAAGTCAAAATAAGTAATTATAAAAGAAACTTTATTACCAGAGAAACAGTCATTTTGCAAAACGTGCTAACTTTCAAAGTAAGATTAGATCTAAATAGGCGATCTAGACTTCATTTCAGAATAAGTGATAAGTAAAAAATTTTGTGCAACTTTCTCACGATATTTTGGAAAGAAGCCTGGATTATTAAAGAAACGTTGAAACTCGTCAGGTTAACGACCGAGTAACAAAGCCTGGGAATGTCAGCATTAACGAGGATAAGATAATTAAAATTTTTACTTTAAAACTACAGTCTAAACATGAAGTGCGTATAGTTTGCAAATGCTACAAATGAAAACAATATTATGTTATGTTACTATAAAACTGATTAAAAATAAAATGTCTAAAACAAGAAATTTAACGCGATTGCCTTTTTGTTTTGATTTGGTTTTGATTACCTTTTTATTTTATTAAATATTTTATAATGCAACGCTAGTTTAAAAGTTTAAATGACTTTCAAATATTTCAAACTTTTAGAGAAAAAAATTAAAATTTAACTTACGTACGCTCAAACATGGTGTTGTTATGTCATTTTTTGAGATGTCTCTCATAAAACATTCGTATATTTGATTCTGATAAAATCATTAAATAAAAATAAGGAAAGAATTATTAAATAATCATAGGAAAAACAATATTTGTAAAATAGAAATCGCAATTTTTTTTTCTTTTTTTTTTGTTCGGATAACATCCATATTATTATTTCTAAAGAAGAACAAAGAATAGGCAATGAATGGGATAATTAGCCACTGTGTACGACTGTGTTTATCACCTAATCTGCAGACTGGCTGTGCTCCGCGAAATTTATTATTAATTTAATAAAATTGCTGTTAGATAGTGATGGGAAACGTGGATGCAATTTATCGATACTTCTATTCATAAACTTTTGACCTATCACATACAAGAAAACATGTTTTAAAAAACCACACTATTTAATTATATAAAATAGCACCGAGGAATCCAATTTTTTTTATTTCAAAAAGTTATTATGCCTTGCCATCTATAAATTTAAATATTTGTAGCTAGAAATGGCGTCAATCTGAGATTTTCTTAAGTCTTGACATTATCAATTCCAAATGAAAATTTTGTGAAGTTGTGTAGTAGATTATTATCTGTCTACGTAATTTTCGAACACGACTAACAGGCAATTATTATATATATTATAATATTGAATAGAGTAACTCATGTATACACTATATATAGTACGCACACAGGTGATTATCAGTTATACTTTCAATGTTTTTATCGATAAACGAGCATCACTATGCTTATGCCTTGTACTGACCCGTAACTTTGACCGCTGTGTGATGTTGCTGGAGATAAGTTCAAAGGTGTCTGGTGTTTTCATCCATTGTTAGTTTGAGTTGATTTTAAAAGAAATATGGAAATATTAAAGATCAATGACCTTTTGACGGCAAACATACCGATGGGTTTTTTATAAACTTGCGATAAAAATCAAATAAAAAGATTTCAAAAGATTGTTAAAGATTTCAACGCCAGAATAGGAAAAGCTCATAAAAACGAGGGAAATAATATAGGACAATACGCACACGGAAAAAGAAGTCCGCGCGGGCAGAAACTAGTAGGATTTGCAGTCGAAAACGATTACTACTTCGATGCAAGCCACACAAAAAATTGACATGGCGATCCCTAGTCAACAACTTAACGAGATTGACTACATACTAAGAAATCAACCAACCAATATAAAGAATTTGAATATAACAAAAAACCTGAACTTCAATTCTGATCACAGGATGATTAAATGTGAACTATCCTTGGCTTCAAGAGCACAAAGAAGGAAAATAAAATCTGTTGACTGCACTAGAGAACCACTAGATATTTCAGAAGACAACACTAGCCACTGGGAAAATTAATTTATGGGAGCTGTTAGTACATATGCAGAGGTACAAAACTAACCTCGACTAATAGATCACATACAAGTTATAACGCAACTAATTGAAAAAGCATAGGAATATGGAAAGACTTTATATATGTGTTTTATAGATTACAAAAAAGCATTCGATTCTCTACACTTTGAACCTATGTCATATTATGTTATCATTAACTTAATTAACAGTATATATTCAAAATGTTACGCCAAAGTGTGCCTAGAGCGTAAAGCTACAGAATTCCCCATACAAAAAGGAGTAAAGCAGGGAGATCCCCTCTCTCCGAAATTGTTTTTAAGTAGTAAAAAATAAAGGCTATTTTTATTTTATAAAGGTTGGATGCTTGTGGATGGTTCTACAGAACGTAAGCAGTACCAGTCAGACATGGATGTTACGATCGATAAATATATTAAGATTTTGTCCACATTTTCCATGCTAGCACACAGTGTACACTAAAATATTCTGGGTAAAGAGCGCCATACTTATATCTCACTTCATCCTAAAACCAACGTGCACTGAGTCCTGTACAAGTCTTCTACATGTTTATAAATTAATTTTACAAACTTATGAATTCATAAACATGTAATAGAATGATTTACTCGCGAAACGTACTCACACTGGAACAAATTTTGATACGATTAATGAAAATAAGTGCTGATTTTTCTGATATGCTAAATAATGAAACAAAAACTTGTGAAGAATAACTACTTTTTATTTTTCTTTTCAGATTTCTCCCTCTTTCTTTTATTAATCGGATTTCTTGGATCATATATGTCGAACCAGTCGTCGCCCTTAGAGGAGGCGTCTTTGGCGAGGACAGCGCCTTTGTCTTCGAAGCGAAGAGTATGCCCCAACCTGAACAAAAATTTTTTATCGCATATCAACATTTGCATGGCAAAAGGTTAAATATGTGCCCGCTAATACCATTTAAAATGTACTAACAATTATAGTAAAAAGTTTAATCTATATAAGAATTGCTATTTGAATACAATATAACGCGTAAAAATACTAACGAGTAATATTTTCATGGTCATTGAAGTTTTCGTACAACGATCTTTTCTTGCAAATAACTCTGTAACGTAACACTACTTGGCTTAACGAGAGCTAAACTCTGTATTGTCGCTGGTGCTATGACTGGACATGGTCCATATAACAAACATCTTTTTAACATGGGTGTTACTAACAGTCTACTTTGCAGAGGGTGCTTAGAAGCAGAATAAAAACCCACCCATGTTTTGCTGGAATGTGAAGCGGTGGCTATCTACCGGGCGAAACATCTTGGCTTGCCAAGATCACTTCCTGAAGCCTTCACCAACATAAAGAAGGTGCTAGGCTTTTTGGAGGAGCTAGGATGGCAGGAGTAGTCAATCCTACTCACACGCAAAATAGGCGCTATGGACGTCGGTTTGCGGAAACAAACCCGTTATGAAGTACCTAAGTAAAGTTCAGGATACAGCAACCTTAATAATTTCTTATTAGTTTAAGTGTCCCCAATCAATTTATATAGACTACCGTGCATTGTAATTTAAAAAAAAATGGTGGCCCTTGAGTATCCTCGGCACTGAACAAAAATCTTCAAACCTTTAAACTCTTCAATCCACATAATAAGAACTCTTATTGTTGGATGATTTTTACATAAATGTATCAATATAATGTACATAAAAGTAAACCTGTGTTTTAAGTAGAAGTAGACTTTTTGGCGGGAACGACAGAAGTGTTTATATAGATTTTCTATTTTTTACATTTTTGGGAGTTTCAAAGTACCAAAGTGATAGTATATTGTATTTTAAAGTTCTGTATAAGTGAAAAGAATGGAGTAGGTCTAAATAAATATGTGTAGCTGAAGTTCTCGCGCTCTTCCAAGAAGTCCTTTATAACTTCAGTAAAGCCTACTATCACTTTACTGGAGGAGTTTTACGACAAGAACAAACAAATTTACTTCGAACATGTTTTATGAGAAACTTATTAACGTGACATTGGCAATTGGCTAAACTGTGCGCAAAAAAAGAAAAAAAAAGTAGAACTAGAAACATTTATGTGTTTCATAATCTGAATTGTTAAAACTATCCGTTTGTACTGCGCTAAGTAGGGATTCGTAATACAAATAATAAACACGCATAGAATAATTTAAAGTGAAAACCCTTTCCATGGGTATTGCTTCAAGTGATATATTTTTTAAAGCACAACAACAATATATAAAATATCGGGACTATCCTTTCCATAAAGTTATTTCTATGTCATGGGTAAACAATTACATTCAAGTCCTAAAATTGCTGGAAAATATGGATCCAATGAAAAGTTCTTGCCATGGCAACGTTGGGCACGTCCTTACACAAGACAGGTTATTTCATAAGCTTTCTTATTTAATATAACTGTAGTCTCAAAATATCTCACCAATTATCGCTATTGATATCTTCCTCGTCTTTGGCATCATCTGTCTCTTTCTCTTCTGTCTGACTCTTTTCCTTTATAGAATGAAGTTTATCCTTGAACTTAGCTAGAAGTTGCAGAGTGAAGTCCTCTCTAAAACAGGATATACCAAAAAGTGGTAAACTAACACAGGCTTTTACAAAAATGAGATTTTTTTAAGATTCCACAGATAAAATCGCAAAAACTGAACCCTTATATTTTTGTCATGTTTGTACGTATGTCACAGTCGATTTGTTCGATCACTTATTGAACTGAAAGGCGTAACCAAAAAAAAAAATTTTGGGACTTTTTTATTTGTCCGAAATTACTTAATGCGTATCCGACATGCTCTTGGCTGGTTTAATTACATTTTTTTTAAAACAGGCCATTGTCCGTTTATTTACTTTTAAAACTACTGAATATTTTAAAATCAAATGCACAGTGGCTGTACCTTTCGCTAAAACATAGGCATATATCGGTATCACACGAGCGAAGCCGCAAATATATAATATAATAATATAATATATAATATAATAAGTAAAACAAAAATATCGATATTTTTTTTCGTTGCGCTTCCCTAGTTTATGTATTATATTAACATCTGCAATACAGACATTTACAATTATATTACTTAAACATACCATACAAAGGAAGCCAATAATAATAAAAGTTTATTTATAATATTTATTTGTGATGCAGTGACTGGCAATTAGAACAAAATTCATTCTTTTATAAAATAATAATACTAAATTATAAGTTTACAGTATGTTCGCACATAGAAATAAATATATTCCGCATAATTACAAACGACCATTGTGAATATAGTTTCTAAAGATTATATACATGCATAAGAAAATACAAATAAAAAATTCATTCAATTTAAAATTCATATTATAGGGATAATATTGCTTTTTACGCATATGCTTTGTTTTATTCAAGTATTGCAACAACAAATAATAAAAATTAGATGTAAAATGTATTGTTGGTAGCTTTAAATTGGAAAAAATAAGTGAAAAAAATCAATAAAAATTGGTAATATCATAATGTATTTGTGTATGAGTCGAATTAAAATTCCAATGATAATTATAATAATTGGGTGGATGTTTAAATTAAGCGACATAATACAATGTAAAGGCAAATTTTTAAATTAACCTAAAAAATATTCCTAAAGCAAGTAAAAATTTCAGCTCGTAAAAATGTCCTTAAGAAACTAATATTGTCTAAATCATTCATTGTTATAGTAACCTAAAATGGAATGATATGTACTTAAATACAATCCTTAACTTAAATACTTAAACAGTCGGTAAATTTAGTCGGTACATAAAAAAACTAGCAATATCGATAACCGAACATGACTACCATAAATCAATACAACAAAATATGTTTATAATACTCTTAATTTGCAAAATATCATTAGGAGTATTTACTAATCTTCTATTTAAACAAAAATGAATATTTCTTTGCGTTTGTCTTCTATGCGTTTCTAAACTATTCATCTGATTGTGATGAAACTTTGGTGAGTTGTTCTGAGTACGCCCGCGAAAGTTTTTGAGTCATTTAATAGTAAACAAAATACTACGCGAACGGGCAACAGTTAATAATAAAAACCTAATCATACTAATTTTGGCACAATCTTTAATACATGACACAGTTGGGCACAAAAGTGAAGTAAGAAGAAGATAAAATATTAGGTATGTGTAAATATATTATCGATATTATAAAATAAACATGAATATGAAGGATGTCACATTAAATAAAATTCATTATTTATTAAGGAAAGACTAATTCGAAATTTTATAAATTATCATTATCACTGCAATATACTCAAATGTATAGCACATTTTAAAATATATAACTAATAGACTATTTGTATTCTAAAGTCCATAAAATATCATTCTTTATTTTTAACATGAGACAGACCATATTTATTTTGGTAAAGTATCGATATATTAATACACCAGTTTACAATCATAAACATTCATCGAGATCATCTGAATCGTTTATAATTGCTTCATCCCATGGACCATAAATATTGTCTTTATATTTTTGCCACCTAACAAACATAACTGGACAATAAACACATAATATTAATACTAGTATTACAAAATACATCAGCAACGTCTTCGACACTATAGACAAAGCTACCAGTGTCAAAGATAGCGTTATAAAAAACAAAATTAGGAATAATTTAGTTCGCAACAATACTTTGAATAACTGTGGGCTGAGTACGAAGACAATTACAGATACTGTTAAAAGAACAAATGCATCAAACGGAGTCGATAATCTCGACACTAAGCAGACTGAAGCAAATATGGCGGCGTTTATCGATAACGATTTCGATACTATCGCAGCGGGGACGTCATAATCGAAAAAAATCAAATGTGTCATCATCATAATGACAGCCCACGCGTAAATCGTATCAGTACTGACAGTATCTGTCAATGTGTGTAGAATAGGTGACAACAGATAACCAATAACAATATAAACCATCACAGTTTGTAAATTTCTCAATATTTTTTCACTACCTTCTATGCACACATATAAAATATACGATACAATTGTTACAACCACAGACGCGTAAATCACTGTGTATGTGTGAATCCACTCGTTGTACATGTACACGAATAATAAGGCGTATAACACACACAAACACAATCGTAACACAACGCGAAATGAACCTTGTAAGGCTTCCTTTAAAGTCACTTTTTCAACATACAAGTTCTTCCTTAAGTCTTCGAGGAATTTGACGTCGGTATAGTTGTCTGGGTAGTCGCGATTCTCATACAAATTCTTGACCCAAGGTTTTTTTCTGACAGTCTTACGCGTTTTTGTACGTCTCCTTCTGAAAACACGTACGATTCTTGAATGAAATCTTCAAATTCATCATTTTCTTTCAGGACACCACTTCAGGTTTCCACAGTTGTTACACACACACAAACACAATCGTAAGACTTTACTTACTAAATAATCGCTTAACATTTAATTCAATAAAGTGATTCCAATCACTAATAATGTCAACTTTATAGTTATACAAAACCTGTTTTATTTAGCAAAATTAATATAGGATATGTCTGTAAGAAATTTAATTTTTTTTTCTTGTAATAAATGATAATGTGCTACACTATTAGTTAAAAAAGAAATATTTATTTTCAAATTTTTTAAATGAATATCAAAACCGATATAACCCTATTTAACTATAGACTTTATCTACATAAATATAAGGTTGCAATTGCATATCCGAAGTCTAAAATTCTTCATTCAATTTGGACACTCAATATATCGTCACATAGTATGAAAACTGACGTATTTATTCTAGAAAAACTATAAAAACGTTATTTGATTTCTCTCTTAAAAATAGGCATTCAAATACTTGTAATACATAATATGAATAATCAGTTGTCAGACACAATATTTTGCTAATTCATAAATGCACATACTGTACACGATTTTGTCAAGAAAAATTGTATTTACTCACGCGGTGGTCGAATTTCGACCGTAAATATAAACTTATAACATAGACCCTATGGCGACGATCTCTATTTTGTGCGACTGTTTGATCCAAGGAGGTTACATATACATGATCTCAAACTACTATGAGTTTGAGATTGAGTCTCTTTGATATTGGCACTCCAGTGTGAACGTAAACAATGAGTATTTTATTTTATTTATATTAATTTAATATAATTGTAACACATATTATACATACATTTTAACTTTCTACACTTCTCCATATAGATTTTAACTATATGAAATCTCACACTCCATGTGCGCAATATTTTTAGAAAGGGATACGAAATTTTCGCTTCACATATTATAATGATTAAAAACTTTTGAGTATTAAAAGCATAGTATGGCTAAAAACTGATAAAAATAACATAAAAAATGATATTTGTTGTTATCAAAAATAACGTCTAACGTCGTTATATACATGTGTATATAATATTTGTACATTGTACAGTCACCTGTGTTTAAAAGAGTTTGATTGATTCAATAGTTTTTGTGTCAAAGACTAATCAATAAACGGACAAAATGTTTTGTATTAATGATATCAGTACTGTTTACGATATGTTTATTTTTTTAAACAAAACCACTAATAAGAGCTGTTTCTAATAATAAAACATATGTATTTCTTATAACTTACCTTGCAGTACCCTTCTTTGGTATTTTCTCCTTCATTTTTCTATATTTCTCTTGTTCTTCCACATACTGCTTATACATCTCATTGTCATCTTCTATTTTCTTACTGCTTCTTTTCTCTTCTTGACTCTCTTTGTTTTCTTGTTTAGCTTCGTCTTTAGAACCCTTCATTTCTTTTTTTAGTTGTTTTATTTCGTTTCTTATCCGGTCTCTGTAAATTACAAATCAATCACAACTTTAAATGATATTTTGGCAACGGCAATATTTTGGGCTACTATGGGTGAATATGGGTGAACCATGCGCAGGTCCGGTTCGCACACGACGCAAACACGAGACCGCTTCCGTTTGTCTTTCATATCCTGTTTTCTGCGTGGTATAGACACATCACAAGCGGACATACAAATATGTATACTGAGAGCTATTTTAACTAAGACAGTATAAATAAATCAGAATCCATAAGAGATAACAGGGTAACTGTCTTTTAGCGTAGTAAATTTGGTGGTGATTAAACATGAATTGTCCATGCAAATAGTAAAATTGGCATTTTTTTTAATGTAGATCGACTCAGTTTCATTTAAGCATCTTTATCGGAAGAATAGAATATAGACAGCAGAAGCTGGTCAAAAATAAAATATTTTTTCATACAATAGAAAAACAAGATGTACTAAATTATAGTCAACTTACTACTACTTATTATTACTTACAAAAAAGGCCAGCCAGTTCCTAAGACAGATTCGCTCTATCTCCTATAGAATCGGATTTCACGACACTGTCTCAATTAAAAGAAACACTGCATCGATATAAAAAACACTTCGTATCGATATAAAAAAAACGCCTGTATCAATATAAAAAGAACACCTGTATATAACTGAGACAGAATGGGGAAGTGTTTTTGATAGAAATTTGATTTTATGCGATAGTACACTTAAATATTTTATCTGAAGATATTCAATGAACCTGAACTCCATTATTGAATAGAGTGCCAAGTAATAAAAAATATGAGGATAAGGATCCTTAGCCTGAAACTAGCAAATGTTTAAGTTTTTTTAGGTTCCATAGCCCAATTGGCTGTAACGGAACCCTTAAAATCTTGTCATAACCATCTGTCTGTCTGTCTACATGTCACATCTGATTTAGTTTACCGTCTTTGTACACACTGAGGAGAAATTTGGCACAAAGAAGAAAACTGATAAACAAAAATATGAAACGGGACTCTAAAAATAAAATATTGCTTGTTTCGGATAGATTTAGATTCTTTTTTTAATAACATTTACTTTATAACTCATTCTTTTACTATAATTACTTCAGAATCCTAAGTAAGATAATTTTTATTATTTTAATTTCCGACTTATTTTCAATTTTAAAATGTATGGTTAACTAATGTGTTGGGGCCCAAATAGATTTGTAACACTTAGACCGCTACCTTATTACGTAACTGCAGCCAGTAAGCGATAGCCGAATCTTGCGCGATCAATCGCGATATATTGCTAAATCGAGCAAGAAAGAATGTCGCGAATCGCTACTTATGCGTCTGTTGATGAGTCAGTGAACTAAAAACTAGTGACCCTAATTATGTTACGAAGTCATTTTACCACATGGCACAATAATCGTGCGGCGTAGCTGTCGCTGTCTGCAGTTCTTTACGCGATAATCTAACCGCGGAGTTATTACCTAAAAATTTGCAGACATCTATAGCCATTGCGCGACCGGTGACTAATTGTAAAAAAAAAATTGGTATCACGTATAACAATTGCGTGTCTATTGCGCCATAACCGTAAAATGCACTTCCTGCGGTAAATTTAGCGATATCGCGCGATATTCGACTATCGAATGCCGACTCCAAGTTGGTTAATGAGCGTGTTGATCACTATGATACAAGCAATACAATATTACACTTTTGTATTACTTGCGATTTATTTACCTTTCCTTCTGTCTCTCCATATCTCTTTCTTTCCCTAAATAATACTCTCCCTCACTCTCGCTCCCATTATCCTCCTTTCTTTTCTTATTGCTTTCCTTTTCTGGCGATTTTTCTCTTTTCTTAAGCTTGTCTCTTATATTAGACACTGCTGCCGCCATTTCTTCTTTCTTCTGTTCTACTTCTATTTTTGTCTGTTCCGACGTTTGATTCTGTTCTTCTAGCTCTAGTTCTAAAAGTAATATGGTTCATTTCGTAGAAAAAGTCAAATTAAAACAAAACATGAGCGAAATTGTTGTATGGTTATCTGTTAGGATGGAGTATCTATCAATTAGTCGGACTACCTAGTCCGACTAATTGATAGATACTCCATAGATCAGATACCTATCTGATCGGATAAAAAAAACAGTAGATAAACGTCCATCAATGGACTGACCCGTTGGCGTAGTGCCACATGCATCTGCTTTCCAAGCTAAGGTCCCGGGTTCGATCCCCGGTCAGGTCAGTTTAGGAAACAAACTTTTCTAAATTGGCTAGGAGTCTGGGTGTTACTGGGAACTCCCCCAGAGGTCATTGTGTGGTACCCGTAGCACAAGCTTACTGCTTAGTTTGGTGTCACACAATCTGTGTAATTGTCTGGAGTATTAAAAAAAATTAAAATAAAAAAACTATTTGCGCCCTTTAACGCTGACGAATGGGCACAACCAACAAGTGTACAACTAAGATTAAATATTTTATAACCCCATATACTCGTACGTAGCTAAGAACGTTTTCGTAAACTGCCGCTTTAAACAAAAAAAAACGCATGCAAACCCTTTTCTGTCATTAAAGAGCTATATGTGATTGCACATAAAATCACAGACACATGGACATGCAAACAACAGTGTCAAACTTGCGACACCCTGTATTCTGTTATGGGTTAAAAAGGATGTATTTGTCAATTATTATGGTAATATCTGTCTCATTAAGTGAGGAGTTTTAATTTATAAGTGCAGTTTAAAAAAAAAGAAGAACAGTTAGAAAATATATTCAGGCCGCAAACCATGAAAGAAGGTAAAACAGTGATACCAAGTGTTTATCAATTTACTTCTATGATGCTTTACAAAAAAAAAATGTCTGTTTCATTTCTTCCTGCGAAGGGTGTAAAATTCGGTCAAGAGATTATTGCGAGAAACTGGTATAGGCGATGGACAAACAAGGTGTCATTGCCTCATCCGTGGTTTCATGATTTGGGTTCGCGAATATATAATTAGGCGTTACCCGGTGCCCGCTTCGCTGAGCGCAAATGAAATTTTTTTACTTAACAGTAGATTTTCGTTTGAAAAATGGTGAAGAGTCATGGAATTCAAAAAATAAAAAGCATCTACAAACGATTCCGCGTTGAATAGTCATATCCCCATACCGTTATGTTTAATAGTTTTCACGTGATTGAAGGACAAAGACAACATCGTTTTCATTATATAAGTATAAATTACTAGCCCCGGCTTCGCACGGCTAGAAATTATTTGAAAATAAAATACAGTCCATTTACTCCCCGATCATCGTACTTTATTGGTGAGACTGCACGAATAGTGATGTAACCAAAGAATATAAATCTATCAATTTTGCAAATAAGATTAAACTGCAATAATTAAATTTTTAAATTCAGAATTTAGTTTCATTATTATTATTCCAATAAATAAATTTTAACGTAGACATTGATTTGAGCCTGAGCCTTGAAATAAATAAAAACACGTAACCTTATATTCCTAGTGTTTTGATTTTATTATAACTATACTCAGTTAAATATTATCCAAATATCGTTAATAGTAACAATAATCGATAATTATTGTGATCTATTTTTTACATCGTCGCCGCCCTAGGCATGTCACTTTGCCACCTGTCACAGGGCTCACACTATATTTTACGGACTATAGCGTAAACCGATACTATGACTGCAATTAGACAGTTAAAATACAGTTTTGCCAATAGCATGACTGCAATTAGACAGCACAGAGTTTCGCCATATGTTGAGTCTAAATACATATTGCTAAGTAATGTCAGGTGTGAATTTGTTGTGCCCTGGATGCTCTGCCCATTCCGAATCGTATGATCACAGATATAATCACAGATGAATTAGTCTAGCACAATTTTCTAGCGTAAGTATGATGTTATGTATGGTGTGTTGGAAAGCAAAATAGATTCTCACCAGCTGCAGTCTTCTTGCTAAGTTTGGGGTCCTCGAGGAGGTCATGGGTGGACTTGGGTTTGCCCCGATACTCCATGGCCTCGCCTTCATCTTCCTCGGCTTCTTCACCGAATGATAAAAGACCAAAGTTCCTGTTACACAATAAAACAGTAAATAAACAAAAAAATGATGTCTATACCTTGAGGAGTTAACAATCTGGAAACAACGATAAATCTCGAACCTTTTTCCAGTTATCTTTATCTTCAAATATATAATTCTTCTATACATGTCTTCGTCACTGAACTGATTTTTTGCGTGTAGGACCCTAGACGGTTTAGATTCACAATTGGATCCGGTAGATGGCAAACGGGTTATTCTTCTGTACGTGTGTTTGTCACAGAACTCCTCCTAAACAGTTGGACCGATTTCGATTAAATTTTTTGTGTTTGAGTGTGTCCCTGGATGCTTTAGATTCACAATTTGACCCGCATGCTTATTACGTAACTTGCAGACAGCATGCGACAGCCAATATCGAAATAAAGGCGCGATATCTGCTGTGAATACGAGAATTTGTGTAATGTAATTTGTATAGTGACGCTATATCAACCGCGAAAAGTGCATTTTATGGTCACAGAATAATAGATACGCAATCGTCATATATGATACCAACTTTTTATTACAATTAGTCACCGGTCGCGTAGTGATCGCGTGGCTGTCCCTGTCTGCAAATTTTTAGGTAACACCTCCGCCGGTAGGTGGCGGTGAAATCGAGTTCTAGGATTTTTTTTTATTCCAATGTTCGAATAGGACCTCTGTTGGGTCCGCTAGTTAATTTATACATTTTTTAGGTATCTTCCGTCAAAGTTCAAAACTAATTGATAACATATTACGCTGTTCAACAAAACATCGACCGTTAATATCATAAAACAGCTTTTATACATATTTGTATCCAATTAAATCAAAGTAGGTATGTGGATGTAAGGAATATGAGTAACTAATATTGATTAAAAATACTATTATTTAAACAAAATATTTTATGCAAAATTTTAACAACATGATCAACATGATCAAATATGTACCAAGATAATTATCATAAAGACTGCATGTTCATATGGTTATAAGAAGTTTTAGAATTTCCTTAGGATGTTTCGTTTAGAAGCCGAACGATCAATAAATTTAAAACTTTAATGAATTGATATCTGAAGATATACAATTTTTTTTGTAAAAATAACATTTGACTGTCATCTAAATGCGTGATGCAATGTCATCTCCGTTCTTTAGGAGATACGTTAGACCTCGGTCGCATATATTTTATTAGGAGGTAGTTGTTAAGCCAGAATAGAAGCTTTATAGGTGGCTTTTTTTTTTTTTTTTGTTTCTGAGAGGCGAAATTAAACCCCCGCGGGCTACCCAGCCGGACTCTACGCCGACTGGGGAGTGTCGGACTCGAACCGACTAAACAAAACCCCTCTTTGCTGTTAGCCCTAGTGGCTTTTACAGCGTTACAGGTCGCGTTGGGGCGAGCGCTGAAGGCGCCCTGCCAGATGGTCGACCGCCTGAGGGTTCCTCCAGCCGAGGGATGCCTCGTATGGAGGGCGGACCTCGGGCTCAAGGCGTCGCCAGGGGAGCTTTCCGCACCTGCGTGCATCTTAACGGGCTTCCTATTCGGGGGCTTCCTATTCTGACTGATCAGCCTATTTATACCAATCCGCACTGGGCCAGTGTGGTGCAAAATGATGTTTCTTTCTCATTTTATTTTGAGAAGACGTAACATACGTGTAAGAGAATTAACCAAAACGCACAAATAACTTATCTAAAAATACAGGAAATTAACGCGATTACCTTTTATTTTCGCTTGACGATTCGGCCCAGTTGCATCGGGAAAATAAAAGGCAATCGCGTTAATTTCCCGTTTTTAGATATTTTATAATGCAACGCGAAATTTTAAAAGTTTATATTGGAAAAATAACTTTATTCAAAATCATTATCAGTATCCTTTAAATTATTTTTGTTTCATTATTAAGTAAAAAATAATATTTAAAGTTAAATTGAATTTGTGCATTATAGTACAAATGAAAACAAACTTTACATCATACACGATAAAGTCCATTTTTTCGCAGTAGAGTACTTTAAGAACATACTGTGGACTTTATCGTTGTGTTAGCGCGGTATGTTCAGGATTCCCTAAGTCTATACATAATATTATAAAGAGAATAAATTTAATTGTTTGCTTGTAATGGATAAATTACTAAACTACTCAACTGATTTCAAAAATTCTTGCATCTATAGAAAGCTACATTACTAGCGAGTAACATGGGCTGCATTTTATTTTAAAAAAAATTATACCCGTGCGTAGCCGGGGCAGGTCGCTAGTGTTTTATAATAATTAAAATAAATAAGTTACGAAAAATCTAAGAAAAAGTTTAAAAAAAATTGTATTGCATTTAGTATATTATACTAAATAGTATAGCATAGTAAGAGACTGGTCGAGGCTTCGGGAGACCGCCGGGCTAGCAGCCAACGAATCAGTTTGGCTATTCAAAGAGGTAATGCTGCCAGTCTGCTGGGCACCTTAAGCAATGACAGCTTTCCAAGCGGCAACTTTGAGGAAGTCTATTATTTAAGATAATGTGTAGTTTTAAGTTTGTAAATATTATCGTATGTGTGTACCTTTTTGTTATTAATAAATCAAATCATGTTAAAAAAAAGTATATTAAGTATACTTATAATAAATTATTAAACTGATTATTTATCAAGGGTGTATGAACTTTCTAGTATATGTTGTTACTATGCCAAATAAATAAAGACACTAACTTAATCCCTTGTCTATCTTTCTTCTTTTTCTTCGGTAGTTCTTCGTCTTTCTTCGTCTCTTTAAATCTTGGCGCAATATCAGTAAATGGATTAATCAGAACAGAAGCACCAGTAATCTTATGAGGGTGCTCTGGCCTGTCATCGGGGCCTATTAGACCTTCGGCGATTTTTAAAACGTTGTAAATAGTTTCACCTAAAATATTAAATATAATTAAAAAATCATATACTTAACTATCCTTTTTGATATATAGATATTGTTAAATATGAAATGTAACGGAAGCACTGATGACTATGAACACGCTATCAATTCTTCATCATTACTATTATGTACTTCACTATTTCACGGCTTCTCAACAACTGACTTCTTTTTTTTTTTGGTTTCTGAGAGGCGAAATTAAACCCCCGCGGGCTACCCAGCCGGACTCTACGCCGACTGGGGAGTGTCGGACTCGAACCGACTAAACAAAACCCCTCTTTGCTGTTAGCCCTAGTGGCTTTTACAGCGTCACAGGTCGCGTTGGGGCGAGCGCTGAAGGCGCCCTGCCAGATGGTCGACCGCCTGAGGGTTCCTCCAGCCGAGGGATGCCTCGTATGGAGGGCGGACCTCGGGCTCAAGGCGTCGCCAGGGGAGCTTTCCGCACCTTCGTGCATCTTAACGGGCTTCCTATTCGGGTGAGGGCCGGGACTCTAGCGGACCCGGCCGGCGAGACGGCTGAGGGCCGGTTAGTGTGCCTAGTGTTCCGCGTGGCAGTTTACAATGTGGCTTAAGGCCCGCGTGTGTGCGTGTAGAGCTACGTGATCGAGCTTCTAAACGTGAGACCCTACGGGTGTCGCGGGGGTCGTCCTCGCCTCCGCCGGTGGGGGCGGTGTGGACGTAGTGTGTAAGCTGACTTCTTACGAGACCAAATCCGGCTTTTATGCAGCCCCACTCCACGCAGGAAATCCATTCTACCCTCTTTCTTATTACTAAAATTTTACATAATATAACATGTGGGTAATTTATGTGATTAAAATTAATGTGGAACTAACAATATATAATGTTACGCTTCTTCATTTGAGGTAAACAGAACATAGAAGTTCAAAAGATCACACCTTGATATCGCTTTTCAATGTCAAAAATTTTCATTAAATTAGGCGACCTTCCCCACCTATGTATGATGTAGTATTTCACTATTTCAGGATATGTACCTATGTATGCATATGTCCCGCTTTAAAAGGAACAGTCCCTTTATTCGTTAATTTTTGCCGTCTGCGAGGAATGCTTCGGGATAATTGTCCCAATTTGAGAAAGCTACACAAAAATTGGGACATTCGGAACGAATGGTTCAATCTCGCTCACCTTTGCTATGCTGTACTAACAGCATATAAATTGGAAGTTTGAGAAGCCTGTTTCTTTGGAGCTTAAAAGCACTGATTTAAAATTAATGCAAGGCGTTGTTATCTTATATAAACAACAATAATAGTTAAGAGTCAAGTAAAAAATTATTGTAATTCTATTCGATAAATAAAACTTATCAAGTAAATGAATAATGTTTTTTTATTGTGCCACTTCCACAGTAGCATGTCTCGTTTTGAGTAAAAACAGAAATGATCAAAATAAATATGCTAGAACGTTAACTGACCTCTGGTTGGTAAACAATCTGTAATTAGAAGCAGTGGCAATAAATTCAGGTACTGTTGTAGTTACCTTGTAGCCGATACAGTCAGTGTTGTAGTGTCCGACATTCCTTCGATAGTAACAATAGTGTCACCTCAGATTTTTTTTTCCGAGAGTGTCACAATAAGACTAACCGCCCAAATCAGACGTCTTATAAATTCGACATTCGGGCCGAATTTTTCGGCAACTTTTATCAGCGATATTGTGATCAATTTAAAGCATAACAATAGTCTGTCATTTCCGGCACGCGGCCGACTTTTGTGGTCCAAACACATATGACCTTAAACTTTACGCAAATATTACGCGTTCTTCTACCGCTAGTAACTAACTAATCTGTGCTTCTACGTTACCGAACATTGAAGTGTCTATGTTTGACTTTTTGGCGGGAATGGGAGAAGTGAGGTTGTCATTTTACTTAGATTTTCTATTTTTATATTTTTGGGAGCTTTAAAGTACAAAAGTGATAGTATATTGTGTTTTAAAGTTCTTTAAAAGGTTATGTATATATAGGTAGGTAAGGTATAGGTAAACTTCAGTAAAGCCTACTATCACTTTACTGGAGGAGTTTTACGATAAGAAAGAACTAATTTACTTGTGATTCTACTTTAAATACGTGACATTGGCAAATGCGCTAATGCTAAGCAAACAGTAGCAAAAGCCAAGGAATAACCAAGGCTGACTAATACATACATACATACATATTTTCACGCTGTATCCCTAACGGGGTAGTCAGAGGGCGGGGCGCCAAGAGTCGCGGCCCTTACATACCTCTTTCGCTTCCTCAAATTTCATCATTCTCCTCACACATTTTCGCCTAGGTATGAGAGTGCTTTTGACATTTCCGTCTGCTAACGCTCTGGCTATTTGATCTTCATAAGTCAGCCTTGGTCTTCCTTGGCTTATTTTACCTCTCACTTTCTCTCTGTAGATTTTCTTCGTCAGTCTTTCATCACTCATTCTATCTAAGTGCTTTCTAATTAAGTATGAGGCTGACTTATAAAGATCAAATATCCAATATATTATTAGCTGAAGGAAATGTCAACAGCACTCAGCTTGGCAAAATTTTAAGAGAATGAATGAGGTTTGAGAAGATGAAAGAATTATGTAATTATGACCGCGATGCTTGACGCTCTGTTCTCTTTGTCTACCATATTAAGGATCCAGGGTTCCAGGGTGAAGAAGAGTAAGTGTATTTAACAAAAAATATTTTAATGGGATATATTATAACGGCGGGACCGTGGGCGGTACGACAGGTGGTTCATCGTCACAGTCTCGCAGTACGGGCTCCATCAACTTGGGTACTCTTGCAAACCAGTCAAAACGAAGCTGATTATGATGAACAATGTTTTTAATTCGAATTACAAACTCAGCACTAACTTCTAGATAAAACTAATTATAAACTTAACGGTGAACGTGACAGGTTCGTTGAGATATACGCAGTCAGGCGGTCGGATTACAACTGCCGTTCTGTCCCCTCGACTTGTCCACGTGTGGTGGCAAAAAAAACCCCCAGTTTATTAAAATCAACCAATCACGAATAAGCCACGTAGACAACTCGCTATCGCAATATCAGTTGACGTCCTCTTTTTGTTAGGTTACCGCTTGTGACGACATATGTCTATATTATATATATACATATTGTTAGGAGCTGTGGGTAATCAAATGGCGGTTAAAGGTGCAGAGTTTATTTCCGTTCGTACAAACAGATGTCAAGAACACGCGAACTTAATTACGGCGGTTCCTAGTCTTCGTAGTCGGCCTCGAAGTAGGTACTCGCGTAGTAGTCACCGAAGGTACACGCTTCACCCTTAAACAACGTTCCCGAATCGCAGCAGTCTGCTATCCAAAGTAGTCGCAGGAGTCGTTATAGTAGCAGTGACGAACACAGACATTTTCAGTAGGGTAGACAAAAAAAACTCACCAAAATCGCCATTTGTCATATAATTTATATGTAATAAATAATTTTAATGTGATTTAAATTTACATTATTTATTCACTGGAACTACTTTGAAAAATGTTTCAACGGTAGCAAAATTGCTACTTGATATTTTGTTACAAAATACAACAATAGTAACTAAGAAAAATTAAATATAATTTTGTTCAAAATTCAATGCGGTAAGCGCCATCTGTTGTTTTATACGTATCTATTAAAAGTTCCATATGTAAATAAGAGAACGTCGGTAAAAAACGTTCAGAGGGCGTTATTGGCTAGAGACTCCATCTCTTTATTAACTTGTGTGCGTATTCTGAACTAAGTAAACATTCACAACCACTACAGATGCACGCATGTAATTATATGAAACACAGTGTTAGAAAAGTTTTGAATGTGTGCAAATCGAGCCGCGATTTGAATTTTTCTGCCGAGCGAACGGTTACCGTGATGCTTTCTTGTCGCGTTTGAACAAAGATAAGGCGAGCGCGGAAATTTTGAAATCATATTTTTGGTTGCGATGTATTTTTTTTACTCTGTTTAATTATCAAATTATTAGGGTAGACAGTGTCTATTTGTCTCTATGGAATGCACACCACTGCGTAGTAGTCTTCATAATTCGCCGTGTTATCGCCTTCATATACCGCTTCGATCGATGGTCAAAAAACTGTCTCACTAGCGGACATGTAGCTCTATTCAAAACTATTTATAGTCCGACAAAACGAGGGTGCAATCTTCTAGAATATACCCAAACGCTAGTAATAATAACGCATAGAAATGAAGAGCGTGGAACCTTCTAGTTAATTACGCTCGCTAACAATAATTCGACATTGCTCTTGTCGCCGCCTGTTTGTATGAGTAGGTATATGACACGTCATCGCTCCGGAATTTTCGAAGTACAACTTTTCTTGTTTCTTTTTTGTTTAATTCGATAGTAGACTTAAACCTTTCGATGCGTTTTTACGTCATAGCTCTGCAAAGCTTAGGTCTCGAGATATAGGCACTAAAATTTGCATGTCTCGTGCTATTTAGAAATCGACCTTATCACTTGAACATAAGGTCAGTTGGACAATATGTTCATAGATGTGTGTATAAGATTATTTAAAGTTTGAATCATAAAAAGGGTTATTATGATATAATTGTACTCTGATTCCTCAGAAGGTAGTGACACTTGAGGTAATAGGGTTGTGTTTTGTTAATTGTTAATAAGTTCTATAAACAATCACTGTTTTCTAACTCTTTTGTACATCTATTATTTACCTGTTACTTTCCCAAATATGGTATGTTTGTTTTGCAGCTCTGGAGTTGGTCCTAACGTTATAAAAAACTGAGAGTCATTATCATCCTTCCCTGCATTGGCCATTGCCACCAGTCCACGCCGGTTGAATCGAAGACGTGAGTGAAACTCATCCTAGAATAACCAACAATATAACACTGGATTATACGAAATTCTATGTATTCCTTTTAAGGGGTTATATGTACAGTGTATGCAATAAATTGACCAATTATTTTTTGTCAACGATGTACTGTCAAAAGTTTCAATTTGAATAGGTACTAACTGTTCTTAAAACTGATCGTTTTAAATATTAAATTAAATCAATTAAAAAATATTTAATAAAATTAGACAAGCGTGAGTTCAACTTAAGAGGGTTCCATACAATACAAAATGTGAAATTACAAACTTAATTTCTAATTTTTGAAAGTCTATAACACCTAGAATTTCTTTTATATTCTTTCTGTAAACTTTAAAATGATAGGTTACTGGTTTTTATTTTTTAAATTCTAGATGACTGGAGTCAGTTTCGGAGATAAGGGGCACAATGGTCTAAATCGAATTTGGAGCTAGAAGGGAATTATGTTTATAGTAGATATATCCTATAAATATTTTTAAATCTTAACTTGTGCAAGATGTGTGGCCTAATAAGATATACGTATCACCATGCCTGTCATGTTTGTCTCATTGCATCTGAGAAAATTGGTTATAACAGATGAACAAACGCCTGTGTGATAATTATAAGGCATTTTTCCTTTTAAGTAAGGAACTCTACAAAATTTTTAAATTCAATTGACAGAAATATAAATTATTGCTTTTTAAGTTAGTTCCGATAAATTAGAGTTTAGACTAGACTACTAGAAAGCTTAAAATTATGTAAACGTGGTGGTGGATATGGGTCTGTGACGTTTTGAACTTCAAGACATAGACATCTTAGACTGAGTCTATTCCAACTATTTGAGTTTAAAAGCCAATTACTTCTATATTTTCCCAAAAAACATTTTTTTTTCTCAAATGTGTTCATAATTAATAAATATAACATTTATTTAGTTTACAGAACAATCAAATTACTTATTATTCTAAAACATTTAAAACCATTAATGTCTTTGAATTTTTGTAACTTGAACACATCTTACAATTATAAGTAAATAGGCCCTTATTGGAAAGGAACCACACACCAGGAAGACAATAAGCCTGAACGCTTGTTTTAAACCGCAATCGGTGCAACCCGATAATAACCGATGACCTCCGTGACGCAACGGCAATGCACGACGGAAAGTAAACGGGAGTTGCGGGTTCGATTCCCGCCCCGAGTCTGGGTTGTTTATGTTATAATTTGTATTTATTTACAAAAGAAAATTATATAAGTAGTATATCAGTTGTCTAGTACCCATAACACAAGCGCTGTGCTGCTTACTTTGGGACTAGATAACGTTGTGTGAAATGTCTGAGTATATTATTTTTATAACATTGGGATGAAAAGTATTAGCCCAGAAGTATCCAGTTATTTATTAATTGTAAAACATATAACCAAGTTTGCTATATGTATTTCAGAAGACATGTTAAACCACCAGACTCTATGGAAAACAACGTTGAAGAAAGACAAAGAAGATAGTAATAGCAATTTCGAATTTTTGACAGTAAATTGACTTGTAGAGATTTACTATAAAATATTGTTTTATGAATATGGTACAGAATCGCTTACATGTAAGTTGATCTCACACTCAACTGAACATTTACTGCTAAAAATGATATTTTAATACACCAACTTTGAATGGTTCTCCATAAATTGATTCACCACCAGTCCCATCACCGTTTGGATCTCCTCCTTGCACTATGAACCCTGGGATCACTCGGTGAAATATTGTTCCTAAAAGTCAGTTATAAAGAAAATTAAGTACAAAATCTGGCATTCAATCTTTTAAATTGTACTGAAAGAAATAAGCTAGTAATTATGTAAATTATGAATTATATACAATTGACTTATTATTTGTATGATATTCGACATTGACATTAATTTTTAATTTGATAATTTGTAATTAGTATACAATTGTTAATCAGAATCGATTACTTACCTATTGTTAGTACTTAGTTATAAGTAATTATGTACTTACTATTAAAATTGTAACTAGCTTACTTAATATGGTATTGCGTATGTAATACTTACATGTAAATATTTTGGCTTATGCTGTGAAGTTACATGTTACTGAATAAATAAATACGAAAAATAAAATTAATGATTATATTTTTCCCAAAAATATGTCATTTCCATATTACTTTATGTGACTACAAGGTCATGTGATGACTGTATGGTTAGGCTGATAGCAAACAACCAATGCCATGAAAATTGAAATAATGACAATAACAGAACCGAATAACGGATATAGGTCAAAAAATATAGACTTTTTGTAGGGAATGGTAGAAATGAAGATGGCATTTGGAAGTACTTTACTTCCACTACTGCTTACGTGTAACGTTACAAGACTAGTCAATAATATCTGTTGTCAGGTATTAAAATGGGAAGCAGTAGTTTTTCTTAGCCTGGTATTTTGTTTAATTTTCTATTTTTTGCACTTCTGGGAGTTTTTAAGCAACCTCAAAAAAAGGAGGAGGTTCTCAATTCGACTGTATGTTGTTTATTTGTGTTTGTTACCTCATAACTCCGTCATTTATGAACCGATTTTGAAAATTCTTTTGCGTTTGGTAGGTAATACTTTAGAGGTGGTCCCATTTAAATTTCACCGGTATTGGAGCTTGGACTTCGAAGATACACCAAATAACGCGACCCGGTTATAACCTTTATTTATATTGATGATTCTCTTGTAAATCCTTATGTTCCAGAATTAGAAAGAAGTTAATTGCAGACCTGCCCTAGATATTTGTTTAGGTCAAGATCACTCAAAAGGGAGAAATAAAAAAAATTTATGAGTACAAAATAACTATCCTTTACTAATCGAAACTCAAGTACAATTAAAATAACTTTATAAATATGATACATATACCTATATATTTAAATTTGATAATTATTGAAGTCGGTGCCAAATCAATGTGCAACAACAGAAAGTCTATTAGTTTGGTAGGGTTAGTTATTTTGTACTTTTCAGTGTTTTTTTTGAAGGCAGTTCAATTTTTTTTTCATAAAATTTTTTTTAAAGCACAAGGGTACAATGTACATTATGTATGAAAGTTCTGTGCAAGTGACAATAATTGGAGTCTGAATAAATATATGCCGCAGAAATGTTCACATTATTCAAAGAACTCTTTTTTAACTCTTTTTTTAACTAACTAAAGCCCATTTTCAGTTTACTGTAAGTGTTAGAATCTAAATAACAAGAAGAAAGAACAAATTTTATATAGCTATGTGCTTCATAGTGAAAGATGAAGAATTTTTACAAAATACAACAGCTATTGTAATCTGAATAATTTAAACAGAAAATGTGGAGGTATAGGCACAGTTTCCTTGGACTCTCAAAAATTGGGAAATAATATTAAAATATGAAAAAAGATGGCAATTACTGAGTAACCAGTATTTAAGTACAAATACTATTGAACTCACCATTGTAATAACTTTCCATACATAACTGAATGAAATTCCGACATGCTTTCGGCGTTTCTTTGGTCCACAGTTCTATGTCAATTTCACCTGCTGTGGTTTTTAATAAGACCTAAAAACAAATGCATTTTAGACCAATTTTGTTTCTAACCAAGTTACATTACAGAAAAGCAAATAACGCTTATAAATCTTAATATGTTAAATTATTACTCTTTTGTGGTGACCCTGATGTTTATACAAATAACACAGTGAGTAACGTAAATAAGTTTATAAAGCTTAGCAGATATTTGAGTATACAGACTCTGTAATGAAACTGGTGTAATAAAAATACAAGAGAAGATTCCACGGTAAATTTTTCACAACAATTAGCTGTTGGCTGTAGCTGTACCGAGAATAAACGATAAATACAATGTTAAAATACATGTTAGTAAGTTAGATTAGACTATCTTTAATAATTAATATTGTTAGAATTAATAAAGTCACAGAATATACACAACAGGGGAGTTTACATAAGTCTACAGGGAGTTTAAGTTAATAGGCCTAGGAATAGTGGGGGAAGAAGGGAGGATGAATATTTGAGGACACAAAGAAAATATGATCTGGAGTTGCTTCATATATATCATATTCACAAGAACTGTCTCTGAACCTCATCTTAGCTAAATGTGCATGGGTGCAAGCATTTCCCAATCTAAGACGGAAGATAATGTTATGAATTAAACATTGTATATAAACTGTAGTTTCATAAATTAATTATTATGAAGGGTAAAGAAGAAATTAAACATTATTACTATCAAAAACGAGTTCAAAACAAAAACTGTTGTCAATTTACCTTCCCTAATGCGGGCGGTTCTTGTATGTAAATGTTACTCATTCTTCATTACACTGCACAAATTCAAGTAAGTAATATTGTTTCATTTAGATATACAATTAAATAGCAAGATTGTTTTCATAGAATTATGAAAAAATTAAGAATCAAAAATACAAACACAAAAAACACTCGATACAATGACATTGACAAGCACAGACCACGGAATACAATTACCACAGACTTTTAAATGGAAGCAGACTATACCGAGACGAAGTTATAGAAGGTCGCCCTAAATCGGTTGTTGTACCTCAAAATATTGATGCTATGCGGGAACTAATAATGCTAGATCGTCATGTTACATATGGCGAGATAGAGGCGTCTCTGGGCATAAGTATTACGAGTATATATAAAATATTACACGAACATTTAGCTGTAAAAAAATTTTGTTCATTTGCTCGTGTCGATTGGTGTGAAAAAATGTTACAAAAGTACAATCAGGGTGCGTTAAAAGCTGTCTATAATATCTACACAGGTGATGAATCTTGGATATATGCGTATGATCCTGAAACTAAACAACAATCAACGGTTTGGGTGTTCCAAGATGAGCCGAACCCAACAAAAGTCATTCGTTCAAAAGGCACTGAAGCAAATGGTCGCTTGTTTTTTTGGTATAAATGGACATGTAGCTACAGTGCCACTAGAGGATCGTAAAACGGTTAATTCTGAATGGTACACGACCATTTGTCTGCCAGAAGTCTTTGAAGAAATAAGAAAGAACAACCGACAACGCAGAATCCTTCTTCATCATGACAATGCTAGCTGCCACACATCGGCCGAAACAACTCGGTATTTGGAAGATCAAAAGATCGAATTAACGGGTCATCCGCCGTACAGCCCCGACTTGGCCCCTAACGACTATTATTTATTCCCAACCGTGAAGAATAAATTACGTGGTCAGCGTTTTTCGAGCCGTGAAGAGGCTGTTGATGTGTTCAAAATGCACGTTTTAGAGATACCTCAATCCGAATGGAAAAAGTGCTACGAAAATTGGTTCCAACGCATGCAAAAGTGCATCAATCATTATGGTGAATATTTTGAAAAGCAATAAAACTAAGATAAATGCTATATGTTTGTTTCACTTTGTTATTCCGGAAACATAAATAGCAGCCCTCGTATTACTTACACACATGCAGAACTCAGGCCCGGATTAAGGAATGGGTGCTTATACTGCGTATTATCTTCGAGCGGGACTATTTGGGACACTCCGAATTGTATTTTTCATGTGATAAAATAAGAATTAAATTAACTGAGTAATGTACTAGTATTAGAGATTATTACTTTATTATATTCCTTCTTTTTGTAGATTGTTTTTGTCACATGAAGTTTAACGACATAAACGATATATTTTTTAGTCGGGAAAGTTGATAATCAGAAAAGTGAAAGTTTTGAATTTAGACTTTTTGGCGAGAACAAAAGAAGCATGGTTGGCATTTTATTCAAAATTCAGACTTGCTATTTTTTGTGCTTTTGGGAGTTTTAAATTATAGTATATTGAGACAGTCTCCAGTTCTATGGGTTTTCTTTTGTTTAAAATAAACGAAATAGTTCATGTACACAGTGGTTTAACTTTATTATAAATTATCACAATACTGCACAATACAAAATCCGAATGACGACTAACTAAAACTACGCATCGAATTCAATAATGGAAACGTTTACAAACTACTCAGAGTATCAACTGAGCGCCTCTTTAATACAACTTGACATTTATTATCACACTTTAATTTAGCAATATACTTAATCACTAATTTAGTAAAATATATTTAAATACATATTCAAACATATCTCTTATTAATGTATTATAGTGTTATTATTACAATAGGATTACAGTTTTATACGTTAAAAAAAGAGAACCTCATTAACATACAACAACCAGCCATTAGTCATTTAAGTTCCTTTTAATCATTTTACAATATTCTGACATATCTATTTATTTAGCTTGGTAACTAGCTTTACATTTATTTAAATTACGTTTATGTATTTATCTCAGTACAAACCTTATGCTTATTAATACTATATATACTTAATGTAATACTATGAGCCATATATTCATGATGTAGGTAGTTTACGACAATATTGTACGTTAAAGTTGTGTGCAAGTGATAGGAATTGGAGGAATTTCGTTTAACAGTCTATTTTTCTATCAGGAGATAGTCGATGGGTGATCGATCACATTGAGAATAAAAACTAAAATAGCTTAGACAATAAAACAAAGAATTTTTTCAGTCTTTTATTTATTAATCGGATTATTTTCTTATTACATTATTTAAGAACTCATTATAGATGTGCATCAAACACATCATTTCACTGTTTTTCAATGTGTGCCAGAAGTAACTAGCGCAGAATGTCAGATATGCTAAGAATTACCATTGCAAGTAATCGTGGGTATTATTTTTTATTATTCGCCTCGAGATATCCATATTTGTTTTCACCATTTTTACATGTGAACACACAATTTATGCATAATAAAGTCCATCTTCGATTACCTGTAGCAAGAAAGTTCTATTATTTTTTCATTAAATTGACGACCTCAGTAGCGCAACGGCTTAACGCGTCCGAAAGTAAACGGGGGTTGCGGGTTCGATTCCCGCCTCGAGTCTGGGTGTTTATGTATAATATGTATTTATTTACAAAAGTAAAGTATATAAGTAGTATATCAGTTGTCTAGTACCTATAACGCAAGCGCTGTGCTGCTTACTTTGGGGCTAGATGGCTCTGTGTGAAATGTCTGAGTGTATTATATTATATGTGTATATATTATGATTTTATTATATTTTATTATATATTTTATTATATTATATGTGTATTATTATGATTATTTTAATTTAATATATATATATATTAAATTAAAAATAATTTTGTGATTATGAAGTATGGCTTCCAGCACTGGCTTTTTTCTAAACAACACTGGCCCAGGTTCAGCCCAGCGTAGCGACTAGAGATTAATTTGGCGATAGCATGTTCATTTTTAATAGGTATGTTAAATTTCATGATCAAACAACAACAGAGTTTTACGGGTATCTCTTTTACATAATAAATAGGGTTCAAAATGTTTTGAGCACAAAACTGCCAGAATTGGTCTGCCAGTTTGTTCTATGTAGCCTTTTTTATGTAATTCTTTTATGTAGTTCTTTAACCATAGAATTTGAAGATTTTCATCCTTTAGAAACCCGAAATTAACAAGGTATACATCAAAATCAAAAGATAGTTGCAAAAAATAGATAGTTGCTTAACCTTAGGTTAACCTTAGTTTTCTCTGAATTCGGCCCTCTTTAGGGTACAAGTACTAACAACGTCAAAATTGGTTAGGTACTTGGTACAAAAATATAAAAAACCTATAAAAAAAACCTTATACGATATAAGGAAACTTTAATTTTAATAGTTAGCAACATATTTAAGTGTCGGAGCCACGAAATACAAAAATATCAGCTAACTGAAGGCAGTAATCGAACAATTTGCAACATCAGATTTACTTACCGATGGTACGTGATTTTCGGGGCTTTTCTGTATGAAGCGTTGCAACTATTGGGGGTACAACACTTTTGTATCATATTTTGCACTTTTAATAACCAAAATAATGTTTATACACCAAGAAATATTTAATCATCGAACATGTGACGTACTACACAAGCACAAACTACTATACACAAGTAAACAGACGCCATACTCCGCTTATTTTGACTTAAGCGGAAGATGGCGGCTGCCACGGTTTCGGAATTGTCTATGTGTGTCATTGTGTTGCAACAAATGAAAGAAAAGGATAAATATATACAATTCTAAACTACAATGAAAGTGACAGTGTTATTACTTACACGGTATCTATGTGTGAGTGAATTATGTTTGATCTGCTTCCATTTATAAATCTGTGACAATTACAAAACTTAGGAACTGACAAGCCAATAAAAGTCAACTTAATTGTGAAACATTGATTAGAAGGCAAAGGAAACTATCCATAAACAGCCACTTCTTTCGTGTAATAATTATATTCAGATTTCAATAAAACACTTGTATTGTGAACATTTTTATTTTTCTCCATAAAGCACATGTCAAATGTATAATTTGTTCTTTTTCTTATTATTAAAGTACTTAACACTCCTTCAGTATAGTAATAGTAGGCTTTTACTAAAGTTACAAAGGATTTTTTTGAAACAAAGCGAAAGTTTTCGCTCGAATTAGATATGCTTATCTAGATACGCGTAGTGATGAGTCGATCTAAAAATTTACTGAGTAAATACTCGTTTAAGTTGAAGTGAAGTACCCAACTTTTCTGAGTTCGTTTCATGACGAAGTCTTAACTGATTTGAAATAGTAATTACAGGTAAGATGTCAATCACTAATTGTCTATAACAATAGTAATGTCGGAAAATATGGAGTGAAAAGGGTCGCGATCGTTGTATACTTCTTTCGCCTCTTCAAATCTCATCATCCTCCTCACGCTCTTTCGTCTAATATACAAGTACTTTTAAGTACTTTTGTCAGTTGTATAGTCTTCTTTAGCCTCCGTTACTTTCAATTTATACTTTTTCTTCGTCATGTTTGTTGATCACTCATTTTTACATGATACAAATATGTAGGAGTAAATATGTAGGAACTTTTACACATGGCTTTATCGCCGTTTCCGTATCTACTTATACTAAGTATATAATATTATGATACCTATACTATACAATATTACTATTAAATATAATGAAATGGTCCTGTAGATTTTAAATACAGCAAATTGTTATAAATCGAGTTAATAGTTATTTACTGCGTTTACTCATATTTAGATACTTGTATTCTTCAACGGACGGCAATACAGACAAGTATACACACGGACACATAATCAGACTTCTAATAATTCCCTCTTTTCTATCGGTAGATTTATAAAAACCGACCAAGTGCGAGTCGGGTTCGCGCACTGAGGGTTCCGTACCACCACTATACAGTGTGTTTATGTTATGTATTTGCCAAAAATTATTAAAAGACAGTTGCAAAAACGATCTTAAATTTGCTATTGAAAAACATGTTTTCTCATACTTTCCAATTGTAAATGTAAGTTTGTAAAGGAAAAAATTTTTTTTCATGTGATAGATGATAGAACTACAAAAGAACAATTTACGAATTTTTTATTTTACTTGTACTGTGACACCCTGCTTCTTGCTGAATTTCATGATTCTAGGTCAAAGGAAAAAGATGAGACACAAACAGACGTACTTTTTGATTGCGTTAACTTAGAAGCTTAATTCGTTTTACAGATCTAAGGGAATGGAGACATAAGTATTTGATATTAATTTCAACTTAATACCTTCGCGCATTCCTGAGAAAAACGGTATTGACAGACAGACGGACAACGAAGCGATCCCATAAGTTCCTTTTTTCCTTCTGAGATACGGACTCTAATAACCGCTCATACTTTTTCACTATTCAGTTAATATATTATTTTGTACATATAAATAGATTTGTATCACTTGACACCCGATGCCTGCAATTCCAAATCTAAATAAAGATAGTTAAATTCATCCCACGCATTTGTTGAGGTCAAATCTCAGCAAATTGATACAAATGAATGGTGATATTTATGTCAACGCCTACTTTATGACGTATAACAGCCCTCAATTTCAAATCGTTGAACTCTTGGTAGGTACATGGTACGTACCTTGCCATATAAGTTACAGGACGACAGTAAACGAAATATCTATTGAATAAACATGTCCGATTGAACTCTTGTACAATCAATCATTAGAGCTTAAACTTCAGCTTCTTGTCTCGAAAATTATAATAGCTGGTAGAAAATGTGTAACCCAGTAGTAGCCTTTTTTCAACAACTTATGAGGTTATGAGTAGTATAAAGCTCAAAAACACCAGGGTGGATTTGCTTTACCAGCAAGTAAATTACATTATACTTAAATTACCATTATACATACCTACTAAACAAATAAAGAGTAATAAATAGACACTATTTATTTGTGCGTACACCATGAAATATGCCTTAAAAGTAAATAATATTTAATGTTATTTAAAAACAAATATACATAAAGTAATTTCGAGAGTGCGTCCACCGGTTGATAAGTGTTTTTCGCAAATCTAAATGTAATTAGGTGATAAGTATCTTTCAGTTCGTAATTTATTACACAAAGCGTACCTTTATCAAAAGTTCATCATTTCAGGAATATGTTAATTTGTTTTGAATACTAACATACCTTTTAGAGTATAACAATAAAAAATTACCTCAAAAATTATAAACTAAACATTCTAGATCACAATTATAATTGTCAAAAAAACGCGTTTTTATTTGAAAATATCGAGTCATTTCATTAGTACATGAACGGTAATTTTGGGTGCGTTCTCGACCATGATGGCACAGTGATTGACTGGCCCGTTGGTGCAGTGGCATATGCATCTGCTTTCCAAGATAGGGTCCCGGGTTCGATCACCAGTCTTTAACTGGTTTAAACTTTAACTTTAGTCATTTAGGAAACGAACTGTTCTAAATTCGCTTGGAGTCTGAGTGTTACTGGGAACTTCCCCAGAGTTCGTTGTATGGTACCCATAGTACAAACTTACTGCTTAGTTTAGGGTCACACAATCTGTGTAATTGTCTGGAGTATTGTTATATAGTATATTATTACATAGCACATTCTCGAAATGATGGTGGTAACTGCCATTGTATTTTCTCAACAAATTTACTATTTTTGTATTATTGTGACTTAATATGCCATTGAAAGTTTGTTCTATTTTACTGTTTGTGAAATATGGAATGACAAAAGGTTGCTATTATATACGTATATCATTACATACTGTAAAATAAAAATATGGTATGAAATTACAGTTCGAACGAAACTTAAAATTGAGTTTTCGAAAAAATCGAAGAAACAAAAAAGAGAACCTGTACTCATAACCCCTAATAGCAAAAATGATTACACAAAAGGTATTGATGTGCTTTCCGGGAACGCCATTAAAATCATGCAAAATACAGACAATTTACATATTCCAGATACAAATTAGTTACGTAAATATAAACTTAAAATTATTAAGAATGTTATGGATTTTTGTTCATTCGGATTTTATACCTTAAATTAATAATAGGTCCCTTACCTATACAATTGCCGGTTTTAACAGAAAAAAATCAAAAAATTTTTTAAACAAAAAGTATGCATTTAATTAATCGAAGTATTGTTGATGTACTTTTACCGTTATTAAATCGAATTTAATTGATGTGAATTGAAATTAATCGTAAGTATCGATGAACTGTTTAAAGGCATTTTTTACTGCCTCATCGGGTTTGAAATTTTTCCTCGGTATAAAGTTATCTAAATGCCTATAAGATCTGGTGAGTATAGTGGGTGAAAGGTTACGAAGAGTTTCCAGTCGTAACTTGTAGTAACAACTGATTTTTTTAAAGAAATGTCATAGCTTTATAAAATTAATTTGAATTTAGAATTCTAAGTTCGATCAATCTCCACACCAGCCAGTATAATAAATCAGCAATTTCATTGTTAAAGGGCAAATATATTTATGTATTTTTAAAGTATATTATTGATTTTACAGACATGTTTCTGTAATTACTGATTTTAGCGACAGCTTCCTTTAAAAACAACATTCACAAAAAAAAATTGGTTTCGTTTTAAAAACCACACAAAAAATAAATATACTCCCCGAATGCCTATGTTGGCAACGAGACAAACCACGATGTGGTTTAGCGTAGCTATACATAAGCCATACCCTTTTAATTTTTAGTTTTTGTAACCATACATATCACAGAAAATAAAAATAACACTACTAAGATTAATCTCTTACTTTCGGAGTTAGTGACCCTTAGCCGCTTTTATAATTATCCGTTAAACGTTTTTATCGCCACAATTTTAACATCCACGATACAATAGGGAAACAAAATGTGTACTTACCTATTGTACCTTAGACGTAAAAATCATGGCGATAAAAATGTTCAACGGTAAATTATAAAACCGGCCATTCTCCCCTTAAAATAAAGATACCGTAGGTATATAATCTACAGCCCTGTAACCCGGGCCCGAGAATAAAGCTGCGATATTCCTCGCCTGTTGTAAGTGGTGACTAATGCCCGTCTCACACACGATCAAGTATGCTTGATCAAGCCCGTCCAATTGGCATGAAGCGTTGTTTGGCATGACATCTCTAAAATGCCACACACGATCAAATTTACTTGATACAACCTCCGCTTCACACAAATTGGATGAGAGTGGGGGCTCTGATCGTACATACAAACGACCCCGAAGAGGAGGACAACACATATGGTCCGCAATATCATAGCACTGCGATTTGACGGGGACTCTGTTACTGTCCTCCACAGTGCTTCGCGAAAAGTGCTCTGCTAACGCGAGAGAGACTCCGGTGCGTTAAGTAGGAGATCCCCGAGCCCCTAAACACCGCGAGATATGGTGGGTAAATGCCTCATATAACCGAGTCTCTCCCCCAAAGACTGGGTATCCCTGTGCAGATTTCTCCTACGTAACCAGAAAAGAAAGGTATATTACTCTAATAAATAAAGAAAAGACCGAAAAAGAAAATTGATGATCTTCCCTCAGATACCAACTCGGAACCAGAGCCGTAACTAAGGCAGTGCCAGCGGTGCCAAGGCACAGGTCGCAAGTCTTAGAGGAGTGCAAAAATGAGCAGGACCAAGTTTTGGGTCATTTGTTGTAATAGCTTAATTACAACTCGCATCGGGCGCATAAAAGACTACTTACGGCACTGTTCGGCACTCCATCAGTTTCTTTTCTCTTTGAATTATTGGGATATGTTACATAAACTTTTCATATACATATACGTGGTCACTAGTCAATCGGAAACCCCATATTGTTAATGGAACGTCTTGCTCACAAGCTGTCTGTATGCGACCAGCGAGTGAACTACTCGGCGACAGTGCGCTGTCCAATCGCTTGCAAGTTGCAACGTGCCGAAAATAAAAATGCTAAAATCTTTTTTTTTGAACAGTGACATAAAGATAATACTAATTATACCTATTTATGTGAAAAAAAATTATAACCTTTCTTAAATTCAGTACAAAAATGTAATAGATTTTGTGACGTTTTCAAATTATGTTTCATTCTTTACACTTCAAATCCTTTACACTTTGGACACAAGTTATAGTACCAATTATTGTATATTCTATAATTAATGCTACGAACTTTCTCGTCTGTGACTAGTAGAGTGATTATATCGAAAATTCAGCCTTTTCCCAAAATTTCTATTTCAGTCTTTGCTTTATTGGGCTAGTAGCTTTTGCCCGGGACTTTGTTCGCGCAAAGTTTAAAAACACACAATATCTTTACAAATTATAGTCTATGTGTTATTCTGATGTATAAACTATATTACTGTAAAGTTTCATCAAAATCCGTTTAATAGTTTTTGCGTGAAAGAGTTACAAATATCTATACATCAATATCCTACTAATATTATAACTTTGGTATTTATAATATTAGTAGGATATTAACTACAATATATCCTACGTATTGGTATAACGTTTCAAGGCATTTTTTTTGTGGATAGCGCCCAAGTTAGACATTATTATGTTAGACATGGCAAGATATATGAGTTAAAGACTTTCTTTTTGATTGTCTTGAGAAGCGCTTTATTAAATTATAAATTGAACTACTTTGTCCCAAAGTCAATACATGTCCCAAACGTCTTTGACCGTGTTTTACCAGAAATTCAACAATTTCTCTAATATGAATTAAATAGATATTACACAAAAATTACATACTCAATTTACATTATTACCATTTCGAAGAGATAAGAAATACGAGATAAAGATCTTTGTTCTCAGTAAATTAAAAATACATGTAATAATATCTCTGATCCACGACAAAAACAAACAAGTCGACATAATAGTGTCAGGTATCAGCAAATACAAAGAAAACGAAACATCGCTTATTTATTTGTTCTTCGAATTAAGATGGACTGCTATTGTCCTGCCCCTGGGGGACGCTTAACTTAGCTTATCCTAGCGGGAAAAGCCTGCAACACAATTAAAGATATAATATAAAGATATAACTTATTGTATAATGATGAGTGATGAAAGACTGACGAAGAAAATATACAGAGCGAAAGTGAGTGGTAAAAGAAGCCAAGGAAGACCAAGGCTGACTTATGAAGATCAAATAGCCAGAGTGTTAGCAGACGGAAATGTCAAAAGCACTCGCATACCTAGGCGAAAATGTGTGAGGAGAATGATGAGATTTGAGGAAGCGAAAGAGATGTGTAAGGACCGCGACTCCTGACGCTCCGTTCTCTCTGACTACCCCGTTGGGGATACAGCGTAAGTTATGTTATGTTATGTTTATGTATAATTATGTTGAAAAAACGTTTCCTGACTGAGTTTCTTCTCGGTCCTTCTCAGTGTCCAGGTTTTCTTTCCGAGCCGAACTAAAGTAGATTTGACATTTAAAAACATCTTGTAGTCGGGTTTACTTGAATAAATTGATTTGTCTTTAGACTTTGAATATCACACTTCAAAATGTAAGTCATCGATTTCAAAATTGTTACTTTAAAAACCCTTAAACATCTCTTTCACATTTATGATAATTTTAGTGACGAATAACACAAATTTTTAAGAGATTTGACTTATATAAGCTTGCACAACGTTACTTTGTATACATGATTTTTCGACAGTAGACATATCAGACGGTATGTGACATCGGCTAGGCAGGCTCGTTGACAGTAGCCACGCAAGTAGCCCCGAGAAGACAAGACGGATCTTGAGTGTAAACCGTTACATGCGCAAAAATCATTTTTTCGATCTATATAGTGGTGGGAAGTGAGATGCAACGGGTGGATTTAGCGTATAGAACACGGCATAATAAGTACACTATTGCATTATTTTTGCTACTGTTTTAGTACGATAAAATTTAAGAAAAGGTTTTTTTTGAGAGTATGGAATACTGAGGAAGATGAAAACTGTTTTAAATAGTCTCTAAAGGAAAATATTTATCACGTCTACTGTTTTATTTAATACGAGGCTAACAAAGGTGTGATGAGCGAATGCGAGAGCTAAAAGGAAACGAAAAGCACTTGTTATAAATAATTTTCGAAAAATCGACAGCGCGGACTCGAACCTGAACTACTCCATTCTTTTATCTTTATTTTTGTATGTAAGTTACTTTGAATACCTTAGCAATAAAGACTGTATTTGTATGAATAATATAATATGAAACATTGAAGTGTAGATAGTTCTTAACTTCCTTTTTTTATGTCATCTGACCAATAACAATTACAATAATAATTATTATAATTATTATTATTATAATAAAAATTCTTTTTCTTATTCTTTTATTTGCTAGAGAATACGAGTGTCACAGTTCATGCACACAAAAAGATTAGCTTTGATCTGTGTCGTTAGCAGAATATGTATTCTGTTAACATGCATGGAAATATTATATTAAATGCCGCAAATAAAAACAAAAGAATTGTCATAACAACATAAAAATTAAAAGTCGATCACATTGTAGCTCACGAAAAGATGCAAAAATGAAGTAAACAGGACGTGTTTTTAATAAAATTATTAAAATTTGTTTTTACTAAGTACTTATTTTTATATCTCATAATGCCTAGTAGAGAAATCTAATGTAGACTTTCAAAACTCGTGTTATTAGATCTTAATATGTAGTCGGAGGCTACACAAGCTATATAAATATTTAGCTAATTCATAAAATGGTCAGAAAGATTTTATGTGTTTTTAAATAATATTTAATGAAATATGTAACATTATATCGCTTGCATACTGGACGACAATTCTTACAGGGAATAAAAATGTTCACTTACACGCCACTAGCTCTGAATTCTGATTTCAGTTGAGTTTCAGATCGCTGTTAGACGCAACATCTGCCTACAAATCTGTATTTACATAAATGTAACAGATTTTTTTCAATTCACAAACGTGTTGGTTAATCGACTTAACTGGGTGAGTTTTTAATTTTGTTTTTATTTACATTTTGACTAAGTCAAAAAATGTATACTACTTTTTATTGACATTTAAATAATATATAAAAAGTAGACATGGAGGAAGCAAAAAAAAGCAATTTGCAATTGACATTTAAACATTGATACGTAGTTTAGAGAACTAAAGAGTTATAAAATTAAATATGATTATCTATATGTTTATGATTAATTATATCCAAATAAATAACTTACAATAGTCACTAACATAAATAAAACTATCTTAAAAGTATGTGGAAACTAAACATAAATATACGCATATCCTCATGCTGTGTTCCCAACGGGATAGTCAGAGAGAATGAACACAATCGAACCTTACACACTTTTTTCGCATCCTCAAACAAAATAGCCAGCTAACACTCTAGCTTTTTGATTTTCATGAGTCAAACTTCTTTCTTCTCTGGCTTCTGCTACCATTTTCGCCCTGTAGATTTTCTTCGTCGATCGTTCATCACTCAATCTTTCTATATACCCGAACCATCTAAGCATTCCTTAATGCTTTTTTACAATAACACTGTCATCCAACCCTGTCACTGTATTGTATATTAGATCACATTAATAGGTACATTAGATCACATTTCCACTGCATTCATCTTACTTGCACTCGATTTCATGCATACCCAGGCCTCAGCAGTCGGCGTCAACACCGCATTGTGGATGGCCATTTTTAACCCCGACTCAAAAATAGGTGCGTTATAAGTTTAACGTGTGTATCTGTGTGTCTGATCGTACCGGATTTAGATATAATCACACTGCTAACTAATGCCAACAGAGCACCGTTCACTTTATTGACAGCTGTTTCCCGGCTTTCCACATTCAGGTCGAATTTTCTGTTCCTCGAAAATATATTCCCCAGATATACAGTTTCATTTATGTGATAAATTCCTAAAATCTTTAGCTATTTTCTGCTTAAACTCCAATGGTGATGGTACACCGGTAAACTGCCTTTTGTACGCTGACGATGCTGTGCTTATAGCACCATCAGAAGCGGAGTCGCAGACACTAGTTACGTGCATGAAAGAAGACTGTGAAAGCGAAAGGATTAAATATGAATGTGAACAAAACTAAGGTGCTGGAGTTTGATAGGGAAGATGTACAGACAAAGTGTGAAATACGGGTAATTGAAAAATGTTTAATATAGGTAAATGAAACTGATTTTGTACAGACTCAGGTGTTACTTTGCGGAAATCCATTTCATGTGATAAAGCATCCTCAGGATATACCAGAGATAGGATTCGGTCAGCTAACCAGCACCGAATTGAACCAGCACCAGCATCGATTCGGTGCTAGTTAGCTGACCGAATCCTATCTCTGGTATATCCTGAGGATGCCTCGTTGAGAAGCGAAACACATGTCGATTAGTGGTTTTTGGAGTTTGAGCAGAAAATAGCTAAAGATTTTAGGAATTTATCACATGAAATGGATTTCCGCAAAGCAACACCTGAGTCTGTACAAAATCAGTTTCATTTACCTATTCTAAACATTTTTCAATTACCCGTATTTCACACTTTGTACATCTTCCCTTTCAAACACCAGCACCTTAGTTTTGTTCACATTCATATTCAATCCTTTCGCTTTCACAGTCTTCTTGCATGCACGTAACTAGTGTCTGCGACTCCGCTTCTGATGGTGCTATAAGCACAGCATCATCAGTGTGTACAAAAGGCAGTTTACCGCTGTACCATCACATATACCACTCATACTACCTTTTAATGTCTGGAGGCAACTGTCCAAATACAACACGAATAGCCAATCAGATATCGCGCAGCCATGTCTGACGCCTGAACAGACTTCGAAACAGGGCGACAAGTCACCATCTGTTCTTACACAGGCTCTGTTACCTCGATATAATGACCTCACAGCCTGCAGTAAAAGGCCCCCCACGACATATTCAGGCAGAAAACTCCACAATTTCTTTTGCACTGCTCTATCCAATGCTTTTTCAAGATCTAAGAAAGCTTCATTTACCTATTTTAGACATTTTCCAATTACCCATATTTCACATTTCGTCTGCGCATTTTCACTTTCAAATACCAGAACCTTAATTTTGTTCACAATAATATAACCGTATCCTTTCATTACACATCCTATCATGCACGTAATTAGTCTGCTTCTGATAGAACTGTAAGCTCAACATTGTTAGCATTTAAAAAACAGTTTAACCACTGCATACCTAAATTCATACCAAAACAAAAATATTTAACGTATTGTAGTGTTGTTTTAATTTTTCTAACTCCTACGTCTAATCTACATACCTCTCGCTGTATTCCTAACGAGGTAGTCAGAGAGAACCGAGCACCAAGTATCGCGGTGTTTACATACTTATTTCGCTTCCTTTGTTAGTGAATTCTGTTTTTAATTATACTTTTTGGTTTTGCATTACATTACATTATATTAAATGAAAATATCTTATATTAGATCGTTCAATATTCGAACCGCTCTAATAAGTTATTCATTCAAATAATTCAAAATTCGGGTCGTTTTGTTTAGGCAGTTTTAGGGATTCTTATAAAAAATGGGAGAAGACGTGAAATAGAAATCCAAAAGTATGATAAATAGAAAATTTAAGAACGAATTTTTGGTCCTAATTTATTATTACTTTTTTTAATTTTAACTCAGTTACCTAAAGCGTATTCGACATTTTCTTTTTTCCTTTCCTATTTTTATTTAATTTTGAAGTGATGGTAGCTTTGTAATTTCAGAATAGAAATCACGTTTCACCTAAATTGAAGTTTTAAAAGGAATTACAAGAAAAACATTTACCTACGTTGGATTTTCCGTATAGCTGTAGCCGCTTGTGAAGGAAATCCTATAATTCCATCAATTTATTACTGAATTTAAAAATAATGCATAATCTTTCGTAATTTGAAAATGTAGGTAATGTTTTTTTACATTACTTAGCATAACCTATTTTTTTTAATTACGCAGGAGAAAACTGCATATAGATGCTTGGAACAGAGACTGGGTTAACCTTCTACTGCCAAAAGTTCTGCAGTCGTCATCCTTGACTAACGTGGGCAATTTTGTTTTCAATCCGGAACGCCCTACCCCTACATGTATAGGAGATGATGACGTCATGCGTTACGTACAATATATAAATGAAAAAATTTTTTCAGTATGATATTTTTTGAGTAATGAAATTTAAAAAGAAAACAATAGAAAAAAAACTGAAATATTTAGCTGGTCTCAACTGGTTTCTTATATCTGCCAAAAAAGCAAATTTTCCTTAAATTTCGGGTCTATTTCTAAATACAAAGTTGCAGACACGACTTATTAATGTTGTTTTAGTAATTAAAAAATTGCCTTAAACGCTTGCGCTAAATTCAACAAAAATTTAATTCAATTTCATTTTGATTTCACCAATTTGGCTCATTTTCCCAATCCGCGACATTTTCGGATTTGCTCGAGACAGTGGGACAGATGCTCTGAATCCTGGACTTATGGTCACATTATCCTTAGCACGTTGTCGAGGGTTCGAGGGAGGGGGAGGGATTTTCTACGGAACGTACCAAAGCCCCTCCCCTGACCCTCGCAGTGCTGTGACAGCACGGACCACACACACTTTCATCCTTCTCGGAGAGCATGGATAAACGATCAGAGCCCCCAATCCTATCAGCCGCGACCCTGAAGGCCCCTTTAGTCACCTCTAATTACGACAGGCGAGGAACTTCGTAACCTTATTCTTTAATCTGGGTTACAAAGGACCGACAGTCCAGGGTCCAGGGACGTTCTTTCTGCACCATTATGGCGTCGCAAAAAGAGGACATGGCCTTCCACGACTCTTCATCTGACAGCATAGGCTCTACTACTACTGGCATGGATAGATCTTATCCGATCTGACAGACCAGGACTTAGTGCTCGAAGACCCACGTAGAACATTCCTCCATCATATGCTGGGCGTCATCCCGGTTCCTACTACCATAGCGGCAACGTGCCATTTCTTCGCGACCGATCTGATACAGTTACTAACCAAAGTAGCCATGTCCGGTCAGTACATGCGTCATTCGGTAGGTAATGTGCCATTGCGTCTGAAGCCAGGCCTCGAGTTTAGGCAAGATTGCGCCGATGACTCGTTTGCGCAAAGTTCTCGACTGCTCTAGCATCATAAGCGTTGTAAGAGGCACCAAAAGACGCTTGATCTGGCTGACCTGGGGACCTGGCTGATCGGCGAATGGAGGCTCCGGTCGTCTATCCATGCGACCCGAGAAGAACGTCAGCGCGTGTTTTCTGTGCTATCGTGTCACTGTTAGGGTGCAGGAGGAACCGTGTTACTGCCCTTTCGAGAAGTGATTTGACACACTGGGAGATGGACTTAATCATCTTCTAGTGGTTAGGTTAGATGTCTAAGATGAACGTGAATTTAGTCTAAGGTAACACCTGACACTTTGTTTGTTTTAACTGTTCGAAAGTTTCCTATTAAAAAACAATACACGTAAACGGTAGTTAATTTATATCACATCCACGAAAAGAGCTCGAACTATATAACTTTTCAGTTGCATTGTGGTTGTATTACAGTCGAGATTACGAATTTTAGTCGTATAGTGGTCGTGTTGTAGTTGGCGCTTACGGAAACATTCCTATACGAGTATAACAGTTACAAGATTAAATATTATATAAATGTTGTAATTTTTTAATGTACAATTTTTTTGTTTCTTAAGCAGTATACTACTTCAAACTGAAAGCTTCCTTTCCCTTTTTAGAATTCCGCTAAAAAAACAGGAAGTTGCTTCATAGTGAAAACAGGAAAATTCGTCCCTTCCTCACATTTTTCCACAGAAAGGCCACTTTTGTGAAAGCTTTTTATCTATTATCAATCAGTGAAGAGTCCACTTGAGCCGATCTGATAATAACATTCATTAAAACTGTCCATCGGTGTGTCCTATTATCGCGACCCGACATTACACTTAATTTTTCTGATTACAATTTGATTATGCATTGGTTTTTACGCGAGAAATTGATTTTCCAATACTAGATGTTCATTTTCATATAAGATATACCTATTGTAATATACCTGTACTAGATACGTCTGAAAGATTCTCTAAATGATGATTAAAACCACATTAATACCTGTCGTGTACTTTAAAGGAACTACACGCACGAACAGCCAGACAGAAATAGCGACTTCGTTTTGTATATTCATAGATATAGAGTAGAAAATAGATAGAATAGATGTACATAGATATAATGGATAATAGAAGAAAGAATGAGTAATGAAAAATTGCCAAAGAAAATGTACGAGTGTAGATTGTAGTGTGTATAGCAGAAGTGAAAGACGATCAATGCTAATTTATAAAAATCAAAAATGTCCAGTGTTAGTCGACGGAAATATCAATAGCACTCACATACCTTTTCAAAAGTGTGTGAGGAGAATGATGAGATTTGAGGAAGCGAAAGAATTATGTCATGCCCACGACGTGTAGTACTCCACACTCTCTACTTCATTAAGGCTACAGCGTATCCCTATAAGATATTTTTTATACAAGGTTCATTCGAAAGGGAGTATAAATCCGCCGAGGTTTTAACTGTCACTGTTGACTATTATATTACAAATGTAATAATTACACGATACATTTTTTTTTCCATACAAAAAAAACATTTATTTAATAGGAAAAGACAACCCTATCATTATGCCCTATACTCCAAAGGATTGCTAGCGACATAAAAACGCTGACAATAGGGTTACATCACTTTTTTTTTTTAACTTTGAAGTATTACACTAGAACTATTGACTTTTGGTGAAGTTGTAGAATGCAAGTTTTTCGTTGTTAGGGGTACTTTAATACCCTTTCGTATTTACCCATCCTTTCGAAATGACCTTGTATTTGTAAGTTAACAAACAAATTAAGGTCTCTTATCTTCGCAGATCCTTAAGTTTTATATAAGAGGAATCGTAGAATGGTGTTCCACTTCCAAGCCTTAGTGGTGTGTATTGTATAAAATAAAGGTTACGAAAGTTAAAACTTGATAATAACTCGTAAACAAGGTGAATTAATTGTCGTTTCTTAAATTCTATGAGTTTATTATTACATTTTCTCTTTCTTATAACAGTATGGCCTCCTGCTTCGGCAACAAGTTCAAGAAATTACAGTTAATTCTTCTCGTCTGCAAGTTCTTGTTGGCTGTTATATAACTTTCTATGATAACTAAAATTAACTTCAGTTTAAGATTTCATCTTGGTTCATAAACGTCAATTAGTACATTTTCACTCGTAAAATGATTAAGTATCTAAGACAATATTCGTACCGTATAACAACAATATGTGTCCCGTGTCGGGCGCCAATTTTTGCACATGTATACGTGACTTCATGAATCATCGGGAAAAATATACTGCGCATCAAGTAAGTGCAATAGATGCTATTGTTGTCTTTGTGGAAGGTCGTCTGACTGGCACTACATACCTGAAAATCAAGTAATTGTAAGACTGCAAGATAATATACCGTTGGTATACCTACACGGTATATAATTCCGAAACGACAGCTGCCCTACAGACTAGCAACGTTACGTGCGTGAATACTTGGTCGCTGAATTTGGTGACAGATCGATAGAGCGCGGCGGACCAGTCAATTGACCGGCGAGGTCTCCAGATCTCACTCCAATTGATTTTTATTTATGTGCAGAATTGCAACGATTAGTGTATACGGAAGAAGCTCGAAGTACACGCGACTTAAAGCAACGTATGGAACTTCCATTTCGTGTAGTGAGAAGTAATAGGGACACGTTTCGTGCTTTATAACTTACAGACACGCATTCATTCGTTTACCGAACAAGGAGGTGAAAATTTCGAACAATTACTTCGATATCGTTAGGATTTCAATACACAAATAATGTAGTATGTAACCTACCAATCTGCATACAAAATTAATTAATTTAACACTTTTACACTTTCTTCATATTAACATTTTAATTAGCTATTAATAGAAACACTAATAGAAATAAAACGTAAAAACAAAATATATATTCACCACTTTTATATTGCAATTATCATTACATATGAATTAAAGTTAAAAGATGTTAACACCACGAAGGCACGTATTAATCTGCGTCTAGAATATGTAGGCTTCTACGACGAGCACGTAGCAGCCAATTCTCGACAGGAATAGTCTTGTTCTACCTACATTCTTGATAATAATTTGTCGGCGGGGTTTGCCACTTCCATCGCACTATTGCGCGATGTCTTACAGTCGGCCTTCCTAAACTGCTGCGCACCCCGCGTAGCACTTAGGTAACTCTCACGCCCACCTCTCAAGGTGCTCGTCAAAAATTAGGACAGGTGTTCTTAATACCCGTTGTACATTTTTGCAAGCTATCTTAGAATCGACGGTCCACCTCTCAAGGTCTTCGTCAAATTAGGGAAGGTGTTGTTAATACCTGCCTCTCAACTTTACAAGCTGAATTGAAATCGACGGTCCACCTCTCAGGGTCTACGTCAAAATTAGAACAGGTGTTATCAATTCCTGCCTCTCAACTCAGCAAGCCTCCGAAGGCTTGTTTGTAAAATCTACAATTTACATCTTCCTCCGAAGGCAGTATACTTGAGCATAAGTTCAACCCACAGACAAATTAGCCTAAAGACAGGAAATGAAAGAGCACCGTTTTCTGCCATCGATGCGCACAAACGCTCATATAAGTTCATAAGTTCAACCCACAGACAAATTAGCCTAAAGACAGGAAATGAAAGAGCACCGTTTTCTGCCATCGATGCGCACAAACGCTCATATAAGTTCAAACACAAACGCGCGCTCCTTTAGTAATAACCAGAAAGCAGATCCGTGACCTGTGTCTAATTGTTTTAAAAAATATAGTATAAATTATGTAAACAATGCCAAATTGCGCTGTAAAGTGGTGTGGTAGTGATAGTCGTAAAAATAGTTTCAAAAAGGATAATATCACATTTCATCGGTAAGTATAAAATTAATAATAAAAATTTATATCAAAAAAATGCAGAGCTCTCACTATACTGGTTGTTGGTAGCTTTGAGTCAGCGTTTGTCCTTGTCTAGCAAGCTATAATTACATGTTGCGTCCTCACTCTTGCAAGATGGCACGTGTAAGTAGGGACGCGAAAAAACGTATCGGTATATCAATATATTTTTTATTAATTTTGAGAATTTATAATGACTACCATTCTTTGAAATTATATACCTAGTTCTATCCATACTATATAATAATATAATATATAATATATATAACATATAATTATATAATATAATATATTAATATATATTATATTAATTATAAATATATAATATATTAATATATATAATATATAATTATATAATATTATATAATTGTATAATCCATATCCATACTAATATTATAAATGCGAGTCTCTCTGCCATGAAACTTTGTATGGGAAATTTTTAACCGCTGAACGGATTAAGATGTAATTTGGTACAGAGATACACCTTTTCTATTAAAAAAACACAGTTTTCTTTTTCATCAAAAATCTACCCCTAAAGGGGTGAAAAGGGGGATCAAACTTTATAGGGGAACTTTATAATGCTAAACCCTAACAATATGGGTATCAAATGAAATGGAATACGCAGAGAAAGGTCCCTATGTATGTGACATGATCATAAATCCAACAAGGCGGATGTTCCACAATAGGAAATAAATTTTTTATCCAACACTAACAATACGAGTATCAAATGAAATGGAATGCGCAGGGGAAGGTTTCTGGATATGTGACGTCATCATAAATCCAATATGGCGGATGTTCCTTAATAGGAAATAACTTTTTCGTTCAACATCAACAATATGGGTATAAAATGAAATGGAATACGCAGGGGAAGGTTCCCAGACATGTGACGTCATCATAAATCCAATATGGCGGATGTTCCATAACAGGAAATAAGTTTTTCGTTCGACACCAACAATATGGGTATGAAATGAAATGAAATACGCAGGGGAAGGTTTCTGTATACATGACGTCATACAGACGCACATAGAATCTCCCTCTTTTTAAAGTTGGTTAAAAGAATACATACAGACGAAAAGGTTGGGTGGTTCTACCACCAAAGCTTTTCAGTTTCGTTTTTTGTCAATTTAATTTTTTGTTAAAAAGTTTTACATTAGGAGAAACACGTACTGCCCAAACGAATTTGATTTGCATTTCTATTCCAAATTTTTGATCTTTTTGTTTCGAAATAAAGAATCTTGTTTTGATTATATACACATATTTTATTATTTCTATTTTTAAAATAAGCTTATGAAAATAATTCTGGTATTTATCGATATAATATACAATATCTACGAGTACATCACTATTTCGTTTAGTACGTGACGTTACCTTGCCGCCCGCTTACGTCTCATTCCTCTAACCTTGACAGAATAGTTCGCTTAGAAATTCGTAAACATTTCAGGTCTCTAGGGTAGTTTGCTGTGGTTCAACCAAATGGCAACTATCGTACGATATTTCAATCACTGCCGGGCGTTTTCCCTCTTAAGGGTTACAACCACTCGCAGTTATGTCACAGTACAAGGTTATGTGATCCACTTCTTAAGATAGCCATTACTCATTATATGCTCTTCAGTGTCGCGACACACATCTCTTAAGATGATCCTCTCAAGGAACTGCATGTATAACTCTGAACTAAAGCGTTTTGCAACAAGTGTCTTCATCGGTCTCTTAAGACCTAGAGGCTCACCAAAAACCACACCTTAAGGTTGGCACAACAACTATGAAACAAAACTACGAAAAATCGTTTACGGATATTACGATTTCGATGGGGCAGTGGTTTACACCTTGCTCCCAAACGCGAAGGGTTCCGGGTTTGATTCCCGGTCGCGTCAATTTAGGAAACGAACTTGTCTAGATTGTCTCTGGTTTGGATGTACTGGTTAGATGCTCCCAATAGTCGTCTGGTTGTTTTAGTTAAATATCCTAGTTTGAAATTAGGTTAGTGCGTTGTGTATGGCGCATTATTATTACATTAGGACTCGAACCCAGAACCTTGTTCGTGGAGACTTACTTACTTACTTTACTTGATCTACTGTGCCATAAAGGCAAGAGACTGCTTAGTGATATGTGATACCTAATACCGCGATATTCCACATCGAAGCCATATGAATTGACGCAACCATTGAACCAAACGCAACGAAAAATATCCTGGAAAGTATCGTTATAAATTGACCCTGTCGAGAATCGAACTCAAAAAGTCATGCTTTAATAATACCTATACAAAATAATTTACCTTTTGGCTATGTTGTACTTCGACCTAATGTTGTATTGCTATTATTTGGTAGGTACCGATTTATCGGCAAATTTATTATTAGGTTTGACGCTCTTATGATATTAATAATAATAGCAACAGATCGGGAATGAAAAACATTTCATTTTTCATTTTCATTTTTCAAATATCAAAATTTTTTTTTTTATTTATTTGAATATCTCACAGCCTACAAATTTATATTACATTTAATATTTAATTTTACATGCCAATATGAGAGATCTAAATTATATACAAACATTACATAATATAATTCCAGAACAGTAACAAAATGAAGACAAAATAATTTAATACGAATAAGTTAACTACATATGTACATATGCCATACTTTTAATTGACTTTGTAACTTTCTTTTTATGTATGTATTTTATCATGAGTGTGTAAATGACATGGCGAGTGCATGTGTGCAATATGTGTAATATTGTATGCATTTGTGCATGTATCTGTACATGGGTACATTTTCATGTTTATACAGATGACTGCAAGTCACGTGTCTGAGTTTGTGTGTGTGTGTGTGTGTGTGTGTGTGTGTGTGTGTGTGTGTGTGTGTGTGTGTATGAGTGTGTGCGTGTGTGTGTATTTGGTATATGGTTCAGTATATTTTATTTAAATAAAAATAACACCATTTTGGTGAAGATTCTTTATTGCTTCCATTACTTTGATTTTGAAATTTTGTTCTTCAAGGTGATGAATATCTATATGTGAAAAATATTTATTGTATTCCCGTCCCAAACGATGCATAATTGAATTCTGCGCATAGTTAGTATGACAGCTGGGTACGTGAAAATAACGCGGTCTCCGAGTAACAATACTAGAAGCACATATACCTACACGCTCCAACAAACGAGGGCAGTCCACTCCACCGTTCATTAATTTATATAAGAATACCATGTCCGATACAATTCTACGATGACGTAATAATAAAAGTTTATATTGTGTAATAGATTCGCGGTAATGAATCGACGTTAGTTTCCCTGCTCGACGCTCGAGTAAAGTAACAAATCTTCGCTGAATACCCTTATTTTATCAATGTATTTGATATAAGAAGGAGACCAAACCGGAGACGCAAATGCCAAGATGCTCCTGACATAAGCAAAATACAACACCCTCAGAGAAACTGTGCTTTTAAAAGATTTTGTTATTCTAATCAGAAACCCTAACATTTTATAAGCTTTACGAGTTATATATTCAAAATGATGTGAATATGTTAGTTTATGATCTAATACAACACCCAAGTCTCGCACTTGCAGCACTCTAGGTATTATAGAACTACCGACATAGTAATTATATTATATAACATTAATTTTCCTTGTATACGTAATAACGTGACACTTATTAATGTTAAGGTCTAAGAAATTTCGTTTGCAGTAATTTTCTAGTCTATTCAGATCCATTTGCAATTTCATGCAGTCACTAATGTTTCGAACTGGTAGGTATATTTTATTATCATCTCCATACATAGAGAAGGCCGCATGGTGAAAGCACGTGCTCATATCAGCCACATAAATATTAAAAAGTAAAGGTCCCAAATGTGATCCCTGTGGAACTCCAGATGGAATCAATGTGTATTTAGAAAAACACTTTCCAATTTTCACAGCCTGGGACCGATTTTCCAAATAAGATATCAAATTCGGCAAATTAACAAACGTGTCGGGAACTGCGTCGAAATCGACCGCAATACGAGGCGCTAATAAACAAAATTGTACAAATAAAAGAGGCTTAATACCTTTAATGTGAGTTAGTCTTCAGAGTGGTAGAAGTCGGAGGTGGTTTCCGGCGCCGTTAAGCCACAAAACTGAAGATAGATTTAGGAAACTGTTTGCCTACCACTTCAAGAATTATATAGCAACAGTATAATGCAAAACAATTAAATACCAATTCCAGTCGGCGAACACAACATTACATGTAAACACGACACGGCACAATTTCTTTTAGCTACAAAACACGTAAGATAATTGAGATTTATAAGCAATATTCCAAAAACTTTCACTTTTTCTTATCACAAAAAGACCACACCCTCTCTTAGACTTCTTCATTACTTAATTCAATTCATACACACAATTACCCATATACCAAAAGAAATAATTAAATCGGCGCTGACGGGACAACTAGCACCATTTCTTGGTATCTAGAGGCAATACAAACAATTATATGTTTTATTCCTAACAGATGGTTCATTCCATATATGTATCTCTACGCGCATACTGTATCATTACTAAGCATAAACTAAAGCAACCTTGTTGCCTTCGTATCAATATAAACAGCGACATACTGGAACTTCATTTTTATTTGTTAATTTTAAACAATAGTTCCAAAATTGTGAAAATTCCCTCAGATGGCGGCGGACAAAAATCAGAATTAACTTTCAGCCAAAATCGCGTACAGAAAGCAACGACTATATATTAATAATACTCTCTCGATTTTCAATAATTATTCCTTCCACTGTAATGGGAGTCCTTCTTTTCGTCATCACTATATAGCATGCGCCGCCAGTGTGGCGCTGTCAGTTGCAGTTGTCAGTCGGATGATGCGACTTCGGCGATACACAAATAGTAACATTTACGCTTCATTGTTCCCCGAAATACTATTACATATTTCTTTACTCAACATAAAGTGACATCCACACGCCCTAGAATCCACACAACCGTATAGCCACAATTGATATGCAATAATATGTACATGAACCCTTACTTTCCAATAAGTATCATCATCCATGATAATATTGCAATAAACAAAATAATTATAATTTAATTCAAACTGAGGGAACATACCTGGCATTCAGCGTTTATACGCCCTGATAGTTGCTGTCAAATGCCATTCAAATTAACTTGATTAGCAACTGGACAACTGGTACGTGGCAAACTCGAAACTCGCAATGTAAAGCAGGCGTGCCTCTTCAAACCACCATTAACTATATTCTGAACCGGGCACGGTGCTGGAAGCCCGCTAGTTCTTCTGACCAAAACATGTGACATAGGACGCTTGAAACCTCTTATTATGCATATTATAAAACATCAATATTATATAATGTCATATCATATCTAAGATCATATTGATATTTTATATGTTCGGGACACTGATCACAATCTCAATAAAGACTGCAACTGTTGCTATCAAATAGATCATCATAAAACCGTCGTAATATGAACTGCATCGGGAGAATACAAACAATGGTAACAATATGGGCAAATAATCATTAATCTCTTGTACATCTACAGCAATTTTCTCACTACCCTTATTTCATCCCGAATATTCCTTTAAAATATTAATTGGAGGTAGTCCTTAATTAACCTTGGACTCAAGGTGGCATTACTACAAGATATATAATTCAATAGGAACTTATAGCCGCTTACGGGACGCCGGTTTACCAAATTCGCAATAGAATGGGGGCTACCCGCTGATATGACTCTCCAGACAGTTCAAGATAGTCTCTATTTATTTTTTCCGATGGAGACATGGCAGTATAAATTCCAACTAACCATTCCGCCACGTACCCACCGCATACAATTTTTAATTTTCACACTTACTTACGTAGGTAGGCATGTAAAGCACACTTATGTACCTACATAATAATGCACGACATAATTTTCATGGTAATAGAATAGCGCCCACACTCAGTCGCAGGTGATTGTAGACAGGTACCGGCTATTCCCACTATCCTGTAATACAATCATAATTTCCTCCAAATGTCCATCTACGAGTATTAAGTGCCAGATTGTCATACTCTTAATGACATCATAATGCAAGCAATTCAACCATACCTTCGTTTGTACCACAAATATCTATCGACAAAAACTGTTGGCTAGGACTAGTATTTTGTAGTGCCAATTGTAATATTCCAGTTTAAACGAACTACATATCAAGAAAAATACTTAACAGCAATGAATATCTGAAATGATAATCATGAATCATTTGCAAATTCAAAATCAAGAATCATCCCAAACAAAAGACCTTAAGTCAAAGTCAAATCAGTCCACCCAAGCGAAGCCGATCGCAAGGCGTTGTTGAACATCACCAAATTTAACCCTCGGCTCGAAAAGAAAACCCAATCAGGTATTACTTTTCATCACCTTACAATAGATATACTAAGTTACGACCTTTAGAAACCCAGCTGAGAAATTACTTCCTCGAAGTCACCGTTCAAAACTGTCACCGTTCATGGCGTCCAACGGACCGACGACACTGCTTTCTCAACTGTCAAAGTAACTCGGCGGCGTAAGCACTCGCCAGCCCGTCTAATACGAATACGTAATCATAATTTTAAATGGTTCTCATCGTGCACATATTATTCTTAAATAAATTTTTTTTTTCTTTTTGGATAGATATTTCTAGTGTTACCTTTTACCTCGTCGCCATTTGTAGTGTCTGTCTTCTTTGTTCTAACTTAGAAGCACTGGCTCGACAATGTATACGTACAACGTCACACTACGTCCACTCTCGCCGCAGGCTCTCGTGATACTGACGTATCGACTTGCACATAAACACCGAGACAGTGTATGCACATACCTACATACACTACAATTACAATTAATTTTATTTAAATATTTTAGTACTAAATCAGGGACAATATGGACCGTGCTCAGTGTATTCAAATCGTGTGATGTCAGATTTATTTCAGTTCTTGCCTCAGTAGAATCACTATTAACAGTTCTATAGCCTGATTGGAAATAATTTAAAAATAGATTACAAATTTCATTTGTATTTGAGGCAGATTGACTACCATGCGAAATGTGTTTAGGAATATCACTATATAACTAAATGTGAACTCTCACATTTAGTTATGAAATTACAAAAACACTCCTTTTGCACTATTTTCTGGCGTTTTCTGAGAATCCCGAAGGTGTCATAGTCTCGTGGGTTATGAAATTTTTTCCATCGAAAATGGAACCCGCGTTTTTCGTTAATGATATGAATAAGACTACAAGTATACCATGGTGGATAGTTACTGGCGACCTTGTAGTAGCTGGGAACATACAATTCTCGGGCTTCGACTAATATTTTATAGAAGTTACTAACTGCGTCATCTATATTAGCGGTCTGTAAAAATTCCCAATCTACTTTTCGTAAAAATTCACGCAATTTTCCAACATCGCACTTTTTATAGGCATATACTTTACGTGATGGCTCGAATACAGGTAAAAGGTTAACCTCAGGCAATACAAGTGCTAAGGCAGGATGATGTGGTAAGTCCTCAGAGACTATTGCATATTCTGCTCGACCCACTGATATAAAACTGTTACTGAGCATTAAATCTAAGAAATGACCGTTCCCATTAGCGATGTTATTGTATTGACTGAATCCACATTCGGCTATACAATCCAGAAATGACTGTATAGAGCCACAATAACTCCCAAAAGGCACCATGCAGTCTGCTGACAGTTTTTTCTGCCATCTAATGCAAGGCGCATTCAAGTCGCCTAATAATAAAAACAGGTCGCCTAGGTAGTTCATATGTAGATCATGTAAAAATTTCGTGAGATGGTCGAGTTTAGCATCATCACTACCTCGCGTGCCGTTAAGGTAGAAACACACTACATGTAGATTTGATTTCGATCCCAATATATTTGCTGGAATAGTAACCTGTAAAATTTCATATAATGTGCATGAAAGATCAGGACAGAACACGAAACGCGCTGCAAGATATTTTCTGGTAAGTAGCATAACACCACCTCCTGTAGACAATCCAGTGGCGCCTGTGTTTCGGTCGCATCTGTGCACATCACATCTTGGATCCGACACTTCGGCATCATATACGCCATCATAAAGCCACGTCTCTGTAATAGCAATTATATCGTAATTGTTATTTAATAATTCTTGTCTAAATGTCAGCGTTTTGCCTCGTATACTGCGTGTATTTTGATAATAAACGTTCAAAGACAAAATCATGATGAAAAACTAATTAGATACCAGTGTTTTAAAAATAGGAAAATGTAAGTTAAAATCACTTCTATCATTCTTAGAGGCGTCGCGTAATATATTCGAAAACATAAAAGGTTAAGACTCGAATTAAAAGTCATTAGACTTACTTGAACCAATACAAGTGTATTATGCTGAAAATGATTAATCTTGTACTCATGTGTAGGTGTATGTATTTGTGTGTATTCAAAAGTATATTCATTTGAAAGTATGCCTATATTGTTTAGAACATTTTTTAAAACCATAATGATAAATTGGATAAAGTAACCAAAAATTAGCGCGAGTATTAAATTATATAAAATTAAAAAGCCAACCAACAGTAAAAAGCAGTGGATGCAAAATAATACCAATTTCACAGGTTTCCGAAGACAGTAAGTGTAGAGGTACAACAACACCGCAAGCACGCCCACCTCTATAAAGAACTTGTGGTATTCGTTGATATTTTCTTCAAATCTAACTTGGTTTTTATATTTATAGGTGGGCTGACAATTATTCTTCCATTTCGCACCCAAAAATATTGAAACCCCGATGTTTTGCATGCCAATCTTACATCTTTAAACAACAGTTTATTATCTGGTATTAAATGTTCATTAATAAATATGTTCTTTGTGGCGCCATCAAAATTCAAATCAGATGTAGTGCAGCCCTTTCTCTTCCTGATTGCACTTATCATTTCATCCCTCTTAGCGAGACTGCACAGCCTTGCAATAATTGTCTTGGGCAGGTTCATTCTCTTATCGTTCGGTGCTACACGAACAGCAAATTGAATATCACCCGGGTCTAATTTCACTTTTAACACCTCAGCAATCTTCTGAACCGTGTCAGACAAATTTTCCACCTTAAGCTCTAGTACTCCAAAAATTTCTAGATTTTGGGCCCTTGCCTTTTGTTCCTGGTCATTTATTCGGCACTTAAGTTCCTCGATGCTCTCTGCTCGTAAAATTTTCAATTCATGGCTAACGTCCTTAATTGTATTTTCAAACTTCGTCAACTTTGTTTTCATTCCTTCATATTCATCAGATAAGAACTTCTGTGCCGTATCCAAATCTATATATGTATTCTTTAAAGTGTTTAGTTCCCCCTTACGATTCTTCACTGACTCCGTTAATTCAGCTATCTTTTTCTCCTGCACCTTACTACTTTCCTGTATCGATTTCAGGATGTCGGACTTAAGTTGTTCCAAATGACTCCGATGTTCTGTGCGCAGCTTGTCATTCTCAGATTTAATAAAATTAGCCAGTTGAGAATCTGACATAATGGATGTCGGCGATCCCACATGCAGCGCAAAGCTACTACCGGTTTCTTGTGGCACCGATGAAGTACCACGCGCACCAGCAGAAGACGCTTTACTGCAGCATGGCCCCACCCAAGACCCCTTGATATTTTTCCGCATCTTTCTAAACTTGTCTTCCGATGTACCAATACATTTGAAATGATACTTCTTTGAACACCCTGAACACGACATCCCATCTTGATCATATATTTCATCTGTACATTTAATACACTTCATTGTCAGTCTAAGCAAAAAGAACAAATCAACAATCGCACAGTAACAAATTCTCGTGCAACTCACAGTCGCTCAATAACAAAGGTGCACCAACAAAAACCCCAACGAATCGCACAGCAACAAAGGCCCAGCTTTCTAAGCTAATGGGTAAAGTGCAGCATGAAGTACTTACCCAATCGCCTATGCTGTTATTCTCTTCATTCGATAACTTAACAAAAAATAATCCGTTATTCAGCTAAACAACAAGTGCTGTAATTATGCTTCTTAGATATAAAATTGCGCAAAACTGAGCAAATCACTGTATTCTCCGCCGTATTTCACTTCCACTGATCACCCCAATCAATCCAACGCATTAAAATTTGAATTAATAACATCAAAATACAAGGAACGTAAAAATATGCGTGTTACTGTCCTCGAGGGTAGTTTTTTTGTCAAAATAGTTAACATCTAAATGAGTTCCAAGTTCTAAAGAAGTTTTTAAATCTTGGTTTAAGTTGTAAAAACTAGGTAAAAATCTGATACAAAACGAGTACATATGAAGCTGAATTTTGTAAAAGAAATATTAATGACTTGGCAGAGATAGTACCCCGTCTTTTATTGCGACATAAAGATATTGCTGCATTTTGCTGCTCTGTCCACCTCAACCCTGAATGTCCGAATGAATCTAATGAACGTAATATTTATACACAACGTAATGTATATATGTCGGAAAAGACACGGGGCCGTGCTTTTGCAACTCACCCATGAGAAATAGGTGCCTAATCTTACAAGAGGCAAACTACTCCATAAAATACAACGTTAAGACGAAGTTAATGTGCAAACGAGAGAAAACTCTTTGTAACAATGATTACGTAGGTAATTGGAATTTAATAATGGCAAACAATCCGTCGGAGAAATGCTATCGCACCGGCCGCCGTAGTCTAACATACTCTCAGTGCCGGCCCCGCGTTCCGTTAGCGCTGTATCCCTTCCAAACCGGAAGTCGCGCTTTGCCATATAGTCATATAGTCAAATGAGTGCCTTTTATTATTTCCACCGACATATGTATACTTTTTTTTTTTACTTTCAGATTCCAAATAAAATATCTCGACAATGCTTTGGTATGACTAAAAAAGATGAAGTTCCTAACTATCATTTTAATTTTTACCTTGCTAAAATCTTATTATTGCCAAGACATAGAAAAACTATTTGATAATATCAACAAGGATACAACACAATTTAACGCAATAGCATCTAACATAGCCTGGGAATCATCTTTACATCCTGGCAATCCAGAACTACCAAGCAAGGCGGCTACTTATCAAAAAAGTCGAATAAAATGGCAACACAAAATTTGTAATGTATTGGAAACACTGAAAAAACATCATTTGCTTAATGGAACTCAGATGAGACAGACGTATCTTCTATGTAGAGGACCAAAATATACTTTTAGAGAAGCAAGGTAACATATTCAACGCATTTTACGTGCATATAACAAAATAATTGTAAAAGCAGACCAGACTTTGTCAAAATAGTTAACATCTAAATGAGTCCCAAGTTCTAAAGAAGTTTTTAAATCTCTACGGTTTAAGTTGTAAAAACTAGGTAAAAATTAGAAAAAATATAAATATATCTACAGCCTCCCTGATGGTAGGCAGTTTCGTAGCCTATGGACGCTTGCAGCACCACGGCATTCCTGCAAAAACCTAAACACTTTTTGAAGAACGGCATACTCTAATCTCTTAAAAGTTGCTTTGAAACTATACTGTGCGCGATTATTTTGGTTTTAAAATGCGAAAGTGATTATCTATCAATTGTAATTTCTAAAAAATCATAGCTGAAGAATGTACAACGTTCTTGAATTGTTTAAAACAATGTCAAATTATGTATCTATGTAACTAAGTAATTTAATATTTAACATCAAATAGAATACAAGCACATAAGATTTAACATTGTATGTTGCTATATTACAAATAATTTACTTAAATACCATTTGCAAATTGATCAAGAAACGTAACAAATTCTATTTTAAAACAATCGAAAGACGATGTAAATTTCAGTACCTATAATTCGTGACATTTCCACAGAATCCCAACTCTTTTAACGCTGATGCCAATAGTCTCAGGAGTTCTTTGCACGATCTTGACTCCATTTTCATAAATAGATATTTATTTACATAATTTTTCTGGTAGAATGTTTATAACACCATTAAGTACTTATCTTAAATATTTGCGCTTTTTTATTTCAAGTATGTAAGTAAAGATGAGACACTTTAAATGAAAAAACTTAACATTATAGGGAAGGAGAACAAAATTACGCTAAAAAGGAATGAAAAATATTTAAAATGTTAATCTTTCATGTTTTTTTCAGAGAAACTAGTTCTTTATACGAAGAATTGCAATCAATTTATTCTAATGCCAAAGTATGTCTACCGAGACAGAAACTTCAATCGGAAATAAGTGTCACAGATATTGAGGAAGCCATTTTGAATTATCTGTCAGCTGTCAAAACATTTTTTAATTTAACACACAATGACTCCATTACCTTTGCGGCCAAAATAGCAGCTAATGAGAGAACAAATGTTTTAAACACTATTTGTTTAGAAGGCGAGACGGATATGGAGAAAATGATGGAATTTTCTAGAAACGAGAGAGTGTTGAGATGGTTGTGGCATCTTTGGAGGAGCAAAGTCGGACTTCCGATGAAAGAGCCCTATATAAGACTTGTTCGTATTGAGAATCAGGCTGCTAGAAGAAATGGTATTGTTAATTTCATAGAAAATTATACTCTACTCGATAAGCTATTATTATTATGATTGTATTACAATTGTCAATCGAAAAGAGATCTTAGTTTTTAACGTTTAACAGTGGTAAGATTGATCCCAGAAGTTAACTTTCATAGACCGGAAATGGACATAATATTAGTTTATAATTCGAGTATCGCAAATATTTGACTCCAATGCGAAAATCAATGTTAAACTTCAGGTAGTGGAAAATACAGAACTACTTCACGGACCTGGAATCTAATATTTTTCTGATTTAACACTCAATCTCTGCTCTAATTAATATTATCTCTATTTACACTCAATTGATGAACACTATTTAATTTTGCTTTCACAATTGGACTCTGAATCCAACGCACTCTTGGTTTTTGTAACGAAATATATTAAAAACAACAAAATAACTTTATTTTATGTTAAATTTTCTTAGCTTTACTTAAAGTTTATTTGACTATATTTATCGAAAAAAAATTAGGTAGGTTATTCTCTTAGCATTTTTTCCGGGAAGTTTTTGGATCTCATGCTGACCTCAACTATAGCTTCTTAAGTATTGTACCATTGAAGTCACTTATCAGCAAAGAATAGACAACAGGGCCCATTTCTTCCAGGCTATACAGACATAGGTGCCAGCTGGCGAGATGAACTTGAAATCCCTAATTTAAAACAATTGTGCCATGATCTTTACACTGATATTCGACCGTTATATATTCTACTTCATGGTGTAGTGAGATTCTACCTTAGAAACCATTACGGAGATATTGTTCCTAAATATGGACCTATACCAGCACACTTACTGGGTAAGAATTATTGAATATATATGTTCTATAAACGTCTTCGTGCTCTGGAAAATACGTATAAATCTTTATTTATTTTCCACCGTAAGAAGTATCAGTATAAAATAAGATGGATTACATGTATTGTACTAGTAGTAGCATAGGATATAAGTTATCATTATCACCGTGTTAAGTTTCATCAAATCAATGAAAAATCAAGTATAAACAAACTGCTTGAATCTGCATTGATAACAATGTTCATCTCGAACATGCAAACATAGGCCAATTAAGAGTTGATCTACGTAAATGAATCATTATAGAGACGGAACCAAATTGATTCGATCACGAGTAATTACACTCCTTAAAGCACCTCTGTAGTTCATCGTTTACAAGGCGCGCTAAAAAGAATCATACAACGATAACAATAACTACACTTGGTAGACATTGATATAATTTTTTGTATCCGGGGTTTTCAAATTTTTTATTTCAGTATTTATTATCCACAATGCGGTGTTGGTGCCAACTTTATTGTACAGTAGTGAGGCCTAGATATGCCCGAAATCGAGTGAAAGTATGATAAATGCAGTAGAAATGCGATCTCTTAAAAAGATGTGCGGTATCACTCTTGTGGACAGGATAAGCAAGGAAGAGATACACAGTATGACAGGGTCGCACGACAGTGTTATTGTAAAAATGAAGAAAGGAATGCTTAGATGGTTCGGGCACATAGAAAGAATGAGTGATGAAAGCTTGGCGCTCCGTCCTCTCTGACTACCCCGTTAGGGATACAGCGTGAGGATGTGTATGTACGTACGTAGTATTTATTATTGAAGTTTAAACGGTGCTTGCTGGTGAGCGACTGAAATACGTGAATGACCTAATTTATTATGTATATTGACTGAAAACGAGCAAATCAAATCAGTGAACGAGCAAGCCCAAATCCAGTCCTCAATATACTTTCATTCTCGAATTATTTATTTCAGGAAATCTGTGGTCCCACAACTGGGAATCGATCATTGATTTAATCGTACCAAATGCTTTAAATCTAGATGAGAGTATGCACGGTCTAAATTGGACTGTGTCACATATGGTAAAGAGAGCCGAAGACTTTTACCAGTCACTAGGGCTTCCTCCAATGCCGAATAATTTTTGGCAAAAATCGGTTTTTAATCGAAAAACCAGTGACACGCGGTGTCACGGTGCTGCCGCTGATATGTTTAAAGAACATGATTACAGGTAAGCATTGGCAACCTCGATGGCACAGTGGTTTAGGTGTTGCGTCTAAGCGCGGAAGGTTCCGGGTTCGATTTCTGGTCGGGTCAATTTAGAAAATGAATTTTTCTAGATTATCTCGAGTCTGGGTGTGCCGTTTAGTTCTCATAACACAGGGAATGTTTGTCCTTAGTTTGAGACCAGATGATCGGTGTATATTGTCTGACGTATTTATTATTATTATTACTATAATTTATACCGAAGTTCTACGTTTAAAATACACCGGTAAAATGACGAACACGGGCCTAAGCCAAGTTCACGACATGGGAGGTTTGGTCTACTGGATAATCTTTATCTGTTTGTAAAAATTTTCTTACTATTCTACATGTGTTCAGTTTCACCGCTATTTGTAATTGGTTATAAGTAAGTGGTTGTAACTTTAATGTTTTTATGGATTGATGAATTTGTGCGGGTATAATGCCTGTACTGGAAAGAACTGTGGGTATTATTGTGACGTTCAGATTTTAATTATTTCATCATAAGTTATTATTATTATTACAGCATTAGTACACAGATCATTGCAGACAACTAATTCTCAATTTTTGGTGTTAAGTATTTATGAGAAACACACAACGAACTGGGGGAGAACCCGGTAACCGCTAGACTCCAAGAGAATATAAGTTCGCTTCCTACATTCTCGATTTCTTCAAGGTTATATTTTGTTCGTGCCAGCCAAAATGTAACCATTTTTTTCTTTTCTGTAATTCTAGTCGAATTTTACAAAAGAAATATGGTCTGGCCTTCTCTATAATTTGACTACAAAGTCAAATTATAGAGAAATCAATTTATTTAAATTAACTCAATTATTTAACGTCGACGTCGACGAGCTTAAGTTCGAAAAGAAAACCTGCACACTGAAAAGAACCGGCAAGAAACTCAGTTAGGTATCATTTTTACAGCTTGACGGATTTCTATGCACCTCTATCGTTTTGTCTATCACTACGTCTTCCGGTTCATATGCCACAGCCAACTTATTGCGCAATCTTTACGGTATCTGAAAATTAGTAGGGAGATGTAAATTCGTAACCCATACCCAGAAATTATATTCTATAAATTATGATTGACTAATTTTATGTCCCACGTTGGGCGCCAATCTTCCTTTATATAATAACTGATTTTATTTACGTTTATAGATTGATATATTGTTCTGACACAACTTTTGAAGATTTTTACGTACTTCATCATGAATTAGGTCATATACAGTACTATATGGCTTATGAAGAACAACCAGGAATATTTCGAGTAAGTAAAATTATTTAACACTAGCAGCTCGACCCGACTTCACCCGGGTTGAAAACGTAATATATAGCCTATGTCCATTTGGAATAATGCACCTTTCGAATAGTGTAAGAATTTCAAAAATGTGCAATCGTTCTGGAGATTACCCTCCATATATAAGCAAATTTACAAAATCCACTCTCGTACTTCATAATGTTAGTATAGATTTTAATGCTAAAACTATATATCTATTTTTTATAACGAAATGCAGTAGTTATAATCTAAAGTATCATAATATTATAAAGAGGTATAAAGTTTTTTTTTCTTTCTTCATGGCATGGCGCACAGATTAGCGCATTTGCCAATGTCACGTATTGTATTAATAAGTAGAATTGTTATCGTAAAACTCCTCCAGTAAAGTGATACTTGACTTTACTGAATTTTTATAGGACTTCTTGGAAGAGCGCGAGAACTTCAGCTACACATGTTTATTTAGACCTACTCCATTCTTTTCACTTACACAGAACTTTAAAACACAATATACTATCACTTTTGTACTTTAAAACTCCCAAAAATGTAAAAAATAGAAAATCTAAATAAAATGATAACCTCACTTCTCAGGTATAAAGTTTATAAGTCCGGATGTAGGAGGTAAATTAGGCTTGCCAACATTTCTTTAGCTGATTACAGTATTTTTCAAAATAAGCTATGAAATAATATGGTACACTTCAAAATAATATAGTATAGTACTGGTCGGAGGTAAGTCAAAAAACTTAAGAACCTTATTTGACAATACCACACTTTCTCTCATAGTATCCCTTCGTCTGGGGGCCAGGACTAACCTTTCTCACCGTTGCCGCTGTGGTGATCTCGTCAATTTACTAGGTCACCACGGTTTATCCTGTTTATGTAGTGCAGGCCGCATGTCACGACATGCTGCCTTGAATGACGTCATTCGGTAGGCTCTTGTCGCCGCTGGCGTTCCTGCAGTCTTACAGCCTGTAGGTATTGCGCGCAGCGACGGCAGGAGACCGGATGGTTTGACGCTCATTCTTTGGAAACTTGGAAGATTCTGGTGGTGCTGGTGTGGGATGCTACTTGTGTCGATACACTTGCTGTTTCCCATGTGCCGGCGACTTCCAAGTCAGCAGGTGCCGCGGCCAGCACTGCCGAGAACTTGAAGCGGCGTAAGTATGCGACTCTCTCTGAGAGTTTCATATTTACGCCCTTTGCAGTCGAAACTTTGGGCCCCTGAGGCCCCGAAGCCCATCGACTGGTTTTTGATATTTGTAAAAGACTGGTCGAAACTACGAGAGACCACCGGGCTGGCAGCTTCTTCCGCCAACTATTAATTTGGCTATTCAAAGAGGTAATGCTACCGGTCTGCTAGACACTTTAAGCAACGACAGCATTCTAAGCGGCAACTTGGAGGAAGTCTATTATTTAAGATAATGTATAGTTTTAAATTTGTACATATTTACGTACGTATGTATTTTTTTGTTATTAATAAAGTCGTTGTCAAATTATAATACAGTATTTTATGGAAAGAGTAAAAAATAAGCAAACATATATTTGAACTTTCACGGTTTGTATTCATTATAACAATAAATTAAAATTAACATATATTTGTGACTTATTACTAACTTAACTATACTTTTGTTAACTACATTTTTTGCACTTCTTACATTGTTTAACAATTTTTCGTCTACAATAAAAGCGTCAGTATGCTTTATCGATCGCATTCGATTTTTAATTGAAATAAAGTAGATCGATTAAAGCTCATTTCTAGACAGAGGCGCATTCAGTTCGAAATGAATTAGCTTGTTATTAGTTTCGCTGTTGCAAAATAAAAATCCATCCAACTGAAATATAGTATGTTTTCCGTACTATATATTTCTTCAACGGTATATAGCACGCAGATTCAAAACATAGTACCATGATATATAGGGTTAATTTAAAAATACTAATAACCTTTTAGTATTTTGCACTAAACATTATCCCCAATAACTTTTGTTTTACGACTTTAAAAAATTCATAAGTTTTTTCTTTCATACAAAAATAAAAATACTTTAAATGTTTCTGAAAATTGCACCTACTCTACCTAGTCGCTAAAGCGGCACACGCACAGCGCAGCGCTGAGGTCCGGTGCGCTTGTACTGCACCATTGGAAATACGTCCAGAGTAATTACGTTTCAGACAGTACAACAAAGCTTAACAAAAATTTTTTGAGGAACGAATTGAGTTTTGAAAAAAGTCGTAGAACAAAAGTTGTTAGGCATGTTGACAGGAATTTTGCACTAAGATTACTAAGTATTTTGAAATTAACCCTGTATATAATAGTACGATCGACGACCTTAGAGGTAATCTAACCGAAACTGTTCGTCCGATTTAAAAAATCCTTCTACCAATATTTAGAACGGACCTTCAGGGTGGATATTGCCTGTATTATAAGTATATTATATTTGACACGTTTAGACGTGGGCAGAAGCTATTTATAAATAAATCAATAATAATTCTTATAAACAAAAAGGAAATAAGGATACATTAAATATTGTATACTTACTAATGGATCAAATATGACACAGAACCATTACTCGAACATCAATTATGAATAAAATACCAGAGTGATAGAGATAACATGACGCCATAGACTATAGCGAAAACAAGACATAATTGTTAATCGCGATCGAACAGTGGCGTGCCATATGTTTATAATTTCCATGCACAAAGCGCTCTTACCATATCTATCCTTATCTTCCCTTTTGACGTGACGACATATTCCATTACCACTAATGTGTAACATTGAAATCAAAACAATCAGAATGTTTAAAATCGCAATGTATTATATTTTATTTATTTTTCCGATTTATTTCGATATTTAGAAAATGAAAACTACGAATATTTAAAGGAGGAGGACTTTTGTTATACTTACATATGATATTGATGATTTGTAAACAAAATACACATCCATATGCATTAATTTGTATTATTTCAAACTAAAACTCTTAACAACAGCCACTTACTTTTACAATCACCAAAACCAGAGACATCAATAATTTTATATAGACTATATCATAAATAACTTACTTCTATGTTGCCACATCTAAACTTAAAAAGTAAAAATTGTATCTCAACACACTCCCTCAATGTTTATTTTTAAACCCAACTCTGCTACTTGAAATTTAGTATTAATATACTCCACATTAATCAAACCCTCTTCTACCTTTTGTTTTATAAAATTATATTTGATATCTATATGTTTCATTCTCTTTCGATCAGGGTTCCTTACACTTTTTATAGTACTTTGATTATCTTCATAAATAGTAACACTTTGAATTTTAACATTTAAATCTAACAAAAGTTTTACAAGCCAACATGCTTCCACTGTTGCCTCACACAAAGAAATTAATTCAACTTCAGTCGTACTAAGTGCTACAGTTGTTTGTTTTTTAGATCTCCATACTACAGTATTATCATACAATTTCAATATATATCCACTAGTTGATTTTCGATCATTATCTCTTGCCCAATCAGCATCTGCATAACCAATTAATGGTGACATTGTATTACATTATTTTTACTATATATTAAGGTATAATTGACAGCTTGTTTTACATATCTGAAAGTAGTGCGGAAGAAATTGTGGAGTCTTCTGCCTGAATATGGCGTGGAGGGCTCCTTACTGCAGGCTGTGAGGTCATTATATCGAGACCACAGAGCCTGTGTAAGGATAGACGGGGACATGTCGCCCTGGTTTGAAGTCTGTTCTGGTGTCAGACAGGGCTGCGTGATGTCTACCTGGCTGTTCGTGCTGTATTTGGACAGTTGCCTCCAGAGATTGAAAGGTAATATGAGTGGTATGGGATGTGGTGACACAGTGGTAAACAGCCTATTGTACGCTGACGATGCTGTGCTAATAGCACCATCAGAAGCAGAGTTGCAGACACTAGCCACGTGCATGAAAGAAGATTGTGAAGTAAAAGGATTGAAAATGAATGTGAACAAAACTAAGGTTCTGGTGTTTGAAAGAGAAGCGGTACAAACGAAATGTGTGATTTGTGTAAATGGAAAATGTGTAGAACAGGTGAATGAAATTGTGTACCTAGGGAGTGCGTTTTCGAGGGATGGAAGATGTGAGTTAGATGTGGAGAGACGGGTAGCAGCTGGCAATAAAGTGAACGGTGCTCTGTCCGCATTAGTGGGTAGTGTGAATATATCAAACACTGCTAAAATGGCCATCCACAATGCGGTGTTGGTGCCAACTTTGTTGTACGGTAGTGAGGCCTGGATATGCCCAAAATCGAGTGAAAGTATGTTAAATGCTGTGGAGATGTGGTCTCTCAGAAATATGTCACGCGGTATGCGGTGTCACGCTTGCTGACAGGATAAGCAATGATGAGATACGCAGTATGACAGGGTTACACAACAGTGTTATTGTAAAAATGAAGAAAGGAATGCTTAGATGGTTCGGGCACATGGAAGAATGAATGATGAAAGACTGACGAAGAAAATATACAGAGCAAAAGTGAGTGGTAAAAGAAGCAAAGGAAGACCAAGGCTGACTTATGAAGATCAAATAGCCAGAGTGTTAGCAGACGGCAATGTCAAAAGCACTCGCATACCTGGGTGAAATGGTGTGAGGAGAATGATGAGATTTGAGGAAGCGAAAGAGGTGTGTAAGGAACGCGACTCCTGGCGCTCCATCCTCTCTGACTACCCCGTTGGGGATACAGCGTGAAGTTATGTTATGTTATGTTATCTGAGAATTCTTTTTAAGGCTTTCCACAAATTTTCACTCGGTTTTGACTGATATCTACTCAAATAACATAGCGGTAGCTAAATCTGGCCTCGTCCCTACTACAGCATACATAAGCGACCCTATTAAAGCCCTACATTGTAGTTCATATTTCATATCAATAACTGAGTTTTCATCTAATTTGAAATGTACATCCATCGGTGTGTCACTACCTTTACAACTTTCCATATTATATTTACTCAAAACATTTTGCAAATATTTTATTTGATTAACCATAATTTTACCTTTCTGATTAGTAATCAATATCCCTAAATATGTTAAATTTTCACAGCCCATATCTTTCATTCTAAATTTTTTTGACAAAAATTCTTTTAATTTATTTATTTCTTTTAAATCCCTACCCAGTATGAGAAGGTCATCGACATACAATGATATATATATTTCCCCCATGCAATATAAACAATAATCATTTTCTGATCTTTTAAATCCATAACCAGTTAAAGTGTTATTAAAATTTTCATACCAGTACTTGGGTGATTTCTTTAATCCATATAATGATTTTGTTAATTTTAAAACATGTCCTTCTGGTATCTTTATGCCGTCTGGTGGCTTCAAATACACTTTTTCATTTATTTCGTCATATAAAAATGCTCCTTTGACATCCATTTGACAAATATAATAGTCTCTACATGCTGCAATTGATAACAACACTCTTAAAGTTTGTAGTTTCAAAACGGGTGAATAAATATCTTCTAAATTTTCTTACTGTTGGAATCCTCGTACAACTAATCTTGCTTTACATATTTCTTTTTCTCCAATATTTTTCTTTGCAAAAATCCATTTACTGTCTAATAACTTTTCTTTTTCTGGTTTTGGTACAACTTTCCATGTCTCGCTTTCTTCTAAGACTTTTAATTCTTCATTTATAGCTTGTTTCCAATCTTGTTTATCCTCTCTCATTTCTATCTCTTGAAAACTTAGAGGAACATCTTCTTGAGAAATCATTAAGGCATATAAAGCTTCTTCAATTTGATCATTAAAATCCATTATATAATCTTCATTCCATTTTGGCTTCTTCCTTATTGTTCTAGGTTTCTTTTTCACTTGCCTTACTATAACTGATTCTCCTGTAACATTTTCTTCTGTCTCACATTGTTCATCATCTTTTTCTTCAATCTCTTGTCCTTCTATATTTTGTTCCCTTTCCTCAACATTGTCTTCACTTCTAGATGTTAAATAAACTATGTTGTCTTCTTTTTCCCTTTCATCAAATTTTACATTTCTTGCATTCACCTTTCTATCATTTTCTATATCATAAAGTATATATCCTGAAGTTCGGCAATATATGCTATTAGGCGCATTAGACAGTTGACAGATGTAGCTACGGCTAGGCTGGTGTATTTCGCATATTTCCATAGCCTTATGTCTTATGGTCTGCTACTGTGGGGATCAGCGGCGCATATGAAATCTATCTTTATTTTACAAAAGAGGGCAATACGTACCATCTACAGTATGAACGCACGTGAGTCGCTGAGAGATCATTTTAAAGACATTGATGTACTCACCTTACCCTCGTTATACATCTATGAAAACATAATGTACACTAAAAAAAATTTAGATCTATTTCAAAAGAAAGGCGTTGTTAGTGGTGTGGAAACTCGTGGTCGTGATCAGTTAGTTATTCCTAAATTTAAATTACAAAAGTCAAGTGGTTCATTTTTGGGCAACTGTGTTCGTTTTTATAATAAAATTCCTCAAGAAATTACTCAATTAACGGAAAACAGATTTAAACTTGTTATTAAACGCACACTGATTGGAAAAGCATACTACAAAATTAGCGATTTCATTGAAGACACAACAATAAACTGGAAGTGAACCTCTCTGCGTATGCATTTACTGGCTTTATAGATATTGTATTTTTAAATAACTATTGTACAATGATGGTGAATAAATGATACCTGACTGAGTTTCTTGTCGGTTCTTCTCAGTATTCAGGTTTTCTTTTCGAACCGAACTAAAGTAGATTTGACGTTCAAAAATACCTTGCATTTGGGTTTACTTGAATAAATTGATTTGACTTTGACTTTGACTTTGAAGTGCTGTATCCTATCATAACCATTCTCTTTCCTGTCTTGTCTAGTTTCTGTCTCTGTTCTTTAGGTACATGATTATAGGCTTTACACCCAAAAACTCGCATATTTGAAACATCTGGTTTTCTTCCTGTCCATAACTCACTTGGTGTTACTTCTCTACCTACTGACGGACTTCTATTTGTAACATAGACAGCATATAACACGGCATCTCCCCAAAACTCTTTTCCTAAAGTAGACTAATAATATTGTTCTGACTTTTTCCATCAAAGTGCGGTTCATCCGCTCAGCTACACCATTCATTTCCGGATTATATGGAACTGTATATTGCAAAGATATCCCCTTTTGAACACAAAATTGTTTAAATTCATTAGATACATACTCCCTACCATTATCTGAACGAAGTTTTAATAAATTGGTATTGAATAACCTAGTAACATAATTATAATAGTTTTTAAACATTTCAAAAACTTCTGACTTTTCTGCAATTAAATAAACCATGACAAAATGAGTGTAATCATCAATGAATGTTAAAAAATATCTATGACCTTCTCGACTGGTTGGAGTAATTGGCCCACAAACATCTGTATGTATCAATTCTAATGGCTTACTTGCCCTATATCCTATTTTATTGAATGGTTGCTTAGTCATTTTTCCTAATAAACAGGGCTCACATAAAGTATTCATTATTCTTTTATTTTTTAAATCATCTAAACCCTTTACTAAATTCTTGTGCACTAAAATATTTATATTGTTCATGCCCAAATGGGCAAAACGTCTGTACCATAACTTAGATAACTCATTACAATCTTTAGTTACAGAATAATTATAAATTTGTTTGACAATTTCAGTTTCCACTGTATACAAGTTACAATTTGACATTCCGATCATTACAATCTTGTTATAATTATATACTTTAACCTGCCCTCCAGAAAATATAAATTTTAATCCACTAGATTCCATCTTTTGAACCGACTTTTTTCTGAGTTCAGGAACATAATATACATTTTTAAGAATATGTGGGGGTGTAGATATGGTTATCTAATTATACCACACACATAAAAAGAAAAGGACACTTAGTTGACGATCACAAATAACTGACACGAACACTTCACAAAGGTAACAATATATTTTCGAAACACACGATTTACAGTCACAGTTATTATAATATACAACGATATGCAGATAGGACAATAATTATGAAATAACAACAGATATGAAGGATTATAAACAAGGCAAATATATCAGCACAATTGTTACATGTAATAATGGTTGAGAAAGAACGCGGAATGTCTTGTTTGTGTCGTACACTGTGTCGGCGTGACCGTTATATTTTGTTCGCACGGGCGTGCACAGTGTCGTATAAAATGTTGAAAAGTGTCGGTAGGTGTAACATAAAATACGTATATAAAATGTTTGCATGTCCAAATTATATTTAATTATTTTAATATATAAAATTTATATTTGCGTGAGTTTGTGTGTATGTACAATAATGAATATTCTTATAATATAAATAGTTACATAAAATATAAATAAAGTGTAAGTATATATGTATGTAGTGTAGTGTGGTATGTGTCCTACAAATACAATATGTGAAATTGTTTTCTACATAACACTTTATTCTAATATTACCAATACCTACTGCTTTTAGCATTACACCATTCTTAGCAGCAGCTATGTTTCTAGGTGTTTTTAGTTGTAAATAGTCCATAAATATTGGGTCCTTACATATGAAATTGGCGTTTTGTACGGGAGGAATATAAAGTCAATTTTTTTTTGTAAAATATATTTAATTAATCAAAGTATGCACCGTTGTTATCTATGCACTTTTGCCATCTCATAGGTAGTTCATTGATCCCTTTACTAAAAAAACCATGGGGGCGAGAATCAATAAACTCTTTGAAGGCGATTTGGTCTGCCGCATCGGAGTTGAATTTTTTTCCTTGTAAGAAGTTGTCCAAATTCCGGAAAAAATGGTAATCTGTTGGAGCAAGGGCCGGGGAGTACGGTGGATGTCGCAGACATTCCAATTGTAGCTCATCTAACTTAGTGGTTGTTTGTTGTGCAGTGTGTGGACTTGCGTTGTCGTGAAGCAGCAGTCGCCTAGAGCGATTGACCAATCTCGGTTGTTTAGCAGCTAGTTCTTTCTTCATGGTTTGCAGTTGCTGACAATAGATATCTGCCGTAATCGTTTGGCCAGATTTTAGAAAGCTGTAGTGAACGACACCAGCGCTAGTCCACCAAACATTCACAAGTAACTTTTTCTGAGTCAATTTTCGTTTAGGGCAGGATTTGGCTGGGTCTCCAGGGTTCAGCCATTGCGACGAGCGCTTCCGATTATCGTACAGTATCCACTTTTCATCACAAGTAATGATTCGATTTAAAATCCCTTCATTATTGTGTCGGTTGAGCAAAGTAACACAGCAGTCGACGCGTGTTTGCAAGTTCGATTCACTCAATTCATGAGGTACCCATCGTTAAAGTTTTTTTACTTTCCCGATTTGCTTCAAGTGGATTAATACAGTTTTGTCACTTACCCCGAAGCCTGCAGCTATCTCTGAAGTGCTTTATGATGGATCCGCTTCCACAATAGCCTTTAATTCTTCATTTTCCACTTCGGTCTCCGGCCGTCCACGGGGTTGGTTCTGAAGGTCGAAATTTCCAGAACGAAAACGTTGAAACCAAAAACGTACCGTGATTTCTTTTGCGACACCAGCGCCGTACACATCATTAATCCTTCGAGCTGTTTCTGCAGCACTGGTGCCACGGTAGAACTCGTACTCGTAAATATACCGATATTTCATGTTTTCCATTGTGCGGTAATAAGCGACGCCAAAGAAAAAAATAATGAGGAAAAAAACAAATGAATGACTGTTTTCAAAACTCAAATGTACCAGCTAAATGAATTTATAAATTTGAATTTGGAATTCTTAACCAAAGAGGAGATATTTCAGATCAAAGTGGTCAGTACGACAAAACGCTAATTTCATATGTAAGGACCCAATACCTGCTTTCTGTTTACCAAATGGTCCGAGCACCCTGAGTCAACGCACCACACCAGACAGTCCTCGTTTGATACATCACAAACACTATCACCATTATAATTTTGACACAGAAAAGCTAAATCTTTATATTCATGATTTTTATTTGTACATGCCTGACGTCCTTTTCCTTGATACTGATTAAATCCTTGTCCAAAACCTCTCCCTTGATACTGATTTTGATTGTGGCCACGACCTCGCAAATAATTATTGTGATTTAGTTGATATTTTTCTCTGAAATAACATTGAAATTTCTTGTGACCAGGTTTCCCACATATATAGCACGAAAAAGCATTTGTATACTGTATATTTCCAGAATCACTGTAATTTTTCTTCCTTTTCTCTTCCTCTCCGAGTAACCTGCTTTTCAAAAAGTCATACTTTAAATTTTCTACAGTTTCCAAAGCCGTGATGATTCCTTCATACGATTTAGGCATTGACATTAAGATGTAATTAATTTTTTCTTCTTCACACAATATTGTACCTGCCTCCTTCAGTTCTGTAAAAATTTCTTCCATTTTTATAAAGTGATTAAGTAACGGATAACTTTCAGTGTACTTCATATCTGTCAGCTTTCATCTTAAAAATAATTTTGAATGAATTCCTTTCTTTTTGAAACTTTCTTCTAAATTTTCAAACATTTCAAACGCCGATTCCTTCTTCATGTATTCGAGGTGGCTATCTGCAACCCCTGCAATGAGTATGGCCTGCGCCTTTGCTTCACTCGTTGAATTATCATACTTTCTAAAAAAATCTTTATTCTCAATCGCTTTCAACACACCATTTTCCTTCAGAATACTTTTCATTCGGAATGACCACGTGCTAAAATTCGTACCGGCAAATGGCGCAATCGCATATTTGTCCCTTAAACTAGACATCTTGCAATTTCCTTTGGAGATTTTATAACCTTTTTAACAAATTGTAACCACGCTCTGCTACCAATATTGATGATTTGTAAACAAAATACACATCCATATGCATTAATTTTTATTATTTCAAACTAAAACTCTTAACAACAGCCACTTATTTTTACAATCACCAAAACCAGAGACATCAATCATTTTATATAGACTATATCATAAATAACTTACTTCTATGTTGCCACATCTAAACTTAAAAAGTAAACATTGTATCTCAACACATGATTATTAAATAATAATAAATAAAGAAAATGGCGGCAAAATTGTCAAAAATTTAGATAACTATTTCAAGGAAAATCAAGTTCACGGCGCGGCATCGAACTATACTTCTTTAGTTTTATTTTTTTTTTGCACATACTTTGTTCCAAAATAATTTATCAGTATATGTAGTTAATACCCAAAATGCAACGATACTATTTTTAAAACTATATTTTTTCAGCAAGCAAATGCAGCTTTACACGAAAGTATCGGCGACACAATTATGCTTGGTGTTATGACACTGCAACATTTACACAGGCTTGGTTTAATCAACGATACAGTTCTTTATACATCAAATAATAGAGGAACTGAATTTTCCATGGAAGCAAATCATACTCAAAATGAAGTTTACGAACGAGAGAAGTACGCTAAAAGTGGACAAATCAAGGAAATTTTGAACTATGATGAAGCTAAAGAAGTAAAATTTCGAAGTAAAACAGTACCTGATACAGAAACTCTAATTGACATGACTCCTGACGAAATAGTTATCTTAAAACAAGCTTTAAATAAACTGCCACAGATTCCATTTTCGCTTCTAATAGATGAATACAGATGGAAATATTTTGAAGGTGACTTAGATGAAGGAGAACTTAATAGTCAATTCTGGAAGATGTCAATGAATATGCAAGGAATAGCTCCGCCTGAAAAGAGAAGCGAGGAGTATTTTGATGTTGCAGCTAAATTCCATGTTCCGGATAATACACCATATATAAGGTTAGTAGTATATCCACATTTTGAACTATATTCTCTTGAATTATTACTCTTTTGCAAGCTATCCGTAAACAAATGGCGTGCGAACCATTTGGCGAAACCCAGTCGTCCACCCGCTTGAAATATACCTATCGTGAATAGATCATGCGTTGCCAGTGGACCGTTAACGAGAGGCTTGATAAGAGGTTTCCGACAACTGGACTGCGAGGAGATATTACCTAATAACAACGAGTACATGAGTGAAAATAGGCCATGTTGGTCGAGCACTGAAGTGGCAATTGAATTTTGACCTTAAAGCTCGACATTTTTCAGATACTTCTTAAGTAACTTTATTCAACACCAGTTGTTCGAAAGTTTATGCAAAGCGGCGGTCTTCGGTCAGCGCAATGTAGAAGAGAACATCCCAGACACCATCGCTATAAATCGATGTGATATTTATGGATCGAAAGCAGCTGGCAAAGTGTTAAAGTAAGTTTACAATTAGTTGAGTCTAGAGACCGATATATCTAATGTCGATAACTATCTATAAAGAGGCGATAATATGTGACGAGAATGATGAGGTTTGAGGAAGCGAAAGAAGTATGTAAGAACCGCGACGCTTGGCGCTCCGTCCTCTCTGACTACCCCGTTAGGGATACAGCGTGAGGATATGTATGTGTATGTGTCTATAAATATTATACAAAAAAGTCGCTATTACTGTTCTGTCCGTTTGTGTGCTCAGTTCTTATAAATTACGCAACGGATTTTGATGCAATTTTCACGACTGAAGAAAACTCAGTGTTTTGAACTCAAGTCTTAAAAACTATATTATCGGGCGCTTATATAGCTAACGCTGGCCGAACTTTACGAGATGCATCAACGTATTCTACTACGGAATTGTATATCTTAAAAAATCCTACAGAAACTTAAGAATAATCCGCAGTAGCCACTTATATATTGCATGTATTTGTTGTTTGTTTATTTATTATTGTGCACTAAACAATTAGTACACGTGACGGACTTAATGCCAAGTGCCATTCTCTACCAATCAATCAATGGGTGGAGTGAAAAAGTATTCGGGCAGGAAATCTACTAATAATAAGATTATGTATACATACATACTATATGTACATAATTGTATATACACAATAAAAATACACAAATACAAAAATACACAAATATAAACCATTTACAAAATAATGTACGATATTTAAATAAATGAATACTAATTTTACATTTAAATAAAAAAAAGAATGTGTTATCTGCGAAGCTATTTTTACTATAATAGTATTATGCCTTATCCAATTAAATATTTTAGTTATTCATAATGTGCCCCGTGTCACAATATGACGCCACATTAGTACATTGCATCCGTGCGAAGCCGAGGCGGGTCGCTAGTTATTTATAATTGAATAGCAAGCCGCCCCGACATCACTCGGGGATTTGATTCTAAACGTCAATATTTGTCTACTTTTAGAGTCCAATGTATGTGTGTGTGTGTATGTATTAAACTATAAATCTTTCTCGTTTAATTTAGAGTTAAACGAATACACATATAATTGCGGATTACGATTTTATTTCACACTATTCGTCGATTTATACTAATTGCGATTTTATTTTATACTGTCGTCTACTAATACTAGAGGTCGCCCAGTGGTCGAAATTCGACCGTAAATGCAAATATAAACTTATAATATATACTCTCTGGCGACAATCTCTATTCTGTGCTATTGTATGATCCAAGGAAATTCCATACAAACTATTATGAGTTTGACATTGACAGACATTTTGACAGTGGCAGTATGAACGTAAAACTATGCTAAATGAAGTTACGCTTCACGTATTAATGTAACTGTTCCCAAAATTTGTTTATTGATAACACTAAAGCTCGTCAATAGCTACCATGCACGTACTACCACCAAACAAAGAAAAAAACAAAATCGGTTGACAGAGGAGAAAAATGTACAGAACTTTTGTCTTGACCTATTTATACAGGGGCGCCAACTTTATTATAATTATTGAATAAAGAATTCTTAAAAAAAAACATGCGTGAGACTCGATTGAGACGTGATTTATATTTGGAAATGGCTACCTATTTATGATTTCTTTTACTCAATCTTTTAACTAATTCTGTAATAAATAAATTATAAGTTTATCACAATTCTCTTTCTCTTTACCTCTTACGCATGCGTGCAGAGTGCGTATCACACATTTGACAGAGTAAAAACGATTCTCCCACTCTTTCCTTTCAACTGCCGGTCCAAGTCGAAGAAGAGGAAGTTTTTCACCTTTCATCTGATCCAGACTAACTCGCTCTACCGTTCCTAAATAAGTTTCGCCTCAAAAGACCTTATTGACCGTCGTTGTTCTTTTCGGATTTATATCGCCGATTAATTACATTTGTATGCCTCAGGTCGTGGGTGCTCCGCAAGCACTAATTCTAACATTTAAAATTTGAAACGCGTGAGTACTCTTACAAGGGTAACATTCTTTTTTCTAAGTACAGAACCCTAAAAAATATGTTTCTTAAGAATCCACATCGTTACAGGAATTTTACATTACCTTTTAAAATATAAATGATTAAAAATATGTCTTTCAGAGATCTAATGTCACGTGGTCATTCCCAACACTGGCGAGAAATACTCAAAGCTACCACCGGAAAGGATGTCATCACGGCTGAAGCTCTCAAGCGACATTACCGCCCTCTACACGATCTATTGGCGAAACTAGTAAACATATATAATATTCCTATTGGATGGTAACTCGTGACCAATCAGAGCGATGTATTAACGATTTTGGCTTCAAAATTTGTATTGTCAAATATTAGTAATGAAATTTAATTTATTCCTTGAATTATATATGTTCAAAAATATTTTCATAAATATTAAAAAACATCTTCAATTTACAGTAACCACGCTTTATTATTTAATTTCATTAAATGATGCAATTATAAATGAACTTTATTTTCAAATCCTTACTGCAACCTATTTTATTCATTTTTGTCCATGATGTAAACAAATGATGTAAACCTAGGCGAAAATGTGTGTAAAGAATGATGAGATTTGAGGAAGCGAAAGAAGTATGTAAGAACCGCAAAGCTTGGCGCTCCGTCCTCTCTGACTACCTAGTTCGGGATACAGCGTGAAGATATGTATGTATGTATGTAATAATTGTGGCGACTATGTGATACCTATACAATAACATAATTAGAGATGGACTAGTTCGCGAATAATTGACTCAGTTACTATTTTATTAGTAAAACAAACATTTTTAGAATTTTTGTCTTTGGCTTTGTGTGGTGTGTTCAGACCTGTGACAGTTTTAGTTCGGAACGAGTTGTATTGGCGCTGAAAACGCTTAAACCGTCTTGACTGCCTTAGAAGTCAATTTCTTGTCAGTGTGCTGTCAGTCTGATTCATACTCTGACTCTGGCTACTTTCCATTTCGAGTTGAGTTTTGGTTTATCTTGTATTTTCCTCGCTTTCTTGCTTGAGTTGAAACCTTGAAATGCCTATTCTCCTCAGTTATTTGATGTAAACAATCAATTCTGTATTGTACGGTATGACGTCATGTGACCCCATACATAAATATACATAAATAATATTGGTACCTACGTATAATACCACTACAGTACGGTTGTCAAAAAAGTAGGCGATAATTGTGCCAAAATGATATATGTAGCAATTACAGCAAAGTGACTTTCGCATCTGTAACTTGCTACAAATACTTAATATGTGGGTGTGTTTCAATAAAAGTCACCAAGAATAAGGTCATGATAAGTGTAAAAACTTTATATTTTAAAAAACACTTAAAAATATAGAATAGGAGATTCGCGATGTGCAAACGATAATATTGTTCTGTTACAATTTTGTCTTACATTTCGAAAGAATTGTGTCACATATTAGAGTGAACTAATTGATGTCACTAATTTGATCTAGGAACATGGGCAACCATTAGTTGACATACAAATTAAAAACAAAACGCTTGACAAATAACCATAATCATTTCAATGCCGTAGGCTACCCGCACACACACAATATTATTGGCAATATTGGTTTACAATAATATTGAATAATTTATTCATTCCGCACACTAAGCAATATTATTGTAAATTATTCGTAATAGAAACTGACTCAGTAACGCGCAGTATCTTGATCCACTTGCAAGTGTTAAAAATGGATAGAAAAAAAAAGCCGTGGCATTGGTTATTGCTTTAAATTTATTGAATAAAAAAAAACATTTAAGAAAAAAAAACGATGGGTTAAAGACTGGATGAGAAGAAAAGCAGATTTAAATCATTTTAATGTAATAAATGAACTACGACTTACAGAAGAAGATGATTTTAAAAATTACATGAGAATGAAAGCAGGCAACTTTCAAAAATTAATATCTTTAGTATCACCCTTCTTGGTTAAACAAGATACGTTGATGCGAAAATCGTTAACGCCGGAAAAGAAGTTAATAGTTCGTATTCCATAGTTCTGGATACGTTTCCCAGGTTTTAATAAATTCCAACAAATATTGTTTTTCCTTGGAAGGATACTACTCTACTACTACTACTTTCATCCTCCATTTCCGCATCGGCCTGAGCGTCCGCTTACATTGAGATATTTTACTCAACTAAAATATTGTCGCGCTCCTGCACACGACAATAATATTGTCAATATCCCTGCCTCCCCCCGATATTGTCGGAACGAAATCAGAATTTCTGGAAATCTACAATAATATTGACAATATCGACAATACCGTCCGCAAACACACAATACTATTGTCAATAGGTAAATTATTGTCAATAATATTTCGTGTGTGTGGGTAGGCGTACAATTTAGTGTTTTTTGTCAATATTTCATAGTTTCGTCTACATAACACAAAAGCAGTGTTTTAGAGCGCGACGTGTAATATGACCAGCGAAACGTGAAATCTTAATGAAATTTTGGTAGTTTCTTGTTTGTTCACATTATGGACAAAAATGAATAAAATAGGATGTACTTATATATCACGGCTAAGCTGTAAATGAACCTCACCTCAAAGAACTTTTCGCGAGTTAAGAGTGAAGCACCAGAACAGAATTGGCTCTATAAGAACACTCTTTTTCAGTTGGTTAGGTTAGGTTACTATGTTGACCACAAAGCGCGAGTAGAGCTAGCGAAGCAAGTGTGCAGCGGTAGCGCCCGGCGAAGCGCCAGAACAAAATCGGCTCATTAAATTTGACTGGTCGATCGCAAGAAATTGCAAAAATTGTTCAATCACCGACACCTCAATAATACACTCCATTATGTATAAAACCATACGTAAGCAGTAGTTAATCTAAAGTACTTCCAACTCACTTTAATACGTCAGGCTGTACAAACTACACGACCTATTTGGAATAGTCTATGAAGCTATGTCTCCGTGAACAATAAGTTTGAATTGTGATACCACGACATGCCATGTTTATATGTGTTGGTTTCACGTCACGACGTCTTAGGACACTTTCTTTTGAAGCATAACATTCCTTGTACGTTGACCCTCGAACACGGTATCTAATATGCATTTCGATCAAATCCGTACCTATCCATCTCTACCGTACAATATACTCAATGTTCTGGCATTCCTGCATGCCATTTACCATACTACAACTAATATGGAGGCACATATTAGCTTTTTCTTTAAACAACTCTCGTGACTATGCTAATAATCAGAGTTCGGAATTAGTTACTTAGTGTGATTTATGTACTTGCAATAATTTCATCCGGGATTTTAGTTTATTATTTTAAAGCGTAGTAAAAATCCAACGACTTGTAAAGAAATAAAATAATGCAATGTTTATGTTATTACATATTACATACAAATTATTAATATATTAAGTACTGTTGAATAATTTTGTTTTATTTATGATATTTCTGAGATATGGATATAATCCTAAAAAACCATCATAGTATATAAAGGTAGTGAATAAATGTACTAGGTATTGGCGATAAATACGGTTTCTGAGATCGATTCCATGTTAATTTAACATTTCATTGCGAATTTTTTTCCGTTTCCACCGAATTCCGACCTCTGATAATAACCAAACCTCTTTAATTTGTCAACAAATATTAGCGGGACATTTAATTAATTGAAATGTGTTAATGTGAAACTATTTTAGTAAATAACAACACAAAATTATCAATTAACAATAAATACACTTTATTAATCTCATTAAATAGTGCGAATATAAACGAATTTTGTTTTCGAATCCTTATTAGATATCAACAATAAAATAGTGACAATATCAAACACAAATTCTCTTCAAAATTGAAAATAAATTAAAGGCAATTGAATAATTTATTTAAAGCGTCTTAAAAAATTAATTTTATTTACATTGATAAAAATATATTAAATATCTAAAAATATGGTATCTGGTCCTTCGCTCGATAATTTATGTACAATAATTAATAATAAAATATTTACAAAATGCTACAGACACTATGAATTACATTTAAAATCAATGTTCCAATTTACGAGAATATTGTTTAATTGCTGCTAACCGAACAATTGAAAAATAGTTACAGTTTATTGTATTTCATAACAGTTTTTTTCTCTCTCCCACGTTTGGGATACAAAAGTCTTGTAAATAATATTATTAAAGAGCAACTTTTCTGTAAAAAATTCTATGCAATGCAAATTAAGCCAACTACACGTTCAAGTCACCATAAATACGGTATATTATGAACTGAATAATACTTCGTAAAAGGTTATATGGTTCGAGAGGATCTTTTAGGTAATCCGCGGTAAGAAAATCATTCATATAAATAAAAAAGAAGACTATACGATACGTGTCTCTTGCGCACCTCATCCATGGAAACTCAAGGACACAATGTTGTGTCCTTATGAGTCGATATACCTATTGTATTTTTCGCGTTACAGTCCGTTGGATCTTTCTCTCTTTAGCTGCTAATATCTATACTATCTATATGTAAATATGTAGCGGCTGTCTGTTACAACAATTACAATTTTACTGTTTTTGTTGTAAATAGTCGTTTTATGACTCACTGACATCGATTCTTCCATTTTTTAAACTTTTGCTTGTCTACCTGTATGTTCCTTTATAATTCAAGAATGGCTTGACCGATCTTGATATTGGTATATAGTAAGAACATGTGATTGCGCAAAAAATAAACTACTTTTTTTTTAAATCTCTGAAGAGGTGAAAAGGGGTGTGAAACTCTGTATGGGAAATGCTAAACCACTAAACCGATTATAATGAAATTTGACATGGAGATAGTTTGACATCAAAAACAGAGGAGCTACATTACATACTACAAAAGGGTGAAAATGGGGATCGAACTTTTTGTGGGAAATGCTAAATCGCTGAACTGGCTATGATGTGGGATGGAGATAATTTGACACCTGGGAACGGACATAGACCTTTTTATCTAAAACCTATCATTAAGGGCGGAAAAGGGGGATGAAACTTTGAATGGGAAATGCTACACAGCTGAACCAATTATGATGAAATTTGGTACAGAGATTTTATGTGCCCGAAGACAGACATAGGCTAGACCTAAGCGTTTTTCAAATACAATCTTTGTACAAATTATATATATGTACATTATACATATAATCTAACCTAATCCGAGAAAGTCTCAAAAAATTTTTTCGCGCAGACGGAGTCGTGGGTACAGCTAGTATAATATATAACGTACTGGCATGTGAATAGTGTCACTGTCAGGGGACAGTTTGTGTTAATCCGATCCATCAGTCCACCGCATAATTTTCTAACATACCTACCTAACTTCCTTATTACTAATGGAAAGATGCAAGTTATTTTTAGAGAATATGCATAAATAAATAAATAAACCATTTATTTGCTTTTGAATAGAAAGTTATATGTTTTTGTGACGCTGTTAATAACATTTAATTATCTCATTGTATGCAACACACAATCAGTTTAAGGTTACGTGAACGTATAGCGAAGCTTCATAGATAATAATCACCTTTGGACAAAAACGTTAATCTCACACAAACAATTATTGAATAAGTCAATTCCAACGCTATGAAAGAGTAGTGGCATGAGATATCCAATCTACAGTATGCGCTACTCTATGATATATGCCGGGCTGACCACGACTTGCGCAGGAGTAACCAGCAGAGACGACACCTATTAAATACCATCTTCCTGTTCTTTCTAACATTAGAGGACCGCCGCTATCACCTTGACAGCTGTCCTTCCCTCCTCCTCTGTACCCAGCGCACAACATCTCTGGGTATATCACGACGTTTATACCTGTAACATAAAAGTACAGTACAATTAGCTCAAAATTATGACACAAAAGGAATGCAATAATGTTTTAGTTCAGTGACCAGGGCTCAAAAGAATGAGTCTCACGTCACATCGTGTCTCAATAAGCATCTTTTGTTGCATTTTAGAAGACTTACCTGAGTACAAACAACTCTATGAGATAAATAATAACAAAATTTGAGGAAACGCAGACGAAGTTTCAGACACAGCTAGGAGTTAAAACAATAAAATATCTTACCATTAGCCCTATGCCACCTCTCGCAGACTCTGTTATCCAGAACCGGTACATCAACCGCCTGTAGAGTCCGAGGGCGGAGTCTTGAGCCCGGACTTAGCGCTCCCCAACCAGCTGCCCAGCCGTACTGACCAAGGAAATCTGACCCACGTTCAGGTAAGCAGATCGGTGCTGAAAGCAAGAATAAACTGTACCAATACTGAAAGAAAAATCGCAAATTGTGGTCAATAAATATCAAAAACAATAATATTTTAATAAACGGAATAAGTCAAATAGACAAATATATATTAACACTGATTTCACACTAACAGTTTTGTTATTGATAACATCGCATCGATTTACATAAAAACTAACACAGAACGCATTGAAGTAGCATTCAGTTAGAGTTCAGTAGCAATTTTAGACAAAAATAAAAAATGGGTGCAAAATACCCAGTTCTTTCAATTTGTCTTTGGTAGATCTGTTTGGGGTACTACTTTGCGTCTTTTTTTGTTACGCAGGAGAAATTTGGACACAAGTACCCAACCCCCTGGGGGTGGGCCCGTTTTAACCGTGACTTTTTCCCATCAAAACTTCTGTGATTGCCTCTTACAACGAGCCAATAACATCGTAGCTTTATTCATTGACCGGGGCTACAAGGCTCAGTTTACGTCTCTCTGCCGACTTTCAACCTAGAAAGTATAAATATGACAAACTAAATCGGCTGTGATGTACGGACAGTCAGAGAGACACGACAAATCTGTAAAGGTTCCGGTTTTGCGATTATAGCTACGGAGCCCTAACAAGAAGACCCTCATTGGCGACTTTTTTTTGGAGATCATTAAGAAACAAACGATTGTAAATGGATTTGTAGTCCGGGGTGCTCCCCAGTTCATTTTAGTACTTTTAGTCTCACAGTGGTTGTATTCGTGTATTATTATTTCTAGATTGTAACTAAAATACTCCAGACAATTACGTAATTACGCAAAATTGTGTAACCCTAAACCAGCCAATCCCAAAGTGGGCGATAACGCCCCCTTGTGGGCGCTGCAGGCCTAAAGGGTAAGAGACCCAGAAAAAAAATGGGGGCGTTGTGTAGAGGCCTGGGGGGTGATTTGTAATTTCATTTAGCCAGGAGGCATCTTAGACAACGACTGCATGAGCTCTCGGCTCAGTAGACAAAATAAGTTTGGGAACCAGTGCCCTAAACGAAGCACTAGCCTTGTACTATGTTCACCACACATCGAATCTGGGCAGCTTACGGTAACACCCAGACTCCAAGCCAATTTAGAAAATTTCATTTCTTGTGTTGACCTGAACGACACGCTTAGTACCTAAATTGCATTCAGCATGTGACATCCAAATATCGCGCGATATCTGCTGTCAAAACGAGAATTTGTATAGTGGCCCTAAATCTACCGCGAAAAGTGCATTTTATGGTCAAGCCGCAATAGACACGCAATCGTCATACATGATACTATTTTTTTATTATAATTAGTCACAGGTCACACAATGATCGCGTGACTGTCGCTGTCTGCAAATTTTTAGGTAATAACTCCTCGGAGGTCAATGCTCTGCGACCGCATAAACATACTCACCAATATGCGGCATGTAATGCACGTTTCTGTCCAATGTCAGCACCGCGACATCAAACCGATCAGCTTGCGGCGTGAACTTGAACAATGGGTGCACTTTGATCGAACGTACTCCGAAAGTATACGCAGGCAGGGGCTCGGCAGCGGAATTTATAACGTAGTCACCCAGAGTGACTCGCACGTGTCGTGGCTGCGCACGCGCAACGCAGTGGCCAGCCGTCACGACATGACGGCGTGAAATTAGGGACCCTCCACACCTGAAATTTTAAATTAACAGTTTTTAATTTGATTACATCTCCATAATCTCCATAAGTTTTATAAATGAGGAATCGTAGGAATTATATAACCTGATTCCGCCGACTTTTACCTAAAAGACATGAAAAAGGAGGTTATGATTTATCAACGTACGTCGGGATTGTATAATCTGATTCCATCGGTTTTTAGCCGACTACGGCGAAGCAAAAGGAGTTTCATTGGCATACTTAAATACGTATTTTCATATACTTAACCAATTTTAATGAATAACGTATCATTGATTTGTCTTAAAATTTAAAATTTCAATATAGCGTCTGTGGTAAAACATATAATTCGTTTACGAACGAAGAATTGCAATCTCAATTTCAATCCCAGAGATCAGCCTTAGGATATCTGGTACTTCCTGACGATATTTCGTCGAAAAGCGAACGCTTGTCAATGAACAAGTTTGAATGTTTAGAATACCGCTAAAAATATAAATAGATTTTTTAGTAAATAGAAAATTAAAACCTTGTTTTAAAAGCCTTTTAAAAGCCAACTTAAATAAAAAACATTTTAGAGTATATCATTTCAAATGACAAATGTTCGTTAACACCCGACCTAATACTACCTATCTTTTTAGCCGCCTATTTCAATATTTTCGTATTTATGGATTCAATCGTTAAGACTGGAATAAACTATAAATATTTACCTTAATTTAAAAACAATTTTTAATTGTATGCAATTAGACATTTCTCAAAAAATTTAAGGTTTTTAAAGTCGCCGTTTCATGAATTTTTATTAACATATTTCGTAATATAAATATATATATTTAAATGTACATGTCTAGTTCAACACCAAACTTGTTTCAGCTGATCGTATAACTAAACAGTTACGTAGATATTGCATAACGAAAGATCCATAAAATTACTAACTATTACTTCATAATTGACTACAAGGTGCTGAAGCCAGTTGCGAACTTACAAAATAATTTTGAATCATATCCTCTTAAAAACCGAACTCTTTTAAGAATAGACTCGTATAACTCATACGTTTGTTGGTCTGCCACAGTCGATTTTTAGAGATGTGATGAGACGTGAATCTACAAAGCGAAAGCGAGCGATAAAAGAAGCCAAGGAAGACCAAGGCTGACTTACGAAGTTCAAATAGCCAGAGTGTTAGCTGACGGCAATGTGAAAAGCACTCGCATATCTAGGGGAAAATGTGTTAGGAGAATGTTGAGTTTCGAGGAAGCGAAAGAAGTATGTAAGGACCGCGAAGCTTGATACATACATACAGTACAGCTACAGCGTGAAGACATGTATATCTGTATGTACAATGAGACGTGCAAATTAAAAATTTGGTATTTCACCATCTTTTTAATCCATATGTATTCCACTAATTAACATTTAATGAAATAAGATGAAATAAAATGGGGCAAATAGGGTACTTTGGGAATTGACCAGTACACCCTTCCCCTGATCTCCGAAAAAACCGGGCCCAGGTTTTTACAGGGAAAATATAAAAGAAGTTCTTGACTTATCCTAAAAGCGTTACCTCTAGATTTTCGGAATAAAATTTTCGAAATTTCTATTCTTAAATGTCATGCGAAACCTTGTATGAGCGAGTCCAACTCACATTTAACCGATTTAATTTACAATCAAACTTACGTATAGTAAGTATTGCCAATCGAGCACAATACTGGACAACAAGGATTTCAGCAAAGACTGCATTTTATGTGCTCCTGGTATTTTTAAAAAGGAAATTAATTGTAAAGAGCGAAAGTGTTTGGTAGCAAAAGCCAAGGAAGACCAAGACTGATCAATGCAGATCATATCTCGAAAGTGTTGAAGTGGATGGAAATATCAAAAGCACTCGGATACCTTAGAGAAAGTGGGTTAAGAGAAAATGAGATTTGAGGAAGCAAGAGAAATATGTAAAGACCGCGACGTTTGTTTCGACTAACCCTGTTAGAGATACAGCATGAGAATATGCATGTAAGTTTTGTATATGGCAATCGGCATTTCTAACTCGTCTCAAAAACCGTTCACACAATTAGTTGAAAAGTTAATGTATCGGAAACGTATATTCTATTTCAATCCATTTCACAACTTTCTAAACAATGGTAGCAATTTCTATGAAATAGCAAAATTACTGTTTACGTAACATAAAGAGACTAGCTCATTACACTGCTCTGAGGAACACAAGTTTCTCGCAACTGCAAGGATTATGACAATTATACGTGGACAAAAGACATAGATAATCTACAGATAGATTTAGCAGTTTTATTAGATATTATAGCTTCGAAATCTTATCTAGAAACATAAAAACTAGACTATTATTTACTTGCTCAATATAAACTAATTGTAAGTCTTACATTTATTTTTATTAGAGATTTATAGATTGAACTTACAAATTACATCACGATGCAAGTATATTTACTTAAAAATATATTCGTATACAAGCCTATATTGAAAATGGGTACGAGACTAACTTCATTGTATTGTTAGGGTTCCATATCTTATACAGAACAGCGGAATAATATAAGATCATTCATGGGTTGGTCCATCAGTCCTTCTGTGGGTTTATCAGCCAATTGTCTCGGATTATACGTATCTTGATGAGACGTAGCAAATTCTACAAGTGTTTTAATAAGTCAAAGCCTCACCCTAGGCCCGGTGTCTTTTAAAGGTTTTTAAGGTATGGAAAGATACAATATTTTAAACGACTTTTATTTAAGTAAGTTATGTTTTATATAGTCGATAAGTGTGGACGCTCTGCGACACCAGTCTCCATAAGAAGAGTGCGGCTTCACGGGTTCTCCTAAGTTGACATTCGCACCAATGGACAAAGATAAATTCATGCGGCAACTTGTTTGCGTTACGTATCGATTAAAATAAACCTGAGGGATTCTAGATAAGATGACAGGAAACTACAACTAAGTAGAAAGAACAATGCCAAATTTTGTATGAGGTCGTGCCCCACCTGAAATCTCCATGGACGGTAACAACGAATAATCATTTGAAAACTTAGGAGTTACAGTTTACGAAAAGCGAAAAAAATATTATTTCGAATGCGGGATATCGTTAGCATAATTGATAAAAAATAGTGTGAACTCCTGTTGACTTTTATGCAGCAATTATACACAAAATATTGCATATGTGATTTAGTAGGCGTTTATCGATTACATACTACCTCTGTTCTAATCACTCGTCTTTCAAAACATCTTATTTTTGGTTGTAAAAGTCTATAATTGAGTCATACTGCAGGCTACAATGGTGAAAAGGAAATGGAATATCGAATTGAGTCGAGTGAAAATAAAATTTGTATTGCCACTGGTGGCCTATCGATTTATATAACACAGTGGGCACAGTTATACACGACGTTTAGAAGAAAAAACCAAAGCCAATTATTATTCGACACATTTGATTTAACACTTACTCTAAACGTAAGATGACGTAGCTTTAACGTTCAAAAACAGAATAACAGAGTGTTTCCAACATAATAATACATTTTTTGTAATCTTATTGAAATTATTTTATCTAAATATTTTGACAATATTTATTACAACACTAGCTTGTTTCAATTTCAAGATTTCAAGATTTCAGGAATTTATCACGAGTAATCTATTTTTCCGCATTTAAGTTACAATTAGAAATTACATGATAATTATTTAATGAAAAATAACTAATTTTTCGTATAATATATATAATATAATATTGTTGTCCATGGTGGGACAGAAATTGGCATTGTCCTTTCCTTTTAAGTATTCAGCAGCAGCAGCAGGGATGGATCGTTGACAACCATATTATCTTTGTCTATACCAAGAACACTATGACACAAGGTATCACTATCTATCTTTGATATGGAATAATCTAGAAAAATAATATTATCTTTATAAGGTTTAATCGTATATTATGATTCAATTTGGGTTGAATACGTATAATTACATGGCCTAAAAGTGCTAAAAATAAAGGTACGCCTTCATATTGATTTTATTACTTACTAGTTGTTGCCCGCGACTTCATTCGCGTGGTTTTCAATTTAATAAAATAAATAACTCTGGAACCTTTGCGGCCATACGCAGAAGAACTCGCCAAAGCTGCTTCCTCACAATCGGATGAATGGTATAGGCATGCATCGAGGACAAACATACAAAGAAACTATATTTATTATAAAAATTATAAAAATTATTTTTATATAACACTAGTTCATTCCCGCGACTTCGTCCGCGTTTTTTATTTCTAAAATAGACTATGTCCTATTTCAGGATTCAAGCTATCTTTATATCAAATATCATCGCAAACGATATGGCAGTCAATAAAATACGAACAAACAAACATTGATTTTTATATATTAGATTACATTTTTTCAATTTCAGTTTTTAAAGCAAAAACATTACATTTTTGTATAACCGTAACTACGAGTATCATTTTTATTGTTATTTTTACCAAGTTTAGAGTGTTTATAAATACATGCTTATTCTAAGTGTCAGTGTTAATAATTTTAAGCAATAGGTTTAAAGCAAGAAGCAAACGGTAAATACTACTTAAAACTAATTTGAAGAGGAATGTGCGAAAAAGTTGGTGAGAGGAAAACAACGAATGACCCCACGGTACTCTACAGTTTGAACGTAACATACGGTTTCCATTTTAAAGAAATTTTAGATTCTAATTTATCTTTCCTTTAGGAAGTTGCATAGAAATTAACGAAAAGAAGTGATTTCATTACCTCGTAAAATGATACCTTTACACCTCTTACGCATCGGCTCTTTTGAATTTTATTAGAAATACCAATATTTAAGCCGAAACAATAAAGAAATCTAAATGATATAACACCAGATGGCAGTATCCTCATAATAAAGTGCTGCCATCTACTAAAAATTGTAGTGGTAAAAATTCAACGCCAAATGTGTATCCATTACGAATATCCATTGAACGAGTATGTGAAATTATTCGAGTCTCATTGATTATTATCATGCTTACTAGGATCTCCGTAAATAAATAAAACCCGTAGGTAAAATGGATATATTTATAACAGAAAATGGAAATGGTTCTATGGGAAAACATAAAATTACGTTCAAAATAGAAATTAAATGTAGATATATAGTTTCCAATAAAAATAATAATATAAAAAGACTAATAGACATATAATACTAAAAAACAACTACTTATTGCATTCTTTTCTACAAAGAATTGTACCCAATTAAGTTTCAACTACACCAAATCTACATAAGGAGAAGTACAGTAAGTCTATATGATCGTGCTGTCTCTTTCGCACATTACCTCTCTATCCAACACTGCTTCCAACCAATAAGCTCGAAAATCGACATTAGCATGTTGCATCTGTAAAATTAATCATTTAATATAATATTAGTATGTTATTACATACACACACGTACACACAATCATTTTGAAATAAATAATGTTATTAAAATTATTAATATAATTAGTAAATAATCAGTAAGTTTCCAAACGAAAAAAGCTCAAATATCGGTTCTTATGATTCTGGGCGAAAAATGACATTTTCGAATTTTCTTAAATTACTTATTATATTCACATTAAATTAACAAATAATCAGTTATGTCAAAGAATACCATTCAAACAATATAAGTTACGAGTATAACACTAATTAATTATTTATTAGAAATAATATTTTTTATATTCTTTTTATATACTTTTTTGTTAATGATTTAACCACCAAACGTTACCTTAACTATAATAACCACAGACCTGCTACTAATGGATATTGCGTTGAAGTGGCCACTTATAGTCTTGATTGCCTTGACTACCTGTGTTTATCAAATCGGCCTTTGCCTCCTAAAATAATACTGCATTCTTTATGCCCAAAAGAATACTTGTAAAAATCAAAAATAATTAAAAAAAACTTAGATACTAACGAACAAAGATTTGTTTTGTTCACAGATCTGTCAAAAGCAACAGATTAACAGTCCTAAAACATTGAACATAACGATAGGGACGAAATATGTGTATTTCCATCCCTTTCTATTATAGGCTTACGCCACATATTTCTTTCAGTCTAAAAATTCGTTACGTACGAAATACGATATCTATTAGCAGTAAATCCGATAATCTGATAACTATTGGTGATTTTTTTTTTATCTGAATCTCCATTTAAAATTGTGTCATATTTTTTCTCCTAAAAAAAATTTGTCTTCTGCTCTGTCATTTTTTTAATTCGATACTGCAATAATGAACCTCTTTTACTTGGAAACCTACACTGTAAGTGCGTACTAACTGAGCCAACTCAAAAAGTGTTAATGATCGTATAATATTGAGTGTAACGTACCAGTTAAACAAATAATAATAAAAATGATGAAATAATAATTAATATAATCACAAAACTAAAACTGCTATAGTTTTATAACAGTATAGCAATAAACTGAAATAAAACTAATTCTATCAAATGAAAATGAATATCAACTTGATGCTGTAAACTCATTCATCAACATCAACCGGATATGATACAATGGGAACTCCACTACGCATGTACTGTTGTATCCATTTTCAATCAACGGAGATACAATATAAGACCCCTGTTATAAACGAGAATATATTTTTATTAAAAAAAGGCGGGACCCATCACAAAAGTCAATCTTTACAGAAAATCCCCCTGTATGTGTATGTCATACTCGGACCAAGAATCAAAATCGACGGAGCTTTAAAGCGCGTCCGTTTATTGTTGATCTAATTTCTAGACTTACTTATGTGTGTTACTAAGAAGGGATCACAGTATGACAATACCAAGCTGAACATGATGTATTTTTATTTTTGTGAAAACTGATAGCAAAAACACTTAAGATTTACAAGTATTTACAAATACTCGTAAATATTTAAATACCGCCATGTTTTGTACATCAAGTCGGTTATAAGCCGACACGAATTACACTGACAATGCGAGGTTACCAAACTTATTATAGCTAATTGCTTTAGAAAGAGAGATACGAAAATTCATTTGACATACGGTGATAAGAGCGGCAAGTCATTATGGCTCCGCATAATGACTTGCCACGCGCTCCCACATGGCTCCCAAATGGCTCCCACGCGCCAGCTCCCGAACCCGACCGAAGTCTGCCGAGATCGCCCGAGTGGCAACCGACACACTTTCGTTACATTTGTTTTAGTATTTTAAAATGCTGTTTAAAATATGCTACAGAAGTTTTAGAAGTTTCGCTTCGAAAATAAACAAAAGTTGAGTTCTCTTCTTATCTTAAACTGACCCCTTAACATTTTTTTAAGAATTTAATAATTTTGTTACTCTTGTTCGAAATTATCGGTTGCAGGTTAAAATTGACATATATAGGTTTAAAGCTTTTAACCAAAGAAATATTACGACAAAGTAGGAAAACGACAGAGTACGAAAGAGACGAAAAATAAATGTTGTGTCAACCAAGCGCAATTTATTGCTGTTTTTAATTCATATTTAAAACAATGAATATTTATAATGCGCATGCGTCATTATAATTATTAGATTAGGAAATTTCAATAGAGAGCATATTTAGGATTCCGCAGCTATTTTAAACAAATGGAAGCGTCATTGTAACATTTAAAAAATTAAAATGGGTCTAAAATCTCCGTAATTTATTTTTTGTTTCCCATATTTTTAGTTTTAAGTTAACAATTTACTTCTCTCTGCTTTTCAGCTCAGTAGGTGCCAATGGTGAAGTAACTAATTAACTATTAGAATTCCGCTTTAGCTATGGAAGCCTAAAAACAGAGTAATATAAAGACAATCACAAAGAAATTGGGATTGCGTATGAGGGCATAACGACATAAGACATGACGAAACTACAAAGGAGCATTAATGTCTACAGATACATAGAGTGTTCAACACATACCATCACAGACAAAGTATATCATTAGATGTATTTTATGTATAAGTATTCACATCTAATGGCCGGCCGTGTCTGAGTATTGCGTGGATACGCTACACTCGCGTCCGTAAGATTTAAATACGCCTATAGAAAATATATGTAATGATAATATTTATGTGTGCTGGTACGTCCTGGACACGCTACGTGTCTTTAGATATGAATGCTCCTTTGTGGTTCCAATTCCGATTGAATTCCGAAGAATCCTTTTTATCTTCCGTACTCTGACGTAACATATCGATGTAGCGCGATAATTGGAAATATAACCTGGAAGATCCAATCCTGATATAAGCTTGCCAGGGGAATGTGCCGAAGCCGGCGTCGTCGCCGCCCACTATACGGCGTTGAGCCGTCTGCTTCCCCACTGCGATACCGCAACCTGGAAAAGACAGAACCTTTAATCAATCTTAACCTTAACATGATAATTTACATGGAAATATTTACACCATGTAGAAGAAAAAATTGTTCGAATGTGATCTCGAGTCGCAGTTGTTAAATTACAACCTACCTTCGGATGACCCGAGAATATTACCCCAACGAAACAAACCACAATGTGTTTAAATGTTGCCATATGCTTTATTTTACTGTGACTCTTCCCTAGTCACGTATATTAGTAAAAGTCCAGAATGTCGGTCAATATAAAACGGAAACTTTTAGAGCAAATGATCCGTCCATTTTGGTTCTTGTTCGGAAACATTAATAAATAAACAAAAAGAAATAGAGCATGTACAGAGAAATAATTTCACGCTACTTACGAAGAAAATTAGTCGAGTTTACATGAATTGTGCGATTCCGAACTTCAAAAGTAGAACGACCAATATCAACGTCGGCCCTGGGGTAGACCGAGAGAAGCGGTCGCTCTAGGCGCTAAGCAGCGAGGGGCACCAAATTGCCAAATTCAATAAACAATTTCGAGCTATAAATAAATGTAGATTCAATAAGTGTTAATTTTTGTAATAAAAGTTGATGTTTGAAAAATTATTATTTACAAGCTGACCAGTCAGATATTTACAGCTGCTGTCCTGTAAATAAATATTATTATGCGGAAAAAAGCTCTGTTTTTCCCGAATTTTCCAATTTTTCGGGCGTCTAAACATTTAAAAAAATTAGCTACAGCCATTTCGATCCAGCCGATCTCAAGCAATTCGGTTACCAACGAACGGCATTTAATTTAGACAGATTTCTAGAGTTAACGTATGATTTTACGTTAGTAACTAATTAATCTGTAGTATCATAAACTGAAATGCAATTTATGAAAGCGTCGATCAAAGGGCGTCGAAGGACAATCTCGCTCTACCCTGATCAAAAGCTAGGGCCGGCGCTGACCAAAATAAGCCATCGCACTATAAATACAACACGTAATTCCATTAAGTGAACCAATTAACCACTTATTCACTAGATACATCAAATTATTTCTGTACTTGTTATTGGCTTACTTGTACGCTGATCTTAAGTTTCCATGCCATTAATATACTATTCTCTGTTGTTTGATGTATATAATCCCCTTTTGGAATCACTAGGATTTACCTACATAAAGATATATAAAAGTGTTGGTACGTACGATTCGTACAGTTGTCAAAAAAGTAGGCGATACTAGCGTCAAAACGAAACATAACAATAACGGCAAAGTGATTGTCGCATCTGTAGCTTACTCGATTACTTAATCTGTGACGCCAACAGCCGGTCTGACCCGCCGCACGAGATGTTTCACATCGACGTGGACATTTTTCGGAAATCAGTTGCTTAAACTAGTTTCAGTAAGACATTAGTGTTTGCACATACATCATATCACGCTGTATCTCTGACGGGTTAGTTAGAGACAATGGGATGCCAAATATCGTAGCCCTTACATACTTTTTCGGCTCCTCGAATCTCATTATTCCCTCACACACTTTCGCCTAAATATGGGCGTGTTTAATTTTTTGTCAGTTAACACGGCCTATTTATTCATAGTCAACCTTGGTCTTGCTTGCTATCTGCTGTCACTCAATTTCAATCTCTCTCATTCAATATCTTTCTTAGTGTTTGTTTGATTTCGTATCAAATATACAAGTTAAGTAAAATAAGTCTGTTAACGATGTAGGTATTATTATCGAAACAGCTCACTTAGTATAGACCACAATAATATATCCATAATTTGATTGCTAAAACTGTCTAATGCAATCTAGTTATGACATAAAAACATTCGATTCGGTGTGTAATGCACCTCCAAATGTTTCCGCGTAGAAAGCTCTTATCGTATCAGTAACAATGATAGACGATACAAGACATACTATCTAAAGAATCCAACAGTCAACAATTGAGCTGCTCTACGACGAAACCATTGAGATATCTTTCGATTGTATCGAGGGGTGAGTGCTTGATTTTCTTTTTCTTTCTTTATGGTATGGCGCACAGATTAGTGCATTTGCCAATGTCACGTATTAATAAGTAGAATCACAATCACAAGTAAATTAGTTTTTTTCTTATCCTCTTGGAAGAGTACTAGAACTTCAGTTACACATGTTTATTTAGACCTACTCCGTTCTTTTCACTTATACAGAGCTTTAAAACACAATATAGTATCACTTTTGTACTTTAAAACTCTCAAAAATGTAAAAAATTGAAAATCTAAATAAAATAACATCCTCCCGTTCTCGCCAAAAGTCGTGAGCGCTTGTTTCTGACTGCAAAAAAAAGCTTTTCGCGACTAGGGTTGCCATCCGTACTTTATAATAAAGTGTTATATGTTATTTCGGATAAATGCACTTTATACTTCATAAAAGCATTAAAGTACGTCGAAATAAGTCATTTTATTTACTTTGACTTTATAAGATTTTATCTTATCGTTTACTTAAAGAAACAAAAGTATGTATTACGCCATTTTTGCGTGTAACGATACGCATCGATAACAATGATAATGAACACTGATTTGAAACATCAGTGCCGATCTCGGACCAAGAAACATGATGGACGAAGCCATAATAAGTTGCCGCTCTTATCACCGTGTGTCAAATGAATTTTCCTGTCTCTTTCTATCTCATTGAGCGTAACCACGAGTAAAACAGTTAGCTATAGTAAGTATGGCAACCTCGCACTGGCGGTGTATTTCGTTAAATTTAAAAATTCAAAAAAAGAAAAGTGTATTTCGTGTCAGCTTATGAGTCGGTCATGAAAAATTATTATTTTATATATTTATATTTTAATATATTTTTGGTACTAGTATTAGTAGTAGTAGGCTACAGAAATAAAAATGTGCCATATTCAGCTATGTATTATTGTACTGTGACTGTATGGGATGAATTATGTTATTATTTTGCTTTTTATCTACTGTTACCGTTTTTATCTTCATCTCAGATTATCCTTCGCGCTGTCCAATCTTTTAATGTATTTACTCGTTAACTGGTAACTCTAATTGTTAAAGTTAACGGTTAACTGGCTAGTTAACTGGAGAACTTTACTGGAATATTTACTGGTACTGGTAACTTTTCTTCAGACTTATATACGCATATTTTATAGTTTATAAGCATGGCTAGCACCAACTGCTATTTAAGCTCGATTTAAAGATTTGACATCTCGCTTGCATCAACTATTAAATAATTGGTGCAAGGGAGATGTCAAACCCTTCAATCGAGTTTAATGTTGCAAGCCACCCTTAGGCTATAATATTTGCTTTAAAATATAATCTATGTAAATTAAAAACAATTGTCGCATCACAGATTAATTAGTTTACTAACGTAAAGTCGCATGTAGAAAGATTATCTCTCGAGAACGGCTCCACAAATTTGGCTGATTACTCCAGATTGACATATGGCTACCTACATATTATTTATTTACTTACTGATATTTATTGCACTCGCAAACATTACAACAGAAAGGATCAATAAAAGATACAGCTTTTATCTAAAATAAATTTCTTCCAGCCGCCCTGCGAGAGTGATAAACCTAAACTAGAAAAGATAGACACTGTGCGTACTTGCTATAAATATATACCTATTTATACATACAAATTAGTGCTTTCATAGCTTCAAATACATGTGCATATACATGTCCGTAAAATATAATAACATAAATTACATGTAATATATTACATAGTCTTTTTGGCGGGAACGGGAGAAATGAGGTTGACATTTTAATTAGATTATCTATTTTTTACATTTTTGGGAGTTTTAAAGTACAAAAGTGATATTATATTGTGTTTTAAACTTCTGTGTAAGTGAAACGAATGGAGTAGGTCTAAATAAACATGTGTAGCTGAAGTTCTCGTGCTCTTCCAAGAAGTTTTATAACTTCAGTAATGCCTACTATCACTTTACTGGAGGAGTTTGACGATAACGATTAATAAATACAATACGTGACATTGGCAAATGCGCTAATCTGTGCGCCATGCCATGAAGAAGAACAAAATATTACGTACATATACTATACACAAATATAATACATACTACATACGATACTGAAACACTGGTTAAATCAATTGAAATACAGACATCCATATTATACTTGAACACATATTATGTACCACATAAGCACAAATACAAACACATATTCACGTATGCACAATACGGACATACAGCTAGACAACCAGACAAACGATCAGACAGACGCTTATACTTCCGTTCTATAATGGATGTATTTCCATTTTGACTACGGCCCTGAAAATAGCATCATCATGTTTACACACAGGAAAGGTTACTTGGGTTGCTTCGCTTTTGAATTACGCGAGGGAGAATATCTTTCTATCACGTTTGTCTGTCTATAGTCCGGCGCACGAACCTATGACATAAGTGCCTCAAAAAAATCGTAATAAAACAGAATAAAACGAACATTAGACTTTAATTCACGAAAATGACATTTCATTCACTTCCGGTAACACATCATTGTTGAGTTCCACAATACGTTTTCTATTGGACCAGTTTATGCAATATAAGAACAATGATGAAAGTGGAATTATCGCACAGAATGATATCTCACTCAATGTTATATTAAAGTGGAATACAAAGTTGAAAGATAAGAACAGATTTTAATAAAACTTTCACTGGTAAATGCACTGAGAAACATTATATTATAAGGTATATTTTGTAGCGGATCTATTCAAACCTAATTTGTTAATGACTTAATATAAATTACAAAATGGGCTGACACGGCGAGTCGCTATCAAAATTTTATCCCTAATTTCCAATACAGGGAAGCAAGCGATAGCTTCCATGTGGGTTTAAAAGAGAAATATATAGTAGTTCAAACTGCCTATTTTTCTATATTCATATAGATCTTAGAAGTCTGTTAAGGATAACTCATTTATTAGGAAATTATATAGACTAGCTACCTGTCACCTGTCAGGGCTGTCACAATATGGCTTATCCATTTTTAAGTAAAAATATTTTTTCTTACAAATGAATGTAACAAGTGATTTTGTTGCAAGTTGGTGTTTTATCCATGCAGAATAGAAAATGGCGTGAATTTATAAAAAAATAGTGGAAAATAAAAAGAATGTTTTCTTTCATCCAATCATCATCCAATATTTTATCAATATCGTCGTCAACATAACGTGCTAATCCATTGAACATAAGCACAAGTACGTCATTGAGTCCTATCTACGAAAGAATCTTATCTATCCCTACTAATATTATAAATGCGAAAGTCTGTTTGTCCATCTGTCTCTCTGGTACGTTACAAGCGCCAAGCGTCGCGGTTCTTACATACTTCTTTCGCTTCCTCAAATCTCATCATTCTCCTCACACATTTTCGCCTAGGTATGCGAGAGCTTTTGACATTTCCATCTGCTAACACTCTGACTATTTGATCTTCATAAGTCAGCCTTGGTCTTCCTTGGCTTCTTTTACCACTCACTTTCGCTCTGTATATTTTCTACTGTTTTCATAATAACTTTCCGAGCACCTGCAAAAGCACCTGCCGCCTTTAAAATATGTCAACGTCAAACGGTGTAGCCGCAGACAATGCGATAAATGGCCGGCGATCATTGGTCACAGAAAATGTGTTACATTCTCTACCGGTTACAAAGCAAACAACCTATGTGTGTCGTCTTAAGTGTTACTTCTATTATGTAATGTATCTATGACACAAGAAAGTGACTTGTATATAGAATCCTAATGAAGTACAACCGGGTTACTGCATGTAATTATTATTTATTTATTCATTGGTCACCATTTTTATATGGCCTTGAAAATTTGAAATTACTGACCTTGAATTACTTATTGACAGGCTACATACGACTGAGCTATTGGCGAGTTGGACATGTACCTTCGGAGTCAGAGTCTTGCGTTTTATTCTCGATTCAGTCAGGAATATTTCTAAATTTTCTTGAGATCTGAGCGCTATTGGAAGCTGGCTGTTAAGTTCATCTACAATTTGTTAGTGTAATGATATATTTACAATAGAAATTACTCACTATATATATATAACGATCCAAAATTTTACTGTAAGAAATCTTTTCCCAAACTAAACACTAGCCATGTTAAGCGCAACAACACCTTCCCTCAACAATAATCGTGTTGTTGAGAGGGAAGGCAAAGAGATATATGCCCTTACAGCCAATGTCTTTAATAACACTTTACGTTAGTACCTATGATTAATCTGTGGTAATACATAGATTCATAAAGCATGTCTAATGTGTAAAATTCGTTTTTCCTATGACTAACTAATGCCAAATATCACCAACGCTATCTAATTCGTCACATAATTGTGTACCACCTAGATTAAAAGGATCCCTTAACCGGTTCTTCGATAATATTCGTTTTCACCAATCTAACGGTTCCCTAGTAATGTCAGACATAGTGACGTTTTATTGTTTTCATAGTGATTATTCGTTTCCAAAAGTTCATCGATAAAACTGATATTATTGTTACACTTCTAAGTTTCTATATAATGTAATAAATTATTCTCCATATTGTCAAAAGTAACACATAAAACTCAGTGTTATGGGTTCGAAATTCGAGTTATTAAATTTACGGGATATTTTTACTACATAGGGGCTCCAAACGTTTCGTCAAACTTAAAATCATCATTAGCAGCAGCTATCCTTTTTTTATTTTTTTTATTTTATTTGGGAAACACAGTATACATAATACATTATTATATGTGTAAAAGACTAAAGTTATAATACATAAACCAATTAAGTTTCCACTTTCAAATAATATACATAAATTGCGATGTAGACAAAAATAAAAAGCAATAGACAAACAATAAAAAAAACAATAGACAAAAAAAACAAAAGAAAAAAGAAAAACTACTTGCTCATCAAGAAGCTTTGAAATTTTTTGAGGGAGTTACAAAACAGGTCACCACACACTTCATTATGATTATAACAATTTAGGGGTGTGCTTAGTATTTAGGGGACTATGGTAAAATTATTATATATCATTAGACTTGGTGATTACGTATTTTAATTATTTGAACATCTTTTCTGTCGAAGAACAAACTGTCATTTGCACCTCAATAAGTGCCAATACATCATCGCATTACCGAATAACATGTAATTATTATTGTCGTACATTTTAAAAAAAGTGTAGGTTTTCTAAAGTCCTTCCTTATACAGGCCACTATTGGTTTTAATCCTACTATTATTTATTGTTTATATTTTATATCTTTCTGACTAAAATTATAAATGTGAAAATGTGTGAGGATAGATGGATGTTTGTTACTCTTTCACGCAAAAACAACTGAACGGATTTTGCTGAAACTTTACAATAATATAGCTTCTACATCAGAATAATACATAGGTTATAATTTATAAACATATTGTGTTTTTGAATATTATAAATGCGAAAGTTTGTGAGGATGGATGTATAGATGTTTGTTACTCTTTCACGCAAAAACTACTAAACGAATTTTGATGAAACTTTACAATAATATAGCTTATACACCAGAATAACATATAGGCTATAATTTACACGCGAACGAAGTCGCGGCCAAAAGCTAGTACATAATACAAGCCTAGTGCTACGTTTGCAGGCAAGGAATGGTTGTTATTGTCTGGAGTATTTATTATTACTTATTTATACTCATAGACTTCATAACTCAAGACAGCCTATCCCGTACTCCGAAGTAAGGCAAATAAAATCAAATAAAAGTAGATATGTGGGTACTGTTTTGTAACGAAATTACAGCCGATAGCTTATCTGATAATAAATGTGTGACATAGATATGTACAAGTAAGTCAGCTTATCTGATTCACCTCGCCGATGCTGGTTGAACATGGCGTCTCGAATTATTTATTTATTTATTACTTGTGACACACAGGTATAGTTAATTATATGATATAAGTAAATATTTAATGCCACTGTGCTCTGCCTTAAAAACGACATACAAATTATAAGTTATATATATAAAGTATTTATATAATTCAAATATTAATAATGGCAACTTGAGAACATCGTCAATCAATATCAAACAATCAACAATCAATTCACACAACAAAAGGACATCAAACAATTAAAGAAACATGATACATTGATTCTTAAATGTCATTTTACAATAATCATTTCATATATTTCCATCCGTTAAAAATTCCTGAACAGTGTAATATGTAATATTTGTGAAGTCTATGTTTGTACGTACATATGTAGGTACACGACATATGCATTTATTCTCATGTATTGGCAAAGAATGTAAGGGCCAACTATCACGATCCTAACATTTCTCTTTCGTCATCTCAAACCTCATCACTTCTCTCATACACTATCACCGAGGTACAAAAGATCGTATGACATTTGCAACAGGTAAGACTCTGGCTGTTTTCGAAAATCATCTTTGGTCTTTTTTGGCTTCTAACGCCATTTACCTTTGCATATTCTTCGTTCTTTCATCACTCATTCGTTCTATATTATGTCTGAACCATGTAAGCATTCCCATTTTCATTCTTACAATACATTGACTAGAATATACACAGAAACTGTAGTTTTCGAACAAAAAACCACATGGAAATCGATTCATCTGTTCAAAGTTACGATGTTACAGACGTAAACTCATGTAAAGACAGATACAGAAACATCCAGACTTGTAGATGGTCACAGATACAGACACAGAGACACATAACAACATCGAACTTTTAATAATTTTTATTGGTGGTTAAAAATGATACCTGAGTATCGATCAATTTATTTCAATGTAGATTTTGAGACATGTGCAAAGTAAATGGATTTGAACTTGATGTGATTGTTTCGAGATGTATTATTATTAACCAAGGTCAGGAACGTTATTATGAGAACAAAAACACGATACGCAACGAGCGTTCTTTCATGAAGTTGCGCAAGTTAACATCCGCGTCGCTTTCACTCGGTGAGTTCGTACGCAATCCTGCGATGAAGATATGTGCAATTTATTTGTAAATATAATAACAGTCCGTTTTCCTTCCATACGGCATATTGGTAAAGAGTAAATTTATACTGAAACAGGAAAAACCATATTGTACACAGAAATATTATTACCTTTTATTTTGGTAACGTAAGAGAAACCAGAACACAGGTACGTCTTGGGTGAGAGATTGGACTATATGGGACACTTACGCACTAAAACTTCTGGAGTAATCGAACCAATCTGGACATATACTCTTTCGAATAAAAAAAAACATTAGAATCAGTTCACGTAGTAAAGAATTGTCGAGAAACAGGCATAGAAAAGTAAAAAAAAATCAGACAAATTAAGAACCTCCTACTGTTTTGAAATCGATTAAATACAATGCGTATTTCGATGTCACTTCTATTTTAGGTAACTCTATGACAAACTTTGTTATGCGGTTGCTAACAAATTAACTGTACGGAACACCAACTGCGTAAATATGATTTGCACTTTTAAATAAAAAACAGAGTAAAGTAAAGATAACCGCGAGATAATTGGGGTTGCGTAAGAATAGCCTTCACACTTATGATTGTTGTAAGTTGTAATGGGTGGGTTATGTTTCAATGCTGAGTGTAAACGATGTTGAAAAAAACCGGCCATGTGCAAGTCGTACTCGCGCACCGAGAGTTTCGTATCACCTCACAACATATTTGTATTGTGGAATATATTTATATATATAATTCATTAGTACCAAGCATTTATTAATAACAAAAAAATACCTACATACGTTAATATTTACAAACTTAAAACTACACATTATTGTGTATTTACCGATATAATATGTTGAATTCAAAAACAAACTTAACTTTGCAGTTGAAAGACACGTTCTCCCATACTCACCAACTGCAAATGTAAGTTTGTAATAAATAACTACAAACTTGTGGTTTTCGAATTTTTCCCTTTACTTGTGCTATAAGGCATTACTTCTTGACAAATTTCATGATTGCAACGGGAAGTACCCTATAGGTTTTGATTCCCTTGGGAGTGTCAAATTATTTGGCATAAACGGCCGTATCTTAAGTACCCTATAGGTTTTGATTCCCTTGGGAGTGTCAAAATATTTGGCATAAACGGCCGTATCTTAAGTACCCTATAGGTTTTGATTCCCTTGGGAGTGTCAAAATATTTGGCATAAACGGCCGTATCTTAAGTACCCTATAGGTTTTGATTCCCTTGGGAGTGTCAAAATATTTGGCATAAACGGCCGTATCTTAAGTACCCTATAGGTTTTGATTCCCTTGGGAGTGTCAAAATATTTGGCATAAACGGCCGTATCTTAAGTACCCTATAGGTTTTGATTCCCTTGGGAGTGTCAAAATATTTGGCATAAACGGCCGTATCTTAAGTACCCTATAGGTTTTGATTCCCTTGGGAGTGTCAAAATATTTGGCATAAACTGCCGTATCTTAAGTACCCTATAGGTTTTGATTCCCTTGGGAGTGTCAAAATATTTGACATAAACGGCCGTATCTTTTGATAGCGTTGACTTGGAAGTTTGACTTTTCACAGCTTGCAGACCTGAGTATTTGATATTAATTTCAACTTGATACCTACACGCGTTCCTGGGAAAAAGGGTCTTGACAGACAGAGGGACGGAGAACGAAGTGATCCTATAGGGGTTCCTTTTCCTTTGAGGTACGGAACCCTTAAAATTATACTTGACTGAATTTTTTGACGTTCTCAGTACACATTTAAGTATGTAATAATAATAATAATGATAATGCACCAGACAATACACACCAATCATTCTAGGGTATTCCCTGTGCTATGAGAACTAGATGACGACTACTGAGCCGTCTCACAGTACACCTAGACCAGAGACAATCTAGAAATATTCATTTCCTAAATTGACCCGACCGGGAATCGAACCCGGAACCTTCCGCGCATGATATAAAGTCTCAACCACTGCGCTATCGAAGTTGTCATATGTGTATATATGTACTAGCTTCCCGCTCGCGACATCGTCCGCGTGGATTTCAAAATAAATTCAAATTAAGAACGTAACAGAAAAGTAGAAATAAATAAGCTGGTAATCTTAAAGTTAGCTATTTTCAATATTCGTGATTAATTGTTATAATCACAATCGTTAACGGATGGGAACACTATTATTTTGAAGGTGTTGCTACTTAATATTAATATTATGGTAGTTTTGAATGTCAAAAAATAAGTCAGTCGAGAAATACAAGAGCTACCGAAAGCACGTTTTTAATTACAGGCAGTACGGCGTTTCGTTTTACGTCAGTCAACATTTTGACACTATTCCTCGTTTTAACGTATCTATGATTAGTAAGTAGAGTCTATAATAAGGTATTGACTGAACGTATGAAAGGCGTTTCAGAAAGATATTTGTGAGAGGCGCAAGGTGGTTTTGGGAACGGTAGGGGTTGTATGAATCAGATTTTCTCGCTTCGCGTTATCGTGGGGAAGTTTCTGGCTATAGGTCAGAAAGTTTTCTGCGCTTTCGTGGATCTATAAAAAGCATTGGATAGAGTAGTGTGAAAGAAATTGTGGAGTCTTCTGCCTGAGTGTGGCGTGAGGGGCTCCTTAATGCAGGCTGTGAGGTCATTGTATAGCGGCCACAGAGCCTGTATAAGGATAGATGGTGACTTGTCGCCTTGGTTCGAAGTCTGTTATTGCGTCAGACAGGGCTGCGTGATGTCTGCTTGGCTGTTCGTGCTGTATTTGGACAGTTGCCTCCAGAGAATGAAATTGTATGAGTGGTATGATATGTGTTGACACAGTGGTAAACTGCCTGTTGTACGCTGAAGATGCTGCGCTTATAGCATCAGAAGCAGAAGCAGAGTTGCAGACACTAGTCACGTGCATGAAAGAAGAATGTGAATTGAAAGGATTTAATATGAATGTGAACAAAACTAAGGTTCTGGTGTTTGAAAGGGAAGAAGTACAAACGAAATGTGAGGTTTGGGTAAATGGAAAATGTCTAGAACAAGTGAATGAAATTGTGTATCTGGGGAGTGTATTTTCGAGGGATGAAAGATGTGAGTTGGATGTGGAGAGACGGGTAGCAGCTGACAATAAACTGAATGGTGCTCTGTCGTTTGTAGATAGTGTGAATATATCTAACACTGCCAAAATAGCCATCCACAGTGCGGTGTTGGTGCCAACTTTATTGTACGTCAGTGAGGCCTGGATAGGCCCAAAATTGAGTGAAAGTATGGTTAAATGCAGTAGAAATGCGATCTCTTAGAAAGATATGCGATGTCACCCTTGCGGACAGAATAAGCAATGAAGAGATACACAGTATGACAGAGTCGCATGACAGTGTTATTGTAAAAATGAAGAAAGGAATACTTAGATGGTTCGGGCACATAGAAAGAATGTGTGATGAAAGACTGACGAAGAAAATATACAGAGGGATAATGAGTGGTAAAAGAAGCCAAGGAAGACCAATGCTGATTTATGAAGATCAAATAGCCAGAGTGTTAGCGGATGGAAATGTCAAAAGCTCTCGCTTACCTATGCGAAAATGTGTGAGGAGATTGATGAGATTTGAGGAAGCGAAAGAAGTATGTAAGAACCACAACGCTTGGCGCTCCGTCCTCTCTGACTACCCCGTTAGGGATACAGCGTGAGGGTATATATGTATGATTCGCTTTATTTTGCAATTGACGCTTGACTAGCATTGAAATTAAACAATTAACTTCAAACAAATTAATCAAATCTTGCAATGACATCCAAGCTGCAACGCAAATGACTTTGAAAAAAGCTTTGAAGTTAATAATAACATTTCTATCGTCTATAAATGTCATAGAGAAATTTACGAAAATAGAAAGAAAGACGCAAAATAAATGCGTTTAGAAGACTTTTGCAAAAAAAACGTAATTTTCATATTAATTTCCAAAATCCTTTAATCCTTTAACATGGTGCACCTGTACACCCTCTAAGAAACATATCTTCCTTTCACGTTTGTATCTTCAGTGGTTTATGCTGTACGTTATCTATCAGTCAGAGACTTTTATTAAATAAAACGCATTCAAATTGGAAAGAAGATTAAATCACCAAAGAACCGAATTTTAACACACTTTTAGAAGTATTTGGGCTTACAAAGAGTTAAGCATTAAAAAAACCCTAAAGCCAAAAGTCAGATAGAATCATTTTTTATTTTTTTTATTTATTGTAGGGATACACCATCGACCTTTTCACTAAGTAATTATATTGTTACACTTTGTACTAATAAATCTATATTCTGGTGACACGTCTTTACAGGTGTATACAACGATTCACATTTTGTTCATCTAAATGTATTTAATTAAGATAGCAGTGATATGCACAAATATTTATCGATTATTAACATTAAATCCATAAAAAAAAAATTTAATGAAAAAGAACAAAAGACTACCACATAGAACCAGGTTAATTGCAACGCACGCCTGAATAGGAATACTACACGTCACTCATTCCAGCAACGACCTGGATACCAAGTCAATACAGACATTCTTGAATTTAAACCTTCCATCTCCAAATATGTCAATATCGCCCCTAGAACATACCTCGTTATATGATCGCATTAGTCTGTTTAAGGGAGCGTACTTTCCCAGGTTAGTTCTACTACTAGTTGTTGACAATAAGTTGCATAGCAGATGCCTAGAGGCATGTTGTAGGGAACGGTTATATTAACACATTTTAGAAGATCAGGTGAAGCTATGTTGCCGTGTATCACCTTATACAAGGTTAAGATTTCACAAATTTTGCGGCGGTCTTTCAACGAATTCATCCCCAGGTGCGAGAGTCTGGTAACATAATCGGCACGATACGAACAGTTGGGGTCCTTATAGGCAAGAAAGCGCGTCAGATTTCTCTGGACACGTTCAATTCTCGTTATATGAACGTTATAATAAGGATTCCAAACTGGTGACGCATATTCCAGAATGCTGCGTACGAGTGCGTCATATATGATTTTGACAGTAGCTGGATTTTTAAAATCTTTACACGTACGCTTTACCAAGCCGACCATTGTCCATGCACTTGTTACTACCCTATCAATATGTTCCACAAAAGTCAATTTTCTATCTAATAAAATTCCAAGATCACGCACCGTATCATACTCGAATAATATCTCATTAGATATCGTATAGGTCAAGGGAATAACAGTCTTTTTCCTGCAAAATTTAATATGAACACATTTTTTTGTATTGAGTAACATTCCGTTTATTAGGCACCAAGTATGAATAGAGTCGAGGTCTTCCTGTAAAAGACGAACGTCATCTAACGATTTAATGCATCTTTATAATTTTAAGTCATCCACAAACATGGAGCACTTACTATGTTTAACGTGATTTGTGATGTCGTTGATAAACACTAGGAAAAGAATAGGACCGAGATGTGAACCTTGGGGAACTCCTGACAACGGAAAAAAAGGCATGGATTTATATCCACTTGCCACCACTTGCTGTTCTCTATTCAAGAGGTAGGAACGAAGCCATTTTAAAAATCTTCCGTGGATCCCATAAAATTCTAATTTGGAGACTAAAATCTCGTGACTCACCATATCAAATGCACTGCTAAAGTCTGTATATATTGAGTCGACTTGATTTTTACTATTAACCTTATTGGTAAGATCCACAGTATATTTCAGTAAATGCTAACTGTGGATTTATTTTTACAAAAACCATGCTGATCGATCGTTATTATTTTATTTAAATAATTTGTTATTATTAGACACACAATCTTTTCAAATAGTTTAGGGCAAATACTTAAAATAGAGATAGGGCGATAATTTTTAACATTATTTTTATCGCCTTTTTTGTATATTGGTACCACGTTAGCAATTTTCCATCTACAAGGAAATACAGAAGCAAGCATGGATTTTTCAAAAATAATTTTTATTGGAAGTGTTAAGTGTTTGTACGTTTTTTTGATAAAAAGTGGTGGTATACCATCTGGTCCTGCTCCTTTACCTATATCGACTGACCTAAGGACCTTCGCCACGTCTCGCTCTGTAATGCTCATGTCGCCCAAAGAAAATTGCGGGAAGCTGTCGCCGGACGATGGCGGTAATCGGGAGTGATCAGTAAGCGAATAGACCGAACCAAACTGCGAAGCGAAAAGCAAATGTTCTCACCTGTGCAAGCAACCCTATCATCCAGGAACATCTCATTGGGTAGATCAGATGATGTGCCTCTATGTTGCTTCACGAAAGACCAAAACTTTTTAGGGTTGTTTTTTATGGAACATTCTATGCATGAACTTACCCTTTTATTGCACAATTTTAATTCTAAGTGATCTCTGGGATTTTTATATATTCTGTATTTTCTTCGAAGCCTATCTCTTTCTGATATCATTCTAATAAGATTATGTGTAAACCAAAATGGAAATTTTAAATTACGAGGTTTAGTTTTAGGTATCGTGGAATCAATTATTAAATAAAGTATTTCGTAAAATGTTGTTAGAGCGACATTGACATCCCTGACTGTGGACAACTCCAAAATCCAATCCACCTTACTCAGCTCATTATTAACAACGGAATAATCTGCCCTTTTGAAGCTGTGCGTTGCAAATTGTTTAGATAATATGGTAGAGGTTTGCTGATAGGAATTTATTGTAATTTCTAATGCCGATGATGCAAGTCGAGTTTACATAGTGGTCTATGACTCTCATCAATAGTAACACCCTCAAAATTAGTAATTATTAAATCTAATAATCTGTGATTGTGATTTTTTACATTGTTAAGTTGGCGAAGGTTGTTAAGTGATAGAAAATCTATTAACAGATATCCCAGATTAGAATCGTAGTTGTTAGATTTCAACTTTTGCGATATAGGATCACTTTCCCATTCAACGAAGCCCAAGTTAAAATCTCCACACAAGATAACGTCACCTAGGTGTGACTGTAATACTAGACTACAATCATCTAAAACTGAGCTCAATACAGTACTATTAACTGGAGGACGTAAATACAGTCCATACAGCAAGGTCTGTTTATTATCATTTGCAGGGTTCTTTACCAATATCCATAAGTCTTCACTATTACTTTCAAAATGTTCAACCCTTTTAGATTGATGTTTCTTAAATACAGCTATGATGACACCTCCACCGGATTTTCGGTTTATAGCACTTGTGCAACAGTCTCTTCTATATATGTTAAAACGGCTCTCAACTAGCTCATCATCCTGAACACCATCATCAAGCCATGTCTCAGTACCCACTATAACATCGTAATCAGATAAAAGGGTATTTAATTTGAAGTCTTTGATTCTCGTCTTTAGTCCGCAAAAATTATGGTAATAGATCTTGAATTTAAATACGTTCTTAAGAAGGCTATTGTTTTTAGGTTTCTTGTTGATAAATTCGTAGCATTTTATTTGTTTTGCCGGTGATTTATCATCTTTACGCACCAGAATACGGCTATTACGAACCCAAATATATTTATATGCTTTTTCTCGGACAATCTTTCTTGCTTCAGCGTGTAGTTTTTTATAATACGGAGATAGATGCTCTGAAACAAAAATAGGTCCCAAGTGGCCAGAGTTAATTTTTCCATTAGGATTATTTTTGTTGTAGGAAGATACTGCTTCTATTATCGTATCTCGAATTCTCGGGTTTGGTAGTTTCACGATAACAGCACGTGGTCTGTTGTTATCTTCATTTATCTTTCAAGAGAGTATCTCCACATCTTGAGCTTGGACAGAAACCGCTGTACATAGTTGCCTGACGACTGAGACAAGATTTTCTGACTTATTTTCTGGAATACCGTTGATTTCTATATTTGTCTCGCGAGAATGGAGCTCAATCAAGTTGATTCTGTTTGAAAGATCTCTTACTGTCTCGCAAAGCATGGCATTCTCCTTTGTCAAGGAACAAATTTTATCATTAGACAGTTCCAGAGCGGTCTTCATTTCGTCGTATTGCGCACTCAGAAATTCAACGCTGGTCTTTAGTTCGCGTAGTGAATACAATTCATTTTTAATTGCAGTAAGCTCTTTCATTATGGAAGACTAACTTCCAGACTTCTTTTAACGTTTTATTCACTGACGTATGGATTTCCGAACGGATTACCTCTAGTATAGTAGGATCCATTGGCTGGAGTACGTGTATAGGAGGTGGTAATTTAGACGTTTGTGCCTTTTTAAGTTGACTTACAAAACGAGCATCATCCGATGTAATATTATCTGTAAATTGAGATGCCTTCGGGAGTGGCAATAGTTGAGAACCTTTTGGATGGACTGGCGTATTGCTGTTATCACCCTTCTTCTGCTTGGTCTTACAACCAGTGCATAACCATTTCTCCTTTCCTTCCTTTTCCATTAATTTTAAACTCTCAACAGGGATATTTGCGCAGTCAACATCATAAAAGTCCCTACAAGTAGAACACTTTAAGTATTCCTTATCTCATATTACACCAAGACGCCCCCCGACACAGGACTTCATTTTTATTAAACTCATGCAAAGCAAGTAGTAGCTGGAATGTCTTCTAAGCGATTAAAGCACTTTAAGCACCTTGTGTACAGTATCAATAAAACATTGATAAAACAGCGATAACTCATACGACATATCATACAACGACAAGTCGTTCCTAGTCCATAACCTACACATTCATAATTATAGCGTTCGACAGAATTTTCGGTTACGATTTCAGCAAATCTTGGCACAAAATTGGACTTTCAATTTATTTGTCACAGTTTATTTTTCGAAACTATAACGGAAACTATGTTAAAAGTCTTATGAACCTTATTTTAAAAGTCTAAAAATATTAACTCTGCCTACCCTATACATATGTGTATCACTAGTTTTGTAGAATCAAATATAGATATATATCATAGACTAGAAGAAGACTTCAATAAATGTCAAATTTAATTATATAGGTATGTGTATCGTATTTATAAAGTTATTTTAATTGTACTTGAGTTTTGATTATTAAAGGATAGTGTTTTTTTTGAAGGCGGTTTAATTTTCTCAATAAAAATTTTTTATTTCTCCCTTTTGAGTGATCTTGACCTAAATAAATGTCTAGGGCAGGTCTGCAATTAACTTCTTTCTAATCCCGGAGCGCAACAGCATACAAGAGAATCATCAATATAAATAAAGGTACAACCAGCTCGCGTTATTTAGTGTATTCGAAGTCCAAGCTCCAATATCGGTGAAATTTGAATAGGACCACCTCTGAAGTATTAGGTACCAAACGAAAAAAGAATTTTCACCTACCTATACTTCAGAGGTGGTCCTCTGAAGTATTAGGTACCAAACGAAAAAAGAATTTTCGAAATCGGTTCATAAATGACGGTGTTTTATGAGGTATCAAACATACAAAAAAAAACAGACGAATTGAGAACCTCCTCCTTTTTTTGAAGTCGGTTAAAAAATAAAATGTACCTAAATCTTTCGCATTAGCTTCGAAGACTTTTTATTCTAAAAAGGGAAGAAAGAACGAATATGAACATGTTCGAGTTAGAACGCGTAATGTCGTCAACTCTGTCACCTAACAATGTCTAGGCCTATGATAGCATTTGGGAACGTTGGCTTCGGAAGTGTATATGATGATGCCCTGACTACTAGGAGGTTTGGCTGAAGGGAAGAATGGTAAATGAACGACAATAAAGTTAAAGATCTTCATTAAGTGAGTAATAGCAGAAGTCAATGAAGACCAAGGCCGACTTGTGAAAAACAAATAACGAGTGTTGATGGAAATTTCAAAGACGCTCCGATACCTCAGCGAAAGAGTGTGAGATAAATGATGAGATTTGAGAAGGCTAAAAAAGAGTATAAGGATCGCGCCATTTTCTCTTATTACCCCCGTTAGGGATATATTATATAAGGTTATGTATTTATGCATTTACTTTAGACTGATGAGCAAATGTTAAGAAACTGTTACATAATTTTCTTTCTTACCCAGATCAGTGAAAAAACTTACAAACATACATACACACATCTTTTCGCATATCGTAACTATGTAAAGCTTATTTTCTTTAAAATTGATCAAATCAATAGATACACAATTTGCTCTCTTTACTTCTTCATATAAATATTTCAAAGTATCAACTAGTGCAAATCAATTTGTTAAAATAAATTAAACTATATACTAAATTCGTTTGTACATTGGATAGTTTAAATTAAAAAAAAACATAGCGTATTACAATAAAATATTGTATAATGTCTTATTCTATCTAATAATAACAATATGCCAAATTTTAAGTTTGTAGATTATATAGATCCTGAAAATACAAACGCATGAATTCAATCTTACAATAATTTCATTTTTCTTTTGTGTACGGAACTTAGAAAAAAAAACCAATGTTGCATATTGCTATAAAATATTTCTTTAATAAATAATTTCTACGTTACCCCTAATTTAGCATGAAAAGAACATACTTAAAAAGTAGTGATAACTTTTCGCATAAACAAATTACGTCATAAAATGAGAAAACCATCTATCATAAGTTGGCCACACAATGTAGGCGACTCTGACTGCGCGACTTTCACTCACATGACATAATAACGTTACTTAAGATGTGTGCAGTGACTGCACGTACACAAACAACGATCAGTATGTCGTTTGGATTTAGGTGAGCTCAATATATTTGCATTCTAATCGATTTGCGTCCAATTATCGAGTATTCAATGTTGCCTATAAATGTAACGTGGACTTCGGAATAATTCTTCTGTAGTAATCAACCATATCTAGATTGAGTGTCCGTAAGAATCGCTATGTTTCACTCAACTGAGGCTCGGGGACTACACCTAGGTCACTTTCAATTCGACGCTTATGCAGTGAATAACTTAGTGCATTTTTCTTAATTTTTTAAACTTGATCGGCTGTCACTTTGTTATGTAAACACCTACTTTTATAAAAAACTAGCGATCCGCCCCGACTTCGCACGGGTGCAATGTAGATACTAATGTGATGTCAGTGTGGAGTGATTAATAATATTACTATTATGGTTAGACTGAACTACAAGATGTCTTCGAAAAAAAAGGTTATAATCTTCTTAATTATATAACATTCTGAAAGTCGCACTAATAAGTGCGGTTTATAGTGTCGCGCTGAAAAGCACGTTTTTATTTTTATTATAAGGCATGTAATCGCTGCAGATCGTACAATGCTATTTGTGGGCGCTGCAGGCCTAAAGGGGTGCGGTAAGAGACCCAGAAAAAAAATGGGGGCGTTGTGTAGAGGCCTGGGGGGTGATTTGTAATTTCATTTAGCTAGGAGGCATCTTAGAGAACGACTGCATGAGCTCTCGACTCAGTAGACAAAATAAGTTTGGGAACCTAGACTATAGGGCGAGGCGCGGCTTTCGACGCGCTATTTAGTTTTGTTGGGCGATAGTTTTAATTCTACGATATTTCATAAGATATTAATTTTAATTTTGTGGTGTAAAAGGCAATTATTATGTACATGAAATGCTTAAGGTAACTACATTAAAATGGTTATAGAAGGTTATCCATATAATATAGACATATGGCATCGCTGACTTTTTTGTAGTCCTAATAAAAAGGAACAATTCCATCATACATTGTTTTGGAATGAGACAGCATATTCGATAAAAGCGCTAAGTCTTGAGTTTTTCCCACATCTTGAACTATTGTCGTCATATTTCAACAAAGTAACACAAAACAATATTAAACTATACGTATAAATCTTCCTCTTGAATCACTCTATCTATTGATGAAAACCGCATTAAAATCCGTTGCGTAGTTTAAAAGATCTGAGTGTACAGAGGGAAAGACGGTGGGAAGCGACTTCGTTTTATACTATGTATAGAATATAGATATAGATAGATAGATAATTAAAAAATTGATGCTTAGTTTAATGTTAGACTGTAAAATAAACATTTAACATTTTAAATGCTTTGTTGAGAGAAATCAATTGATGTCTAATGAATTAAACTTGCATAGACTCAGATGATCGACACGTGTTTCGCCTCTCAACGAAGTATGCTCAGGACATTCTAGAGATCAGACTCGGTCAGCTAACTAGTACGAAATTAACGAATGAGTCAACTGCTGATAGGCAAAATGTTATAAGAATTCATCACATGAATTAAACTTATTATGTTATACGTAAAATTAATGCGTCATGAGCAGGACGGTGTGCCTTTGTTCCTGCACATTAGGAACAAAGGCACAATAGCACTGTTTCATTTTTACTTACGGCGAAGCGGCAGTTCCCGCGCCCCGCTCTGTCAGCGCGTAGCGCCACAACTATTGTTTTAATGTACTATTCTGATGTAACACATAATTCAATGATAGCAACAGTAAAAATTAATACACATTTTTTATTTTTTTTTATTTCCTGTGTGATAAAGCCATGCTGCATTGCAGAATGAATAATACCGGCACGCCCAGTGCAATACCACCCCCTCTCATAATATCGGCGTGAAAAAACAGCATATATCTTTCGTTCGGTGACTGAGAGTGCTGGTGGCCCATCTCACCCGTTCCCCTCCTTTCCTTAAAGGCCGGCAACGCACTCGTGATTCCACGGACGTTGCAGGTACCCATAGGTGGCGGTGGTCACTTTATCAGGTGACTCGCTTGCTCGTTTGCCCCCTCTGTCATAAAAAAAAATATATTTAACTAACTTCCGCCCAAAAATTTCCAATTTATTGAACGACACGTAGTTTGCTTCTTACCCAGCCTGTTACTGGATAGCTGACCGAATCTGAACTCTGGAATTTATGAACGAAGATGCTTCAAAGTCAAAGTCAAAATCAAATCAATGTATTACAAGGTATTTTCAACGTCAAATCTAGGTTCGATTAAAAGAGAAAACCTGGACACTGAGAAGAACCGACAAGAAACTTAGTCAGGTATAATTTTTTCAACATGATTTTACAAAAGGTTTATTAAAATACAATATTTAAAGAGTCAATAAATGCATGTGCAGAGAAGATCGTTTCCAGACTATTGTTTTATCTTCAACATAATCGTTTATTTTATACTATGTTTCGTTGAGAAACGAACGTATGTCTGATAAGTTTTAAACTTTGTGTGTATAATAGCCATAAAATATATATTACCTAATTAATTACCGAGATAGATTTCTGTAAAGCGATACTTGAGTCTATATAACTATACCGCATGCCTAGTTAGAGAGGATAGAGCTCTGATAGAGCGCCTAACATCGCGATATTACATACTTCTTTCACCTCCTCAAATCTCATCATTCTCCTCACTCACTATCGCCTAGGTATGGGAGTACTTTTGACATTTTAGTCAGCTAACACTTTGGCTATTTGTATTTCATAACTCAGCTTTGGTTTTCCTTGGGTTCTGTTGGCACTCACTGTTACTCTGTTTTGTTCGCCAAGTTTTGATCACTATAATTGGTATAATTGGCATAATCACTCTAATTGGCATCTCCTTTTGAAACACAGAAATGTGCCATGAGGGGAATAATGAAATTTAAGGAGGCGAAAGAAATATGTACCACTTTGAAGATAAGTGCGTATGTATGTATGTGATGTAAATAGTGCCAAATATGACACATGTCGACACTTTCTGAGTAAACTGTGACATACGAACAAACGGCCGAACGTAAGTGATCTTATGCGGTAGAGTGATCGTGTTCTTCCTTTAATGGCACGAAATCGTATTAATTCTTATCGTACATTTGGCCCCTGTCTCGTCGGATGGAAAGCAACGACGAGACCTAACATTAACCACGCTTACCCAGATGATGCCATTTCACTCTTATCGTTTTAAAAGGGCTCGAGCTGTACGAATGAGAAAAATCGATGTTGTCGGAAGGGTGTTCAAAAGTTTGCAACTTTTAATAATGTAGTCAGTGTCTGGTCTCAGAAAACTGGCAGCCAGTATATAGACAATGTCAGTGTTGCTCGGAACTGTGCACCGCGAAGTCGACACTAAGCTTCGTCAGTCCGTTATCTACAATCGGTGCAATCCGAACTGTGTCGTGATAAAAAGATAAAACAATTGATACGACTATTCTGTACATAACATAACATAACATTCACGCTGTATCCCTAACGGGGTAGTCAGAGAGGACGGAGCGCCAGGAGTCGCGGTCCTTACACACCTCTTTCGCTTCCTCAAATCTCATCATTCTCCTCACACATTTTCGCCTAGGTATGCGAGTGCTTTTGACATTTCCGTTTAATCCATTTATTCTGTACATCATTTACATATACTTTAATAATAGTAGTGTAATAATACTACTTATACTATTTTCTTTCTCACACTATATGTTATATATGCAGCAACTTTTCCTAACACATTTTCTTCACTTATAATTATATAAATGGTATTGGCTCAATTTGTCATCACAAGGGCACTGAGTAGAACAGTCATTTTATAATAAACTCAGAAAACGCAAGTTCAAGTATTGGGTGCTGGCAAAATACCAGCGTTATAGCCAGTCTAGAACATAATGCTGAACCAGGATCTCTTCGTAGTCACAGCACACGTCAGGCACATTTTTTTTTGTTCGTTATTTTTCTATTTTTTTTTTCGTTTTTTTTTTCTTTTTTATTGTTTTATGTATTTTTTTGATTGCTTTTACATTTCTTGTATTGTGTGCTATACTCCGAATCAACTATTTATCTATATGTCTATCTATGTAGATCAGATTATTTATGTTAGCTTTACGACAAAGTTCATTAAATTATTAACCACCTGTGATCATTTTGTAACATATTAATAATAATAGCGGAAATAATTTTGGTTATCTGCGTGTTGATGGGGCGAACTCCGAACTTGTCAAGTAGCCGCCAAGTGATCGTGTACAGTGTAGCCAGATGGAGGTAGTCAGAGATCGAACGGCTGGCACGTGTTGTCAGACAAAGGTAGTTTAACGCGGTCGGAATTGATATATCTTTAACTGTAAGCAGGTTGGACCAAGAAACACAATTGATGGAGCCATAATTAGTTGCCGCTCTTACCACCATGTGTCTAACGAATGTTTGTGTCTCTTTCTATCTCATTGAACGTAACCACGAGTGAAACAGTTAGTTACAGTAAGTATGGCAACCTCGCACTATCAGTGTAATTCGTGTCAACCTATGAGTCGGTCATGAAATAAATATTTGCAAAATGTTTGTAAATCTTAAGTGTTTTGACTACTCACAAAAATAAAAATATGTCGTGTTCAGCTGTGTATCATTGTACTGTGACCTTACATAAACACGCACATTAATAAAAATCTAGGAACTCGATAAATAATAATAATAATACTCCAGACAATTACACAGATTGTGTGACCCCAAACTAAGCAGTAAGCTTGTACTATGGGTACCACACAACGAACTCTGGGGCAGTTCCCAGTAGCACCCAGACTCCAAGGCAATTTAGAAAAGTTCGTTTCCCAAATTGACCTGACCGGGGTTCGAACCCGGGACCCTAGATTGGAAAGCAGATGCATATGCCACTGCGCCAACGGACCAGTCATAAAGATAAATAAAGAAGGACACCTTAAGGACACGCTCTTAGAGCAAATGCTGCGTCCATCGTAATACTTGGTTCGAGGTAGTCGCGAATGGCATTATTCGTAGCGAAATTAATAGTTAAATACAGGTAATATATGAAAAAATTTAGTGAACGCAGTGCTTGTGCTTTACTTGTAATTGTAAGATATGCAGTCGGGAATTTATTTTGTAAGTTTTATTTTTCCTTACACCCAGTTTGGATTGACAAAGCATCAAAATATAACAAAATCACACCTTGGTCACCAATGTCAAAACGGGAGCAAAAAATGTCAGGTCATACCAGCAAGCATTTTTTGCATAACCCATGCCAAGGCAAAAATGTGTGAGAGAGTGATGAGATTTGAGTCACTGAAAAATACTTTAGTTAAATTCTGAGGTTTGATCTGTTGTGCCATAAAACCAACCAAAGTTCGCTAAAGTATTAATTATTTTTACAATATCGCAAATGTTCAGTTTACAAATGACAAAAGATTGAAGTCTAACTACAATAAAATTTATAAAATATTGTGTCGAATTTTCTAAAGAGTTTAGTTTAAAAGTATGTTGACGGTGTGCATTAGACTTACCTTAGTTAATATTACTTCACATTATGAATTATATAAAACAATTTTGCAAATATTTAAACATTTTAAATTTCGCAAAACAATTTCCGTGTTAGTCCGAAATTAATCCGGGAGTTTCGTAAAAGTTTTGTAAAACTATTTGTAAAACCTTTTATAAAGTATTTTTGGTGATAGGCGAAACAAGTATGCAAGGACTATCGATACCTAGTGCTCCATCTTCTCTGTCTGTCCCCTTAGTTGTATAGCGTGTATATGTATGTGTGTATTTAAGGCGTAATTGTTTGCCATCAGATTTGAACGTTTATGTTGAGTCAATGTGAACAAAGAATTGAAAGTAAGAAGTTGCACGTAAAATATAAATATAACCAAACTCTTTAACAGATGGCAATACCCTGCAAGCCAAAAAAGGATAACAATAGTCACTCATGAAGTGTTTGGAAACAGCTTGTTACTTTCTTGGTGGTATTCTTTTCCTAGTTTCTCCTGCAACTTGATCGAACCATAAAATAGAAAACAACTTTCACACTAGGAGTACAGATGTGTTTTATATTTTAACTATTTATTTCTAATCTATATATATAAAAGCAATGTATGTATGTATGTATGTATGTTCCTTATGGACTCCGAAACGGCTGGACCGATTTCGACGAAATTTTCAGAGAATCTTCAGATTGGCCTAGCGGGTGATCCTGTAAAGTTTGATAGCGGTCGGATCAGTAGAATTTTTTTTTGTTTTTTACGCCCAGTGAAACTAACGCCCAGTGAAACGGGTCGGGTTTTGCTAGTTTATTTATAAATGCATATGTATATATAAAAATAGCAGTGTAACTAAGATATAAGTATTTTCACACTCGACCATAAAAAAAATTTACTATTTATTGAGAGGCATAACATATAATTTACCCAGGAAATCCCTTCTACCCGAAAAAGACTTCCGATGGTTAGGTTAGAAGTCTAAGGCAATCATAAAGTGCAACACAGCGTTCGCCTCAGGTTTCGTTGTTAGGTTTTTAACCAGGTATTTACCAGTTTTATACCGAACAACAAATCTGTCACTGACACTTCAATAAGCGATAAAATGCATAAATTGTGTCTAGTCACTTCCAAAAAACCACAGATTTACTGCTAATCGATATTGTGTTGATTTCTTTTTATGACGGAGGGTGTAAACGTGCAAGCGAGTCACTTGATGGAAAGTGATCATCGCCGCCCATTGACATCCGCAACGTCCGAGGAATCACGGGTGCGTTGCCGGACTTTAAGGAAAAAGAAGGCTCGTTTCTTGAAGGTCCCTAAGTGGTAAGGGTCCAGGAATACCGCCGCTATAAGCTGGTTCCATAAAATTGCCGTAAGTTTTAGGAAATGTCGTAAGAAACGCACAGTTGTAGATCGCCATCCATTAAGGTGGTGGGTATGGAAGGACAGTCGATTGCGTGACGTATGGTAATGGAATTCAGCAGTGGGCAGTGCTCCGAACAATTCCTCATTACATTCCAGAACCAGAGAGTCGAACCGATCAGAGAGTACCTGATTGCCGATTACCCGAACCGCTCTACATTGTATACGGTCAAAAGGAAGGAGTTGATATTGGAGCGTTCCAGCCCAGAGATGGGAATAGTATTCCATGTGAGACCTAACCTGTGCCTTGTAAAATTGTAGGCGATGGGTCAGCGTGAAATACTGTCCCGCTCTACCGAGTACACCCAGCTTTTTCAAAGCTAATTAAGCTTTGCCTTCCGGATGACTGCGAAACTAAACGTCGCTTGAGACATCGACGCCAAGGACTTCAATAGTCGGCTTGGCATCAAGGGAAGCACCTTCAAAACTGAGGGATACGACAAAGGAATGTCTTTTTACTTATGTCTTAGAGGGGTTGAATTGGATTAAGTTTAGTCGGCCCCAACTTGAGAAATGACTTAACATGTTCTCAATATCAGTCTCAAGTTTGTTCCGGTTCTCAGTAACATTTTCCAAAGAAATATTAGCACGTCCGGTATAAAGTGCATCCCCAGTACTGTCATAGCAATGAATGCCGCATAGCAATGAATGCCGCTATTGTTATGCAGCATGTCATTGATATGCAGAAGAAAAAGAGTAGGAGATAGCTCACACCCCTGAGGAACACTAGCGTTCACGGGCTTCAAGTCAGAGCTTAAACCGTCTACTACGACTTTTATGCTACACCTATAGAGAAGGCTGGCAACCCGCGTGCATAACTTCTCGGGTAGCCCGTAAAATGGAAGCTTGGAAAGTCGAGCCCCGTGACACACCCTATCAAAGGCTTTCGCTGTGTCCAGACTTACTGCCAGGGCCTCCCCTTTCTTTTGGTGAAAGATGACATTTATTAGTGATAAATCTGAGCAAAACATATCTTCGGACTATCGCACAAACAGTGTAACTTCAAACTAAGCGTGAGTATTACATAATACACAACAGACTGGAGGCAACGAACACAATGACGGCAAGCCCATTTAAAAAAAAATCCCAAACTGAGCCGAGAACTTGAGAGATTTTCGACTTCAAAAGAAGACACCAGTAGATTTATACACATTAGTAACTAATTAATCTGTGTTAATACCATGGATTTTGTGTACTAAGTATCTTCTAGATGTTGTTTTAGTGAATAAAAATAATATGTAGTAATTTCAATAGATTCTTTCCACAATTTTTAAGAACAGAGATGGCGAAAAGTGTCAGTTAATGTGAGACATGTGGAAAGCGGCCATCTGTCTGTCTCTTCATCAGGTCTAATAGATTTTCTTAGAAACTGTAACGTACAAGTTTTTTGGTGTAGTGATTCATCCTGATAATCCACAAATGTTATACAGTCCGGCCGCTGAAAAAATGGGTTTCTGACAGGTTGTGATCGAATGGACAACGTAACTTTAAAATGGCATTGAATTTACGATAAAAATATTTTTATTGTTTATTTGCGCAACTAACGAATAATTGTCATTAAAAACTATATTATTATGTCAACTGACAATAAACTACTCCATTCTATTCACTTATACAGACTTTAAAACGCGATATACTATCACTTTTGTACTTTAAAACTCCCAAAAATGTAAAAAATAGAAAATCTAAACAAAATGTCAACCTCACTTCTCCCGTTCCCGCCAAAATGTCCTACTACTACACTGTTACAAGGTTATGTGAATCCTTTATTTTTGTAGTGATGTGCCAAAAATAACAGGCAATTGAACGTTAAATGCCATTATACTGTAAAATAATACGTTTTTCTTTCTAATAAGTTGATAAAAATGGAATATTCTAATAAATTTCGTAATATTATAAAACTGCCCCCAAACCGAACGCACGAAGGCAAGAAGTGTAATATAACCAGCTACTTTTATATTTCTGGTAAATTTTATTTTTTGTTGATTTTATATTAAATATTTCTAAATTTACTCTCGCATTTTTTTTTCTTTACGCTGATTACATTCAGAAATTAGACGCCTGACAAACAAGTAATAATAAAGGGTAATAATAAACAATAATAAAGACGGGAAAAATTCGATATTCGAACATCCGCCCTTAAAAGTCTGAACTGGTACATCTAGAACGTTGAAAATTTCAGAGGATACAAAGCTAACAAATTACAAAAAAAATATAACGAATCCCTCCAAAAATTCAGTGAAAATCGAATGCTGCGAATAATACAGTAAGGCCGTATTATTAGTTGTGTAGTACGTCGTCCAGTGCTTCCATATTTACTCCTTCTTGTTTTGTTCAGAAGCGAAACGTGTTGGTTAATAAGTTTTAAGCTTTAGACTTTCAACGTTTCAATTCGTCACTTTAAAGGGTTACTTTAAAGGGACTCTCCCTTTAAAGTAACACCTAAGTTTAGGATTTTTAAAATTTCTAAGGGGACATTCCTAAACACATCCCAGCAGTGCGAGCACTAATACTTTTACTGCGGAATTCTGCTTCGCCGATGAATACATTAGCATTTTGTAAGCACAGTTGACGTTGAAACTAAGTCATGGTAAGGAAACGGACAATTTTAATGCGTTTCGCAAAGACCGAACGGAAGACTCCGCGGTCGAGTGCGTGTAGGTTAAAGGTTGCGGTTTATGGTATGAACAGAAAGCGATTTACAGTAATAATAATAAATAATCTCAGACAAACACGTTAAATGTATAGCCGCAATATAAGCTCTAAACTTGGACCATGTATTCTACACAACTACCCCTATTATAACTATTAATGATGGTCGTTATGACAGCAACGGATAATATAATACATTGTTTTGACGCAATTAATACCACACTACTGAACATTCAATTATTCTGTTATCATTATAAACTTTTGTCGAACCGCGCACTATTGCCACTTGACACTGTCGCAATCGAGCAAGTGCGCAATAGAGTCAGCGACAGGTGTGAGAGGGACAAAGTTACGCGTGTCGCCTTGCTTTGACTTGCTAATTTTGGAATTTAAATATTTTATATGTCTATTATTTTACTGTTGCAATCACACATTTCAGTCCACGATTTCTACCTCTGAAGAAAAGTCAATTTTTATTTTCAATTGCAACAGATAGTAATATCAAATTAATAATAACTAACAGTAACGATTGACAAAACGTCAACCGATTATTGCTGTTCTGTTTTAAAATTGTTGTCAGTCCGTTATTGCTGTTCTGTTTTAAAATTGTTGTCAGTAGCAAACAAATAAGATACAAAATACTTTTACATTGTAATGAATTCATTCGTTACCGTTTTGCACAACAGCAATATAATAGGATAACAGACAACAATTTACAATAATAGTTATTTTAAAATAACACAACATTGTTATTCGTTATTGCATAACAGCCGTTATTGTTACACTTAATCATTGTTTATCAAGTTAAACAGTTTTATACTTCACACAGTTTCTGAGAAAGTCGACTGTGATAAACGGAGAGACGAACGAACGCATGTTCTTGTAAGAATTTTGTTTTAACTGTTTACGGACCCCTAAATTAGTTACTATGTGCACGCAGAAGGTTTGCCAATGACAACTCCTCCCACTTCCACAGACAGCGCCCGCGCTAGTCTGGCCAGTACCGCTAGCAACGCTGTCGTTTACGTACATTCGTGTTATATATTGTTCTTGCTCCGATTAATTTGTTGTTTTTTAATAAGTTTTACTTTGTTTTTTGCTAATTATTTGATTTTGTCATTTGTTGTTATATTTTATTAAACTAAAATCATTAATTTGTTACAACAACTCTTTTTGTAACTGCTCAAGAAGGATAGTAATGTTTTTTGGATGTATATATGTCTGTTTTATTGTAACCTTCACAAGCTATGCGGTTTGATGGATTTTGTAGTGCAAGACGTCGTTGGATTTATCTTAATCCAAGGATTGTCATAGGCTATATTTTAACCTGTAATCTTCAAATTCTGAAAACTAAAAGTTTGGGACAAAAAACTTAATTAAAAAAATTTAAAACGCCCTTCTGTAAAAACTGTACAAAAAACTAAAAAACGATACTAACAAGACGGGTTCATACAATTCATACTTAAGTACTACTTATTATTATACCTCAAGGAGTGCCTAGTAGAAAAATCTACGTAGGCTTTCAAAAATTCACGCTATTAAATCTTAACATGCAGTCAGAGACTACAAATATTTTTAATCACTTCATGAATTAGGTATTTACATACGTAGATAGCTGGTATAGCCTCCGACTTCATGTTAAGATTTAATAGCAGGAGTTTTTAAAATGTTATTATAACCTGTCTTGGTGACATCGTTTTTAACATCCTTTTACTTCCTTGTACAGCTTTTACATTTAAGTTTTTTAATTTTTTTAATTAACTTTTTTGTCAACCCTACTGACTGTCGATGTGTGACGTCATGATGCTATCGGCAAACCTTCTGCGCACGGATAGTATGCAAGTTTATTAATTCTGTTTTAAAAAAAACTAATATTTTCTTATATAGGCTACAATGAGATGTATAATTAATTCTGTCAAACGGTGTATTTCGTTCATCTAGTCTCCCATGACACACGCCACGCACCATCGTTAGCGACCACGCTCGCCGACGCGTGGTTTCCGCCATCGTGTACTTACTCGTATTTCCGAACGCACCTTTCACTGTTATCTCGCTTAGTTGAAACCATAAACAAGCTACGTTATGTTCCCTAATTTACATTCTACGACTGCAATTAGGAGTAAGAAATGTCATGGTCCGTTATCGACTTGCTCGCAAGGGGTTCCGTGCTTTACATAGAATTAAAAATAAACCTCACACAAAATATAATTTGGATTGATTTCACTAAAAACGAAGAAGAAGAATATTTTCGTAAACTGCAGCTATTAATTGAAAAAGCCGTATGGAAATAAGCAAGCAGACCGATTTCGGTTGATTTCGATTTTCGTGGGTTAAATTGACTCCAATAAAACCATAAAGATTAACGAAGCAAATCTCAGCGGCAGTATAGGTCAATGAGGAGCAAAATTGACTAAAGGTCAAACATCCAAAGTGTGAACTGACGATAATATCTAAAGCACTCGCTTATCTCGGTGAAAGTGCATCAGGAGGATAATAATGTTCGAAGAAGTGAAAGAGATATATTCATATTTGTTGCCTCATCTCTGTCCTTTAGAGATATAGCTTAAAGATATGTAATTGTATGTATGTCTGTACAGATGTAATTTATTTATAAGGCACATGTTTTAAGACCGATAAATAGTCCCCGTCACAGCGAATCGTTGCATAATATTTTGCTAATGACAAATAAAAAACACTTTCTACTTTCGATCCGCAAGAATGCAGAATGCAGCAGACAACATGAACTGCAGCATTTTGTCGAAATGTTGTGGGAATGTCTTTAAATCCAAATATCTGGAAAATGTCATAATGGTTATATGATATTTATCGTAGGTACATATCTATATAATATCCACTTAACTAGTAATATTTTTAATTATTTAAGCAATTACATACTTATCCTATTTAATACCTCAAGAAACTGGTCAAGCGCAAGTCGAATTAATATTCTGCAATATTAGTTGTTGGTAAAAGGATATCAAAATTTATCACAGAGCTTCCTTTTTATGATTATATTTTACATTGCTTCCTTACTGCCCATTTTGTGTGGGAGGACCTCGGGCCAAGATATTATGGACGAAGCCATAATGAGTCGCCGCTCCTGTCGCCGTTAATCAAACGAATGTTCGCGTCTCTTTCTATCTCATTGAACGTAACTAGGAGTAAAACAGTTAGCTACAGTAAGTATGGCAACCTCGCACTGTCAGTGTAATTTGTGTCTGCTTATGACATAATAATTATATGCAAAATACTCGTAAATCTTTATTGTTTTGCTAATATTATTCAAAAAAATAAAAATATGTCTTGTTCAGCTGTGTATTGTTGTACTGTGACTCTTCCCTATTCGCCCACATTAGTAAAAGTTCAGAAAGTCAATCAACAAAAAACGGACATGCTTTTATAGTCAGTCATGTCAAATCAATTTATTGGAGTAAACCCAATTAGAAGGTATTTTTGAACGCCAAATCTACTTTACTTTAGTCCAGTCAATGAACGTTTTCCCGTGCGATTTTGACAAACAGCACCGATTTGCACAATAATTTGGATTTAGGTTCTACTTACCCCCTGCTTTAAAGTTGATCCTGTGCCGGTTTATCCTGGAGGTGGATGTCACCTCCAAAATGTCTCATTGGAAATAAGTCCGGGAATGAATAAATTGAGTAATTTTAATCAACTTTTGCTCTATGAAGTTTTTACTGAAAGTTAACACTTTTATACTTATTCGCAAATGATAGTGTCAACCAAAAAAACTACGTTTTCAGATGGTTTTTCGTGAATAACTCAAACACTAAGTATTTTATCGAAAAAATCACCTTATAAAAAACAAAAAGAATGCTGTTCTGTAATGGTATCTATAAACCCAATACAAACGGAATAATAGCTTGTTGAAGGTTGGTTCTTATTTGTTAAACGCCAAAATCGAAAGTTTTAACGTAAAATAACTAAAAAGCATTTTTCGGGAAAAACTCATGGAACCTTTTTCAAAGTACTTAAAAAACCTTTATTTTTGCTTTTTAAAAAAGTCCATAACATCAAAACTTAGCGAATTATAACAAAAATAAAGTCGTTCTTCATTTGTTCAGCGTCAAAAATATGTGAAAATCACGCCGTAATTACCACCCCAATTAAAAATATTCGTTACCACTTTACAATTCATTTTGTTTATGTACTTGTAACATGCTCTGGAAGTTTGACCGGTTTATAGTGCTTGATTTTGAAAAAAATTAAGCTTGGAAGTGAACAGAGCATTTTTGCAATTTTAAGAAAAATTCCCTTCAAAATAACTCAAAAACTATTAATAATACGCAAAATTTTGTAGAATATAAAATTGTAGGCTATGCTTTTTTGAAAATTTTCGTTTTTATTTTTTCTGTAGGGTAAAAATTGAGTAAAATAGGGCTATTTAAAGTTTGCATATGTTCGTAAATACTAACTTGTTCAAGCCCTTTCAAAAATAAGAGCTAAAAAAAATTTCATTTACATGAACTTATAGCTCCTGAAAAAACCTTCAAAATGGTTTATTGAAGAACTTGATAGCTTAAAAACAAAGCGAGTTATGGGTAAAAAACCAATCATATATTTTTGCTGTTATCAGAACACTTATATTGGAGCATTGAAATAATCAAAAATCGTAGTTTGATTTGATTGAGTTTGATTATTTATAAAAAATCTTTTGTAATAAAAATAAAAAGTTAAAATCTATTTAAAAATTAAAAAAATATTTTCCCTATTTTTGATTGCAAATTTTTTTTGTTGTTGTTTTTGTAAGGGTTGAAACTTATAAATAAATGTTAAAAGATGAAAACAGTAAAAAAATCTTAATTTAATATCACTATATGATTAAATCATTCCAAGTTGCTAAGTAGCATTTTTCAACATTATTTTTGAATGATTACTGTCATAGGGTGTGGTTTTAGGGGTTGAAAATGTTCAACTCACTATAATTTAGCTCTCAGAATGTCAATCGATGTTTATTTAATTTATTTAAAAAAGATTTCGATCACAAGTTTGAATCTACAATTTTATAATTATTTGCAAACAGAGGTAGTTCTAAAAAAAATTAAAACGCCTCCCAAATACTCGTAACTATAAATTATTTGTTTGTTTCTCATTTCTGATTTTAGGTTACCAATTGTGCCAAATTACAGCTCAATAGGTGTAAAAATGTATTTATTTAACATATGAATAACAGATACTTAATAATGGTATTATAACACATAATTTCTATTTTCGTTCCGTTCCACCCCTAAGGGCATACATAGGTCATATTTTTTTTGCATTAACTGGCTCTCTGAATATTGTACTTGAAAAAATTATACCTAGCCGAGTTTCTTGTCGGTTCTACTCAGTGTCCAGATTGTCTTTTCTCTTCTCTTTGAACCGAACTAATGTAGATTAGACGGTCAAAAATACCTTGTAATTGGGTTTACTTGAATAAATTGATTTGACTTTGACTTTTAATTAAAAGAGGTGTTAACGAGCAAGCGAATCACCTAATGGAAAGTGATCACTGTCGCCCATGGACACCCGCGACATCTGGGGAGTCACTGGTGCGTTGCCGGCCTTTCAAAAGGTGGCGGAGGAGGAGATGGTCTACGGGCACTCTCACTCACCGAACAAAACACGGCAGCAATAGATGCTGTTGTTTCACGCCGATATTATGTGACAGGGGTGGTATTTCACCGGGCTAGCCGGCCCAATTCGTGCTGCAATGCAGCATGGCTCTACCAGACGTAAATCATTACATTTAAAAATAAGTATATTTAAATAAGTGTTACGTCAAATTATTATATTCACGGAATAAATTAGCAATGAGCTACTACAGAAACTACGATGTACCATAAAGGTTCTGATTTTTCTAAACCATGATCGATATTACTCAATACATTATTTCATAGCTTCGTAGATATGGGCTTTCCCCGAGTCATCTTTGAGCAGTTATAAAAATTGCCTAACATACAGTCAAGCAATCATTACACCGAGGAATACCAGTTAGGTAATAGGTTATAGCAATATTAGAAGAATATATTAGTCACTAATAACCTTAGGTAACTATCCCACATAGCATAATGAAGTTGCTGCACGCTTGATTTTTTTATTGTTAATTGCAGTCAAATTGACGAGACAAATTTATGACATTTAATTATTAAAAGCTTATATGTCAAACATGTCATCAAAATTCTTGACATTATTGCTGCAATCTTATAATTTTTGGTAGGTACCAAGATTTGGTACCTATCAAATTTTTGGTAGGTACCAAAATCTAAAAAAAAAGGTACCAAAATCTTAATTTTTGATAGGTACTTAGATTTTGGCATTTCGCTTTTGGGGTGGACAGAGCTACATACAGACACCAGTGGTAACCATTTGGTGACTCACTCGCTTGTTGTGGACAGGGTCATTAGTAATTTAGTGAGTATAAAGAGTCGTGCATCTGAGTCATTCGCTGAAACGGTGCTGGTTAGCTGAGTAGTATCTGAGATTTGTATCTCTGTATCTGTATCTGAGAGAAAGTATTATCTGTGGAATATCTTGAGGATGCTTCGTTAAGAGGGGAAACACGTGTCGATTTGAAGATTTTTGAGCAATTATAATAATTATGAGAATTGGATTACCGTAAAGTAACACAACACATATAATATACTCCATAATATACTGTAATATTTATACGCGATAAAAACCCAAAAACACACAATTAAGCGCTATATTAAACCGCTTATCCAGTGGCCAACCCAGCGTTATTTAACCTTTGAGTGCTGACGTAGTTTAGTCAGATCATAGATTGACGTCTCTCAGACGACTACGGATATGTTTAATAGTTTATCTTATTACATATAAATAACAACGTTCATCGTTTACAATTTTCTCAACCCGTTATCTGTGAACTAATAAATTTAAAAAATCATATTATTATGTGAGACCAACATTTATTCGGTGTTTCTTTGAAACAACATTAATTGAAACCAAAGGTAAAGACGTATATATAATAAGTTATATGTACTAAATTTATATTTAAGTACTTTTTTGGCAAATTTGCACTAATAAATACCAATTACTGGTTCAGTAATCAAATCTTGTCTAAATTATAAATGTCTTAGTTAAAATTAGTGATTTTGAACGCATTCAAGGCATATAGTTTTGACTGGCCCGTTGGCGCAGTGGCATATGCATCTGCTTTCCAAAGCTAGGGTCCCGGGTTCGATCCCCGGTCAGGTCAATTTAGGAAACAAACTTTTCTAAATTGGCTTGGCGTCTGGGTGTTACTGGGAACTTACCCAGAGGTCGTTGTGTGGTATCCATAGTGCAAGCTTGCTGCTTAGTTTGGGGTCACACAATCTGTGTAATTGTCTGGAGTACTTATTTATTTATTATTATTTATTTTTGTATAACCGAGATAGGTTCTCGCTCGACACAATGCAATTGTACTTAGTACGTTTTTTCAGTTTGTATTATTAGCTCTTACTCGTTTTTATCCATATTATGCGTTTGTTTGGGCATACCTCACAGGTTACAAAGGTTTCATATAAGCCTGTAATAATTTACAATCTACATAACAACTATGTCAATCTTATTTGTGTCGTAGTCCAAGTTTTTTGATTCGGTGAAGATTCTCGGCTGAAGTCAAAATTTATGGACTATATTATGATTGACTATATTATGATTGACTATATTATGATTGACTATATTATGATATGGAGTACATTATGATTATGACTTATATACGATTATGATTCAAAATACGACCAGTCGATCCAATGACAATTTTCTAAGCTGACCATTCGATACCATCCTTGTTATGATAATAATTTTGACTTTCGGATACAGTTGTAGTAGGACTTAAGAACCTTAGAGACATTTTCCTCATCTCTTTCATCTTCACACTGCTCTGTTTCTGTTTCGTGATCAGTTTCCAAGATTAAGTTCAGATCCACCTGTTTATCCTCAACATCACTAAATCATCTATTTCTTGTTGTAACCATTTTCAGGCTTTCTCCGAAGTCTCCACCATTAACAGTCAACACCTGCATTTTTGCGTCTGTTTTTGCAAGGTAACATCTTATAGACACGACTGACTAACAGATTACAAACATAGATCTCAGAGACACTGCTAGGCTCCACAGTTTAATGTGTTGCAGAAGCGTGCGTGAGCTCTTGACTGGCGAAGACATACAATCCCGAACCCAGCAGAAAGGGTGGGGGTGTATCTTGAAAACTGACGAAATGAGACCAAAATTTGTTTTCCCTCTGTCTGTGAGACACCCACGTTAGTACTTAAAAGTTAACCTTAACAATGTCATCAAAACACCGTTACATTACAGACGCTAACTAATATAAGCGTATTATACATTCTCCACACCTGTTCGCAGACGTGACCTCTTACTTAACTCAAAATTACTATTGAGCCAAAGGTTATCACCTATTATAACAGCACGTATTATCCATTACATAAGAATAATGCTTGTAATATAATAGCAATGGGTTATTTCACTCTTGATTTTAACATACTGTTATCTATTGCAGTTTTCCGCAAAGTGTATGGCGGCACTGATGTACTGTGGTCCTTAGTTCGTGTGCTGCGAGAGGTTATAAAATGGGTAACGAAATAACAGAAAAATACCTACACAGCACTGAATTACATATGCGAGTCAGGCGCTTTGTTGCGTTAGTATAAGGAACAAAGCGCCGCTCACAAGCAAACTCACATTTTTAAAAAGGAGGAGGTTCTCAATTCGACTGTATGTTTTTTTTTTTGTATGTTTACCTCATAACTCCGTCATTTATGAACTGATTTTGAAAAACTTCGAAGATACACTAAATAACGAGACCTGGTTATAACCTTTATTTATATTGATTATCGTTACGTTTCGAAATTAGAAAGAAGTTAATTCTAGACCTGCCCTAGGTATTTATTTAGGTCAAGATCATTTAAAAGGGAGGAATAAAAAAAAATTATAAAAAAAAATTAAACTGCCTTCAAAAAAAAACACTGCAAAGTACGAAATAACTATCCTTTACTAATCGAAACTCAAGTATAATTAAAATAACTTTATAAATACGATACACATACCTATATAATTAAATTTGACAGTTACTGAAGTCGGTGCCAAATCAATGTGCAACAACAGAAAGTCTATTAGTTTGGCAAGCTTGGCACCGACTTCAGTAACTGTCAAATTTAATTATATAGGTATGTGTATCGTATTTATTAAGTTATTTTAATTGTACTTGAGTTTTTCGATACAGAGTTAGCTAATTTTTGGTTCTACATAAACATAAGTTTTCTTTGCTTTCAAAGCGTGTTATTTCAATACTCTTACCATTTTCCACGACCTATATATGCGAATTAGGATTTCAACTCTTGCTACGATTAAATCTAAAAAAGAAAACGCCAGAGTACGATCGATGAAACACGATTTCTTTGCAGACTCACAATTCGGGAATTTTTATTGGGAATTCAGAGACAACTGTCAGAAAAAAAATAGTTACATACATACATATCCTCACGCTGTATCCTTAACAGGATACTCAGAGAATACGGAGCGCCAAGTATTGCGGTTCTTAGATACTTCTTTCATCTCCTCAAATATCATCAATCATTTTCCTTACACACTTTTGTCTTGGTTTGCTAAAATAAAAAAAATAGGTGACTAAATGTGCAGACAGTGTCGCTCTTCTCCAATGACGGTAACTCCCACTGCCAGTTGTCTACATCAAATCTAGCGTAAATAACTAATTCGCCATGTTCTATATTCAGTGTCATCTACTAACACAGATACTATGTTTTGGGCCAACAAAGACCCCCTACCGTGGCCTTGCCCCCTATATCCGGCCCTGTATCCGCATTTATCTACAAAGCTGGCGCCGAGAGAAAGTCATATTGCATAACCACCAGAATTTTGTTTGTGTGCCGATACCAAGAGACAAGACCTCTGACATAACTCAAAGTGAGTCAGTCTATACATGTAATAATTTTTACCTCACTATAACAAAGTCAAAAAAAAATGTCTCACTAAATTTGCACGGAATTAAATTTTTAACCTACTTCAAAAAGAGGAGGTTCTCTATTGGTCTGTATTTTTTTTGTATGTTCGGGCATAACTTTGTTTATAAACCGATTTCATTGGTTCTTTTTTTCCTTGGGTTCAGTATAGTTGCAAAGTGATCCCATTTAAATTTCACTGATATTAGAGCTTAGGTTTCCAAGATACATCAAATAATCCTGACGGCTTATAGAGGTTTATTTATATTGATGATTCTTTTGTATCTCATTCCGTTCCAGAAAAATACAAAAAGATAGTTATAAACCTACCCTAGGTATTTATTTAGGCCAAGGTCATTTAACAGGAAGAAATAAAAAACTTTTTAAGAAAAAATTAAACCGACACAAAAAAAACATCCAAAGTACCATAGCATGTAAGTAAAGTTCCATAGTATGTAATCAAAATTCAAGTAGTATACATAAATAACTTTATACATACGATACAAATACCTATGTATATAATTAAATTTGGCGTCGGTGCCAAATCAATGTGCATCAACAGAAAGTCTACTTACTGATTTGGTGAGGCTTGGCAGGCGGGGGTTTCACAGGTATGCTGTGTGCTGACCCGAACCACAGTACATACATAACAGTTGGTTATCTTCATAAATATGCATACATATGCATTTGTATGCATGCGTGCTACAACGCAGGCACCGTGGCACGCACATTATGGGCGATTATGGGTGAATATTGTAGCGCCAATCAGGGTCACGAGCGTACGCGACGCAAACACGCGACCGCTTCTTTTCGTTTTTAATCTGTTCGTCACACCGTCATAAATACTAAAATTTGGAAATCTTATAAAAGAATGTATTATGTCCTTGGACGCCTAAATAATTTTAGTTATTTGAAACCTTAGTTATCATTCTTTAACATAAGTACAAGAAATTAAATTTAACAAACATGAAAAGCGTATCCGTGTGCTTGTTTTTTAATTATTGTGTACTATATGTATAACTAAATGGAAGTCACTTCGCGTTTTACACCCTGCGCAACAACCTTACGTATCCGGCCGAAAGTTGGCAATTCAGTTATACGCGAGGCGGGAGTCGGCCTTCTGCTCTACATATTATTCTCTACCCGAACGGGCAAACACGTGAGGGCAGATGACATTGACGCAAGTCTTTTTGTCAGCTTGTACCGGACCATGTACTAATTTTCCTTAAGTCAACAGTATTTTTCAATGTTATGTTAATATTTATTTTAATAAAAATAAAACATGCGCTGGTTTCTAAGTCAAAAAATCAACAACCCTTTTATTATTACATTTCAAATTCTAAAAATCTTTAAAAAAGGAACGTATGAAAAGCAATATTATAGAAAGAAATAAAAAAGATATTACAAAAAGGTGCATTTCTGCACAGGTTTCAATAACTCTCGATCGATTGAGCTCAAATTTATGGGTTCTGTTTATCACATTACGGAAAGGGAACAGATTTAGGAATACTTTGAGCAACGGTTATCGAAATTCACGCGGACGAAGTCGCTGGCAACAGCCAGTATATTTAAAAAATTGAATTAATTAATCTCTCTAAGGTAATTTATGTCAAAAACTATTTCATGTATTTTAATATTAAAGTATTTTAATGAGACTTATGTTCATTGAAATAAATGCAGCATTAATTCCAAACTTCTTGGTTAATTGGATTGAACCGTACTTTACCATAAATGTAGCGAAATTAAAAATACTCCCTCGTGTTCACGGTTCATTTTCACGATTCCATAGTATGTAATTAAAATCTTTAAAAATGACAATTTCAATGTAAATTATAAAAAACTTTGTTTAGAGTTAAATTATCAGAACAAAAAAATATTTAAAGAACTATTCCACTTACCTGCTGTAATACATTATCCACGACGACTTATATTATCTAAAAATACATAAAAAATTATATAAACGAGTAGTTAATGTGTTAGCAAAATATACATATATAATTATAATTTATACATAATAAAAATACTTTATAAGTCAGTATATTGATGATAGATGTGAAAAAGCAAGACATAGTTAGAATAGAGCAAATAGAATAAGGAATTTATAGATACAATAAGTACAATTTACAATATATTTATACGAGTATACATTCTAACCTGGTGACGTCACTGGAACCACATATAACCAGTTCAATCTGGATCGTTCTAGAAATTTCTAGATTCTACCTATGTCTTGCCGAACGACCACATCTGAGCTCTGTTAGTTACATCCATTGCTCGCCAATCACTTGTTTGTGGCTGACTATCACACCGTTTCGTAACAGATATCATAATGGTGTTATATAATATCATACTATAACGATTACTTCAAATTTATGTAACCTTTGATCTTGAATAGGAAGAGAAACATGTTCTTACGTAATAACAAAAATATTTGTTAGAACGTTTACTATATACAAAGTGCAAACTCTACAACCCATTAAGACTTATAAGTACAAAAAGTCCTAAGACGTATGCAGATGGCGCCTTTTTATGAACTGATCACGCGCGTCCAAGAAATGCTCTACGACTACAAGTCAAATTCAAATCGTTTTTATCTAATTAATATTATTGCAAAATATCTTTGAATATCTTTATCGTCGGTCGAGATAGATAAGAAACTCAATGATATTTCCAACGTTACACAGTAACACTATTCGAAATCGTTACAAAAAAACACACCTTTGTATTGCGTTTGCTGCACGTTAAGACCTGGTTTGAAAAAATGGCCTGAAAAGTCGCCGCTGCTTACGTCCTTAGTCTTTATGAAAGTGGAACACTACAGAACTAGAAACTACACAAATTTTATTACTCTACGGTGTGATAACGACACATTCGCTCAAAAAGCCCACATAATAACTTTTCTGAAACTTACTTTCGTCATTTATTACTGGGCCATAACTCAAAGCCTCATTCGGCGAATAATCTATGCTATTTGAATCTTGTACTCCGAGGATGCCAGCCTTCGCCACTCTGTGACAACATCCCTTCAGTAAGCCTCCACAAGATCCTTCTAGAAGGCCTCCCACCATCCAGCAGTAGAAAAAAAACTCGCACGTTCCACCTTGAGGGCATTTCTTTTCGTCTTGTCGATCCTCTTTTATCGGTTTTTCGGTAACGACATGACTTTTAGACGATTCCAGAGAACTGTCTAATATGCGGCCTTTTCTGTACACGTTTTTAGTGCTTTTTTGTACATTCGTAATTGGTAAATCTCTTAATATCTCTTTCATTCGTGATATCTGTTCGTCTGATATAGGCTTAAACTTTGGCAATATATTGCTAATTGTTATATTCGAAAAGTCTAAAAAATCGTTTCTTTTTGAAGGCAGGATATTTTTCTGAATGAACATTGGCTTTTTTAAGAAACCCTGCTGTTTCTCTATAGTTATTGCGGCTTTTTTATCGTCGTTGTATCGAGCTCGATGTGGGTCGTTGGCATCTGTTTGAAATTAAAAAATAACGTTGAAATAAAAACTCTTTAAGTTTTACTATGCTACACTCACATGCAAAAATACAGGCACATTATTTACAACAATAAATCCAATCCCCTTACACGATTTTTAATTCGGCATGCAAGAAATCTTAAAAGGGTTCGAACGCTTTGGAATAGTATCCTCGCAGCCATTTTGATTTATTTGCATAACTATGGGCCACAATGGACCAGGTATTAATCAATGGAAGACACGTATACCTGTAGTCAGTTCTCTAAAATTTCAGTATAACTTAACATCGAGTTTACCAGATATTTGAGGATTAAGAATGAGCTAAAAGCATGTCAAACACTCATTAAGATTTTGCAGTAATTTCGGACAAATAAAACTTAAATTATAAAAAAAAAATTTAAACAATAGGTTCAAAATATCCATTATTTAATTATATATTTTTAATTTCTGGTTTCGCGTTATAAATTATCGTTTGTATTAAATTTTGGCTCAGTAAAAGTTAAAGGTGACGGAAGAAATCGGTTGAAATATACGGACAAACAAACAGACAGATAATAAAATAGCAAAAATTGGAGCTCTATAATGTTAGCTTCACATTAATTTTAATCACATTAATTAGCGACGTGAGATGTTTTTCATAACATTTCAGTAATAAGAGGAATAAAATAGATTGAAATAGATTGACTGCGGGTAGTACGGCTGTATATAAGTCTGATTTTAGCCTTACAGGAGTCTGTTGTCGAGCAGCCGTCGAGTAGTCAAGTATGCAGTGCTTATGATGAAGTACTGATAGCGAGTTTATAGTGATCAGTGATCCTACTACATTTCATTTTTTGCCATTATAACTAACCTTAAAATGCGATTTTTAATACTCAGCAATCAACACAAAAAGTAATTTCAATCTCGAATATCTCGTAAATCCGACACTTCAAAAATTGTAAGTTTAGGGGACTTTTTGCATATGCGTCTCTCATTCGTTAATATCGAAATGATCTAGGTCATCGATTAAAGAAAAATCAAATCAACCAAAGGGCCACTATATGTAGATACCATTTTCTAAAGGAAAAGGTTTGAACAAAAAAGATTTCCTTAATTAAAAGTTTGTACAATTATTCATGATACATGAAGATATACTTTTGATGATGATGGTATTTCTGTGCGCCGCTGTAGATTACGTTAAAGTGAAAGCAAGACAAAAGTTATTGTCACATAAAGTGCTATAATTGAGTGAGTTTTAATTGTAAAAGGTGCAAATTACGTACATTCGCCTGCAACTGAGTTATAAATAAAAATAAATAAGTTTAATAGCTTGTAAACTGAAAGGAATGATTTAATGGTTTGGGCATTGACAACGTTGAAGACTTAGACGTTATGCCTTTTGTACCACTAATCTCACCGATCCTCTTACTCTCCGCACCGGAACACAACTGTAGCACTGCAGTTTGGTAGCAGGATTAGCGGGTAAGATGGTGCAGTTTGGCAGCAGGAACGAAGGGTAAAATAGTGCAGTTTAGCAGCAGGATCTGCGGGTAAGATGGTGCAATTTGACAGCAGGATTGGAGGGTAACATGGTACAGTTTGGCAGCAGGATTGGAGGGTAAGATGTTACAGTTCGGCAGCAGGATTGGAGGGTAAATGGTGGTAGCGATTCGAATGGACCCCGCGCAAGGTCCTACACAACATGTAGAAAGAATAAGTGAAGAATGATTGATGTAAAAACAGGAAAGAACAAGGCTGACTTATGAAGGTGAGATAAACCAACTATTAGCTGAAGAGAATAACAAAGTCGCTTGTATATCTCAGCAATAATACGATCTAAAGAAACTAAAGCCGTTTTCACCGAAGTACCGAGTTACTTGATACTCCTGCCTCACTGTCTATCCCTTAGACATCTATGTAAAGTTATGTACATTCAGTCAAGAAAGTATCGGGAATGGATGATTTGTTTATGGTTCCAAATTCAATTTTTTGTTTTTTTTGCTGTTGTTAGATTGGCACAACTGTTTTCCATTTTGGCGCGGAGTTTGAGTTGCATCTTTTATTTAGATTAAATAATGCTGTTTTTAGTTATATCATTCTAGTGTATATTGCGGATTTCATAATGGACAAAAACATCAAACAAAGAGTTTGTCTTAAATTTTGCATCGCCAAAGGAATTACGTGTTCGGAGTCACTGAAAATGTTACAGAAGGCTTACGGTGAATCGACTTTATCAAAAACACGTGCTTATGAGTGGTACAAAGCGTTCAAAAGCGGTCGAGATGTGATGGAAGATTTGCCTCGCCTGCCTGGTAGGCCATCAACGTGTGCAACTGAAGTTAACATCGCAAAAGTGAAGGAAATAGTGACTGAAAATGCTCATTCAAGCTTGAGAGAGACAGCCGCCAAACTTTCTGGGTCTCACGAGTCGATCCGTACCATTTTAAATAATCAGTTGGGTATGAAACATGTTGCCGCTCGGCTAGTCCCAAAAAACTTGAATTTTCTTCAAAAACACGATCGCATAAGAGTCACTGAGGACATGCTAGAACGAGTCAATTCCGACCCAATATTCATGAAACGCATTGTTACTGGTGACGAGACGTAGGTTTACGAGTTTGACATGCAAACTAGTCAACAAGCTTCGGAGTGGTGCCTTCCAACTGAACCGAAATCGAAAAAACCACGCCAAAGTCAAGCAAAAGTCAAAGTCATGTTGACTGTTTTCTTTAACTATCGCGGTGTTGTGCACTCGGAATTCTTTCCGGAAGGTCAAACGGTAAATAAAGAATATTATTTGGGCGTTATGCGGCGTTTAAAAGAGCAAATTCGACGAAAATGGCCAGATTTGTGGAAAGAAAATTCTTGGATTTTGCACCACGATAATGCGCCTTCACACAAGGCCATCATTGTGAACGAATTTTTGACCAAAAACTCAACAAATACCATCGAGCAACCACCTTATTCACCAGATATGGCTCCAGCCGACTTCTTTCTTTTTCCTAAACTCAAATTACCACTTCGTGGCACCCGTTTTCATTCGGTAGAAGACATAAGGGAGAATTCGCGGCGAGCACTGAACTCAATTCCGGAAAAAGCGTTTAAAAAATTTTTTGATGATTGGATTACTCGTTGGCGTAAGTGTATCGTTTCTGAAGGAGCATACTTTGAAGGTGACAAAATAAATTTGGATGAATAACTAACATTTCGCGTATTATTGATATTTTCCCGGTACTTTCTTGACAGAGACATTGACATTGACATATCTTTGTGTGGAAATACGTACATACATACATACGTACATACCTTCACGCTGTATCCCTAACAGGGTAGTCAGAGAAAATTGAACACCAAGTTTCTTATTAATTTAAATATCTAAAACAGGAAATTTAACGCGATTACCTTTTATTTTGACTAAGATAAACGGTACTCGCGTTAAATTTCCTGTTTTAGATATTTATTTTATAATGCAACGCGAAAGTTTAAAAGTTTCCTATAAACTTCTTTCGCCTCCTCCTCTCCTTGGCCTAAATATGCGAGTTCTTCTGGACATATAACTGAAAATTTAAAGCTCTCCTGGCTAATTTCCACTAGCCATGTAACGACTATTGGTTTTACCACATTCACGAAGGCGAATGCGAATATCAAAAAACACGCCAATATTCGCAAATGTGAATATTGATCACATCACTATGTTGTGTTCTTTATGCGAATATGAATAACGTTACATCCCTAATTTTCACCAACCATAACTCGCCAATAATAGACGCATTTTATTTCATTATCACTAATCTATACAAAATGCTTTTTGGCGGGAACGGGAGAAGTGAGTTGTCATTTTATTTTTATATTTTCTATTTTTAACATTTTTGAGAGTTTTAAAGCACAACAGTGACAGTATATTGTGTTTTATAGTTCTATATAAGAGAAAGGATCATTCTTTTCTCTGGACTTCTTGGAAGACCGCGAGAACTTTAGCGACACATGTATATTTAGACCTACTCCATAGTAGGTCTAAATATTTATGTGTGTATGCATGTGAATATGCATATTCTTTCCTCACTTTATAATACTTTGGATTCTCCATCGTCGCCATCTTATCTTAACGACCGTTTTCATTTATAACGTTTACCTGAAACTTCAAGTCGTACTCATTTGTCTACTTGTCTTCAAACACCTTCCCATTCCACAAACTATTATTCTCATTCCTTCACTGCACTTGCCGTTAAATTACAGAATGATCTTCCTACTAGCGTTGGAGAGAATCGATCGCTAGTAAGCTTTAAACGAGCGGTTAAAGAGCAGTATATATCGAAATAGTATGTATATATATATATATATATTATTTACTTTTTGAAAATCTACACAGTGAAATTGAGTGGTAAAAGAGGCCAAGGAAGACCAAGGAAAACTTATGAAGATCAAACAGCCAGAGTGTTGGCCGACAGAAATGTCAAAAGCACTCGCACAACTAGGCGAAAATATGTGAGGAGTATGATGAGATTTGAAGAAGCAAAAGAAGTATGTAAGGACCACGACGTTTGGCGCTCCGTCCTCTCTGACTACCCCGTTAGGGATACAGCGTGAAGATATGTATGTATATGTATATATTAGTATTTATATATGTATATTTTATATATTTATAAATAACAAATAGTACATACATACATTAATATTTACAAACTTAAAACTACACATTATCCTAAATAATAGACTTCCTCAAAGTTGCCGCGTACAAAGCTGATATCAATATATAAATACATATATTTATAAATATATATCGATATATTGATTGTATGTGTTTTTTGTTATTCTGTTTTATATTCATTATTATTTATAATTAGTATGATATTGTAATATACACAGTGTCTACCTCTCTTCCTTTTTTTATAGAATATCTCTCTCGCGGGTTCGCTGGGAAAAATTTCTCATAAAAATAAGCGGTAGATATCTTTTACTCTTTTTTCTGTACGTATCTTTGTTTTGTATGTTGTTGTATGCGATAACATAACATAACATAACTTCACGCTGTATCCCCAACGGGGCAGTCAGAGAGGACGGAGCGCCAGGAGTCGCGGTCCTTACACACCTCTTTCGCTTCCTCAAATCTCATCATTCTCCTCACATATCGCACACACACATGTATGCGATAAATTGTTAAATAATAATAAATAAATATTTAAATATTATAATAACCGAATGAAACATAAAATTGGTTTTATCACGTACCGCCATTTTGGATAATATCAAAATCGCGACCAGAACACAGTGCCACATGAAATTCTAAAAATCGAACACAAGCGGGAACCAAACACGGAACATCTTGCTAATTAAATATAATAGCTTACCATTACTTAGTAATGCATATTTATGTCTAAATGTAACTCGACGCGTATCCTAGAGATCTGATCGACATTAATCTACTTTCTCTAGCTAATATATTTTCACCTTCATTTAAATTTCTACGATTTCAATAGATTTTATTGAAAAGTAATAAAAAAATTATACCCATACCTAATGCAAAAAATGTATATTTGTGTGTTCATCTTGTATGAGTTCGCGAATCGTTCAATCGATTAAATCTTAACTTTGCCAAGTTGTCGTTCGCACGCCAGCGGTTTCTGAATTAATACAACCACCACGCGAACGAAGTCGCGGACTTTTACTAGTATTACGTATAAAATAATGTAGTCTGCTTGTTACTTATAGATTAAGATACCACTTAATCGAATGAGCTCAAATTAATGGGTTATGTTAGTAACGTTAAGATTTGATTAAATTTTTTAGCAATGAAAACAAATCCCCGTAAAAAGTCTGGGCATCGTCGCAGTAAAAGATTACGGAGCAATTTCAAAAATAGAATTAAAAAGGGACTGAAATACTTATTCTTATACTTTTTGTTTAATTTTTGAATTATGAGCAGACAGACAGACATATAAACATGACAAAACTGTAAGGCTGCGGTTAAATTACGGGAAAACTTTCTTGCGGCCGCCGCGCAGTAGTTGCGCGATCGTTGCACTCTCATATTCATTAAAGACAAGCGTGATCTTTATTCGTAAGGTAACAACATTCAAAGTCGGGAGCGCTTACCCCCGTGGCGGCCGCGCGGTAGCCGCGCATTCTTTACGCTATCGCCGCGAAGCCGAAAATTGAACCGCCCTTGAATTGCATTGCTCTTTGGTCCTCCCTGCCAGCTCCAAAACGAAATTGCTTGCACATGACATGAACTTAAAATAATGTTATTGCTCTAACTCTAATAGCACGGTCTCCAGTTATTGCACGCGGTCGCTGCGCGATGACCGCGTTGTTAATGCGAAGTAATTCGTGCCGAATAAACGCGCCTTAGGAATTTTATTTTTGCTAATTTGATCACGGGACCCTGGAATAGAAGATAAGCAGTTATATCTATACTTACTATTGTAAAGAGAGAGCGGATTTTGTGAGTTCGTGTGTATGTAGAGAGTAATCTTCGAAACCACTGCACCTATTGAAATTTAAATTATTTATTATTTGAAAGGTACATTATTCCAGTTGGACATAAGTCCCGAGTTCTATATTTTTCTTTCTGTACCAGGCAAACATAGAAGTAAAGAAGATAATCAGTGATGTTGAAATATCGACATTAAGTTTCGTTACAAAAAACAGTTACAAAATCCTAAAACGATAGTACGTCTCCATTAATAGAGCTGCGAGCAAAAGCTAATCGATAATAAAAAAAACCTAATCGATAACGTGTTATCGATAAAACACTATCAGGATTACATAACTTCGCCACTTTTCTGAGTTGCTTAGTAGACCGTAGCGTGGACAAAAACATCATTTTGTAGCACAATAAATTGAACAGCATTTCTTTTAAATTCTTAACGGGACAGGTTATCGTCAGCGTTATGTTACAGCTGCTCCTCGCTGTTTCCTTAGTGTAAATGACACGTAAAATAACCTCGAATTTCAGAAATTATATTTTTTAATAACTGTTTATTTATATTTTAAGTGACAAAGGAGATGAACCGTTGCTGGACCACACGCAGTGGCGTATTTTAAGATTTGACGCCCTAGACGATTTACCGCCCCATAAATAAACAAAAAAGAGAATAAGTCATTTAATTATGAAAAGGGCCATACAAAAAAATAAACACTATTTATTAAATATTAACATTTCTTTTCTTTTCTTTACGATGCACAACTTGGCCGTCAAATTCGTCGATGACAAATTCGTCCCGCAATACAATCGCCCCTCCTCTTATTGTATTAAGTAGGTCAATATAGGGCTCTTTAAATTTGTTTAGGCAAGTCACGTTAAATATAGATAGGTAATGATTATGAAAGACGGCCGAAGTTGGACGCTAGAGGTAGGATGCGCTGCCCCTCGCAATCTACTGCCTTAGGCCATGGCCCCTACAGCCCTAATGTAAGTACGACACTGATCATACGGTTCCGCTACGAATTGATAGGGTCGGCTGGCAGTAAGCCTACTTAAGTCTATAACGCCGCCCTGAAAGTGAGTGTACCTTCAGGATCGGGACTGATTGTAAATAGAATTCTGGTTATCCATCCAGTCGACTACGAAGAAGACGATAGCACTGTATAAGCTGTCGCAGTAATACCATTAAGCGCTATTTTTCTAACTTTGGAATGGAACATTTAAAAACGGTGGGGTTGTGAACTTTGCCCCCTACTTGATGAGAATGAGAATCACTGTTGTGGAAGTCTAATGAGTTCTGAAGATGATTAAGAAGTATATGAATTTACTACTGATAACGTAGATACTAGCTTAAGATTAGTGGCTCTAGAACGTTTCTTACAATTAAAACGCTTACGGCATTGTTGCTCATCAAAAGTACCACTTGGCTAGGTTTTATACGGCGGTTTTCACACGACTTTATGTTTCATTTAATATATAAGAAAGTTAATAACGTTTGGCTACAGATTTAAAATTCGTTACACTGTATCACGTGGTATTTGTCACTCCATTCTACCATTCTACTAGAGTTTACAACAATTGAGCCGCTTGTCTAGGCCCCCTAGTATTCCTAGGAGGAGGTGACCCAGAGACAAAGATATAGGGTTGAGATACGTAAACCTAAATGTGAGCCTTTAACATGGAGCACTCAATCTATAGAGCAGCAATGTCATTTATTATGTATGAAAACAAATTACGTCTATGGTACACTGTTGCAGTTACTGGTGTTCTGTTTTATAGTTTGACTTTTTGCTGTTTTTGCCATGACACCGAATAGAGCAATAAGCCATTACATAAATATTTAAATATAAATTTTGGTAACGTACTGCTTAATGCGAGCGAGAGTTGATAGTTGTTAGTGTAAATAAACTGAGCAGTGATGAATAAAATGGTCCGATATTTCATCTTGATCATTGAGTGCTCTATGATCTTTAATAACATTTTGACGACGAAAAATATGTTTTTATAATGATTTTGTTAATTTAGAGAAAATAATAAACGTATTAAAAAATTTAATTGATAAATAATTTAATTTAATAGTATTCAGTTCATATTTTCAAAAAAAAACATATGGTTATCGTTCAAATAAACGAGAACTTGGAAACATAACTTTTTTTTGGCTGTTAAATTACATATCTTATTTCTAATTAAATATAATATGTCTGTAAATTATATCCAGTAAAATGCTCAATTGACTATTTTTTCTTCGCGCATGTTTTTTTCTTAGTTCGTAGCTGCAGTACAAGTGTCCACTTTTTATCATCAAAGTGGTATTTCACAATACGGTATGTTAAGCACTGTGATGCAACTCGACAGGCTTAAAATTGATTAAAATTCAATATAACTGTCTATACTGCATTCCCATGCGGCATTTTATTATGTAACATAATACCGTATTTATGTTAGACTACAGCTAAGCAGGAAATAATGTAAACTTTTTGGTGGGAACGAGAGAAATGAAGTTAGCATTTTGTTTAGTTTTTCTATTTTGTACGCTTTTGGGAGTTTTAAAGCACAAAAGTGATAATATATTGTGCGTCAAAGTTCTGTGCAAGTAACTACTAATGGGAACTAATGGAAGAGAGTCAACGTATTGACATATGGAACTGAAGTTTTCGGGTTCTTCTAAGTAATTATTTGTAACTTCAGGGACTACTTAAAAAAAGAAAGAAAAACTTTACATCACACATGTGCTTTTGGGGATGAAGAATTTTTATATTAGACAAATGCTATGGAATCTGAATAATGAATACGGAAGACGTGGTTGTATGGGCATAGTTCCCTTCGTTTTTCAAGACTTGCGTAATAAATAATAATATTAAAAAATAGGGAGTTTTTGATGAGATTTTATGGGGAGTGGCTGGTCATTTATTTTATTTGTAAATTGTTTCTAGTGGATATCGTATTGTAAAATTAGCGTAATTTTGCGTCTCATCTATACTGTAGTGCATTATGTGGAATTGTTAAAATAAGTGCTTACTTAATAGTGTGATGTTGAGATTTTTGATTGTTTTTAGCGGCTTAGTCCGCCTCAGAGGATCCTACTATAGAAAGACTACTTCAATATATTTGTGACGACATTTTAATAAAATAATATAAAGAATATGTCTATCTATTACTGAAGACATTGACTGTTATGGACATAGATTCTCTCTCAAGGGAAAATCGTATAAAAAAAAGACGATACATCCGGACGTATATGTGTATACATATATTGTACGCACGCTTCGAAAGAATATTAAAAAATCCAGATAAATGCGTGTCAGACCACGCATAGAGAAGGGTTCCGTAATCGGATACACAATATTTATTTATTCAGCCCAAAAAAATGTTTGTATTTCATCGAATTTCTCAATGACACAGAAAAGCAAAAGTATTTGATCCGTCGCTGAGCGCGTAACCGAAAACATCCCATTCCTATTCAAACCAATTTTCGTCGAAAACATTTTTCAACTTAAGCTTTACAGAATTTTTCACACCATAATTGAAAAATTAGAGAGGAAGGACACTTTTTACGACTTTATAAGCAAATATCTCCCAAACTTTTTGACTTAAATAGATTTAAATAAAAAAACCGACTTAAAAAAATCACTGTGAAACTACATAGATAACTACATTTAGATACCCTAGATTTAGATAAATAATAGGTACCAGATTTAGACAAAGATACTCCGCACTCTTATGTACACTAGAATTTTTTTCAGCCCTTAGTAACAGGTATGTTACATGTATGGCACCGCTTTTTTTTGGAATTTCATTGCAGTTTTTCATTATTTAAATTAATTGTTGGTAAAAATGCACTTCTAAAACAAAAAGTGTGCCCTTTCTAACTTTTCAAGCGTGAGATGGAAAATTCTGAATAAAACGTTATGCAGACTATATATACATAATAAATATAGTTATATATAAATAAATATACTAAATGTGAACTCTTTGTTTCCGATTCTGTTCCAACTATTACAAAAAATGAAATAATTAATAAATTTAACAATCTGGCACCAGGTATTAAAGTCTTGTCAAAAGGATCGCTGTACCTCCTAGGTGCTCCCGTCTTAGATGACTCCATACCCTGCTTTATCAATGATCAAATACAAAAATTTTGCCAGTCTTCAGACAAACTTTTCATAATTAATTCCCACATGGCTCTCCTCATTGTCCGCTTTTGCCTTTTTGTTCCAAAATTTACATATGCTCTTCGCTGTTCTCAGCTTTTTAAATTTCAAACGCTTTTAAAATCTGTAGACAATATTCTAAAAAATACATTATCTAAAATATTAAATTGCTCCTTTGTTGATGACAGGGTCTGGAATCAAGCCTCGCTTCCCATCTGTTATGGAGGCCTGGGCATACGCAAAATCTCGAGTGTGTCACTGCCAGCTTTTCTTTCGTCAGCCTACAGCACGGAAAACCTTTTCCTATCTGTTATTCGCCCTTCCTTAGGATCGGTTGAGGTGCCGTGCTTGACTGATGCTCGAATTGCTTGGTTAAGTGTTTGTCCGAGTACTAACCTGCCTACCTCGACCTTTTCTCAAAAACACTGGGATGAGCCTCTATGCAAAAATGTTCATTTACAACTTTTAGATTCTTGTAGTACCGAAAAAGATCGGTCTCGCCTCCTAGCTGTTTCTGAGAAGGAGTCAGGACACTGGTTGAAGGTAATACCTTCAAAAAACTTAGGAACCTTAATCGACAATACCACGCTTTCTCTCATAGTATCCCTTCGTCTGGGGGCCAGGACTAACCTTCTTCACCGTTGCCGCTGTGGTGATCTCGTTGATGTACTAGGTCACCACGGTTTATCCTGTTTACGTAGTGCGGGCCGCATGTCACGACATGCTGCCTTGAATGACGTCATTCGGCGGGCTCTTGTCGCCGCTGGCGTTCCTGCAGCTTAGAGCCTGTAGGTATTGTGCGCAGCGACGGCAGGAGACCGGATGGTTTGACGCTCATTCCTTGGAAACTTGGAAGATCGCTGGTGTGGGATGCTACTTGTGTCGATACACTTGCTGTTTCCCATGTGCCGGCGACTTCCAAGTCAGCAGGTGCCGCGGCCAGCACTGCCGAGAACTTGAAGCGGCGTAAGTATGCGACTCTCTCTGAGAGTTTCATATTTACGCCCTTTGCAGTCGAAACTTTGGGTCCCTGGGGCCCCGAAGCCCATCGACTGGTTTCTGATATTTGTAAGAGACTGGTCGAGGCTTCGGGAGACCGCCGGGCTGGCAGCTTCTTCCGCCAACGAATCAGTTTGGCTATTCAAAGAGGCAATGCTGCCAGTCTGCTGGGTACCTTGAGCAATGACAGCTTTCTAAGCGGCAACTTTGAGGAAGTTTATTATTTAAGATAATGTGTAGTTTTAAGTTTGTAAATATTAACATATGTATGTACTTTTTGTTAATAAATAAATGTAGTTATATATTTATTATGTATATATAGTCATTGAGGTATAGAATATTATAGGTTACGTTCTAAGCGACAGCAGAAATAACTTTGTCTTTTAAGATAAAGCGCTAAGGCGCTTTAGTGAAATACTGCAAAATACAAACTTATTCGTGCTGCCGATGAAATGAATATTGTAAATCCCGACTATTAAACTCTTCAGTGTGCGTGTTTCGACACACTCATAGCTGAAACTTCAAAATATTTCCAGTCTCTTGTTGAGTGGGAGCCTGGGTCAATTACTATGGTGTATTTTACCCACTGAAACTTCTGTGGGGAAACTCCTCGTTATATATTAAGAGGCTCTGAGATCTCCGGCACGTATCATAGCCCCATTTGTGTGTGCCAAGTCACATTTATGGAAGAGCTAGGTGACACTCTTAAGCGATCCCCAGCTACAACAGAGCAGATCATACACGCTCCCCTCTTCCTCGAATTCGTCTGTAATGGATAATCGGAGCCCCGCTACAATTGGCTCGATCTGAAGCCTCTCAATCGCCTGCTATGAATACAGGAAATCCTATTCTCGGCCTAGGAATATGTCTCACGTAAGCGTCTCGTCTAAAGTAAATGCATCGACGCTCAAACTGCATTCAATTAACTACATCGTGAAGATTTCACTGTCACACTCCCGAGCATGTAGCCGCATATAAACATAATCTGTCTCTTTCCCTCTAACTATTCCGATATATCAGTCTCACTTGTCGTGTCGTTGACTTCTCGTACAAGTTGTAATAACTTTGGGTTTTCTGGACGTGTGCATTTATTTAAAACTTGTATTCAGAAAGAACATAGATATTTTTGCTTTTAACTTTTTTGTTTTTTATTATTGTATTGTAGTTTTGTCAAATTAGTTAGGTACGCTTTCCGACATATAACGATCCGGAGAAGATTGTCTCCTGAAATACAGGATTTCCTAGTTTAGGAGGCAGGGCCCCACTAATGATGTTATCTGTAATAACTTTTGTCGATAAAGCATTATTATTATTTTTTTCTTATAAACATACAGAGATCTATAAACTTTTGAGAGCTATTAACTAACTTTGCGTTGCATTATAAAATAGCTAAAAACACGGAAAATTTTCCGTGTTTTACGCGATACCTGTTATTTTCAACCGACTTCCAAAAAAGGAGGAGGTTCTCAATTCGATTGTATGTTTTTTTTTTATGTTTGTTACCTCATAACTCCGTCATTTATGTACCGACAAACAAAAACATTCCTTTTTTGTTTGAAAGGATACACTTACAGATTTGTCCCATTGAAATTTTACTGATATTGAAGCTTTGGTATCGAAGATACACTAAATAACGCGACCTTTATTCATTTATATTGATGATTCTCTTGTATGTCATTTGTTAACTATCGTTGTGTCCACATGGTATAATGGTAGTAGGGAGAAGATATAAATTACCTGTGATATAATAAATTCAGTTATTAGAGTCAGTCTTGTGGCGGACAGAGAATACTGCTGGTGGCTGTCGTCTTCGGATTGTAAGAATACTGCTAGGGTGTAATTATGATGCAACCTTTGCACTGTTCTTTTGTAGCTGATTGATATTGATATGATATTGATGCTCTTCAATATAATGGAAGTTAACACATTGCGCTCCAGAATTAGAAAATAAACTAATTGTAGACCTGCCCTAGATATTTATTTAGGCCAAGGTCACTCAAAAGGCAGAAATTAAAAAAAATTATAAAAAATTAAACCGACTTCAAAAAAGAACACTGAAAGTATGCAATAACTATCCCTTATTAATCAAAACTTAATTACAAAAATAACTTTATAAATACGATACAAATACACATATAATTAAATTTCACAGTTATTGAAGTCGTTGCCAAATTGATGTTCGACAACAGAAAGTCTATTAGTTTAGTAGGCTTATACTTCTTTCGCTTCCTCAAATCTTATCATTCTCCTCACACATTTTCGCCTAGGTATGCGAGTGATTTTGACAAAAACGGCTCTAGCGACTTCAATAAAATTTACATTTTAGTCAGTTTAACTTCTCAATAGCACAGTGGATTAGTGTAGGTCTACCACGCCGAAGTGCGTGGGTTCGAATCCTGCAACTTGGTCAGACCTTTTTTATTTATAATACACCGAGTAAAGCTCGATCGCCCAGGTACTAAATATTTACATCTAAATAATTTACAACTTTGCTTATATATTATTAACCGTTTCTATTAGTTGCAGGGAGGTAGCAGTAGAGGCGGTAAAGTAATTCATTGACTGGCCCGTTGGTGCAGTGGCATATGCGTCTGCTTCCCAAGCTAAGGTTCCCGGGTTCGATCCCAGGTCTGGTCAATTTAGGAAACGAACTTTTCTAAATTAGCTTGGAGTCTGAGTGTTACTGGGAAATCCCCCAGAGTTCGTTGTGTGGTACCCATAGTACAAGCTTACTGCTTAGTTTGGGGTCACACAATCTGTGTTATTGTCTGGAGTATTATTATTATTATTTTAAAAGAAAACAATTGCCTTTGATCTGTAGGCAATATAGCTACTATTCGTTACTATATATCTATTACAATACACTGTTATTGGTGTGGAAATACCCTCTTTAATGCGATTGTATTAAAGAGTAAGTGAGGATGTAATACAAGATGGCTGTTCCTGGTTTTATCTTGTTATAAAAATAATTACTCTTTTGTCGTAAAGTACGAAGTAAATTAGTTATTTGTACTGAAGCATATATATAAATAATTCACAATGTATTTTTAATCAATGCAGTTTATACGTTACAAAATGTTACAAATCAAATGTCTTTTGTCACTTGCTCGTGAACGGGATTGACTAAAGAAATTGTGATCAATTGACTGCAAAAGTGAGCAATTTCTCAGTGCTGCATTTCCCGTTTAAACATTAATACGAATATACGTCTCTAATATCTTCAGAAAATAAAAGTTCGCACGATCACCTCTAAAAAATGTACAAAATAGAGTAAATTCATACGAAAAAATAACAATAAGCAATAATTTCCACATCTCAAGATCGTGGGAGCGGGCGGGGCAGGGAGAAAACGTTAGTTTCACTGATGGCAACCACGAAAAAAGATAAAAGCAGGCAGTCGACGCGATGGGAACGGCATTGTGTGATTGAAAGTGTTTGTTTACATATAAAATGTTAAACATTACCTTTGTACTTTAATTATGAATCCTATTAAATTTGTTTGTGTCCATACTATACTATCTATATGAGTATAGATACAGAAGAATAATACAACAGAAGAAGCAGACTTTTTTTCTTAATAATATCTATAGTATGTTTATTGTTTATTATGTTATTATTTTTCTTCGCATAAACAATATGAATCTCTTGTCAGTGCTAATGGGTTTCTAGGTTGTGGCAGAATATCAGAGTTTTGCTCCTATGGGCAAAGCTATAACTCTGAGCCAACACCTTTTCGTACAGCTGCAACACACACATGTGCAATTTTACAGTACATAGTTTGAAATTTTTTTATTCAAATTCAAATTGAAATTATTTATTTGTCTGTGATTACAGGTGGCTCATTATATAGATACAAATATAATAAATTAGTTCTCTGCAATCCGCCATTAGCGTACAGACAGAAAATAAAAACAAGAAATCATGCACAATCAATGTAAAATAAATCATAACTATAATAATACAATGATATAAATCATTTTACCGACAATGAAAAAAGCGAATTCCAGTAAATAATTCAATGTCATAATACAAAAATAGAAAAAATAGATTCAATGGAGAGAGTGATTGTCAGTTATAAATCAGTGTTGTCAGTATGTAAAATGTCAAAATTTAAAAATATTGTCAAATGTATTTCAAATAATTAGTTGTAGTTGTAATATCAGTTTAGTATAATCCTTAAACTATGTCAGAAATTCTTGTACTTAGTAATATGTCTTTTCATTTAAATAATAATTTTCTTTTTAAATATTAATGTCATTGTATTGGGTTATTGTTGTGGGTAGAATGTTATAAATTTTACTGGCCATGACGAATACGCTTCTATTGTATAATTCTGTCTTTCTTGGCTTAATGTATACTTTATTTTATTTAATACTATATTTTATGTATGATTATAATACCATGTGTAGGAATGTATGAATAAACGTTTTATCTATCTATCTATCTAAGAAACTGAACAAAATGGCTGACATGTCAATGCATAAACTAACCTTGGCTTAGAAACTTGACGTTTGTCACTTCCATAAAAACATAGTGTACAAAAGCTTTTAGAAGAAAGAAAAACGAAAGGATTTTGGAAGTTAAAATGGAACATCAAGATGACTATTAAAAAATTGGTCAAATGCGAGTGGGACTAACGCACTGAATATTTCGACCACCATACGATATATTTGTACATAGATACTCATTAAGGAACGCATTGGAAATTTTGAGGGCAGGGATCACAATTTTTCTAAGTGACTACGAAACATATGAAAGTGATATTTGTTAGCCTGATTTTTCATTTCATTGACTTTGTTCTGTCAGTTGCAATACACGATTGGTTAACTTTTGTAACACAAAAAAAATATCAAAGAAACCTCTTTTATAACAGAGCTATTTTTTGAAATAACGGGACCGATTTATTTCTAAACTTTCTGTATAGTTTCATCTAAACATATTCTTCAAAATGACAGTTGGATTTTATAAAATTAATTGCAGTTTTTAAAATAAACGAAAATAACTGTTATTCGCGTTTTTCGTAAGCTAGCGCACACGTTTGCTTAGAGCAGAAGGTCTATTTTAGATTAAACTATTGTTTATCAATGCGTCGCCTTAAACAAAACACAGGTGCATGCTGAACCAGTTTATTTCTCCGACAAGTATATCACATCGGGCGGTTACGCACACAAACAATGAACATTATATAACGTATAACTACATATACCACACACACATATCTTCACGCTTTATCCCTAACGGGGTAGTCAGCGAGGACGGTACGCCAAGCGTCGCGGTCTTTACATACTTCTTTCGCTTCCCCAAATCTCATCATTCTAGTCGCACATTTTCGCCTAGGTATACGAGTGCACTGAAATCGAATTCGCTCTGGTTAATTTTTTTTTAATTAAATTACATCTCTATCAATCGCCAATAAAACAAAACCTCTAAGCCAATTCCAACAATTCCCAACAGAGTTGAAAATGTTTTTATTTTTATTATGACATTATTTAATTAATAGTATAATTAAATTAAAAAATATATATTTATTTCTTTATGTCTTAAAAACTACGGTACATACTTCATCTTTTAACTTTATAAAAATCTGTCTATCTTCCATATAGATCAGCCATTCCCAAAGTGGGCGATAATGCCCCCTTGTGGGCGCTGCAGGCCTAAAGGGGGGCGGTAAGAGACCCAGAAAAAAAATGGGGGCGTTGTGTAGAGGCCTGGGGGGTGATTTGTAATTTCATTTAGCTAGGAGGCATCTTAGACAACGTCTGCATGAGCTCTCGACTCAGTAGACAAAATAAGTTTGGAAACCAGTGATATAGATAAAAATATAAATGTTCGTTTTTTCAAAATCTTAAATATTCAAAAGTGCTCATTGATTGTTTGGAAATTTTAACACAACGTTACGCATACGTGCGTATATGTAGGTACCCAATATACCCTTTGAGCCATAGCAATGCTGGGTGCAGCTATTGTATAAAGGTGTTTAAATAAATTTCCACAAAAAAATTGAGATTATGTCTGACAATAAGATATTTCAAATTGAGCATTTCTAATGGCTTAACAATAATCAGTACTCCCTCTCTTGTTATCTCATAAGGCGTGAAGAATAAAATATCATCGTCATTATACTTTCTGACAGAATACATAATACATTCTAATAACTTCGATTCATTGATAACAAACATCGATACATCGTATAATCATTACACAAACGAAAATGACATCGATTCATTCCTTATACACGATTACATCACATCACTGGCGGGAAGCCATCTTTGTATATTGCGCAATGTAAAATGGCGCCAGAAAGTAGATGACCGTTAGAAAGTGTGTCTTACGTTGAGATTTGCTAGACATAATATTGCAACGCATTGCAAAAATTACGACGCGATCTCGAAGGTTTTTAGGATTAGCTAGGTACCTGAAAAGAAAGAACGTAATGCTAATAAGATCACTTGCCCGTCCGTATGTTTGTCTACTGTTGTGTATGTTAGTCGATTTCAACAGAAACTGTATGACATAATGTAAATTGAAGTTTGGCAAAAGCGCGCGCTAGCTTAAGTCATAAGATCATACACAGAAAGACAGTTATTTGCGTTTATATTAAAAACTAGCTGACTCAACAGATGTAGAGTTATCCATATTTAAATAAACGAAAATCGAAAAAAAGGGCTTTGGGTTGTTATCGATTTCTCAATTTTTTTTAAATTAGTCAAATTGACATTTAATTTTGAAACAGCAATTAATTTTTATTCGTGTACATAAACATTGCGTTCTATTACAATATAACACCCTGTTTTATCTAAAATGGATCGAAACTATTGTTTACCTTATTATCTAATAGGAATCAAACAGTTCATACATTATATGTATATATATTGGTGGTTGAAAATGACATTGTAAAAATGAGGAAGGGAATGCTTAGATGGTTTGGACATGTAGAATCCAAGGAAGGTCAAACTTAACTTATGAAATTCAAATATCATTTTGTTTTGATTCTTATCTTTTTTTTCCTCATTTCTATACAATTGTCGATTTCTATTTTGTTGTTTCATTTGACATTATTCATTAATAAATTGACATTAAATAATTATTTATTATGTAAACTGGAGGATTATTATTGACAAGTTTTCAATTTTTTATTTTAATATTATTTTGACATAATATCGTTGGTACATACATATGTTAATATTTATAAACTTAAAACTACACATTATCTTAAATAATAAACTTCCTCAAAGTTGCCGCTTAGAAAGCTGTCATTGCTCAAGGTACCCAGCAGACTGGCAGCATTGCCTCTTTGAATAGCCAAACTGATTCGTTGGCGGAAGAAGCTGCCAGCCCGGCGGTCTCCCGAAGCCTCGACCAGTCTCTTACAAATATCAGAAACCAGTCGATGGGCTTCGGGGCCTCAGGGACCCAAAGTTTCGACTGCAAAGGGCGTAAATATGAAACTCTCGGAGAGAGTCGCATATTTACGCCGCTTCAAATTCTCGGCAGTGCTGGCCGCGGCACCTGCTGACTTGGAAGTCGCCGGCACATGGGAAACAGCAAGTGTATCGACACAAGTGGCATCCCACACCAGCGATCTTCCAAGTTTCTAAGGAATGAGCGTCAAACCATCCGGTCTCCTGCCGTCGCTGCGCGCAATACCTACAGGCTCTAAGACTGCAGGAACGCCAACGGCGACAAGAGCCCGCCGAATGACGTCATTCAAGGCAGCATGTCGTGACATGCGGCCCGCACTACGTAAACAATCGTTGGTTAAATAATTGACATATAATTCATTTTTCCATTATTAATGATATATTGATGTATAACTAAATGGGAAACCAATACATTTTTTTTTCTTTCTACAAAACCTAGTTACGCTAGTTGGATATTAGATATTTGCATGCTATTCTTAGTAGAATGTGTAAAGGAAAACTTATGTATGTCTATCTATGTTATAAGTAACTACTCGCATTCTAGCAAATGAAACATTATTATTATTGTTATTATTATATAACCCTAACGTTAGCTGACAGAAATAGCCAATGCACTCGCATACTATCATAAGAGGAAGTAAGGTTTTAATGATAGGCGAAATATGTCTCTAAGGACTGCAATATTTGGCACTCCGACCTCTGGCCACCCCGTTATGGATACAGCGTGAGCAACACGAACCGATACCAACATTACATACAAAAATAGAAATACCCTCTGCTCTATTTGGATGCTACGAGATCACCTATCTAACGTATGACTATGCGTAATGTTACTAAAGGCCGTAAGATGAAGGGTAGTTTAAACTATGGATTTCGTAATCCACGATAAAATTTGATCGAGTTTCCAGTTAATATTACGACAGTCTACTGTCTTTATTAATTGTTAAATATTGGTACAAAGTAAATAAAATAAAGATTACTTGGTGAAGACAACATAATTAACAATACTTCGCGTGTAAAAGAATGAACGAGCACTTTTCCATTCGGCGTTAATTAGCCATAATAAGCGAATAAAAATAACAATAGGAAATCGTGTGTTTGTAAACTTGTAAATTTTATATATTAACATACAATCAGTAAAAGTGCAGTATTTGACATGGTTTTAACACAATTTCTATGGTTTTGTACCTCAAAAAGAAATGTATATCAATCAAGTTACGAAATATGTTCCATATTGGTAATCGTTATTATTATTATTATTAATATACGTTCTAATAATAATAGTATCGTTAGTTGTTACCAACAGAAAACAAAATCATGATAATTATTTATCCTTTAAGGCGACGCATTGGAAATTACGACGGAGAGATCTCAATTTTTCTAAATGATTACAAAACGCGTGATATGAAAGTGATATTCGCCTTTAACTGTGGACATGGAGTCTCACAGGCTCCGCGCGATTAACGAATTCCTAGAATCGAACACTTCCCCCCGCTTGCTGCGTCCTCCGAACATCTCAGTAGCTTTTGTTTTAGTGGTGAAACGATTACGAAAGGAGTCAGAAACGTCGCCGGATGTGTGACACGTGAGTAACACTCATCGGAAAATCGGACGGAGTCTGTCAGACTACATGCCCATTGTTATCGTACATTTTTTTTTTAAATTATAATTTTATTCGTTTAGATTTTTTTGTAAATAATGGCTGAAAACAGTCATCAGCCTAATCAGAAACGACAAACCGAAAGTTATTCAGTCGAGCCCTCGAAAAGACAAACATTACTAGTAAACAATCTGTGTTTTGAGGAGGAGATAAGTGCACCGATTATAATTTCTGATGAACTACATAAATAGGAGGATTTTGAAGAGAAAGTGATCAGGATGAAGATGCAGAAGAAAGACACATAATTCCAGCTAAAGTTGGCTGTGATAGTTCCAAAAATGCACCCCTCTCGAAATTACGACGATCAAATTATTTAAAAATCGTTGTAAGCGCGATAAGACGCCACCTAATACTAGAAAAACTCTACTTACAGCATAAAATTTCCTCGTCAGAATAGACCTGAACTGCTGAGAGAGTTGCAGTTGATTATGAAGCGAGTTCTGAGTTATGATAAGGTTAAAGATGTCCAGAGTCGAAAAACTAGGCAAAGGTAAAATTTCGTTCAAAACTGCATATAATGACTGTGTAAGTGTGCATACTTGTGTTAGGTGCTACGAACCCATATGCTTGCAATGTTCTTTTTTCTTTTATATCATAGGGGGCAAACGAGCAAGCGTGTCACCTGATGGAAAGCGATCACCGCCGCCCATAGACAACCGCAATATCTCGACCCTTATGCAACAACTGTCAGTAATTTATGTCAAATTAGGCCATCATTAGAATTTGTATTGTTTGTTGTTTGAATTGCTACTACATTTTAAGAAAAAGAGGTTAATTTTGTCTTGTTACTCGCTAAATGTTTCCCAAAATATCAAAATAAAGATCTCCCGTCAATTAAAGGTAAACAGTACTGTGATTGTTAATTATTTATTTTTTTCATAAATAATAATAAAAGATAATTAAATTTATTTATTTGTCTATTACTACATACCTACCTATAAAAAATATCAATACGATTTTTATTCACACGGATTTATTTTGATGAAAATAAATGACTGAAAGTAGGAGTGTTTGAGACTCCACGTCCAGTGAAGTGTTAAAATGTATCATGTCCACAATTAAAGGTGCAGCGTGCAGATATATTGTTGTTATTAACTTCATTTTGCCAGTTGCGTTACACGATTGGTTAACTCTTGCAACAAAAAAAAAATATCTATCAAAGAAACCTCTTTTCAAACAGAGTTTTATCAATTTTCTGTGTAGATTAATCTAAACAAACTTCAAAATGTCAGTTCGATTTTTTAAAATTAATTATAGTTTTTAATATAAACAAAAATAAGTGTTTTTAATTGTTTTTAATTTTCGCTAACTAGCGCGCGCACGTTTGTAAGGCGCAGAGGATCTATTTTAGATCGATTATTGTTTATCGCTGCGTCAGCTTGACTGTCAAATTCTTAAGTGGTGTCAGTATGCGACTCTCTCCGAGAGTTTCATATTTACGCCCTTTGCAGTCGAAACTTTAGGAGCCTGGGGCCCCGAAGCCCATCGACTGATTTCTGATATTTGTAAGTGACTGGTCAAGGGCAACGAATTAATTTGGTTATTCAAAGAGGTAATGCTGCCAGTCTGCTGGGCACCCTAAGCAATGATAGCTTTCTACATGGCTTGGAGGAAGTCTATTTAAGATAATACTTACTTTGAAGTTAGTTTGTAAATATGTATTAACGTTAAGATGTATATGTACTTTTACGTATTATTAAATTGTTACACATAATACATTATAATTACTTTATTTACATGTATCATAGAACACTCAACCCATAGAGATGAAATATCGGACCATTTTATTCACCACTCCTTAGTTTATTTACACTAACAAGTTTCAACTCTCGCTCGCATTAAGCAGTATATAACCAAAACTGGACATATATTTAAATATTTATGTAATGGCTTATTGCTCTATTCGGTGTTATGGCAAAAACAGCAAAAAATCATACTATAAAACAGAACGCTAGTAACTGCAACAGTGTTTACCACAGACGTAATTTCTTTTCATACAAAGTAAATGACATTGCTGCTCTATAGGTTGAATGCTCTATGACATATATTGAGTTTTATTCTCTGCCTTTACTCTACAATTTACTATATGGACTTTTTGGCGGGAACGGGAGAAGTGAGGTTGACATTTTGTTTAGATTTTCTATTTTTTTAATTTTATGGAGTTTTAAAGTACAAAAGTGATAGATATTGTGTCTTAAAGTTCTGTATAAGTGAAAAAAATGGTCTAAATAAACATGTGTAGCTGAAGTTCTCGCGCTCTTCCAAGAAGTCCTTTATAACTTCAGTAAAGCCTACTATCACTTTACTGGAGGAGTTTTACGATAAGAAAAAACTAATTTACTTGTGATTTTACTGGATTCTACTTATTAATACGTGACATTGGCAAATGCGCTAAACTGTGCGCCACGTCATGAAGAAAGAAAAAAAACTTACTATATCCGTTCCATATTTCATACCTTTACGTTATATTACAGTGTCTGAGAAAAGGAATTGAGATAGACAAAGAAATAGACAGATAGACATGCGGATGGACACAGAGGTAATACTAGAAGTGTTATTTTTTTCATTGTGAAACGCAACACAAAAAACAATAGGCCAATGATTATGTTAACTTTTCACTTATCATATAGAGAAGACATTATGAAATACCACGAAGATGCAAGCAACAACGATTATATTTATTCATAAAAATGTAACACATATGCATACATTTAGGGTTGCTCGTGTGACGAAACTCAGATTCTTGATATGCTTCACTTATTCTGGGATATCAACGCGGATGGAAATGTAGAATTTCTGAAGTAATGTAATGGAAAACATTTTTAAAAACTGACACTAAAAATACCAACTGTTCGGATTAAAGATATTTATTTCTCATAAGAGTATGTTACATTAACTTAAATGAGAAAATTTAATTTACAGCATGATTTATACAATTATGTATTTAACCAGAGTGATGACAATGGCAGACGCGGAGTCTAAACAGTCTGATTTCTCCAAATGATTCTTAAGTTTGTGTTTAAATGTGGCTAAAGTTACGGAATCCTTAATAACTTCGGGCAAGGTGTTATATAATTGTACTCGCTCAAACATGTTTTTTTTACCATATTCTGTTCTTGGTATTGAGATCACAAATAAATGATCGTTAAGTAGTAACACCTCGGACCAAGAATTATAATCATAGCTTTTACTACAAAAGTGTGTCCGTTTTTTGTTGGTGCGAGGTTCTCTTGTACTAATGTGTGCGGCTATAGAAGCATAACATTATAACGATACACAGCTTTATTTTGGTAATACTAGTATTCAAAACTATTTTGCAAATAAATTCAAGTCAAGTCAGTCATGAGCTTACAATTACACCGACAGTGCGAGGTTGCCATACTTACCATAGCTAACTGTTTAACTCTTCGATCACAAATAAAGAACTAGATGCACAATCTCCTGTAAAATCTAAACAAATTATTGTCCGAATTGACGTATATCCTTTTAATACCGTATAGTATTATCAGTAACATTGTGTTAATCTAAAGTAGACCTTACTGCCAAATCATAAGGTTATAGAAGCTTGTAAACGATTCTTGCATGACATTGAAACGATGTTGGTAGAAAAATATTTAAAATGCAATCTTACGTCGCGTGCGTAAAGTATAATTCACATAATCTGTGACTCACTCAATGTGCACTCAAATACTTATACATATACATTTGGTTCGGACATTTTTTGAGCGTAGATTGTGTATCTAGTTTTTTAATTGTGATCGAAGCTTTCACTGGAAATTTTGTATGCTCAATGAAATAGAGAGAAAAATAAACGGCAACTTATTACGGGTCCGTCCATCATAATTCTCGGTCAGAGAGTAACACCTTCAAATGACAGTATTGCCATATATTATTACAAACATTTACATATACATTTACTGGCAATACCTAACACGTAGCAATTTCTTACAAAGCAGAATGTAAGTTTGTAAACCGATTAGTTTCCAAGTATTATTCGTTTTATATTTCTATGTAGGTGTAAAGATAACGGAAAAATTTTTTTTGACATACTGACAAACGTCGGTAACGACGTTATGAGGGTTCTGATTTTATCATTTTGGCTATGGAAACCTAAAAATATTGTTCTTGTCTATATTACTTAAATATAGTGTATTCAAATATGTTACCTATATATTTTAATATAATTTTTATATTACTAAAATTTAAACAGAATTAAATTGTAATTAATATCAGTTAAAAATGTACGTAAATAAAAATTAATATTTCTTTGTATGTTTGTACTCTATGCGTGGCTAAACCATTCATGTGATTAGGGTTGCCAGATACATGCTTTTCATTTCCGGGACAATTTGAGGGTTACGGATCCCGGTCGGTATGAAAAACACAAGTATTTACTTATTTTAATAAGCCTTTGGTACGAAAATACCATCAGCTATTATCATCAAACTTAAAAATAAAACTTAAAACAAAAATTACGCACCTCGCTTTTACTTATTTATTAAATTAAACTTTGGTAGAAAATCAACACCAGATTATAATATTATCAAACATAAACTACTTTTTAAAAACAAATTAAAAAAATAGTAGTATTCGAAATCGGGGATAATAAAGTGTAATTCCTGGACACGGGAAAAGACACGTAATTCCGGGACAATTCCAGATTTCCTGGCCATCTGGCAGCCCTACATGTGATTGTGATAAAAGTCTAGACAGTTGTTCTGCGTACGTCAGCGAAGATTTTTGAATTATTTAATTTAGTAAATAAAGGAGGACACGAACGAAGTCGCAAGCAACAGCTAGCTGTCGTATATACTCATAACCTACATAACAATTCAAGACTAAAAATTCAAACGCTAAAATTAAAATATAAATACACAAAACATACTACAAAATATGCTGTATATGTATATACTGACATATTTTTTAAATTGATTGTATATTTTTAATATAGTTATATACACACATCAAAAAAGTCTAAGCAACACGCATCATTTACAGAAACTGCATGTTTTACTAATTCATACTTTATTTTTTTCTTAGAAAAGTAGATTGGTATACAATCTTTTTTGTTCTCGGCAACATATACTGGCTGATTTTAAAAATAGAACCTTTTCGGTTGTGCTTTGTTTTCGTTAAAATAAAAGCTAATTATTTTTTCCCGATTACATGTGATTTCGTTGCTTGATAAATTTGGTATTTATCGCACTTTTATCATTTTGAGATATACAGTTTTTGAAAAAATTGAGTGATAAGTCCTTTTTATGTTATGGAGCGACGCCATTTGACTGCTGATGAAATGCAGAGAGCTGTAGGTATGCTACAAGCGGGAAGAAATCAGTCCCAGGTGTCTCGGCATGTTGGTGTCAATAGGAGCGTGATTTGTCGTCTTTGGCAGCGTTACGTTAATACAGGGGATCCTGCTGAGCAGCACCCAGGACGTGGACGTGGACGTGGAAGCTCGACAGGATCGATACATACAACTGACTGCAAGACGTCAGCCGATGTTAACCGCCCGGGAGATGTAGAGTTTAAAGCTACAATTCTCAAGCGGTGTTGTTGTTAGCCACCAAACCGTGAGAAATAGGTTGCATGAATACGGCCTACGAGCACAACGCCCAATTAGGTACCCACCTATACGCCATGGGAATCGCGCCCATCGAAACGAATGGTGTAGGGAACACTTAACATGGACCCAGGAGCAATGGGATAAAATTTTATTTTGTTGAGTCCCGGTTTGGATTTAGGCCTGATACGAGAAGGGTAAGAGTGTATCGTCATCCCAGAAATGCTGAACGGCTAAGAGATTCGTCCAGGAAGTGCACCCTTAGAGTGGCTCCACAGTGATGGTATGGGCGAATATTATGAAGAACAGACTAACTGAGCTCGTTTTTGTGGATGGCAATATGAACGCTGAAAGTTACGTTGAAGATGTCCTCGGGCCTTATGTTCACCCATTTGCACAAAGCCTTGGCTCAGATTTCACGCTGATGCATGTCGATGCGCGTTCGCACACAGCTCGGTTGACCAGAGAGTACTTGGCAATGGAAAACATCCGGGTATTGCCGTGGCCTGCACAATCGCCAGACCTCAATCCTATCGAGCACGCATGGCATGTCCCGTCCCGTCCAGAGACGTGTTCTAGAGAACCTGGACGAAGTGTCGACAACCCAACAACTGAAAGACTTGTTAAAATTCCATTAGGACCGATTACCGCAAGATCAGATAAACAATCTTATAAATTCAAAGATAAATCGCTGCCGACAAGTTTTAAACAACAGAGGCGGTCACACTTTGTATTGAATTACCAAATAATTAAAAAAATGTCGTTATTTAATTTTGTAAAACATGAAAAGTTTAATTTCGTTTTAACTTTATTTTATACTACGTATGTTACGGTACACATATTGTTAATTACTGTGATTAAATGAACAAATGAATGAAGGATTTTGTTGCTTTAGTCACTAATGCGTCAAAAAATGCTTACTTACTACAATATTTATAAAAGAAATATAAATATATTACAATAGTAAAAATCGTTCAAAAGTTTAAAATCGTACATGTTGCTTAGACTTTTGTGATGTGTGTATTTTATAAATACTTTTTTTTTATACTCCGCCAACATTCACACCTTAATCGACTCTTGTTTCGCTTCTCAACGAAGCATCTTCAGGAACATTTTGATTCAATAACCTCGCACAGTCGCACCGCACTGGTCGAGTCAAAACTATCCTAAGGATGCTTCGTTGAGGAGTAAAACACGTGTGATTTATAACAATTTTGAAATTTGACGGAATATGTAACAAATATATTGTAAATGTGTGAAGAGAATGATGAGTTTTGAGGAAGCGAAAGAGGTGTGTAAGGACCGCGACTCCTGGCGCTCCGTCCTCTCTGACTACCCTGTTGGGGATACAGCGTGAAGATATGTTATGTTATGTTGTTATATTTTAAATAGCACTGAAACGAATTTCCGCAGAATTACACAAACGAAATAATATATTAAAATTGCCGTTTGATTGCAGTGTTTGCTAGAAACACGAGAAAGGAGGGAGTATAAAAGTAGTTAATTTTTGCCCAATGAGCGCCAAGTTAAATAATGATTGGTAATTGAAGTTCTCGTTCCACAGAATTTAATAATATCATTTAAAATCATTTTACGTTACGGGAACATTTTAAAAATGATTACTCAACCACTTGTGGTAACACCATGGTAATATTGATTAACGAGCAAATATTTTGCAACACTAAACAACGGAACTCACCGTCGGTTTTATGATATTCATTACGAGCTCTTTTTTTGAGAGATTTCATGCAATCAATGCACTTTAACGGCATTTTCACGAGGTATATTAAAAAAATAATTAGAAACAGAAAATCTCTAGAATAAACTGATATAACAAAAATAATCGAAAACTGGCTCTAGACAATTAAAGACCCAATGCGTTTGTAACAATAATTATTCGTTTACATAGAATAATGATTAATTAAAATAAGGTGAGTTCGCCAGTACATATTTTACAATAGAGTTGGTGGGAGTGCTCCTAATATAATAATCTGATTTTTGATATAAAGTATCAGTAATTCTTTATAGCAACGAACGAGTCTCATGCAGTCGGATATCGTCGCGATATACACAACAAAATAGTTGAAATTGGTAGTTTGTTCATGTTACCATGGATATTACTACAAGTGGTTGAGAAATAATTTTTAAAATGTTCCCTTTACGTGAAATGTTTTCAACTGATATTTTAAATTCTGTGGAACGAGAAATTCAATTACCAATCATTATTTAACTTGTCGCTCATTGGGCAAAATTTGACTACTTTTATACTCTCTCCTTTCAATGCGATTTTTATCATCATTTCGAAAGGTTCTTACATTTTGGTGTATAACGTGTATATAATGAAAAGATTAAGTAATTTTAAGTTGCCTAAAAAAGTAGTGCCAAAACGGTAATAATACGAATGTGTGTCGGTCAAACTCTGACAAAATCATTGAAAGTATGTCATCGCGATGACGACATAAGCTTAAAAAGTTCTAAAAGAAATCCACTACACTGTCATTCAGTAAACTTTAGTGCCTATTATGAGTATACATAGCCCATAATAAACATGTCTTGTCTCGTACATAAAATGTTCCACAAAAAATTCACGAAAACTATCATACAGTGAACTTCAATCTCTATTATACATAGTCATAGCCCCTAACAAACATGTCTTGTCTGTACATAAAACGTTCTAAAAAAATTTCACCACACTATCATACAGTGAACTGTAGTGTCTATTATACATAGTCATAGCCCATAACAAACATGTCTTGTCTGTACATGAAACGGTCTACAAAAATTCACCACACTATAATACAGTGAACTTTAATGTCTATTATACATAGACCAAAACATACATGTCTTGTCTGTACATAAAACGTTCTACAAAAAATTCACCACACATCATACAGTGAACTTTAGTGTCTATTATACATAGCCTCTAACAAACATATCTCAAGTGAAAATAAATTTACGAAATAAACTGAAACATTATAGCCAATAGACACAAATAAAATATTAGTCAAGTGCAAGAAGATCAACTCGCGTATTGAGGGTTCAATTCCACATCAAAAAAATGGTAAGCTAAAATTTATTTTTGGAACAAGACAGAGAACTTTCGTTACATTTTTTCTGTAAACTTTAGCTAAAGCTCTATACCTAATAAAATTTTTAAAATTCTAGGTAGGGAGAGAGGTGGTCACGTATAGTTTCGAGTATCCAATTTCCACATCTCCAATCCAATTAACTATTTCAAAATATGTGGATTACCAAGATATATTTCATATATTTCATTTTCTTATACGAAACTCCAAAATATTTAAACGCATTCATAGACAATTTAGTAAATACAGGAACTAGTAACACAATAAGAAAGTATAACAAGCCAGTGAAATTAGTTTTTTTGCATAAAAGCATAGTTTCAACTTCGATTTCCATTTTATTTACATAATGTGCATTTGTTAGTTAAAATACTCGTATTGTAATATATATTTAATATGATCGTGAAGTGATTATGGTTAGATAAGCTATTAACAAAAATAATTTAATAAAAATCAAAAGTATTTATTCATAAATTAATTAATTTGTTAGTTGTTTTTAAAATAATTAATTGAAATGCAAATAAGAATATTTAAATACATAGGTACTTATTTAAAAACTGCGCATTACTAAAACTATTTAATTATAATGATAATAAACTCGATATTTTGCATATGGATGTATTAAATTACAGACTAATAGGGTCACTGAGAAAGTTATGAAAAAAAAATTTTTTTTTATTTTATTATAATATTATTGTGAATTAGCGACCAAAAAAACTGCTTTACATACAGTTTTTAGGATACCGTTGAACATAAAATACACAAGTCAATACAACTAATATCAAAACATCGCTATAAATCTAATAATTAGGGTGAAATCACTAGGTATGTAACTAAATCGCCCACATTTTCTCTCAACTTGCCGAGTGACCCGCCACCATTATGTAAGTTGTACCACTCACCTCTCTCCGAGAAAGCATCACCGTTGCCGTTTTCTATGTCCTGCAGAGTTGAATCCTCTGTACCAACATCATTTAAACCGAAATTTTGTTCGCGAAACACGACATTATCAAAACCTGGTCCATTCGCACCAGTTGACACTGAATTGGGTACAAGTCCGGGTCCACCGTGACTGTTCGTATGCACTAGAGAATTAACACTGTCAGACGCGTACGGAAATACTACTCTGGGACTCCTTGCCTTCCAACCCGTAGTAGGACCGTAATATCCATTGCGTACCGCGGGAGCAAACGGTACGGGTACGTGGTACGGATCGAAACCAAAGCCCGGCGCATATGGCCGACTGAACCGTCCTTGATAAAACTTTGGGTACGCAAATGGGACCTGCCGCAACCTCGGAAACGGTTCATAGAACCTTTCGTTAGTGGACTGGGTTTCATCTTTGAGAGGCGTTTGAGTGTTATCGTCTGATGTAAATTCGTAGTCTGCGGAATCATCAAATTTGATTTTCGAATTCGTGCCCAAAGTTAAATCGATTTCGCCCCTTCCGAAAGGCTGATGGTTCTCGTCCTCGTCTAGGAACAACACTCGCGATTGTTTGGATTTTCTTTTATAATAGTTTTTTGGTATAAACATTGGTATTTTGTACGGTTTATTATATACTAGACTGAGCGCGCGGCTCGGCTCGCCCGCAACCACCGACGCCGCCACAAGTAAAATCACTTTCCAACTCATATTGCCGCGGTCACTGCTCTAATGATTTCACTTTCATTTTACTCCTACAGAAGTATATATTCTTTTTACCGGAAACTAAAACATTTTCAAAATATTGTTTTTATTTAATATAGTGTCCTCATATCGTTTTTCTATTGTTGTTCAATAGTATAGACGTACGTCCAGGGCGGGAATCGATCGCGTACTGACGAGCCATCAGACCCCCACTGGCTCGCGCGTTCGTGGTTACATAAAACGCGTTTGTGACGATCATTTTATGTAACTGTGAGGTACAGGGCGACCATTAAAATGTAGAGTTGACATTTTATGTCTAATAAATGTATTTAATGTAAATAAAATTTAAGAGTAGAAAAATAGGGCTAACATCTCTCCCATCTCTCAAAGGGACTAACTAATAAGGCCTTTAAGGCCAAGGGTGATTATAACGGAGTCTCCAATCATTCGTTTTTAACAAAATTGAGAAAAAGGACTGCGGTTGGCTGTCGTAGCACTACGAGAATTCTGGAAAGCCTTTTATTTTCCCATATACAATCCTTTAGATATCTCATACGACACTTAAAACCCTTTAGTTGTCGTATACATACATATGCTGAAGCTGTATCTTTAACGGGATAATCAAAAATGTAGAAATAACGAGCATCACGTTTCTTACATAGTTATGTCTCCTCAAATCTCATCATTCTCCTCAACGAGAATTTCGCCGAATTATACGAGTACTCTTGACCTTTCCGTCATCTAACACCCTGGCTATTTAATCTTCACAAGTCAGTCTCGATCTTTCTTGACTTCTCTACCATTCGTCGTAGTTGTATGATCTTGAGTAACATTCATCGTCTAAATTGAACCAAAGTCTTCTTCATAATATATCTTACGTCTTGCGGAAACCTTGTATTTTTGGATAAGCATAGACAAAATAAGATTCCTAATTCAACACTTGACATTTTAACAAAGTTATATATAGAAGCGTAACACTCACATTTTATTTGTTAAAAATTAACTTCTACCCGTCGCCCGTGTTATAATTTGATCTTGAAATTTGAGATTCATTGGTTCAGAAACAAAAACAAAAGAACGAACTTTTCGTTATAATAATGTTAGTGCAAAAGTATTGATTGCGTCTATACCAGCACAACATTAGTTAATTATAGTGAATGGAGTAAGCAGTTGCGAATTTACACAAGGGCACTTTGAGCACGTGCCCGGAAGCCCCCACAAGCCAGGGGCTCCCATAAGCCAGGGGCCTCCACAAGCCGGGGCCTCCACAAGCCAGGGCCGCCCACAAGCCAGGGGCCCCACAAGCCAGGGGCCCCCACAAATTGAATAACCCATTTTTTTGTCTCCTACATTTTCTAAAAATCAAAGAAAGTGGAACATACACATTGATCATTCAAATAATAAAACTTCTTTGAGTTAATATAATATTTAATAACCGATATTTTTTAATATATTTTTAGATTTTGAGAACATATTTAACTTTAATGATTAGAAATTGTACTGCATGAAGATCTTTTTCAAAATTAGATATCGTTAATGATTCCTCGAGGGTATCAATGAATCAAGGAAGGCTAAATTATCTAATAATAATAAGTTCGGAACGTGATATTGTACGTTTTATAAATATAGATGACATCATAAACAGTTTTGCTGAGAGAAAAGCGCGGAAAAGCTTTATTTAGTGTCGTAAAATGTTCATGTATTACTTATTGTATATATTATTTATTTATCATGATACTGTTTAATTTTTTTGTGTGATTAAAAATTTTTGAGAAATTGGAAATATATGGAATACATTGATTAAGTAGTATTCAGGTGAGTGAATACAAAAAGATATTGGTATGAACAGTGTTATGTTGCTAGAATTATGAATTATGGCAATTATCACACAATACAGGATAAATAATAGAAAAAAAACATGAAAAACATATGAGTGTCAACCTTAAAACAGCACTTCGGCAGAACAATGCTTGAAAGTAGTACAAAAATATTAAAATGTTATTTTAAAGTTCACAGTTTGTGTAATCTACTATCAAAAAAGTATATGATCATATTTAGTGACAGTGCGTTGCTAAGCAACGAATGATGTTTCGGACATGATTACGAGCTGTTCCGTAACAGTATTAACTATTGCCTGTGTCTTCGTCCGTATGTAATGGCTATTTTCTTTTAGAACTAAAATGACTTATATTAACTGCACATTCAATTTTTATTCGGGCAAATTAGGTTTGAACTCGACTCGTCTATTCCCGCCCTTATTTAGGTATTACTAATCTAAGAATTTAAAATATTTTATGAAATAAAAACTAAGGTAATAAAGTTACAGGAAAAATTTTAAAAATGTTCCAGGTCTTATAGATTTACAGAAATTATCTTAAGAAATTTGCCATTTCATAAATACCGTACGAAATGTACTCTTTGTAAGCAAGTTGAATTATTTAATTTAATAATTATACAAAATATCCTCTAATTGCAATGAATTTAGATAGTTGTCTAAATTTCGCATTTTCAATACAGACAATATTATGTTTTTGAAAGTGTTGCGAATAAAATATAAGATGCTTTTAGAACATGGAAAGAATGAGTGATGAAATACTGATTAAGAAAATCTACAGAGCGAAAGCGAGTGGTAAAAGAAGCCAAGGAAGACCAAGGCTGATTTACAAAGATCAAATAGCCAGAGTGTTAGCTGACGGAAATGTGAAAAGCACCCAGATACATAGGCGAAAATGTATGAGAAGAATGATGAGATTCGAGGAAGCGAAAGAAATATGTAAGAACCGCGACGCGTGGCGCTCCGTCTTATCTGACTACCCCGTTAGGGATAGAACGTGGAGATATGTATGAATGCTTTTATAATTAGAAGCTTTTAAATATAAAATAAAATTAGGTATTTTATATATGTATTTTAAATACACGCGTACCTTAGTGATATACAAGCTCTTATATGAACTCGTATATGAACATATTTTAGTTCTCTTACTCAAAGTTTATTTGTTGATCGACATGTTCACTTCTCAATGAAGTATCCTCAAAAAATCGCAGAGCTCAGACTCGGACAACTACCTAACACCAATTACTGAGGTAGATTTTTGCAGGCTGATGTCTCTCCATACTCCATATTAAAACCTAGGCGAAACTTCAAAGCAATTCTTACAAAAAAACGCAAAACATTAATGGACACAGACAGCCCTTGGGGCCTTATTTCAGTTTAAAATAATTTGTATTACATTCATTATCCACTATTATAAAACGAGCTATATTATTAGATATCCCTTTCTCGAAAACGGCTACAACGATTTCGATGAAATTTACATAATAGGGGTTGCGGGGGACGAGAAATCGATCTAATTAGGTCATATTTCTGGTAAAAATCGTTTTCTTCGTCTTTCACACGCTTAAACTTCTAAACTCTAAACTTCTGAACTTTTTTAATTTTGCAGCAGAGTTTATCTTCTCAATAGAACAATGGCCGGAGCGTAGGTCTACCACGCCAAAGTGCGCGGGTTCGAATCCTGCAATGTGGTCAGACTTTCTTTTTTATAATACACCGAGTTAAGCTCGGCCGCCCAGCTACTGTTATTAAATAGAATAGTAATCAACTAACACACAATAGTGTACACAATTCCATACATTTTCTATTTTTTATACGAAACAATGACTAATTAAAAATATCCTATTCTAGATTTTGATATGTAGATAGCAGCTGACCCGAGTCTACACATATATTTCAAACGAGTCACATCTTGGTATATTTCGAACAATCCAGATCTCTGCGGACTAGCATGATATCATTATATTGCAAATAAATATATTATAACTATATACAATTTATACAGGTAAAACTCAATATTTATGAGTGATAGAGCCATGCTGCATTGCGGCAAGAATTAGGTTGGCTCGCCGGGTGAAATGCCACCGTCACACATAATATCGGCGTGAAATAACAGCATCTATTGCTGTTGTGTTTCGTTCGGGGAGTGAGAGTGCCGGCGACTCATCACTCCCCCTACCCCTTCTTTCCCTACTTTTCCTATTTCCTTAAAGACCGGCAACGCACCCATGATTCCTCGGACGTTGCGGGTGTCCATAGGCGATGGTGGTCACTCTCCATCAGGTGACCCACTTGTTCGTTTGCCTCTATTTCTATAAAAAAAAATATTCGAAGATAAATGGTCAATAATAGAAGTTTTTCTTATCCACTTAAAAACACTTAATCTCCATTTAAAAAAGTTCATTTTCTAAATTTACCAAGCCGGGAATCAAAGATTAAAAAACTTTCCACACCGACAGACCAAAATATTTTGGCTTAATCATAATCGGATTAGAACTTGAAGGCTGTAAAATCTTTTAATAAAATTGACCCAAATGCCATCTATGGCTATTTTCTCCAAGAAAGTGATGATTCAACTCCTCCATAGTACTTTTGATCAGTGAAGCTTTCACTTTTATTTCCTATAACGAACAAAAGATGTCACTAAAGTCTTAACATTTACGTCTCATTTAACAGAATTCCATAAGGGATAGACAGTGTATTTTAAAGTTCGTTTAAATAAACTGTAATGAATTACTAAAAACACATTTTATTAAAGACATCACGAGACCTAAGTTCTGTTCACTCGTTTATATCTTTTATACAGTTAGCAAATTTTTTTTAAACTGTACGTCATTATGCCCAAAATGTTACTGATATAATGAAACAACTTTACACCGCTTCTTCTTCGGGTAAACAAAGCATCAGTGGAATAAAAATTGCATCATAAAACCACATCTAATTATAAATATTGAGGCGTACAGAACAAAGTAAGTTTTGTTTAAATCAGCCCAAGGTGTTTGAACATTAAATTTCGATTGGTTCGAAAAAAACCTATACTGAGAAAAACCAGCGAGAATATCAGATAGCAAGACAGGTAATGAGATATGAGTAGTCCATCGTCTATCAACCTCTTGCAATAATCCCTTTTTCTTTGCAGATTTTAATGATCCGCACGAGAAGTTAATAGGCCGATTCTATAATTTTCTTTCTCTGTCATACAATAAAAAGAAAAGAAAGAATAAATGTTATTTCATGATGTTTTTATCAATGACATAATTCAATGGAGTATGTATTTGCTTTCATTTTCCTAATGTACTTTGTGGTCTCATTTAAATTTTATTCTTTATTTAAAGTAAAAAATCGAAAATTAAAAACTCTTGACCCGAAAATTTTGGAGTGATTCCAACCAAATTTTATTCGAAAATAGTGGCTTTAAAAAAAAACACATACAAATTCCACCCAACTTCCGCCTTTTCTAAAAGTCTGAGTTTGCTGAATAAATAACACAGAATTCTGAATATTGACTAGTATTGTGAACCGTTGTATGTCCATCTACACATTATATGTAAATAAATTATGTATTATTTAAATCCATACGAAACCACATACAATGTACGAACATAACAACCAAAAACAGAAGCCCGTATTCTCTCGCTGGATACTTAAACAGTGAACTGCCCAGTATTTTATAAAATATCGAGGTCAAACAAACAAATATACATCAAAACATAACGTAATCACTTTTTGTCTGCAATCGGCTGTGCGAAATCACGTTATCTATAAGGAAATAAATTTATTAATCCAAATCGACATTTTACGTATCATAGAATAAAAACAAAAGTATTGAAAAATTCGATAAATTTTTCTACTGTGCCTAACTGAAATTGTTTCTTGGAGACAGGCTTTGTTATTGTAGGTTACTACACAAAATTATAAGGAAAGAAAACAAACTTTTATAAATAGTTTTGAAATCTATTTCAGTACCCTAGTTCATAGTTTAGAAAAATCGTATCATAAGAGCAACGGTTACATCCGAGATAGAAATACGTATATTTTTATATGTATAATTATTTTGTACATGTCTTTGTCACTGAACTCCTTCTAGACGATTGGACTGATTTTGATGAAATTTTTGTATGTTTGAGTGGGTCCCTAGGTTAAAATTCACAATTAGACCACCTACCGCTGCATTCGGATTCTAGGTCATTTTTTAATTTATTTCGGGAACTCCTGCTAAATAGCTTGACCGATTTTGATAAAATTTTTTTGTGTATTTGAGTGGGTCCCTGGATGGTATAGATTCGCAATTGGATCTGGTAGATGGTTTTTTTTTGAAACATTTGAGCAAGACAACTTCTGTCGGGTCCGCTAGTAATATTATAGTCTCGAAACAATTGTCTGTACAATGCATAATCCTGGGAGAATCAAAAAAATATATGTGTAATGTTTGAAAATATGTATTGTAATGCATATTCCATTATAATTTAAAATTGTGACTATGAAGCATTATTATTAGGTAATGTTAAAAAAATTACGCAAGACTGAATTTCTTCCCGGTTTATTTGTATCATTCAAACTGACGCCAGTTTTACCTTTGAAGTAGGTTTATTAAAAAAAAATGTTTGAATTTCAAAACGGCTCTTGTTTTGCTCCACCATTTATTGCTTTAAGTCATATAATTTTATACAAACTATATTTATGGACATACATAGCTTCTGCATATTTTTTTCTAATCTTTGCCCACATAATTAGCATACGCTCGGAGAGAGTGAACTCGGCGCCACGCGGTGCTTTTCTGTTTTATTTATATGTTTATTTTAACGTCTTTATACTAAACTAAGCATTTGCCCCCGAGTTTGCTCATTTACTTTTACGTTTTGTTTAATAATAAGTATACAAATTTGGGTACATATATATTTCCACGTTGTATTCCTAATAGGGTAAATAAAGAGGACAGAGAGCAAAATATCTCAGACCGTAAATACCTCTTTCGCTTCTTAAAACATCATTAAAACCTTATTAGAAGTAGAAGTAGGAGTAATTTATTTCCAAAGCCACAACACATAACAATAACAAATAACAGCTTAATTTAACATAGCATGATGTTATAGGTAGGTGTGTAAATTTATCAGTGCCGTCACGTGCTGTGGCGCTGTGAAAAGGGAACCGCTCAGCATAGGCCGTGGCAGGAATCACGATGCTGGTTTTCAGTGTCCCCTTTGTGACGTACAGACTAAATTATGCCTTAAACGATACATAGATAACACAAAAAATAATAATGCAGATTGGCGTAGTTATTCAGGTGAGTAATGAATTATAGAGTAATAATATTGACACGCTATACATACAGACAATATAAACCAGTGCATTCCTGTTTATTCACCTGTTATTATTATTATTATTATTATTCACTTCAAGATATTTGACGACGTATACGAGTCTCATTAGTATCCCTAAGTATGGTAGAGCCACGCAGCATAGCAGCACAAATATGGCCGGCTCGCCCGGTGAAATACCATCCTCTCACAGAATATCGCCGTGAAATAACAGCATCTATTGCTCTTGTATTGCGTTCGGTAGTGAGAGTGCCAGTGGCCCACCTCTCCACTCCCCCTCCTTTCCTTAAAGGCCGGCAACGCACCCGTGACTCCCCGGACGTTGCGGGTATCCATGGACGGCGGCAGCTTGTTTGCTCTCTGTTTTATATAAAAAAACCCCATCAGGTAACACTTAGACTACTTATTTTCATAAGGTTGAGCAGCATTCATCTTTCTCGCCTTCTATATATTTTCTTCGTTAATTCGTTACTCGTTATCTTTTACTTCTTTTGTGACGGTTTTGTTTTATTGATAATTCCTATTATTTACTAGCTCTGTCCCGCGTTTCTGAGGCTTAATAGTTATTATATTATCACCAACATGTAAAAAAGATTTGCCAAATCAGATCTACATTCCTAAATATATCCGTTAATCTATATCGCGTTTATATTTTAAGGCCTTTACCTTTTTTTATCCCGACGCACGTTTCAACCGAATTGCCCCGATCATGGTCACGGGCAGACTGGTGAGAATGAATGTCGTCGTAGTAGTGTGCGGTTTCTGGCAACTACCCACATTATTCATCATGACTCCCAAATCAGTCCAGCCATTCTCAAGTTTTGCGCTTAGCAACAAACGAAATGTCATTTTTATATGTATAAGTTAACTGCCTATTGTACGCTGACGATGCTTATAGCACCATCAGAAGCAGAGTTGCAGACACTAGTCACGTGTATGAAAGAAGAATGTGAAGTGAAAGGATATGAATGTGAACAAAACTAAGGTACCGGTATTTGAAGGAGAAGCGGTACAGACGAAATGTGAGATATGGGACATGTAAAAAGTTTAGAACCGGTGAATGAAATTGTGTATTTGGGGAGTGCGTTTTCGAGGGATGGAAGATGTGCGTTGGATGTGGAGAGACGAGTAGCAACTGACAATAAAGTGAACAGTGCTCTGTCTACATTAGTAGGCAGTGTGAATATATCTAACACAGCGAAAATGGACATCCACAATGCGGTGTTGGTGCCAACTTTATTGTATGGTAGCGAGGCCTGGATATGCCAGAAATCGAATGAAAGTATGATAAATGCAGTAGAAATGTGATCTTTTAGAAATATGTGCGGTGTCACTCTCGCGGACAGGATAATCAATGAAGAGATACGCAGTATGACAGGGTTGCACGGCAGTGTAATTGTAAAAATGAAGAAAGAAATGCTTAGATGGTTGGGGCACATAAAAAGAATGAGTAATAAAAGACTGACAAAGAAATTCTACAGAGCGAAAGGGAGTGGTAAAAGAAGATCACGGTTAACTTACGAAGATCGAATAGACAGAGTGTTAGTCGACGGAAATGTGAAAAGCACTCGCATATGTGTGAGGAGCCTGATGAGATTTGAGGAAGCGAAAGAAGTATGTAAGGACCGTGATCCTTGGCGCTCCGTCCTGTGTGACCCTGTTAGATGTTACAGCGTGAAGATATGTTTATGTTTATAAGATTATTGATCTATTATAGTCTCGTGTGTCATAAGAAAAAAATGGAAACCTTACACAATTGTTGATTTGCCCATCTGTTCGTCAGTCCTAGCGAGTTCACACTTAACCAAATACTAAGTTCTAAAAAATATGTATTTTATAAGTTCTAAAATGACGTATCAGAAATGTCAACGGAGTGCGAAGTACAAATAGGTTACCGCGAAAACTCCCAAGGGATTGAAAGTCAAAGCGGGAAAACTCCCGCTTATCTTAAATTAATATTTTAGATCCGGTATTATTTAGGTATATCTCCGGGAATTTACTTTTTTCCAAATTTCGGAATTTTCCTACGAGTTAAGTGTGTTTCTACCTTAAGACTCATATAATCATAATTTTACGCTGCCGATGGCGCCATATTACAAAATTCTGGCGCCTGCGCACCGGAAGTGTGCACGGTGACATTTCACCAGAGAAATCTCCGAAGAGAAATTATAATTCGAGTTATATCTGCATTAAAATCTATGATTACAAAACGCATCTGTCTGTCCACCTATAAATTTACTGAACGAATTTTGATTCTGTTTACGAGACATTTATTTTAAATGGTTGTGTGCAATGGCAATTAAGATGACAAATGTGCAATGTTGATGTAAAAGATCTCAATTTTCTTAAGTGATTACAAAGCATGTGAAAGTGATGTTTGGCAACTTCATGGTATAACCGACTAAAGTATTTTTTCAGTACATGTCATAAGAGGTCGTATAAGAGAAAACAGTTATTTTCGTTTATATTAAAAACTATAATTAATTTAAAAAAATCGCTTTGACATTTTTAAGAATATATTTAAATTAATCTACATACAAAATTTATAGGTATAGGTCTTTAAAAAAGGTTCTTTTAAAATCTCTTTCTGTTAAAAAACTTAACCAATCGTTTAACACAACTCGCAAAATGAAGTCAATGAAATGAGAAATCAGGTTATCAAATATCACTGTCATACGTTTTGTAGTCACTTAGAAAAATTTAGATCCCTGGCGTCAAAATTTCCAATGCGTCGCCTTAATCTACTACACTTTAGTAAATTTAACACAAAATTTTGTTAATTTTATTAGAGTTAGAACTTGTCAATTCAATCTCCTTTATTTTGTAAATTCAACATTTAGATATTGTAAAAATAATTAATACTCCAGTGAATTTTGGTTGATTTTAAGAAACAGCAGATCAACCCTCGGAATTCAATTAAAGTGTTTTTTTAACCGTCTTCAAAAAAAGAAGGAGGTTCTCAATTCGTCTGTATGTTTTTTTTGTGTGTTTGTTACCTCATAACTCCGTCATTTATGAACCGATTTCGAAAATTCTTTTTTCGTTTGGTAGGTAATACTTCAGAGGTGGACCGATTTAAATTTCACCGATATTGGAGCTTGGACTTAGAAGATACACTAGATAACACGACCTGGTTATAACCTTTATCTCTATTGACGATTCTCTTGTATATCGTTGCGCTTCGGAATGAAGTTAATTGCAGACCTGCTCTAAATATTTATTTAGGTCAAGACCACTCAAAAGGAGGAAATAAAAAATTCTTCAATCAATGTGCAACAACATAAAGTCTATTAGTTTGGTGGACTTGGCACCGACTTCAGTAACTGTCAAATTTAATTATATAGGTATGTGTATCGTATTTATAAAGTTATTTTAATTATACTTGAGTTTTGATTAGTAAAGGATAGTTATTTTATACTTTTCAGTCCTTTTTTTAAAGGCGGTTTAATTTTTTTTAATAAAAATTTTTCCGTGCTAAGCGAGCCTGCGCGTATTTGTAAGGGGGCGATAATACAGGATAGAGCTTCTGCGCCCCGCAGCAGCTCTATCGTACAATAAAATTGTTTATCACTGTGTTCCTTAATATATCTTATGAGTGCCATACGATTGATTAACATCGTATCGTGGGATATTGATGTGTTTCACTACAGTCATAGACAATTCTATTTACTAATTAATATAATTATATCAAAACTCGTAGCATCGAATTGGTTTGTTTCACTGTTATGCTGTTATGTATGTATATTTAAATAAATACAAAAAATTAAAAAAATCTTCTAAATCTACAATAACAGATTGTAATTCCGATCAAATTTTTGTGAACTATGTTCTCTTAGGTTATAAATTTGGTATTATCTGTATTCCGTTCGCAGAAGACTGATTGATTCATTGAAACTTTATTCGCTTCTTACTAATCGCGACCAGGTTCACATGTTGACCTTGTAAATTTAACAAAACCATTTCTAAATTGTGTGGGTTCAGTTAATTAGTATTAATAACACGAGCTTCAGTAAGATCAACTGCCAGTTACGTCAAATTAAATAACGTATAGCCCAAAATGAGTTGGAGTTACGTGTAAAAGATTTCGTAGTGTCTGAAAATCTGTGCCCGATTTCACTAAAGTCTCCCAATACATAGCGAACCCCTAAAAAAGGATAGGATCCGCTAACGATGATTTTGCGATTCACGAAATGTTAGGAATCTCTATGTAGTTAAAAGATGCTCTAAAAGAAACTCCATTTTTGAACCCCTAACACTATGTGACAGTTTCGTGTGTTAGTTTTTGACAATATGGAGAATAATTTATTATATTATATAAAAACTTAGAAGTAAATCAATAATATCCGTTTTATCGATAAACTTTTGGAAATGAATAGTCTAGAATAGTTGAATAACTATGTCTGACATTACTAGAGAACCGTTAGAATGGCGAAAACGAATATTAAATGAATATAAGAACCGGTTAAGGGGTGCTTTTAATCTAGAAAGTAAATAGTTACGTGACGAGTTAGTGATGGTGAAATCGGGCATTATTCTGTTATGTTTACACCTATTAAGCTCTTAGATACAGAGGAAGGGTATAGGCAAATCGAGTTGTCATGCTCATATGAAATCTCTTATTTCCCATACATAAAAACATAAAAAACTAGTGCAAAATATGTGTGAACAATATGTATCATTGTACCAAATTTCGACACTTTATGGATGGCGTGGTCTCAGAACAGTTCCGGTTTTCCTTAAATACGGAATCATAAAAAAAATTTAACAAATTTGGAGCATTACAAATGATCTCATTGTCAGTAAAACAATCATTTAGAAAGAAAAAAAGAAGAAAAATTTATTTTTCATTTATACTGCCCAGTATAAAACATACAGTCTAAACCTTGGATCAAGAAATATAATGGACAGAGCCATAATAAGTTGCCGCTCTTACCACCGTGTGTCAAACAAATTTTCCTGTCTCTTTCTATCTCATTGAGCGTAACCACGAGTAAAACAGTTAGCTATAGTAAGTATGGCAACCTCGCACTGTCAGTGTATTTCGTGTCAGCTTGTGAGTAGGTCATGACATAATTATTTGCAAAATACTCGTAAATCTTAGGTGTTTAGGTACTAGTATTCACAGAAATAAAAATATGTCACGTTCAGCTGTGTATCGTTGAACAGTGCCCTATGAAAGGTCACATTACTAAAAATCTAGAAAGTTGGATAACAAAAAAAGGACGCTTTAAGGACATGCGTTTAGAGCAAATTCTCCATCCATAGTGATACTTGATCTAAACAGTCCATATTCTATAGCAGTGAAAAAGACAGGCGACTCAGCATAATGCCTCAGCTATAAGAAAAATCGGCGCCTCCTTCTCTAGAGTTGAGTCAGCTCTAGGCAGCGAGGCGCTGATTTTCAGGCGCTGCCTTCGGAATTAAGATGAATATAAATAAATATTATGTAATACAGTTATTTAAACATATCATAATAATTACATAAATACACACATACATATTATAACCATCCTGTACATCCAAGTGCAAATATGTAATGAATAACGGGATTATATTTCCTCGAGGCAAAGTGATGAAGAAACACGAGGATCTTAAATACAATAAACTACAGGTGATTTTCTGAACATTAGCATTCTTTTGAAAGATAAAAGAAAAAGTTCAAAAAAACAAAATAAAAGAAAATTCGTTTCACTTATAGATACAAAAGAAAAAGATACCTGTAAGATGAACACGTACATTACTTGTGGCAGTGAGAAATTTAAAATTTTAAAATTTTGAATAGAAAAATTACTTATAACCGATTTTCACGCATAACCTCGTAAACCTCCAACTTTCAAACAAAAAAATCCACTTACATATCGTTTTAACCATCCAAGAGCTATCATGTCGTAAACAAACAGGCAAACAAAAATTAAAATTACATGATACGATTAAAATCAAAATTGAACAAATCGTTTACTACAAAAACCTTGAACTCGTCGTGTAGTACAAAGACAATTAATGCCCGTTTGTTTATTGTTGTTTATGCTATGCCAAATCTTAAAATTTGTACGTAGCGTAATATCTCAGAAATCTCTACCGTAACAGACGGATAGACAAAGGGGCACGTGATTAATCTTAATAAGATTCAATTTTTTGTTATAGAAGTGTAAAAACTATTAACTTATTTTAAACATAAAATAACAGATGTAAGATATACAAAAGCAGCCTGTATATACTATCACAGCCTTTCGCTTCTGTTCAGAGGCTTCATCTTAAATGTTAAGGTAGGTGCATATAAGATACAAATTAAAATAATAACAAAGAAAACAAATAAGAAAATATAACAAATATGGCAATATTTTTAATGTAATACTCGCTGATGCCCGCAACTTCGTCCACGTTTTTTTTTAAATAGCCTATGTCTTTTTTAAGAATACCAAGCTATCTCCATACCGAATTTCATCTCAATCGAATGAACGCTATGGCAGCCCATAAAATACAAACAAACAATCAAACGTTGAGTGTTAGATATTAGATTAAAATGTATGCAAATTCGTAATTAAAAAGAATAACAATTGAAATTGGTATCATTAAGGTAAGGTTAATTACACAATACATTATTTAATTAGTAAGGTGTCATTTCTCAAAAAGGATAAAATTATGAATTTGAAAACATTTGTAATACAAATATGATAATTAATATCTATACTAATATTATAGAGAGAGAGAGACCGGATTTCGTAAGTTAATTTACATGTGTATGATAACCTCCGGAACCACTGCACCTATTAGAAAAATTCTTTCACTATTTGAAAGGTACATTATTCCAGATATACTCAAGCTGTATATTATGTATTCAACCCGGGCGAAGCCGGACTGTTAATAAGAATAAAAGATGAATAAATAAAAAGAATATTTTAAAACCGTTTAGAGATGAGATAACCAAAATTGCACTAGCCTTATTTTTTCTTTAATCATTTATTTTTGCATTGTACTCGTACCCTTTATTTAGGTATATCTAATTAAAAAAAGAAGCCAAGGGAGACTAAAACTGATTTATGAAGATCGAATACCTAGAGTGTCAGCTGACGGAAATGTCAAAAGCACTCGCATATCTAGGCGAAAATGTGTGAGGAGAATGATGAAGAAGAATTGAGGAAGCTAAAGAAGTATGTAAGGTGCGCGACGCTTGGCGTTCCGTCCTCTCTGACTACCCCGTTAGGCATACGGCGTGAAGATATGTATGTATGTATCTAACTAAAAGGTATTTTTATGATAATTAAACCTACAAACTAAATTCTTTTGAGAAACTGATTCGTAAATAATTTGATTAACCAAAAACAAAATCCAGACTGCCATCGATTACAGAGAAGGATAGATTCGTTTTTTGTTTTATGATACAAGTTCAATTTTTTGTAACAAAGACATCAAAACTAGGTATTTATTGATCTTTCCATGACTACATACTTTCTTACTTAGGCGGCGAAAAAGTGAAATATCAGCCAATGCTACTATTAATGTTTTAAACCAGTGCTATAATAATCGTGACAGCGCGACAAGACAGTGTGAAACCAGCCTTAGAACAACCCGTTTTGAGAAACTGAGGGACAGTCCGACTCTGAACACCGTTCACGACTGACGACCGCGCACAGAAACAGCGTTTATATGTCATAAATTCAAAAATCGAATTTCGATATAAGTGTATTTTGAAACACGCACATTCGACGGTTTGAATTTTGGGAACGTTCATAGTTCATGAAATTGCGAGGTGTTTCACAGTGTGACGGCGAAACAGTGATTTAGAATAGATTATTAAAAGAAATTAATTGTTATTTATAGATATTTAGCGTTTTGTTAAGTGAAAGTGTTTTTAGATCTAAAAGTGAAAGGCGCCGGTCTTATAAGTGAGTATGTAGTTTTCAAAAGCCCGTCGAGGACGCATTCAATCGCGTTAGGTCCGATGAAATTGTTTGAATGAAGACGTCTTTTACGACCTAGATATTGGAAACTTACCTAGCCTACTTTTTTCCAATTACGGGAATAACGTATAATAATAACGTACTATTTACTCTACAGCAGTTGAATTGTTTTTGATATAAAATTTTGTTGATATTTCTGCTGTTAGAGCACTATTTTATACTAGGTTTCATTTAGGTTTTTTTCTTAATACTTACACATTTTATTTCCACATTTTAGATACTTAAATATTTTAAATAATTCCTAAACGTTAAATTTTGAAGTCAGTGTTTTTGTAGTATGTATTTTGACTTGTTTATTTAATATTATTCCTCATTCTTTGTTAACAGTAGTGTCTTGTATTTTTAAAAACCACGTTATATTTTGGAAGCTTTTTTTTTATTTGCTAAATGATCACATGCTTTATAATACACGGCATGGCCAAAATTAATTATTCTATTAAATTATGCGAAATTTAATTTAAATTCTGATTTTCTGAATTCAGATACCTGAAATTCTTCGTGACTGTTTATGTAATTGTTATGAACCAAGTGACTAACTAGACATTAAATATAATGCCCGGGCATTTTGGAAAATGCCCAATATGCGAGGGCAATATGATAACAATTATTGAAATAATTAGATTTCCCAGACCTTATAAATAATGTCTGTCACCTATTGGGCAGGAAAATAAAAAGACATATTCTATTACGATCTTTTTTATTTGGGATATATATTAACGGAGTAATAGAATTAGTACTTCAGGTTACAACGCACAATATTTAAAATTAATGGTTTTGTCTATAAATTTGCTAGTTTTGATATAAATCATATCTACTTTAAAATTAATAGTCTCTTCAACAAAAATATGGTAAACTTTAAAATTGACAGTTTTCACAATAAAATTAAGGTTACAACTTTAATCACTGAAACTTTAATGTAGGTAATGGCGATGATAAATCCTTGGGAGGAAATTGTGAGGACAAATACAGCTATGGTTTAGATTGTTTCACATTAGGTATCATTTTCCAAAATTTTATGTAAAATTATGCAACGTATTTATAGCACAAAGCATGCGCTATATGTATTCAAGATTTAAAGCATTGCTTCACAAGTTTAAGTATATGATATTAATTTTTTAATTTCTACATGAACTCTCTTTTTGGGTAGGTTAGGTTATTATGTTTACCACAATGTGTGAGCCAAACGAGCGTAATGAGCGCACCGCGGCAGCGGCCGATGAAGCGCCAGATCAGAACCTGCTCTATAAGAACACTCATATAAACTTAGTAAATTACAAACATATAAAATTTTTGTAATCTGCCCCGCCTACCAGATTATTAGTGAGTTCTTTGCTCATCTCCCTACATTGTCTTAATTCTCTCTTACGCAGGAAATACACTAAATCGGTTCCCAAATACAGATATAACGACAAATCGCCCGACGAATGTGTAACGATATTCATAATGACCAATCACTATGAAATGAAGTTTAGGTAATAATTAATCACTTGGCCCGATTTAGCTTGACATTATTCATAATGCTGGGCATTATGAACAATGCCTTCATTAATCATTGGTCCGTAATATAATGATAACAAAACTTAGCGCAAACTTTGCATCCGTATATTTAGCGTAAGCATATTAAAATATGTGCTCAGAAATATATTTACGCAAACAAAATAAGCAACGAAGAGACACGGTTGGCCTACAGTGTTATTGTAAAAATGAAGAACGGAGTACTTAGATGATTCGGACAGATAGAAAGAAAGAATGATGAAAGATTGACAAAGAAAATCCACAGAGAGAAAGCGAGTGGTAGCAGAAGCTTAGGAAAAACAAAACTGACTTATAGAGATCAAACAACCAAATAGTATTAGCTGACGGAAATTTCAAAAGTATTTGTAGTAAAAGTACATATATAATATGATTTGTATAATATTATTTATAATGTTAATTAGAATGAAAAAATTGCGTTAATTCCTTAAATTATAGAGAATGTTGGTGAAATCGGATGTAAACTTTTTAGGGACTAAATCGTAACGTTAATTTTATTACATGGTATTAAAAATACAACAAAATAACTTGAATGATAACTAGCAAAATTAAAGCATTAGCTCCTCATTTCAATTTTAAAATTTTAAAGGTGGTAGAGCCATTTAAAATTTTAAAGGTGCTGCATTGCAGCACGAATTGGGCCGGCTCGCCCGGTGAAATACCGCCCGGAATATCGGCGTGAAATAACAGCATAATTGCTGTTGTGTTTCGTTCGATGAGTGAGAGTGCTGGTGGTCCATCACACCCTCTCCCTCCTTTCCCTACTTTCCCTATTTCCCTAAACGCCGGCAACGCACCCGTAATTCTCCGGATGTTGCGGGTGTCCATGGGCGGCGGTTGGTTACTCTCCATCAGGTGACCCGCTTGCTCGTTTGGCCCCTCTCTTATAAAAAAAAAAATTCAGTTGAAGAAATTTTATTTTGATCATGCAATGTCTAGTATTAAGACAATTGTAGTGAGTCCTTGTATCAACCACTCACGTTTTATTCCTGACATCTAGTTAAGCCCATATGTTTGAAAGATATTGTTCTTTCGGTAATTTTTGGTAATTTTCAACCTAAAAGTACCGAAGGAATAACAAAATCTTGCAAACATATGTAGGTAGTGTCACTAGACTGGCTCGTTAGTGCAAAACGTTAAGCCTTCTAAGCGAAGACTCCTGAGTTTGATCTCTGACCAAGTTACCAGAGAACTTACCTTTTCTAAATAAGCTTTGTATAGTAAGTCATATTTTTTACAAAAAAAAAATTATGGTTAAATCTCATATCATTTTTGTTTCATCGAACATGAGCAATTTATGCATCGAAAAATTATTTCTAGAATATAAACAATCAAAAGAGTACGACGACTATAACATTGAGGTACCAAACGACTTGAAATCGTGATATTATCGGATTCTTACTCAATACGAGATTAGTTATTACCAATGATCGGAATCATGGATGTGATTATAGTTCAAAATTGTTTTATTTATTTGTTTTGGTAACCAATTTCCTGTGGTTAATCTTTATAAGTGTAACATAGATTTTGTAGGTAAAAATTTGTATGTAAGCATTAGAATCAACCTCGTTCGGAATCTTAGTAACATATTTATATCCGTCCATACTTTTGATAGTAATTACGCTCGTGATTCCGTTTTTTCTAGACACTATTATTGGTTTACTTATTATCTTCGATCACAAACAAAGAACTAGATTCACAATCTCCTATAAAATTTAAACAAATTATTGTCCGAATTGACGTATATATTTTTAATATCATATAGTAATATCGGCAATATTGTGTTAATCTAAAGTAGACCCTACTATCAAACCATAAGGTTATAAACTCTCGTAAACGATTCTGGCATGACATTAAAACGAAGTTTGTTTAAAGAAAATATTTAAAATCCAGTCTTACGTCTCGTGCATAAAGTATAATTCAAATAATCTATTTGCTTTGCTATTTGTGTCATTTTGATTTGTTACGTGAAAGTGAGAAGGATAAGACATATATTGTCAGGCAATATTTAAAAATATGATTACGAATTTATTAAAAAAGAGCCATGTAACGTTATTACTATAATGAAATAATGAACACGCAAATAATATTATTTATTTATTAACCGAAAATAACAAATCGCGTCTTTTTTTAGCGTTCTAGATGTGTTGCTATTGCAATTTTTGAAGGAGCACTTTGACATGTTCGCTGTTAGCGTTTTTTAATACTATTAAAACAGAAATGCACACAAATACTTATTTGAGTGCACATTTAGTTCGGACATTTTTGGAGCGTTGATTGTGTATCTAGTTTTTTATTTGTGATCGAAGCTTATTTTGTAATATTCTAATATACAACTACTATAAGAATACAAGATTCGTTTTTAAGTTTTCTCATAATAAAATTATGTTCAATATATTTATATACTCCACGTATGTATGTAACATTCTTATTGTCGTGGATTTTAATAGTCGTTTCTTCGAACTAGCAAAGTCATTGAATAGTGCGATAATGTGAGGCAGTGTTTGGTAACAGTACAGCACTAGCAATAAAATAAATATCGTAAAGACATCGTATATTGAAACATAACAAAAGCCCAGTAAAAGTCGACAACGTATTGCTCACATCCTAAGTCAATTTTTCATATGCAAATGAACTTAATTTGGGTCGAACGAGGAAAGTTACTTTCTAGAAGAAAAATATATGATTCTTTTTGTTTTTGTAAACCACTAACAAAGAATAATTGAACTAAGAATACTGGGCCACTAGTGTGGAATCTCTTGCGGTTCCCTGATAAAATGTTCACTAGTTCAATAATGCGGCAGATCAAATTCAGAGTGATTTTCGTAAGCGTATTTTACGTAAATAAGGTCAGAATAAGATTATTCAGACTGGTATGAAAAAAAAAAATTTGCCAGTTACATTATTTTCCCACGTAGATCATGATTATGTAAAGTCTGATAAGGAATAGGACTAATTTTCTTTCCTTTTCTTTTTTAGGACTTGTCACCTTCCTACGTAAATCGCGTAAAGTATACATTTTCTTTCTTTTGCTAACATAGAACTCATTATCTTCCCGCGTAGATCGCGTAGTCTGTGAAGAGATAGAACACATTTTCTTCCTTTTCCTTATCTAGGACTCATTATCTGTCCACGTAGGTCGTGTAGAGTCTGTAAAGCGATAGGACTCATTTTTTTTCATACTTTTATACCACGAAGAAGATAACAGGAGAAGGCAAACAGTCAATACTGGTGTGGAAAGCAAAAAATATATATTGTGCCAGCTACATAATGTTCCTAATTAGATCGTATATAGTTCATAAAGGAATAGGACTCATTCTTTATTTTTCTCTTCTGTGCAAAGTCTAAAAAGGTATCGGACTCATTTTCTTCCTTTTTTTTCTAGTACTCATTATCTTCCTACGTAGATCTGTGAAGGAATAGGACACATTTACTTTCTTCGTATTTTCTAGTACTCATTATCTTCCTACGTAGATCTGTGAAGGAATAGGACACATTTACTTTCTTTTTATTTTCTAGTACTCATTATCTTCCTACATAGATCTGTGAAGGAATAGGACACATTTACTTTCTTTGTATTTTCTAGGACTCATTATTTTCTCACGTAGATCGTGTAAAGTCTGTGAAGGATTAGGACACATTTTCTTTCCTTTTTTTTTTCTAGGTTTCATTATCTTCCCACGTAGGTTGTGTAAAGTCTGTAAAGGGATAGGACATATTTTCTTTCTTTTTCTTTTCTAGGATTCTTTTTCTTTTTCTTTTCTTCCCACGTAGATCGTGTAACGTCTTTAAAAGGGATATGACTCATTTTCTTTTATACCACAGAAAAGATAACCAAACATACAGTCCACACTGATCTGGAAAAGAAAAAATATATGATGTGCCAATTACATTATCTTCCCACGTAAATCGTGTAAAGTCTACAAAGGGATAGAATTGATACCACAGAACCATGGTATACCGTGGATACCACAGAAGTCTATAAAAGGATAGGACTTTTTTTTATACAACGGAAGTCTATGAAGGGACAGGAATATTTTTTGTTATACCACGGGCAAAGTATCCATCCAAACAATCCACTTGATGGTAAGTGAACTGAGGCTCATAGACATTAGATATCGAGGCGAGGGAAGCACTATCGAGGCGAGGGAAGCACTATCGAGGCGCAAGAAGCACTATCGAGGCGAAGGAAGCACTTAAGATTGCAAATACGTTGCCGAGACTGGAAACTAAGATGCTGTGCCTCTTGTGGGAGAAATTTCTCCAGCTGTCGCTGTCTTACCCTCCACACTAGAGCACGACAGTGCAAGCACTGCTATTTGGCAGCAAGATTAGCTAGTTAAATGTAACAATTCGAATAGACCCCGCACTAGGTCCTACCATCCGCTGTTAAGGGATGTATTTAAAAGTACCCATATCAAAATTAGTAAAATTTACTATGAAAATGCTATTTATCACCAAGAAAAATATTGTGTATAAAATGTTCCTACTTCATTGAAAATATAATAACTTGATTAAATGTGACGACTTAATTTGGCTTGACGACGTAATAGGTGAATAAATTAACTACAGGCTGTACAAAAAAAATGTAATGATACAAAGTAATACTTTAGAAACAATTTTTTTGTAAAGTTATTGGTCTTGATCTTGTTATCCTGGCAACAACATCTACTCTAATGGGTTGATCTAATTGTTACTTTAATTAATCAGTATTATTTATTGAAATTATGTTATATTTTGTTTAATTTTATTACATATATAATTTCTCATAACTAATGCATAAATAATTAATTAATATTAATATCATATTATCATTCGCCCTATGAATTTGAACCACTTTTAACATAGCACATTTAAATATTTCAATACGCGTTAGTCATTAACAAGTTAAAAACTGATTTCAAATCATTATTACATCAATCAAAATATAAACACAATGCAACACAATAAAACGCCATATAATAACTATAGTGTGTAGTAGTCAAAAATATAGTGTGAAAACTGCTAATTATAAAGTCTACAATACATTCTGTGTAATCAGTTATCGTACTGGAGTATTCTTATCAAATTGGAAAACATATGTAAGAAACACAGTGTTTATCAAAATTACGCAAAAAGTTTTGACATCAATACAGGGTTAATTTAAAAGTACTAATAACCTCTTAGTATTTTGTTCTAACAACCCCAATAACTTTTGTTTTACGACTTTCAAATATTTATAAGTTTTTTCTTTCATACAAAAATAAAAATAATATATAAAAAAATATAAATAAATGTTTCTGAAAATGGCACCTACTGTACCCACTCGCTAAAGCGGCGCACGCACAGCGCAGCGCTGAGCCCCGGTGCGCTTGCACTGCACCATTGGAAATACGTACAGAGTAATTACGTTTCAGACACTACAACAAAACTTAACAAATATTTTTTGAGGAACGTATTGAGTTTTGACAAAGTCGTAGAACAAAAGTTGTTAGGTATTTTGACAGGAATTGTACACTAAGAGGTTATTAGTATTTTTAAATTAATCCTGTATATATTGATATTATTTTATGATATGCGTGCGGTATGTTTTGTGAAAATTCCTGATAAAATTCCTGAGTCTCTAGACATGCACCGAAAATTACCACCCAGAGAGATTTCGTGGGTAGAAATCCCACATAGCCCAAATTGAAAATTTTCTCAATACCAACCTATGTGATATTCTCTTAGGGTCCATGTGGTGCAATAAAGGCCGTTCTTTGTCGAGAAATGTTGCGACCAGTACTGAGAAGTAATATACAAGCTGTTGTTGTAAAAGTCAAGCTTCAAGTAAAAGCAGAGTCACAATTAATGCAGCGAAAGCGTAACATGCGCTGATGGTCTTGTGGGTCAAGACCTTAACGATACGATTTACACTAAGGATAACTATCCACTACACAGCTAATTGTAACTAACGGTTATAGCTATGGCGAACACTGACTGTTAGGTACATATATAATTGCATAGAAATTCTAAATTCAAATCCAAAATAATTAAATAATAATAATAATAATAATGCCCCAGACAATACACACCAATCATCTGATCTCAAACTAGTATTGTATTGGGTATTTCCCTGTACTATGAAAACCAGACGACGATTACTAAGGGTACCAGTAGTATCCCAGTACACCCAGACCCGAGACAATCTAGAAAAAATCATTTTCTAATTTGACCCGACTGGGAATCGAACCTGGAACCATCCGCGCTTGGATTAACGTCTAAACCACTGCGCCATCTAGGTCGTCGTAGGTTAATAAATATCTAATTGCAAAATATTTTTCAATGGCGAATCTGCGCTACACATTAAAAAAATTCCATCAGAAATACATGTTAATAAAATTACCAGTATAATATACAATATACAGGTGAATTCTTTTGCGATATAAATTAATGTCGTATTGTATCTGTAGTAGACGTTCAATAAAAAAACCTTTAAAAAAAATATAACCGACTTCAAGAAAAAATTACTAAATAGTACAAAATAATTATCCTTTACTAATCAAAACTCAAGTACAAAAATAACTTTATAAATACAATACAAATACCCACATAATCAAATTTGTTACTGAAGTCGATGCCAACCCTACTAACTAATAAACTTTCTATTGTTGCACATTGATTTGGCACCGACTTCAATAACTGTCAAACTTAATTATATAGGTATTTGTATCGTAATCGTAAGGCTGACTTATGAAGATCAAATAGCCAGAGTGTTAGCAGACGGAAATGTCAAAAGCACCCGCATACCTAGGCGAAAATGTGTGAGGAGAATGATGAGATTTGAGGAAGCGAAAGAGGTGTGTAAGGACCGCGACTCCTGGCGCTCCGTCCTCTCTGACTACCCCGTTGGGGATACAGCGTGAAGTTATGTATGTATGTATGTATGTATGTATCGTATTTATAAAGTTAAGTTTGTACTAGAGTTTTGATTAGTGAAGGATAGTTACTTCGTACCTTTCAGTGATTTTCTTTTGAAGTCGGTTTTATTTTTTTATTAATTCTTATTTTATTTCTCCCCTTTGGGTGACCTTGGCCAAAATAAATATCTAGGGCAAATTTACAATTAACTTCTTTTCTAATTCTGGAGCGCAATGACATATAAGAGGATCGTCAATATAAATAAATAAAGGTTATAAACAGTTCTCGTTACGATTCAGCGTTATTTGGTGTATTTTCGAAATCCAAGCTCCAATACCAGTGAAAATTAAATGGGACCAATCTGGAAGTACATCCTTTCTAATAATAAAAGAATTTTCCAAATCGGTTCATAAATGACGGAATTCGGAGGTAAAAAACATTTTTAAAAAATACAACCCCCTCCTTTTTTGAGTTGGTTAAAAATGTGAATGAATATGTTACAGGTAATTTTCTTACTGGAAATTCACTTATAACTTCTGAACTCCTGAACAAATTTCAATGCGGTTTCACTATCTTCAGCGTGTTTAACAAGAAAGGTTTATATGTATGATACAATTACTTACTGCCAAATGTAAGACATTTTTTAAATAGTTGAAATGGTTTCATTTAATGATACACAAACTAACTCTGTTACACGCTATTGTATATTACAGTATACGAGTATGTCATTTACGAGGGCTGCTATTTATGTATCCGGAATAACAAAGTGAAACAAACATATAGCATTTATTATAGTTTTATTGCTTTTCAAAATATTCACCATGATGATCGATGCACTTTTGCATGCGTTGGAACCATTTTTCGTAGCACTTTTTCCATTCGGATTGAGGTATCTCCGAAACGTGCATTTTGAACGCATCAACAGCCTCTTCACGGCTCGAAAAACGTTGACCACGTAATTTATTCTTCACGATTGGGAATAAACAGAAGTCGTTGGGGACCAAGTCGGGACTGTACGGCGGATAACCCGTTAATTCGATCTTTTGATCTTCCAAATACCGAGTTGTTTCGGCCGATGTGTGGCAGCTAGCATTGTCATGATGAAGAAGGATTCTGCGTTGTCGGTTGTTCTTTCTTATTTCTTCAAAGATTTCTGGCAAACAAATGGTCATGTACCATTCAGAATTAACCGTTTTACGATCCTCTAGCGGCACTGTAGCTACATGTCCATTTATATCAAAAAAACAAGCGACCATTTGCTTCAAAGTGCTTATTGAACGAATGACTTTTGTTGGGTTCGGCTCATCTTGGAACACCCAAAACGTTGATTGTTGTTTAGTTTCAGGATCATACGCATATATCCAAGATTCATCACCTGTGTAGATATTATAGACAGCTTTTGACGCACCCTGATTGTACTTTTGTAACATTTTTTCACACCAATCGACACGAACCCGTTTTTGGTCAATTCTCAAGTTGTGGGGAATCCAACATGAACAAACTTTTTTTACAGCTAAATCTTCGTGTAATATTTTATATATACTCGTCATACTTATGCCCAGAGACGCCTCTATCTCGCGATATGTAACATGACAATCTTGCATTATTAGTTCCCGCACAGCATCAATATTTTGAGGTACAACAACCGATTTAGGGCGACCTTCTTTAACTTCGTCCGTGAGCACAGACCGCTGACGATTAAACTCACTAAACCAGTGATACACAGTAGTTTTCGATGGTGCTTCGTCCCCAAAAGTCGAAGTTAGTTGATCGATGCACTATTTTTGAGTTAGCCCTCGCCGAAAATCGTAATAAATCATAGCACGAAAATTTTCACGACTTAAATCCATGGTGATAAAGACTCGCAATTTTCAAAATGACGCCACAAAGGATAAACAAATGACAGCTACATGAAACAAATTGTATTCTTCAGCCAAAGAGTTCCATTTTTAAACGTTATAATTACTTTTTTAATATTGTTCTGTAACTGGTCAGTTCCGGATACATAAATAGCAGCCCTCGTAATAGTCGAGTGATCTTATTGTTTTTATTTTCAGATTCCATTTTTGAATTCAACGCAGAAACTCAAACACACGATATGTCAGGGAAATACGTTAACACTACGACACCATGTCAACGGTGAAGCCAATACCATGGAATCCCATATACCATACAGCCAACAGAAACAATTATAGAAACACGCACACAGACAAAGTACTCAAAAAGAGAAAGAACGCGTACAAAAACGACTTGAAAAATTCAAAATGGCAGAAATTAAAACCGCGGTTCGACAGAAAAATCCTGTTATTTTTAATTATTTTCAACATGAAACAAGCAAATGCAGTAGAATGTAAGTAATAGCTTAACTGATAAAATTTTCAATATATTACAATATTGTTGTAGCATTGCGTAGGTTTTCTGTATTTTCGTGAAACTACTAGGACCTTTACTAAAACTTTAAACAAAGAGTAGAGACAGTTCTATTACGCAATCTTACGCAACAATTGTGTACATTCGAAGAATATAAATACAGTACGCAGTGTTTTCGTATTAGTTTTTCGTAATATTACTAGAGGTATTTTTTGAAGTTAAGTCTACCACTATACAATATGGTACCTAAAAACTCCAGTATAATATTTTTGACAGCGTTTTATAAATCATTTTCATTACAATCATAAAATTTATTTCGTCATCATTCAACCATCGCTTTAAGCCATGATCCTTTAAGAAGGAACTTTTGTTTCAAGTTCCAGCCCTCACCAGCCGGGTGCTTGCGTCAATTCTCGGGTACCCGACCACCTGCAATCTAAGAGCGGAAGTCAGGCCTTGCACCCTCTCCATTAGCTGCTGGCTCCGGGGCGGCACAAGGTTAAGGGGATGTGGAGGAAGCTGGCTGTTCTCATGTTGCGCTCTCCCTGAAACTCCACCAGCACAGAGATACTCTGCTGTGGAAGAATTCGACAATAGGTAGTAATATTAATTATTTCTATTGCTCATATTTACAGAAAAACGATGTTAACCACGGCGATAGAAGCGCTCTAGATTTGTGACTCAGAGTGATTCAGAGACAACCAGCCGGTAACTAGCGGTCATTGCATGAGATGAACCAGAGATATGACTCAGCGGCGTATATTCTTCAGAGAGAACTATTTCCAGCAGTGGACTAACGCAGACTGTTGATGATTATTAATATCTAGTTTGTCTACAGATTTATTATATTATTAGTTGCAATACATTAATTTAATATTGATTTGCTACCAAATAGAATAGCAACTTCGTTCATTATCACCAATTTAACTATGAATTTGAATATGTATCTAAAGGCATTCACGCTAATAGGTCAGCGTATTAGAACGAAATACCTTTCTGTTCCAGCATACCTTCATCTGAATGGAAATACAAAGTGTTACCACCAAAGCTACGTCAAGTTCCTCAAAGAAGTATCATGCCTGCAAACGTGCTGAGGAGAAGAGTCGATGATGACGTCACACAGGTACAGATAATGATAACTATTTTGCTCTATCAACAGATTTACTTCTAATTCTGTGCTTCTAATAGATATTGCGTTGATGTGGCCCTTAGATCAAGGAACATATGTGGCCAATATAGTCTTTCTCGCTTTGACAGGCTACGTTTGTCAAACCAACCTTCGTAGCCTGAAATATTGTATCCTACCATCACGCTCAAAAAAGTCTCTATCTCACATATTTTTACAAAAAAATTGATATTAACTTCTGAAGCTCAAAAATAATTAAAAACCTTAAAAGTACTAACGAACAAAGATTTGTTTTGTTTAAATATCTGTCAAATGCGACAGCTTAACAGTTTTAAAACATTGAGCATTTACAACAGAATAAACAGATATAAACAGATAGAGACGAAATATGTGTATTGCCTTCCCTTTCTATTACGGGCTTACGCGAGATATTTCTTTCGGTCTAACAATTCGTGACATGTGAAAGGCGATATGGCTTTATCGCTGCCTCTCAGTTTGTTTTGATTCAGTTTTCAGATTAATCTCGGTCTGCTCTGAGTCCACTGATGTCCGCAATTCTTGATCTGATGTATATTCAATCTCGGTATATCTCAGTTACATCTCGAAAAGGACTTGATCTGTCTATATCTCAGTCCTATCGCATTCCGATCTCAGTGCGATTTCTGTCCAGCCAAATTAATCTAGGACATAAGTTTCAAATCTATCTCTAGTACTTCTCCAATTTGTTTTTTGTATGTTACATATCTACAGCATAAGCTATTAAGCTCAAAGATCTGCTTAATTTGTTTGCTATTAAGCTTAAATTGATTTCCAGGGAATAATTTGAACATTTATTATTATTTATACACCAGATGACACATTTATAGGTGGACTGCGGTTTACCCTCTACAAGGATACTTCAGAAGAGGATCATAGGTGGAAGGGAAGCAAGATTCGCCGAGTACCCGTGGCAAGCACACGTCAGGATATCTGAATTCCAATGCGGTGGCGTTTTAGGTGGGTTTAATAGGCTGTCTGTTTTTTAGACTAATTTCATAAACTAGAAGATAGATTTATTAATTTTGAACACGAATATGAAAAAATATTTTCATTTCATCTGAAAATAGAAATAATTGGCTTCTAAATGTAAGAAATGGAGCTAAGCTCAGTCTCTGTCGCTCCAAGCATTGAGCAATGATACTATGATTTTGTGACGTCATGTCAGATAAAGCCTTCTCCACACTATTAAGCGGGCTCTACAGTCGCGGCGCGTAAGCCCGCGAGAGCAGTGAAACGCGTTCGCGCTTCGCGGCGTTCCCTGACTCTTATTTATGAACGAAACTGCGAAACTTTGTGAGTTTGGAGGAACACGTTTTCATGCGAATAGCACGAATCGCAACGTAAATTCACGGCGCGATTCGCACGCGAGTATAGAGCGCGCTTTAGAGTTTAAAAGGCCATAAGCCATAATTCCTATCTTATAATTAAAAAAAAATCTTATAAAGGGGAGCAAAATAGGGAATGCCAGTTTCATGGGAGATAAAAAGAATAAAAGAAACCACCAAGCACGTATTGGATTACGACAGTGAAGGGTTCTGTAGTCGGGATGCATAATATACATTTAATCGGAAGCAAAAATAAGTTAAAAATAAGTAAAAGACACTGAAAAATAAAATTATTTCTACGGTCGCTGAACGCGTAACTGAAAATATCCTATATTTTGAAAACTGCACGACACAATATCCAATTGAAACCAATTTTGGTTGAAGGTGCTTTTTAAGTTCTACTATCTTAATTTTTTTCAGAATTTTTCAACAATCAATAAAAAATTTAGAGGGAGAGGGACAGACTTAAATAAAAAGTCACTTTGAAGCCACTATATCATTTTTGAAGACCTATCTGAGGTACTCCACACGCTTTTGTACACTGAGTTTTTTTCATCCCTCAGTTACTTACATGTGGAGCGCCATCCCTAATTTTACTTTTCTTTTTTTTTTATTTCACTACGCCATCATATAGCGGTTCATAGTTCCACACTTACCTTCCAAATTTCACTTTCACCATCACCATCACACATTTCACCATCAGCAACCGAGTAAGGCTGACAGATAGATTGACAAACTGACAAATAGACAGGACAAAGTTATAAGGGCCATGTCATTTGACTACAAAACATTAAAAAGATATAAATTCGTTACTGAGTTGTATTGCTATTCTACAGAGTTGTATCGTTAGTAAGACTACCTCAAACAGTACATACTGAGCCCACTTTGTGCAATACGGCCCTTCTTTTATCTTATTTATGTGAAACCTGTGCTCATTCAACACAAGGTAACATCACATACACACTTACCTGAATTCACAAATAATAATAATTAATTCTTACCCACAAAATTGTATAATATTTGACTGGCTCGTTGGCATATGCATCTGTTTTCCAAGCTAGGGTCCCGGGTTCGATTCCCGGTCAGGTCAATTTAGGAAACAAACTTTTCTAAATTGGCTTGGAGTCTGGGTGTTACTGGGAACTCCCTAGAGTTCGTTGTGTAGTACCCATAGTACAAACTTGCTTAGTTTGGGGTCACACAATCTGTGTAATTGTCTGGAGTATTATTATTATTATTTATTGTACAGTGTATATTACTGTCTTGTTAATGTGATGTTCATTGTATAGTGTATTATGTATGTAAAGTTTATTGTATAAACCAGCTGTACCCGCGACTTCATTCGTGCAGAAAATTTTTCCGTGGCTTTCTAGTGACAATTCCCATACAAAATTACCAATTTCGATATTTTCGATTTTTCAGCTGTTGCCTTAGGTTTTTCCTAAAGGAAATGTTCAAATCGGCCGAGTCATTATCGAGTTTTTGTGAGATTAACGCGCAGCAATTGATTTTTATATTTATAGACTAGCTTTTTCCTGCGACTTCGTTCGCGCGAAGTTCAAAAACACACAATATCTTTATTAATTACAGCCCATGTGTTATTCTGATGTATAAGCTATATTATTGTAAAGTTTCATCAAAATCCGTGCACATAGTTTTTGCGTGAAAGAGTAACAAACATCCATACATCCTCACAAACTTTCGCATTTATAATATTAATATAATATATTTATAGATATAGAATAAATGCTGCACAAAGAAAAACCAGTTTGTTTGTGCCGTCATTGTTAAAAAAAATGTATTAAAAAGGAAAAAAAAAACTACATAGACCTGCTATTATTGTTATTATTATTACAGTGTCGCGATGGTATGTAGCGACGGCAGCACACTGCGTGTCGCGAGCTCGCCCCAGGGACATTGCAGTGTGGCTGGGGGCTCTGGACACCACTGCTGGCTCGGACACAGCTATGAAGATGGGGTACATGTTACTTTTAGCTTTTCAACTAAGTTAATCATGTCCATTACCCACTTGTTACAATATTCTAATATTTTAATAACGAGATGAGAAGAGTAGTATAAGTGTGACGCCTTTGATTGCTTGTCTAAGCCAAATTTTTTAATGACAACCGATTTACATAAGATGAGCTTCATTGTTAGCTTTTCAAAAAGTTTATCACATTTATTATCCGCTTGTTTAACATATAATATTTGTATTAACTATTATAGTTATTCAAATATTTTAATAAAGAAAGGAGAGGAATGTTATAAGTAGACATCGAATTATACATATTTGCATGTTTGCGTATTCGAATGCATAAAATGCTATTTTTGTAGCATTTTATTGCACATTTGAGTATTTTTTCATTGATAGTGCTTATTTCAGTAGTTAATCGTGCTAGGCGTGTTGCATTATGCGGGAACGGTGGCGCAGATCATTATCAGAAAAGGTCCGTGGCAACTAAATGCTATTCCGTATAAAAACCCAGGTTTTGAAGGAATAAAGAAACTTAACGTATATGTATATCAATGACGCCGCCCAAACCCTGCCTGAAAAGGTTTCTGCAGAAATGGCACCAAATTTTAAGTCTAGTAACGTCAGATGACGTAGAGTGTTCATTTTCAGACAAGTTTGCTCTAGAAAATTTAGAGAAATATTTAATTTTGTATTGTCACAAGAATTGATTATTAATATATTATAGATTTTGTGAAAATAAACGTAAATTTTAATAATAAATGGCATTTTGATTGTGCATATTTTTTGCATATTTCGGCCTTTTCAACCGACTTCCCAAAAAAAGAGGAGGTTCTCAATTCGGTTATATGTTTTTTTTTATGTTTGTTATCTCATAACTCCGTTATTTATGAACCGATTTGAAAAATTCTTTTTTGTTTGACAGGATACACTTCCAAATTAGTTCCATTGAAATTTCACTGATATTGAAGCTTTGGTTTCGAAGATACACCAAATAACACTACCTTTATTCATTTTTATTGAAGATTCTCTTGTATGTCATTTGTTAACTATCGTTGTCCCCACATGGTATAATGGTAGTAGGGAGAAGATATAAATTGCCTGTGATATAATAAATTCAGTCAGTAAAGTCAATCTTGTGGCAGACAGAGAATACGGCCGGTGGCTGTCATCTTCGGATTGTAAGAATACTGCTAGGATGTAATTATGATACAACCTTTACTAGTTTAGACTATTCTTTTATAACTCATTGATATTGATATGATATTATATTGATGATATAATGGCCATAATGGGCAATAATATCCCATGTTCGATCTTTTCGCATCTTTTATTGTGAAAGCCCACGGTTTGTGCTCCTCAATAGAATGGAAGTTAATAAATTGCGCTCCAGCATTAGAAAATAAACTAATTGTAGACCTGCCATAGATATGTATTAAGGCCAACGTCACTCAAAAGAGAGAAATAAATAAATTTAAAAAAAAAAATTAAACCGACTTCAAAAAGAACACTGAAAAGTATGAAATAACTATCCTTTACTAATCAAAACTTAAGTACAAAAATAACTTTATAAATACGATACAAATACCCATATAATTAAATTTGACAGTTATTGAAGTCGGTGCCAAATCAATATTCGACAACAAAAAGTCTATTAGTTTAGTAGACAAAGATTATTTAAAAACCTCCTAATAACTTGTAGAAACTTGTAGTTAATGATATTTTTGGTGTAGATCGTAACAATATTTCTTAAGAGTTCTAAGCATTTACATATATATATAATATACCACCATTACATTTATATATTATATACCATAATACCATCTCCTATATAAGAAAGGACATGTAGGCACTAGGTCTTATATAGGTTATTGCAGTTACATTAATTTATCTGTAGACATTTTGTTCACAGGGTGGTTCAAAAAGTCCTCCATCCACTATTTCAGTTTCGGATGACGCAACCGGATCGGTACGACATTGCCCTCCTCAAGTTGTCGCGGCCTATCACATACATGAATCATATTTTACCCATATGCCTGCCGGAGTACGACCTCGAGTTGCGGGGTAAATCGGGAGTGATTGCGGGATGGGGAAAAACTGATACTAGTAATGGGCATACTGGAACAAATTTGCTGAGATCAGCCACTGTGCCTATACTGAGTAAGTGTTTAAAAACAAATTTTTACCTACTTCTCGTGTAATACAGGAAAATGGTAGCCTATATTTTAGATACAAGTACAATCACTGTGTGTGAAAAACCTATGCAGTTTTCTGAATTTGGTGTGGGGCAACTGAGACTTAAGAAACTTTAAAAAACGAAATAAGTTTTGTTTATTTTTTACTTGTTTGTTTATTTGTTTGTTTATTAAATAATTCAAATTCGGGCGAGACATGGCTAAAAATAAGTATTAATTCGAATTGGTTATAAATATTATTTCATTAGTATACTTAGAACTCAAAATGCCCATATTACTCAAAACACAAAATATACATTTTCAATAGCAATATTTGAATGATTAGCTTTCACATACAGTTCCGCAGCTTTTACTGCGAATTACTAAATTGCATTTCTGTCAATTTCAGGCACAGAACAATGCATCAACTGGCATCAAAGTAAACAGATCTCAGTTGAGATACACTCAGAAATGATATGCGCCGGTCATTCAGATGGACATCAAGATGCATGCTTAGGTATTTTTTCTGTAACAGCCCGTATAAGTCCCTGTACTAACACCAGGACATACTCGTACAGGCCTTCTTTTACAAACAAGAAGGAGATGGACTGGAGTGCAATTACTTAATTAGATAGCGGTATCATATAATTGCATATTTTATTCCTGAGATTTGTAGTTCGATAGCAACGCGGCGCGCGGTGGCTCTAGTCTTATGTACAAGAAACCTTAAGGTGCATTCTGAAGTATAGAGATGATACACAGATTGACTTCGAAAAAATAACTCAAATTATTACTATAACTAAACTTCATATACGAATTAAATTCATATGCAAGAAAGTTGATTTTTAATGTCTCATTAGAGATCACGTTACCGCTTTTTACAATACTATATAATCACTAAAGCAGCGTCATTTTAATTGGGAGTTAAATTTAATAGTTATTCAACGATTCACAAAAAAAATTAATAAAATAGTTCCCTTCTTTATGGTTCGATGTAGTGTAGTAATAATGGTCCAGTAGATGAATCTAATCAGAATTCGAAGCGAATCTAATGTTAAATTATTGCAAATCAAGATAAACTTTGCAATATGCATGCATGTTTTGAAACAATTCCAAAATAATACAATCGACTGATTCACTAATCATTTATCATTCATCACACGAAAGGAAATTTTAAATCAAATAAATTATAAGCTACTCAAATTTTATTCATAAATATATGTGTTTTCGTTTTAAAATATACACAATCCGTTGCCGGCAATATTGCCCAAAGCGGGAATATTACTGCCAAATTGCCGACAATATTTTTCAAAAAATGCCAAAATTGCCGGCAGTTTTGCCAGTTTTAACAAATTATTTGGTCATTATTGTTGGCAAAGGCACATCACTATCACAATCCTGTATGTATGTTAGAGAACCTCTAGAATGATAAAACAATATTCACAATTTAACCTATATATTAAAACATTCGATTCCTTGTTCGAAAGTTTGTTTTTCTTTCAAATTGTTCATTTATGCCATAGAATTAAAATTCGAACAATGGCCAGTTCAAAGAAGCATTCGAATGAATCAATCACATTTGTTATCTCTGATTACAAATATCAAAGCGAACAATACTTTTGGATTCGATGCTACATTTTTTATATGTTCGTTAGTAGATCTGTGTTAAATGTAGTTTAAGACTAACGTGCGAGAAAATCTACTCCTTAAAATTTTCTTTGTTAAATTTTGTAACTTACATTCGTCGGTTACAGGTGATTCTGGAGGACCACTAATAGTATTGGAGAATGGTAGGTACTACCTGGTCGGGATCACATCAGCAGGATTCGGCTGCGGTGTAGATCATCAACCAGGAATATACCACAACGTGAAACTAACTGCTAATTGGATAAAACAAGTTATTACACCACCTGCAAACTACGTAGATTTCTAAGCGTTCTATTCTAAGCGTTAATCGTAATGAAAACATATTTAGTGTTGGTAAAATATCGATTAGACAATCTACCGATAATAGCCAAGCGAGTTAAAAAAACTACTTATAAAAATATTGTTTCCGACATCGTATAAAATAAGTGTTAAAGCGAGAATTTTACAGAATTAATATTAATGACGAACTGATGATTTCAATAAAAAAATACATACGCCAGACTATAACATCAATTGTATGACCCGAACTAAGCACTAAACTGGATATCGTACAATAAACTGAGAGAGTTCCAATAATAATCAGACTCCAGGACAAGTTACTTTGTTTCTTAAATTAACCTGGCCATGAATCGAAGTTTTGTTTTCCAAGTCTTATCACGTATTTGATTTACGCATAATGTTTATTTAATCTGTCGATTAAAATATAATTGAAATATAATCGTCATTGGCTAGCAGTGCATCGTTGCATCAGGTATCATTCCGGCATTACCATCATATTATCTACTCGTAACATAGTGTATCTACAACAAGAGACGGCATACGCGCTATTTCTCGTACAAAACTTTCTGGCGCTGTTTGCGGGAGAAGAGGTAGGTCCTACCACAAGTAAATGGGAGAATCTAAATGATTAAAAATTTAAACAATTAAAAACTGTAAGGTACAAGTTTAAGACTATTCAAGGTTTATTATTGTATTACAACGGGACAAACAGGACAAACATTACGATACGATTTTCTAGAATGATGAACAAGTTAATGCAACATATTGGAGTGAATCTAAATACGTTATGATGAGATCGGTAAATCGATTAAGTGAAACGATTTAAAAAATATATTAAAATGGAAAACTAGTACTTAAAACGAAAATTATATAATAATCTTTGACTAGATTAGATGTGGTGGATTTTTCGTTGCACCGCCTGACGGTATAAGACTTTGCGGAGCACTTGACGCAGTTAATTCGATTATGGAAATGGTAACAAATCGATTCAAAACTAGTTTTTATTGTGCTGTGACTATTTTTTACTTATACCTTCACAGAGGGGAATGCCTGTAAATGAAGCCTCCCGTTGTAGGTACCCAATGACTCGTTATAACAGAACATTCATAATTAATTGAAGTTGAAACATCGATATCAATTTAAAAAGCATTATCGACTATCGTTAGTATCGATATTATGAAAGATTTTAAGCCAATTCAATAAAAAATATATATCGATGTATATCAATTTTCCAACAACGCTTCTCACTTATAGTAATGTGTTTCGCCTTACTTGCCATTTTCTTGCATTTTTTTATTTATAATTTATATTTTATCTGACTTGTTTGATCTCCTGTTTGATTTTTTATTTATTTTTAACGAATGAATGTGCAATTGTTATAAAATAAAAGTTATCAAAGAATATGTGTTTTCATTTATTTTAGTATCTATTTCACTATTGTCAGTGGCAAATTAACGGACTATTTATATATTTTTAATAATATTATCTATTCTAATATTATAAAGAGGTAAACTTTGTTAGTTTGTATGTAATGGATAAACTTAAAAACTGCTCATCGGATTTCAAAAATTCTTTCACCTATAGAAAGCTACATTATCAGCAAATAACATGTACTTTCATTTCAAAAAAATGTCTACAAATGCCATGATTAGTTAGCTAGCTAGGATTATTATTAGTTATGCATAGAAATACTCAGTTAAGTCGTATTACGTAGTCTATCTGTATGCTGGTATTTATAGCTAGTGATGTACCGTTACCGACAATATTGACCGAAGTGGGAATATTGCCGGCAGTGGCACATCACTAATCGCAACCAAATTAATCCGTCATCTTTACAATTACTAAGTTGAAATTTGACACAGACTTAAAGTAAACCGAAAACCAGAAATAAAAACCAAAAAATTAAATAACTGGTATTTCAAATTCATCTTTTTTATATTTTTTTAAACTATATTCAACCTTGTCTGAAATTTCTACTTAATCTAAGATAATACGTATTCCGACGTGCTTTCGATGGGATTTTGATTTTCGTCATAATCAGCTTCGGGATAAGCTTCTACTCTTACTAAATATGGTCGATATCAAGTCGTTGTATGAAAGTACATCATATATCTCAAACTAGATAAAAAGGAGGACATAGCGCTGCGAACAAAGCAATGAGGATTGTTTTTTTTACATGTGGTTCGCAACTATTGATTAAAAATTTTGATACTCAGGAACCTTTTTGATGATTATTAAAACTTTAAAAAAAATTGAATTTTACATTTATTCATTACATTATTCAATGAATAAACGCAAAATAAACAAGCAAGTAACGTTACCCTGTACGTAGCCGGTTATTTACCCAACAATCGTAATAATTATAACACAGTCTAATGGCTATACTTGTTGAGGTTTTATATTCCAAGCAGATGTTTTTTATTGAAAATATGGGTTTCTAAGTTCACTTACGTATGAAACGTAAATTTATCCTATTTTTTATTTTTCGTAGATGGCTCTTTCGCATTCTAACTACGCAATTTTGCATCTTCGCGGTAAAGTATTTTATAATATTACGTCCGGCATATATGTCGGCGTCTTTATCTAAGTCAAACTAATACTGGGAGGCATAGTTTGGTCTTATGTATGTGTGTTTTGCTTTGTGTTTTGTATGTATACATGGAGAGGCATAGTTTACCCAGCCTCGCCATGTTGTTCACGACGGACGTTACGTCTTTCTTTTATTTGATCTAAAATATATATATGGAAAATTCGTGTAACAAATCCCGAGCACTCGAAAAGAGGCCTTGGTGGTCGGCATGTGGTCGGATGCCGGGCGCTGAGCGACGACTTTTAACCTATATCTCTAATGACTCGACCAGGACCACTTATTCCCAACCCAAGTATCTTAAAATAAATAATACAATACCTATCTATGTCCGTATAAAAAAAGCAAATAAAAAATAATGCGATACACCTACATAGAGCGCGCCATCTACAATAGCCGCTGTCGCTCTATATTTTATAAAAACTCGCATTATAAAATTAGAGTTAGTCTTGTATTGCACTGTGTCTCTTTGCACAAACATTCACATTATACAAAACAAAGACAAAATCCGTTTGCTGGAAAACCAGCTAAGAAATACTTTCAACATACCTAAATGGACATGCTTTTACGAGTACCAGTTTATCTGATATTATTCATTTTAATTCGAACTCTCTTGTGATTATCATAAAGTTTAAATTGATTTTAACTCTTCAGACGAATCTATTCAACCGGTCATAATATCATAAACATAATATTTTAAACTTTATTGTGAAAGCTTTAAGGTTTATTATTGACGAAATATTGTCAATGACGCCGGTGAAGTCGGTGAAACGCGCTGTAAATATCAAATAAGCAGTCGTCGAGAATGTCGCGGTTGCGGGACGACGTATTCTAAATTCAAATTTTCAAAAATAAAATAGCCTTTATTTTTTATTGACTTAGTAAAACAATAGACTATTGTGTTAAATTGCCTTTACAAAATGATTGGAAGTAATAGTTTATTTTTTTTAATCATGCTGACCATGGCATCGGTTTTGGACGGACAGACCTTGGGTGGTGAGTAGAGTGAAAGGATATTTTTTTGTAAAATTATTACATGATAACAATTTGCAATAAGCAAACTTTATGTGTGATTAATTCATGAAAAAGAGAAAGTCGATGAACACAGAATATTGGCATCTTACATTGTTTCTTTTCTGTTGTAAATCGATTTATTTTATTCTATTCAGCCAGAAATTGTATAAGTTTTTATGTGATTCAACTCTTATTTCCCGGAATAAAAATAGATAGGTACGTTGTATAGCTCGCATTAAGGACCAGTTTTAATTAATTAAATAATAATGATAGTCAAAAGATACAGTTTTTCCCTGTGTTATATGATACATTATTTTTAAACTTTATATTGTTTGAAAATATTAATAAAACGATAATTTTGTAATAAATCATTAATAAAGAGAAAATTAGCACATTAAGTTATGTACATGAATGTACTTAATTTGTTTTAATTTGCACTTTAATTATTTAATTAAATCACATAAACTGGAAAAACTTGTATTTTGGGAAACAGCGTCTTCTCAAATACCTACTGCTAGTTTAAAATGAAATAAATAAATCTAAAAATTACTTGTAGCATTCATTTTATACCATTCTATCAGAAGCTTTATCATTACAATTTATTTTTAGCTTTATTTTTTATATTGCTGTAGTAGGAAACTGATACATTTTTGGGTCTTATCGTGCAAGTTGACGCAGAGTTAGTTCGTCGAACTGTGAGTCACCCTCTGACTTACGAACCATACGATTTTGACCTTTACTGGCGCATTTTTACCTTCAAAACTGGAGTAATATTAAAAATACCAGTAGTAACTAACGACTTAGCATTGGTACCTACTAATAGTTTTTCATTTTACATTTTTACGTACCAGTAACACACATATCTTCGCACCATTTGCTTTTCGAAAAGGTAGAGTATCAAAGACTATCAAACTATCAAAGTTACACATATTTGGACTTACGGATAATGCGGGATTAGATATTACTAAGAATTCTTGTTAATAGCCGTTGCGCGTTGCCTATATTCTATAGTAGTCCTTGTATAAGCTCTGTTCCTTGGTCTGTTAATTCTTATGGCTATGTAGTCAAGAGGGCAAAAACAATACATTCGTCTGTCCATCTGTTCAATCGTGTGTCAGAATGCCGCCACTATTACACCTACTGAATTAAAATTTGGCGCAGAGATATAAATTGGTAACTTAAAACTATAAATAAAAGAAAAATGTATGATAATGTGTGTAATGTGTAATGGACATTTCGAACCTAATTTTTTTTACCTAACTTCTACTTTGTCCAAAATTATTAAATAATCCTAAGACAGTATTATCCGGCTTACTCTTGACCAGTTCTTTTACATTTTGTTAGTGGTATAGAATATATTCAACTGATCGCCGAGGAATATTATCTCTCCGGCTCTTGTAGTTTTAATTGCTGGACACGCGATAGGAATTTATTTGAATATTTAACAAAATTACTACAAATATCTGAAGGTGAACCAGTCGAAGTTATAAAATATTTATTTAGCGAACATTTAAAATAAATTAGTTACAACTGTTATATGCTTGTATTAAATCAACACCTGTTATTGGAGTTACAACAACAACAACCCCGTTGCTCGTTGGTACGGTGATAATGAAAATATTTTCTTGACATTACAGCAACAATTGCCTCGTTTTTTTAACATATCCTGTGGTGGTGGTTAATAATAATAATTATTATTATTAATTAATAATAATGTAATTCATTTGTCCCACATAAGAATAGACAAAAAGGTATGTGGCTCAGCTTTGATTCCTGGTGAGCCCACACCCGCTATATTTCAGTCACAACCTGGAAACGAGGGGTAATACACCGCATAATATCTATGTACGTATTTAAAATCGAAAAAACACTGTAGCGTATTCTCTTTACACTGTTCTTTCATTTACTGATTAATAACGAAATCTCGATAACTGATACAGAGGGTCATAAAATTTGATCTGATGGCTTGTGTAATGTATGGGCCCGATAAGAAAGTATTATTGGAAATTTACATTTGAAGGACGAAAAAGAAACTTATATGTACTTAACTTTTAATACGGCTGCAAATTTAGTGCAAATATTGTTTATTAAAAATAACGAGACACGTGTTTCGCATTTTTGTAAAATTCAAAAGGACGAGGAACTATTTGTTTAACTATTTTACGTTTTTATGGCAAAAACGTTGGAACGATTTTCATGAAATCAATGGATATAGATTAAACCCTGGGAAAGAACAAAGACTACTCTTTTTAATACACAACAACGCAACATCTAATTTATTATTTTCTAGAGTACCAACTCCTAATTATCATGATGTCGTTATATCTTATCCGTTATGACTCATCTAATTTATTATTTTCTAGAGTACCAACTCCAAATTATCATGATGTCGTTATATCTTATCCGTTATGACTCATCTAATTTATTATTTTCTAGAGTACCAACTCCTAATTCTCGGATGTCGTCATATCAAACTTATTCGTTATGATATTGTCATATCTCAATCAAAAAGAAGGTACATAAGGATCTCTAGAAGATATAAGGCTAGATACACACAAACATTGCATAAATCGAAAATCACAATAACAGAGATAATAGAGTATTTCGTTTGCATCAAGTGTGTTCTTTTAAACAAAATCGTTTGGATGACTGCCCTTTTGTTGTACAAAAAGCCACTTCTCACATTTGGTTAGTGCATAACGAAAAAAAAATTCCGAAAAATTTTGCAATATTTTTTATGGAAAGAAGCAAAGACCTCTCATAAATATTATGTAAAATATTAATACATATATACATATCTTCACCCCGTATCCCTAAGGGGATAGTCAGAGGACGGAGCGCCAAGCGTCGCAATCCTTACATACATACTTCTTTCGCTTCCTGAAATCTCATCATTCTCCTCACACATTTAATCAAATAAAAATATTAATTATTATTTAAAATATCAATGTTATAACATTGTATAAATATTAAATATATATTGGCGAACTGTTTGGTACAAATACATCAATTGATAACTCCAACCCAGACATTAAAAATAATAATTGGACTTGAGTATTCGGCACCCGATTTTCTTTTGCTACGTGAGTCTAAGTTAAGGCGACGCATTGGAAATCTTGACGGCAGGGATCTCCATTTTTGTAAGTAACTACAATGCGTATGACAGTGATATTTGGTATCCTGATTCTTCATTTCATTGACTTCATTTTGAAAGTTGCGATACCTCTTTTAGAACAGAGATTTACATTTTTCGGAGCAATGGGACCTCAAAATGACAGTTGGATTTTTTAAAATTAATCATAGTTTTCAAAATAAACGAAAATAACTGTTTTTTCGTATTTCTCGTAAGCTAGCGCGCGCACGTTTGCATAGAACAGAAGGTCTATTTTAGATTAAATTATTGTTTATCAATGCGTCGCCTTAATGTGAGTTCGACGCGCCCTTAAGTTTTTTATTTTAACTTACGAAACTATTTTAAAAACAAAAAGTAACGTATGGCTCGTGCATATTATATATTTAGGGCGTAGTGACACAAATACGCACTAAGATCACCCAACTAGAAAAACACCACGAGCGTGGAGACACTAACTGTTAATTTGCCTTTGTCTTTGGGTGATATTATTAAAAGCAGTGACCTAGTTGTCAAGCAAAAAGGTTTGTACAGTAATGTAAGAGGAGCCGACACAATAGGAGTAAAGTAAAGTAAATGGAAAAGTCTTCGTTCACGTTTTACGAAGCGTTTTATACTTTCCCAGTATCGACTAATGGTGGTCACTTTTGGCCAGAAATACAGCCATATTCGTACGCGTGTAAAATTTGGGATTGATTGATTCAGTAGTTTTGATGTTTAAAAATAACCTGTAGGCCTAAATGCTATGCACAATATATCCTAAATCCTATGCAGTTATATCTGTACTTATTTGTATTTCTGATTGATAGATACATAATCAAATCCCCAAAAAAAAAAATTTAATTAAACTATAATAATAGGTCAATGTTAATAGTGGCTGTAATTTTAAGTTTACGTGTTAATTACGTAACTTATATATGTGTTCGCATGTTTTTGGAAAATCGTTTTTTTTTTATTTGTAACAAAAAAGTAAATACATATCCAAACGTTAATATTAACCAACAATAGAAGTTCCTCAAAGTTGCCGCTTAGAAAGCTGTCATTGCTTAGGGTGCCAAGCAGAGCATTACTCCTTTGAATAGCCAAACTGATTCGTTGGCGGAAAAAGCTGCCAGCTCGACGGTCTCCCGAAGCCTCGACCAGTCTCTTACAAATATCAGAAACCAGTCGATGGGCTTTGGAGCCCAAAGTTTCGACCGCAAACGGCGGAAATATGTAACAATACATTTTATGTAACAATTAGTATTTTATTTGTGAAGGTGTCCCACCTTTTATTGGCTTTAAATTCCTACTTTTGTTTTATATCCTTTGTTTTTGACTGTTGGTCTTCCTCGATTATAAATAAATAAATTATAAAGAAAGAGAGCGGATTTTGTGTTTGTGTGGAGGATGTGAAGGTAGTCTCCGATACTACTCCACCTATTTGAAAAATTAAAGGTACATTATTCCAGATACAGGGCTAATTGAAAAATACTAATAATCTCTTAGTGCAAAATTCCTGTCATCATACCTAACAACTTTTGTTCTACGGCTTCTTTTAAAATTAATACGTTCGTCAATAAATATTTGTTACGTTATGTTGTACTGTCTGAAACGTAATTTACTCTGTATGTATTTTCAGTGGTACAGTGCAAGCGCACCGGGCCTTAGCGCCGCGCCCCTATGTGCGTGCCGCTTTAGCGACCGGGTAGAGTAGGTGCCATTTTCAGAAACATTTAATGTATTTTTATTTTTGTACAAAAGAAAAAATTTATGAATTTTTAAAAGTCGTAGAACAAAACTTATTGGGGATAATGTTACGTACAAAATACTAAGAGGTTATTAGTATTTTTAAATGAAGCCTGTATATTATGTATTCAACCTAGGCGAAGTCGGCCACTAGTTAGCGTATAAGTTAGCGGCCTCCACCCCTTTTTTGGTGACACATAGAAAATCTTCTGAAGATATCCGGCCACCGAGAGACACTGTATTGTGTTTTTTTTAAATTTATTTAACCCAAGTTTAAGTCAAACGAGTAAACAGCGAACCTGATGGTAATTTACTATCAGATTAGGGTGAGGTTAGTCAGGATAGGAACTCATGGACATTTACGATAACAAGGCTAAGAAAGAACTTATGATTACAAACGCTTTGGCGACCCTGAAAACTAAGATGTAGTGACTCTTGTGGTCCAATATCAGCGTTGCCAGATTTTTTAGGACAAAGCGGGATTTTGTAACATTTTTAGTTAAAAAAAGCGAGATTCTTTCGTCAAAAGCGGGACATAATAAAAAAACGTAAATAATCAGTAGTTTTTATTACTTATCCTTAAACTAAGTTTACAGTGATGATAGACAGCCATAGAAAAATGTTTTTAACGATTTAAAATTGTAACGATCACAAATTTAAAAAAAAAATTGATTTCTTTTATTAATTTTATTGTTCGTAACGAAATAACAAAAATGTTAAAATAACAAAATCTACATTCATATTCAATTAAATAACATTTTATCTGAATAATTTTCATTTGCTAAAAAATTTGAAATTATGAAAATTATGAAATTAGAAAAAATCGAATTAACGAAATTTAAAATCTATGAATTTTCATCATTTTACCTCTTAAATATTATTTATTTATTCCTATTATTCATTTGTTATATATTTGAACATTAGCAAAAATTAATATTTTATCGCTATTTTCGTTCTTTTTTTCTTTTTGCATTTTATTTGCGTCTTTGCATGGACCCCCGTTAGGCAATGGCCTTCTCCGAAGAGTGCCGTTTATCTTTATTATCTGCTACTTGCATCCAATGCAGGACCATTCTAGTAACTTCTAATGTCCACCTCTTGTCTTTTAGTCTCATGCGTACCGAAATAGTTGGGTGGAAAAAGACTCCCCTAATACCCTCACATTGCAACGCAGACTATACAGATATTGTCTTCCTCGTGGTCGCCTTAACAGGAGCCCCTGTTCTGATCAGCAGCGATACGGAATATCTCATCGTCACCTCCCAAAATGTACAAATTAAGTGCAATTTCAAAGTATTTTGAAATATTTGTCACCCACCCTACTGGAAACTTTAATTTTTGGATTGATAATCCAGGTCCAATGCACGGCAAGGCAGTGGTATGCTACGTTGCCACTTGGGCGGTATACCGACCTGAAGCCGGCAAGTTCGACCTGTCAGATCTGGAGCCATCACTCTGCACCCATCTGGTATACTCTTTTGCTGGCTTAGATGAAAACACTCTCGGTATCAAAAGCCTTGGTAAGTAAACCTTAATTCTGAGCTATAACAATTAGATTAATCGCAAAATCACCACGATCGGTGCAATCCGGTCGAAACGTCGAGATAAAAGCGATATTTAGCCTTAAAGTATAAACGCGACATAGACCCGTAAATTAGTATTGTAAGATGTGTACAAGTCGTGAAAGTTTAAAAACATTAATCGTAAAATCACTTTGGCTAGTACTAGCAGCTAGAATCATGGCACATATCTTTTTATTCTTGAGGGTTCTGTGGCGTAAAAGAACAAACAAAACCCTTATAGACTTTAAAGGTATAAACACACTGTACCACTGTAACCACTGTGACAACAACTTAAGAGCTTTATTTTATAAGAAAAGGTGTCTAATATTTAACATTCCTGACACTTTCTTCACTCTACTACTAATTCATTAATTCTAATGAACTTTTTCTTTTTCTAAATGATGAAAATGATAAAAAAATATTGAAAAGTAACTTAAAATAACGTACTATTCGTTTGTTTATTAAAAGATTGCTTTTTAACGAATTATTTGTACTTCTGAAACTAACCTCCAAAGTCAAAACTATTGTAAGTCAAGGTATTTGGCTATCACTTACTATAACTGTTCCAAATCACTCATATACTCTCTGGAAAAACAGCTGTGACAGACAAGCAGACAGAGAGCATAATGATTCTATAAGAATTCCGTTCGTACCTTAACTCGTTCGTAACTCATAACTAAATCTTTGAAATAGAAGTTATTCTAAGTCCATAATTATAGTAAATGTGTTTTTTCTATCAGACACCTGGCAAGATTTAGAGAAAGATTATGGAAAAGCTGGATACAAACGTCTAGTATCACTCAAAAAGCAGTATCCACACCTCAAGGTAACTGTCGCTATTGGTGGATGGAACGAGGGCTCATTGAAATATTCAAAAATGGCCGAAACCCGAGAAAGCAGAGCCAAGTTTATACAGAGTGTGCTTCTCTTCTTAGAGTAAGTTATTTACATTATAAACTTAAAGTTTTTTGACGTGATCCTTATCAGTTGTTCACAATACAGGCATATTTTTAATGAAGAGGTAACGTTTTGTTGTAGCGGATTCTTCCACCACAAATATTGAAGTGGACTATATAGTCCATATAGACATAAAAATATTTTTAGACATAAACAGCATATTTGTTGTTATTTTTACCATTTATAAACTGCTTTTAGATGCATCTCGTAACTATTTAGATAATGGCAAATGATATAGCGGAACCAGTTTGTGATATATTGCTCATTGCCATTACCTGTACTATCTTGTTCCTTATACTTAACCCTATCTCTTAATCGACTTTTACGATCTGCTTGGAAATAATACTGGCACGATCTATTTTATATTTTTCTTTCTCTCCATGGATCATGGGCTTCCATGCTGGTTATGGTATTAATATCTTAAAAAATATCCTAGAAATAGACGCACATGTAGTCTTCGCTAAAAATACCTAATGATAATGTATTTGTGTTCCAGAGAGTTTAAATTCGATGGTCTTGATTTGGACTGGGAGTACCCCGCAAGAAGAGACGGTAGACCTCAGGACAAGGCGAATTACGTCGCTTTAGTGAAGGTAAAATTCTTATTACTCCAACAATGTTTTCAGAGAGTAATAATTTCTCTTCAAGTCATCATAGGAAAAGGTCTGGTTTTTAGGATTTCGTGGCAAAATGGAACGGCGTACAGTAGAAATGGATCATCTAAAGCAGAATGATAGGGGATCTCGATACCTATCGATTTGACCCTATTTATGTTCCACGATATCCAGTGATCCCATAGTTACGTAGGTTTTGCGAAATTCTAGTGAAAATCACATTCTTCACATACTTCATAAGTATATCTAAACAATATCTACTATAGTGTTTTTTTTCTGCAAGTTGTTTTACAGGGGGTCTTAAGCACTACAGAAATTTTCTTAAAACGAAAGGCATTAGATATCAAATTAGAACAGCACCAAAACGTGCCTTGCAAAATATTTTGTATGTAAATCGGTTTATACTTATACTTCTAAATTCTTAACGTTACAGGAGCTGAAAGAAGCGTTCGAACCCCACAAATACATCCTCACAGCGGCATTAGGAGCTGGTAAGGAAACGATGGACGCTGCTTACGACCTTGGCAAGCTTAGCAGATATCTGGACTTTATCCACATGATGTGTTACGACTACCACGGCACGTGGGACGGAGTGGTTGGCGCTAACGCTCCCTTGCGGGGCACTTCCGAAGAAGATGTCTTGAGCGTTGTGAGTTTACCCACTCTGTTATAATTTATATAATTAACTGATTCGTTAGTGCGGTGTAAGTAGATAGGAAAATAGATCGTTTGGTATGTAAAATCTTTATTTATAGAGTACACCGAGGTAAATTTCATAAGTCTTTCGTTTTTTCGATTTTGGAATAAAGCATTAAAAAAACATCTATCTCTTTATAGTATTTAAAACTATTGGTATTTGGTACTCGTAAGAAATGAAATCTACCTTGATGACTGCAATTTCCTCTTATGCTAATACTTAGAAGATCGCCAACAGAGGATTTATGCCTATACAAGCCCTTATTAATAAGCTTTATACTTTAGGCCACTTCTATGACCTACGCGAGGAAATATAAGGCAGCTAACACGTCACATACATATATTTATTTCCATTTATAAGACCGGTGCGAAAACAATTTTTGTATAATTCATGTAATTTAATAATATATATCAAAAAATGTGCTTTCCAGGAATATTCAATAAAATACATGCTCTCACATGGAGTCAGCCCTTACAAGATGGTACTTGGTTTACCTATGTACGGACGTAACTTCATCCTTCAGAACCCTGACACAAGTGACATTGAATTCGGCAGAACACCCGTGAAGAGTCAGGGCTTCAAGGGACCTTATACCAGAGAAGCTGGATTTATGGGTTACAATGAGGCGAGTATTACATTAATTCATGCACACATCCATGCAAATATACCTATCTAAATGCTGTATTCCCAAGGGGTATAATGTTTTCAAATATCTGACTTACTCCTCACTATTTTCGTAGAGGCCTAAAAGTAAGTAATCGAATTAAGTCCATTTTTCATCAACAGATATGTATGGAGATCACCAACAAATCATCAAAGTGGACTCACCATTGGCATGACCAGTCTGTCACTCCATTCCTCAGAGACGGCGAACGCGTCGTCACCTACGATAACGCCAGATCTATTGCTATGAAGGTCAAGTAAGTACCACCGCACTTGTTGTTCATTATGTTGATTTCCAAGAGCGAAATTGTATATCTATAGATTAATAGTAACGGTAATAAATATAAAAAATACCAGCAGTAATATTCTATAAAATGATAGGCATAGATCTCTTCTCTCAAATGAGGTATAAAAAGATGGCTCGTACCGACTAAAGTGAGCCCAGTGTAGTGAGGTGAAAGTAGGATAGTTAGTACCTACTTACGTAACTAATTAATTATCGACAAAAGATACACAATTACCTATTAGAAGCCTCAATAGAGACCAAGGTAGAGGCTTACTGACTAACGTCATCCAGATACATTTTTAAAACGGGAATATAGAGGGAAATGTCCATCAAGTCGCCGAGTTAGGCACAGGGCCAGGAATCCAGAGTTCCAGGGGGCCAGGAAGGGAAAGCCAAGATCCTCTTTAGGAGGTAAAAGTTTTGATCCAATGGGTCAATGACACAAGCAGAAGATAATTATTTCCATATAGAAATTCTACCACGACCTCACTGCAATAAACCTGTGTCATTCATTATCAGTCGTCCTCTAAAAGTACCCGCATACCCGTACTACAAATTAGCTATGAATCTAGATTGTTACAAGTACCCTTTGGCACCAAACAATTTGTGTTAATTTGAATAAAATCAAGATAAATTATTTCCAACTAGAGCATCAAACCTTGTTTTGAACTTAAACTCACATGAGTGTTATTGTTTGCATTTCTCTCCCACAGAATGGCCATAGACTACGGACTCGGAGGACTCATGGTATGGAGCATAGACACAGACGATTTTAGAGGACTTTGTGCCAATGAGACAGATGTATACTTCGATTTCATAAGCCGATACAATCAAATAGTGGATGATCCAGTGTTGAATAAAGCTTTACAGAGCTTGAGGCTACCTGACGGTAAATCATTATTGTGCTACTTAAATTTTGCAGCTGTGGGTGATGTTTCTCCCGACTCTGCAAGGCTAAAAGCTCACTCACTCAATCAACTCATCAATCGTACATTTACAAAGATTCGATCGTTCAAGTATTAATATGAAAAAGTTTTTTAGAAACAGATTAAGCCGATTTAAAAAAATATTGTAATAAAAAGCCTACCAAATTAGTAGACCTGTTGCTGCACATAGATTTGGCACTGAATTCAATTTAATTTTGTTCTTGACATTTTTAATTTGATTAGTATAGTTACTTTTCAGTGTATTTTTCGGTCGGATTAATTTTTTTTTTAAAAAGTTTTTTATTTCTCTCTTTTGAGTGCCTTGCCTTAAATAAATATCTAAAGTAGGTCTACAATTAGCTTTCTTTCTAATTCTGGAGCGGAATGATATACGAAAAAATCATCAATATAAATAACACTTATAAGCAGCGCTATTTGGTGTATCTTCGAAATCTAAGCTCCAATATCAGTGAAATTTAAATAGAACTATGGCTATACTTTAGAGCTATACTAAACTCAACAGAAGAAGAACCATTGAATTCGGTCTACAATTGACGAAGTTATCTGTGAACATACAAAAGAAAAATACATACACGATGAACACAGAACCTCCTCCTTTTGCGAAACCGGTTAAAAAAGATTCAGTCAAATGATTCAATCAATCGTTCAATGTACATCCTATCATATATTTTTAAATGAAATAAGAGATCGAACTATTGTAGAGAAATCCGATCTTTTACGGCTTCGATATTTTTTTTTTATTTTTACTGCAATTTATTGAGTATGATTTGTTAAAATTCAAATACTTGCACACATAACTGTAGTCAGAACCCATAGAAAAGTAGTGAACTTGTAGCCCACAAGTGACGAACGAAGTATGTTCAAGTTTGTATTCCAAATTAAATTGGTATATGTAAAAACATAAGCAGTCATCGACTAATTATATAATCTCAAATATTTCTAACATAAACGAAATTGGTATGTATATTGGTATATATATTGGTATGTATATTGGTATATATATTGGTATGTATATTGGTATATATATTGGTATGTATATTGGTATATATATTGGTATGTATATTGGTATATATATTGGTATGTATATTGGTATATATATTGGTATGTATATACAGAAATGATTTGATTTGACATCTACTTAGTTCGTAACACTCATTACGCGAGTTAGGCTAGCATTTAATTACTTTATAATTAACCGTTAAATGGTTAGGGCACATAGAAAGAATGAGTGTTGAAAGATTGACGAAGAAAACCTACAGAGCGAAAGTGAGTGGTAGTAGAAGCCAGGGAAGACCAAGGTTGAGTTATGAAGATCAAATAGCCAGTGTTGGCGACGGAAATGTCAAAAGCACTCGCGAATCTAGACGAAAGTGTGAGTGTGAGAATGATAAAATTTGAAGAGGCGAAAGATATGTAAGTACCGCGATATTTGGCGCTCCGTCCTCTCTGACTACGCCATTAGGAATATAGCGTGAGAATATAAGATATGTGCATTCCATAGAGACAAATAGACACTATCTACACTGACAATTCGCTAATTAAATAAAGTAAAAAAATTACATTGCAACCAAAAATTTGATTTCAAAATTCCCGCGTTTGTCTTATCTTTTCGCCTTGTCCAAACGCGACGAGAAAGCGTCACGGCAACGGTTCGCTCGAGAGACAAATTCAATTCGCGGCTCGATTTACACATATTTAAAACTTTTTTAACACTGTTTTGTATAATTAAACGCGTACATCTGTAGTGGTTGTGAATGTTTACTTAGCTCAAAAGACGATTTTTTTATAAATTAATAAAGAGACGGAGTCTCTAGCCAATAACAGCAACGCAAAAAGAAATTGCCAATGGTTTTTTAATTATTAGTTATAAATTAATTTAAACTATTAGAAAAAATAATATTGGGTCCTTACATATGAAATTGGCGTTTTGTACGGGAGGAATATAAAGTCAATTTTTTTTTTTGTAAAATATATTTAATTAATCAAAGTATGCACCGTTGTTATCTATGCACTTTTGCCATCTCATAGGTAGTTCATTGATCCCTTTACTAAAAAAATCATGGGGGCGAGAATCAATAAACTCTTTGAAGGCGGTTTGGACTGCCGCATCGGAGTTGAATTTTTTTCCTTGTAAGAAGTTTTCCAAATTCCTGAAAAAATGGTAATCTGTTGGAGCAAGGTCCGGGGAGTACGGTGGATGTCGCAGACATTCCAATTGTAGCTCATCTAACTTAGTGGTTGTTTGTTGTGCAGTGTGTGGTCTTGCGTTGTCGTGAAGCAGCAGTGGCCTAGAGCGATTGACCAATCTCGGTTGTTTAGCACCTAGTTCTTTCTTCATGGTTTGCAGTTGCTGACAATAGATATCTGCCGTAATCGTTTGGCCAGATTTTAGAAAGCTGTAGTGAACGACACCGGCGCTAGTCCACCAAACACTCACAAGTAACTTTTTCTGAGTCAATTTTCGTTTAGGGCAGGATTTGCCTGGGTCTCCAGGGTTCAGCCATTGCGACGAGCGCTTCCGATAATCGTACAGTATCCACTTTTCATCACAAGTAATGATTCGATTAAAATCCCTTCATTATTGTGTCGGTTGAGCAAAGTAACACAGCAGTCGACGCGTGTTTGCAAGTTCGATTCACTCAATTCATGAGGTACCCATCGTTCAAGTTTTTTTACTTTCCCGATTTGCTTCAAGTGGATTAATACAGTTTTGTCACTTACCCCGAAGCCTGCAGCTATCTCTGAAGTGCTTTGTGATGGATCCGCTTCCACAATAGCCTTTAATTCTTCATTTTCCACTTTGGTCTCCGGCCGTTCACGGGGTTGGTTCTGAAGGTCGAAATTTCCAGAACGAAAACGTTGAAACCAAAAACGTACCGTGCTTTCTTTTGCGACACCAGCGCCGTACACATCATTAATCCTTCGAGCTGTTTCTGCAGCCTGGTGCCACGGTAGAACTCGTACTCGTAAATATACCGATATTTCATATTTTCCATTGTGTGGTAATAAGCGACGCCAAAAAAAAAAATGAGGAAAAAAACAAATGAATGACTGTTTTCAAAACTCAAATGTACCAGCTAAATGAATTTATAAATTTGAATTTGGAATTCTTAACCAAAGAGGAGATATTTCAGATCAAAGTGGTCAGTACGACAAAACGCTAATTTCATATGTAAGGACCCAATATATTAAGTTCACAGCAAATATTAAAATGTTGGTTAAATGTTATAACTTTTATGAATTGAACGAACGATCTTATTCTTATTATATTTTTTTCTTATTTTAGCGCCCTCTGAACGATTTTTAGTGACGTTCTCTTCCTTTCTTATGGCATTTTTAATAGATACGTATAAAAATAACCGATGGGGCTCACCGGCATTCATTTCCGAAAAAAATTATATTTAATTTTTCTTCATTGTTGTAGCTTTATAAGATAGCAAGTAGCAGTTTTGCTACTGCTGAAATATTTTTCAAAGTAGTTCCAGTGAATAATGTAAAATTGAATCACATTAACATTATTTATTACATACAAATTGTATAATAAGTGGCGATTTTGGTGAGTTTTCTTTTTGTCTACCTTACTGAAAATGTCTGTGCACGTCACTAGTACGTATGTACGTATAACTATCCTGTCACTCCGCCGTCACACGGGGACTTGATTAGGAATGGTCAATATGTTTCTACTTGTATAGACTAAATATGAATGTTATACATATAAACCTTCCTTGTTAAATCTTGTATTTAGAAGATTCATTATTTAATGATAAAACAAAGCCTGGACTACGATTTTTGTTCTTGGTAATCTGGGTATTATTAGGAGCTCCTTCAGTTTGTTATGTCGTACGCATAACACAAGCCGAATGCTCACTTTGAGACGACACAGCTAGTGGTACGTATAAGTAGTAGGTATGTATAAGTTTTTATTGATATAGATATCTTAACGTTAATATTTACAAACTTAAAACTAAACATTATCTTAAATAATCGACTTCCTCGAAGTTGCCGCTTAGAAAATTGTCATTGCTTATTGTGCCCAGCAGACTGGCACCACCGTTGCCGCTGTGGTGATCTCGTCGATGTACTAGGTCACCACGGTTTATCCTGTTTACGTAATGCGGGCCGCATGTCACGACATGTTGCCTTGAATGACGTTGTTCGGCGGACTCTTGTCACCGCTGCTGTTCCAGCCTGTCGGTATTGCGCGCAGCGACGGTAGGATCATACATTTAGACGCTCATTCCTCGGGGACGCCATTTGTGTGTGTGTGTATGTGTGTGTTCCGGCGACCAAAGAGAATATAATCACTACGTTTTCCGGCGACTTTCAAGTCAGCAGGTGCCGCGGCCTGCTCTGTCGAAAATTCGAAGCGAAGTAAGCACGTGACTCTCTCTGAGAGTTTCGTATTAACGCCCTTTGCAGTCGCAACTTCGGAACCCTACAATGGGACCCTGAAGCCCATTGACCGGTTTCTAATATTCGTAAGCAATTGGTCAAGGCTTCGAGAGACCATCGGACTGGCAGTTTTTTTTTGCCAACGAATCAGTATGGCTATTGAAAGAGGTAATGCTGCCAGTCTGCTGGGTACCCTAAGAAATTACATATTTCTAAGCGGCAACTTTGAAGAAGTCAATTATTTAAGATAATGTTTAGTTAAGTATAAGCCAATGTACAATACACGATACGGCCAATAAGTGGATTGAAACTTCATGTTACAATAATTATAAATTATTTCTTCTTGTCATCACAGCCAACCGCCGTGAAAACCTAAGCAAGCAGACTGCTTACGTAGTATCAAACGGAAAGCTCCACCTTCGCTTACCAGAGCCACAATACTCAAACTACGCTCTCATGAGAACAATCAATGAAGCGGCAAACCTAGCGTTAGAAGAAAAGAAAATAATGGACGAAATGGACAGGGTAATGAGAGAGAATGAAATAGAGGATCGGAAACACCAAGATAAGGATGCTGCGAATTTTATTGCCAGTAATTTATTAATGGTTTTAATTAGTATCCTGTTTAGCTTAAAACTTCGTATAAGTTTTTAGCAAATTAAGTGAAAAACGTTATAGTTCTTATTAATAATTGTTTGCGGACATTATTTTATAAACAAAAAAAGGATAAAGTACATTGAAATAATATGTACCCGACTAATTGATTACATATGAAATGATTACAGTCCAAGAATCTTTGAATCTAGCTGGATACCATACTCTGAAGAGGTATTTGAAGACAAATTATATGACCTCGAGTGACCTTTGATCACTAACGTTTCATTTCTGTCTCTTTCTAACTCCTGGAAATAACTCAGAAATACAAGGTGTTGTTTTAAAACGTGGTCATAATGAAAAGACGATTGTATTGCTTTTAACTGATTGCAAATAAATGAAAAAAAGGTATACCTTAAAAAAAAAAAAATCGAATTTATTTTAAAGTAATATTGAAGTATATTTTATTTTCACTTATACACTGCGCGGTTCATCAAAGCATACCGACAAACGTGCCGCGCGGCTCCCTTTCGCCTTTGATGTTTTGCCGATGTATATGTAAATCGAGGAGAGAAACAGAGAATGTTACGGAAGTTATACATTATTTACTATTTTTTTAGATTGGTTTTTATACAAATTAAGTCTTTCCTCTACGGCAGCCCCCCTGTGGGCGCTGCAGGCCTAAAGGTGGGGAGGGGGGGGGGGGGGGGGGGGGTAAGAGACCCAGAAAAAAAATGGGGGCGTTGTGTAGAGGCCTGGGGGGTGATTTGTAATTTCATTTAGCTAGGAGGCATCATGAGCTCTCGACTCAGTAGACAAAATAAGTTTGGGAACCTAGACTCTACGGTTTCCTAAAATATGGAAACGTTTTAAAACAACACCCAGTATATTATCTACTAGTATATACAAGATTGCTATGTATAGATATATGTATGTATCATAAAGTTAACATTACGCTAGTATACTTTGTTTATGAGATATACTAACAACAAAAGATGAAAAGAGATGGAGGGGTATAGAGATATTTCAAGGTTAGATTTCTCGACTTCGACTACCTCCTCAGAGTGCGGTGTCCTGTTTAAATACCTACTGCTCCATGTTGCAGTTACATATCGACCTCATATACGAATATTAAAGAAAAAAAAACACGGGAGCGAAGGAAGTTGTAATTTTACTCAAATTCATACATAAATCCGATTAATTATACATATTATATACGATTTAGTCTTGTTGCACAATGTATATAATTTTATAAGATCGTAAATGTTTAAATAAAGTTTAACACACGATTGTAAGCAAAATACTCATTTACTTACATATAATATTGTATTTTTTCTGTAAAAATAGATTATCTTAAATCTAGATATTATTTGTTAAAGGTATGAATATAATTAAGTTTCAAGAATTATTTGTCGTAAAAATGAAATTATTATTTCAAAAACAAAAAACAAATTATTCAATTGAAATTTACTTAAAAATTGGGATTGCAAACTTTTTTTTGGTTAGCGTCATTTTTTTTTGGGAATGTAATATTATTTTCGGGAATTAGTCTTTAAAAAAATTTTTTATTGCTACAAATTAGAAAAAAATCAGTACTGATACTCTCTACCTGCCAAATTTTTTAAGTACTTCTTTGTAAATAAATAGTATATTTTACTACTTTATTATCTTTGTGATACTTTTTTAAATAAAATTTAAAAATTTATGGGATAATTATTTTACGCCTTTTAATATCACAAAAAGTTATTAATAACATTTCAGAACGTCCTCACGTAATTAAGAATATCCTCTGACCAACCTCTTGTCAGCCCTTCAGTTGGTTGTTTAAGATTAATTTAGTGATAGTGATGCAAACCAATGCCAACCTTATGTAGACTGTATTATTATATTAACATTTTTCAAATTTGTTTCAATACTGGTCGGAAAGAGAAAAAAAAACATGAAACTTTTTTTTTATGGCGTGGCGGAAGTTGAGCGCATTTGCCAAAACATGAAACTTATCAGCTGTTTAACTTGACGCGCAGGTCACGGTATCCCTCCTCGGGATGGCGCGCGCGGTGTTCCCGCGCGCATCCCAAGTAGAACGGGCAGGGGCATCTCCACCCTCCTGCCCTTACCGAGATGAGCCCGGCGTATCAAACGCGCTGGGCAACGCCGCCGGGGCCGCGGAAGAATGCTAAAGCGCCCCCGCTGCCCCGGCAATAGGCGCCTCGGAGGAACACCGTCAGGTTTTAGTGGGTAGCCCGGCATTGCACCTCACAGCCGTGGAGTCCCACATATCCCCCTGCCATCCCCCATGGCAGGACGGAATGCATAAAGCATTTCCTGACGCAAAAAAAAAAAAAAAAAAAAGGTCACGGTATCCCTAAGTAGTCTGTGGTCTGGATGTATAACGCTTTATAAAGTGCAGTATGGACTTTTTGGCGAGAACGGGAGAAGCGAGGTTGTCATTTTATTTAGATTTTCTAATATTTACATTTTTAAGAGTTTTAAAGTGCAACAGTGATAGTATATTGTGTTTTAAAGTTCTGCGTAAGTGACAAGAATGGAGGAGATCTAAATAAACATGTGTAGCTGAAGTTTTCGCGCTCTTCCAAGAAGTCCTTTATAACTTCAGTAAAGCCTACTATCACTTTACTGGAGGAGTTTTACGATAAGAAAGAACTGATTTACTTGTGATTCTACATGGATTCTAGTTATTCTGTGTCTGTATACTAGTTTGTGTTAATGCGTGACATTGGCAAATGCGCTAATCATCTACTGAATTGTTTTCTCGCTTTACTTGACGTTGGCAATGTACTCACGTATGGTGCAATTTAAAAATATATAAAAAAAAATATATATATAAAAAGTGCAGTATACAGAAAGCGAATGCGTGGCGGAAGTGTGCGCCGCTTATTTTATTGTTATTTTTCGGTTTAGTATCAATCTCTTCACAAAACAAACTAGTTTAGATAAAGTCCAAGGCAAAGGTGATGCTCCGTGAAACGACTCGGCATACAGTCGGCACGGATGCGGTGCAGAGCCGGAGGCGTGCGTCGATGCGCATCCTCTTTCCTTATTCCCAGGTGTATGAGAACCGTCCATGGAGCACTTAACCTATAGAGCCGAAATATCGGAACATCCTACTCACTACTGCTCACTTTTTTGACACTAATAAATATTAACTCTCGCTTGCCTTAAAACAGTACATAACCAATACTGGACCTGTGTGTACATCTCTGTATATTCCGACAGATATTTAAATACTTATGTAATGGCTTACTGGTCTTATCGGTGGTGTGACAAAAACAGTAAAAAATCAAACTATAAAACAGACACAGTCTCATTTCATCGGTAAGTAACAGTAAATACATAATTTTATAAATTGCATTCATTTTATCACAGGTCAAGTTAAACTGGACTCAATTAACGTGCTCGATAACCCATATCCATGCGTCTCGCTTCCACCTTGGTTAACCTATATTACGTTATCTCAGACTATTAATACGCACATGTACACAAGTTGTGTTTGATTTTGCGCTGACCTATCGGCGCGCAGTAACTACAACAGTGTTAAGACGCTAAACATCTCCACTCTATAGGTTAATTGCACCTTGGAACCGTCACACACAGAGTTGGTGCCGTGATGCGATGCGGCGACGTGCAAATAGCGATTTATTGAGTTGTATTTTTAAATAAAAATCATTACTTATAATGAATAGTAGTACTTATAATGAGTTGAACTGAAAAAATAATAACACTGGTGCAACAGTATCATTTTTGAAACAATTAAAGAGACAAAAATTATAAAAATAATTTAAAAAGGAAATATTCTGGGAGAAAACTAAAGAGTTGTTCGAGCTTTATGTAATTTGCTTTGCCCCTATCATACCAGAACGCCACCGCACCGTTATTTGTTTCTGTAATACTTTCCGCGGGGTTACCACATAAGGAACGATAGCTGCAGTCGCGCGACTATTTGTTTTAAATTGGTAATTACGGTGCCCCATACGGTAAAATAACTTTTAGGACATTAATTGAGTCGCTAGGCAGTAGTTTTTAGTTTACTGATTAATCAACAGAAGTGGCAATAGTGATTCGCGACATTAAGACCCGGCTGCCAAAATTTTGAACATTTTTAAATAAGTTAATAAGCTAAGGTGAACACACATTTAATGAATGTGAAATCTATATGCTACTATATAAATCTCTAGCGTCTGTCTGTAATTGCAACTTTATTGTCAAATTTTGTGATAGATAGTCACTTTATGACTTACTAACTTCGATTCTACCATTTTAAAAATTTTTGTCTGTCTGTCTGTCTGTCTGTATGTCCTTTTATAACTGAAGCCGTTCGCTTGACCGATCTTAATGAAAATTGGTACATAGTAAGAACATGTGATTGCGCTCATGATAGGCTACTTAGCTACGTATTTTAAAAAATAATTACTCCTAAAAGGGTGAAAAGGGGGATGAAACTTTGTATGGGAAATGGTAAACCGCTGAACCGATTATGATGAAATTTGGCAGGGAGATAGTTTGACATTAGATAACGGACATGGACTACTTTTTTATCAAAAATTAACCCCTAAGAGAGTAAGAAGGGGGATGAAACTTTGTATGGGAAACGCTAAACTTTGATAATGATAAAATTTGGTGCGGTGATAAGACTATTTTTATCAAAAATACATAGGCTACTTTTTTTATCAAAAATCTATGAAAAGGGGGACAGAAAGGAGGGGGACGAAACTTTGTACGGGAAATGATAAACTGCTGAACTGATTATGAAGCAGCATGAATATAGTTTGACACCTGGGAACGGACATAGGTTACTTTTTTATCAAAAAACCGATTATAATGAAATTTGGCAGGGAGATAGTTTGACATCACAGAACGGACATGGGCTACTTTTTTTATCAAAAATGTACCCCTAAGAGGGTGAAAAGGGTGATGACACTTTGTATGGAAAACGCAAAATCTTGGTAATGATAAAATTTGGTGCCGTGATAAGACTTTTTTTTTATCAAAAATTCATAGGCTACTTTTTTTATCAAAAATCTGTGAAAAAGGGGACGGGAGGGAGGGGGACGAAACTTTGTACGGGAAATGCTAAAGTGCTGAACTGATTATGAAGTAGCATAGATATAGTTTAACACCTGGGAAAGAACATAGGCTAACTTTTTTACCAAAAAACTATACCTAAGGGGGTGAAAAGCTGGTTGAAACTTTAAATGGGAAATGGTGAACCGCCGAAGCAATTATGATGTTTGGTACAGAGATAGTATGTTCTCGGAGACAGACGTAGGCTAGAAGTAGACTTTTTTGCAAAGACAATATTTGAAGTTGCTATGCATATGTACATATAATCTAACTTAATCAGGGAAAGCAATGAAAACATTTTCCACGCAGACGAAGTCGCGGGTACAGCTAGTTTAAATATATATTTCTTTATACATTTTTCTATCGACTGCATAAAACCATAACGCAATTTATATATTTTCGTTCCATACTTTTTTTTATACATTGCCTTTTTGAGAGATTTTTAAGTATTTCTTCTAAATTACATAAAATTTCGGACAACAGGAAGACATTACAGTTTACTACATACTAGTTAAAAGATATTTTATTATATTCATTAATATTCCAGTTACATCGATCTATGTCGCTTCCGGATGGCGGAGTGTGTGGTCGGAGCCTACGCAAGAAATTTTTTTTGGGAGCATGCTCTTAAATCGTGCTCTAATTAACGACATATTATTATGACGATCGATCTCGTAAGATTCGACTATCACTTACTATCTGCAGTTACGTAATAAGAGGGCCGGACCGCATTCGGTTCCACTCTGTTACTCATAACTCTACCACGCTCCAATCCGGGCATCTGTGTGCCGCATACTTTAAGAATTTGTACATACCTACTTACTATAAACCCACAATGGTTTTGTTTTACCATTTAAAAGCCCAATGCCCATATTTTTAGAAGCAGTGTCATGGTATGATTTATGATGCTCTGTCCAGTTGTCCACCCTGGATTGAAAACGGTGTGAAATTAATGTATGTATATGTGTATTTAAATAACTTTGAAATAGACTCGAAATACATATTATTTTGAAAACTTTAATTCACTTATATATTACATAAAATAATTTATTTTATTCTTTTACTAAAAACAATAATTTAATTACAAAGGGAATATTTTATAAAAATGTTTATAAGTCTTCATAGGGCGATCCACAACGGACGTTGTAGAAATGGTCACAAACCTGAAAACAAACATATTGTATAGACAGGTGTTACTTTGCGGAAATCCATTTCATGTGATGAATTCCTAAAATCTAGATATTTTCCTCTCAAACTCCAAAAACCACCAATCGACACGTGTTTCGCCTCTCAACGAAGCATCCTCAGAATATACCAGAGATCAGACTCGGTCAGCTAACCAGCACAGAAGTGGATTCGGTGCTGGTTAGCTGACCTAGATACCAGAGATCAGACTCAATTGGAAATTAAGCGGAAAATACCTAAAGATTTTAGGAATTCATCACCTGAAAACGAATAATTTTTTTTGTTTTTTTTTTTAATACGTTTAGATTTCGTGCATATTTTCGATGCAGCGCAGCATGAAGATATGTACGTATGTATTCAAAGTTAAAAGGTTTGTGATGTTTGTGTTATTCGCCCGGTTACCGCATGAACAAATAGATCAGACAGAATTATTATTATTATTAAATATAATTCAGTGACAGAGCAAATCAGATTAACTAACGAGCAAGTCCAAGTCTAATAAGTACTTATCTTACTTGAAACTGTTCATTGAAGAGTGTCCCGTTTGCACAGAGATCAGTACTGACTAGACGCTGACGCCAGCAGAAATGGTATGCCTGCACAAAAATAAGGGTGAATATTAGGTCTAAGCTAAGGCTGACTTTTTTTAAATCCTATTTAAAATTAGCTTAACTTCTACTATTTTGAATTAAACCCACAGTACAAATTAACTATTTACCAAACAGACTTTACCTGACAACCGCTGTCCACGTCGGCATAGTAGCCTCGCTTGCGTCCGGCACAGGTGAACACAGTGCGCGGCGCTGTGACGAACACAGGGTACAGTGGAGGATCGTGTGGTAGATGCAGTTCATGGTAGTAATCGTAGGGAAGCTGGCTGTATGACGCTGCTATTAATACTGAAGGCACATATAAAACAAATTAACAACGACATCCTACATTGTTTAATACTTTAAACAATGTAGGATGTCGTTGTTGAATGTTGATTTTATTTTACTTCTAGTAATATACTAATAATAAACTATGTGTACTAGGTTGAGTTTTCGAAACAATCGCTATTGCTCCACTCAAGTGAAGCTCGGGGACCACGCCTGGCTCAATTTCAATTTGACGCTTGTGCAGTGAACAACTTAACGCATTTTACATCGTTTCATATTTAAAACTTTTATGATAAGTAATTAAAAAATTGACGCTTGGTTTAATATTAGATTGCAAAATATACATTTAAAATAGATTTTTAATGAACTTATTTTATTACACGTAAAATTTAAACATCGTATAGGTCTTGCCAACTCGGAGCGACAACATAATAGCACTGTCTCGCTCTTACTTACGGCGAAGCGACAGTTATCGCGTCCCGCACGCTTATTACGTAACTTGCAGACAGCATGCGACAGCCAATATCGCGCGATATCTGCTGTCAAATTGAAAATTTGTGTAATATAATTTGTATAGTAGCGCTAAATCTACCGCGAAATGTGCATTTTACGGTCATAGATTAATAGATACGCAACCGTCATACATGATACTAATTTTTTATTATAACTACTCACCGGTCGCGCAGTGATCATGTGGCTGTCGCTGTCTGCAAATTTTTAGGTAATAGCCCCGCCGCTCTGCTAACGCGTAGCGCTAAGATAATTGTTTTGTTGTACAATGTAGTGTAACGTATAATTCAATGCCCATAGATAGCGTATTTAATAATTTTATAATGAAAACAAATGTGACGAAATCTTGCAGGGCGCAGGATGGTATGCTGTATAGTGATTACCCACATCGAGACCGGCGGGGTTGTTACCTAAAAATTTGCAGAGAGCGACAGCCACGCGATCACTACGCGACCGGTGACTAATTGCAATAAAAAATTGGTATCATATATGACGATTGCGTATCTATTATTCTATGACCATAAAATGCACTTTTCGCGGTTGATTTAGCGCCACTAAACGAATTTCATTACACAAATTCTCGTTTTGACAACAGATATCACGCGATATTGGCTGTCGCATGCTGTCTGCAAGTTACGTAATAAGCGTGCGGACATTGAATATTCGAGAGCGGATAGGTAGAGAGCTGTAGGTAGGCCCTACCTACCTAGGGTTGCCAGATGGCCGGGAAATCCGGGATAATACCGGAATTACGTATTTTATCCAGTGTCCAGGAATTACACTTTATTATCCCGGATTTCGAAATCTAACTTTTTTTTTTCAGGAAGTTCCGAGTAAGTACGATACGCTCCGTACCGTTCGCCGTCTGCGCTTAACACTTTTATGTTTGATAGTATGTATAGCCTGGTGTTGATTTTCTACCAAAGTTTAATTTAATGAATAAGTAAAAGCGAGGTAGTTATGCATCCGTCACCTAGAAACACGTTAAGAGTAAATGCTTCCTCAGCAGTATAGAGGACGGCGAGAACGGCGAATGCATAGCCAGCAATTGGATTAAGTTAAATCTAAGAGCCTCAGTCGGAGAGTTAGCATCGACGCCCGAACTAAGAAAATGTCTTTCTGTTCTAGTTCTAGTTAAGTAGTTGTAGTTTAAATGTGATTTAATTTATGTTGTTTATTTATTAATAAAATTTTTAAAAACAAATTATAATGCTCCCAAAACTTGACTGGGTGCTCAATTTTTGTTTTAAATTTTATTTTTATGTTTGATGGTAATAGCTGATGATCATACCAAAGGTTTATTAAATAAATAAAACGAGGTGCGGTGCTCAATTTTTATTTAAGTTTTCTCTCTATATTTTAAAAATGCATTTTGTTGTATAGTATGTATGTGTATAATGTGTGCCAGGTAGGTAGAGGTAGATAACATAGCTTTACCTAAAATATAATAGTACGAGTATGTTTGTAAAACATCACAAGTAAATGTGTTAGACAGAACAGAAACAATTATTTATTTTCATATATATTCCTACCGACCGAATCCGAAACCCTCGAATTGTCCCGGAAATGAAAAGCCTGTATCTGGCATCCCTAAAAGTAGGCGTGATCACAATTTAAGTAATGTAACACTGAAATACAAGCAGTTTTAACTAACAGAGAGCTCTATGGCTAACAGATATGACAACAGTAGAAAGTACATAAATTTGTAACGACGGTGTAGCAGTTCCAGATGTCCTCGTAAACATCGTATGGAGCTCACTAGTTTATAATCTCATGCAAGTCGAGGAATGTGCTTACAACAAATCGAAACATTTACGCGTAGATACCATCATAATATGTATATTGTTCTCTAGGACATGTCATAGAAGAATGGCTTAAACAAAATAAAAAAGCATTGAAAGGTAAAGATCGAAGGAAAATTAAGGATGCGTTATGTTAAAGGTTTTTTTTTATATACAAACAAAGATTTACGCCAGCTTCAAACTCGTAAGTGCAGCTATTACTTATCATAAGAGTCCGCCTATGCAGTCCAGTGCCACTGAATTCTTTTATTATTCCAGCGCCATATGGCGATAACAATAAAGTTCATTTTCGCAATTGCTGTTTAATCACATTTTAGTGCGGAGAAATGTCAACGTTTGTTTTTGCACATAATTGTAATTTGCAAGAAAACTACATTATCACTTAAAAAAATAGCTTTAGAGATTTTAGATATTATAATTACCTATCTATTTTAGTAAAAATGGTTTTAAAATTCTGTAGAATTTCGGAGAACCAACTGAATCTTTGTACGAAACAGGGTTTTTTTCAGGTCACAAAACACGCCAAAGTCTGCACAGGCGGACTCTTAAGAAATAAGAATTACTTGTTTAAAGATTGATTGAAACGTTGGCGCGGTGGTAGAGCATTCTGCTTTCCAAGCTAGGGTCGGGTAAATTTTGGAAACAAACTTTACTAATTTGGGTTGGATTCTGTGTGTTAGGTACTGGGCGCTTTCCCAGTTCGTTCTCAGGTACTCATAGTACAAACCTAATGGTTAATTTGGGTCACAAATTGTGTTTGTCCGGAGTTTTATTATTGTAGATACAAGGGTAATTGCACAAGTAAGATTTACACTTGGCTACTTTTTATATTAGTCTTAAGTTCTTAACGTAAGCTACTTATACAGTTATACGCTATTGTACCGTCAGCGATGTTTTATTTCGTAGGCAATTCACCTCACGTTTCGAACTCAATTTAAGAAAATAAACATTTTTCAGTGCACTGTAATATCCCGGATAGAAATAAATTGGATTTAGAAGGCTTTAGAAAGCAATACTCTTTTGTATACAGTCTGAATTCGAAATCGTTCGATAGATTTAAACGTGCATTTTCTAGCAATATAAATGTTTTTTAATTTCGTGATTTGTATACATCTTACAATTAGATTTAATCCAGTTTGTGTCGAATTAACATTTACTTTAAAGCGTAAACATTTTTCGTACGTACGTACAGTTTTAAACATCGTAAAAACATGTTATTGTGCTAATGACAGGCTGCTTATTTTTAGAAAATCTACCCCCAAAAGGGGTGAAAAGGGGAGCGAATCTTTGCATGGGAAATGGTTAACAGCTGAACCGATTATAATGAAACTTGGCAGGGAGATAGTTTGACATCAGAGAACGGACACAGGCTACTTCCTTTTTATCAAAATTCTACCGCCAAGAGGGTGAAAAGGGGGATGGAACTTTGTATGGGAAACGCAAAATTTTGGTAATAATAAAATTTAGTGCGGTAATGACTTTTTTAGGCTACTTTTTCACTCAAAAATTTGTGAAAAGGGGAACGGGAGGGATGGAGACGAAACTATAAACGGGAAATGCTAAACCGCTGAACTGATTATGATGTAGCATGGATATAGTTTGACACCTGGGAAAGGACATAGGCTCCTTTTTTATCAAAAAACTTCTCCTAAGGGGGTGAAAAGGGGGATGAAACTTTGAACGGGGAATGCTGAACCGCCGAACCAATTATGATGTTTGGTACAGAGATAGTATGTGCCTGGAGACAGACAAGGGCTAGACGTAGACTTTTTTTTCAAAAACACTCTTTGAACATACTATGTAACCTAACCTAATCTAATCCGGAACAGCAACGAAAAAATTTACTGCGCAGACGAAGTCGCGGGTACAGCTAGTAATTAAAATAAATACAAAACCACTGCCAATAAAATCCCGTCAAAAGCGCTCCCATTTTTTCGTACAATTCTCCTTTGAAAGGGAAAGTAAAGGGATCTTCGCCTGTAACAGCCGACGTCTTCAGTAATAAAATAATATATTCTTCATTTCATTTCATTAAAATGTCGACGTAATACATTTTAATGTTTCTTAGAGTTTCTGGCGACAAATTGAAGCTTTCTTTCTAATAGAATCCGCTGAGGCGGACTAAGCCACTAAAAAAATCTCAACATCGCACTACTAAATATGCACGTATTTCAACAATTCCACTAATGCACAACAGTGAATTTACCCATGTCCCAAGTATCTACTTGAGACGCAAAACTACGTCAATTTTACATCACAATATCCTCTAGAAACAATTTGGAAATAATTAAAATAAATGCCCAACCGCTCTCAATCCCGTCAAAAACACTCCCATTTTTTTAAATGTTATTTCCCAATTCTTAGGACGCAAAGGAAACTATGCCCATACAGCCATGTCTTCCGTGTCCATTATTCGGATTTCAATTCCGGGAAAACACTGTGTTGTTACAATCACGTCGTTATACTGTTATTTACATATCGAACACATGAAGCACATATCTGATATAAGATTCGTTTATTCTTGTTATTACAAAGTCCCTAACACACTTCCAGTAAAGCGATAGTGAGCTTTACTGAAGTTAAAAAGGCCTTCTTGAAAGAACGCGAAAACTTCAACTACACATGTTTATTTAGACCTCCTTCATTCGTTTCACTTGCGAAGAACTTGAATGTAAATAACCGGCCCAGTGCTAGTCGTACTCGCGCATCGAAGGTTCCGTACCACCATACAATGTATTTATCGATAAAATAAGTCGAATTAAAAAACAAACTTAACTTTGCAGTTGAAAGACACGTTCTCCCATACTATACAACTGCAAATGTAACTTTGTAATGACAAATAACTGTTACTGCAAATTAAAGATTTTCGAATTTCTTCCTTTACTTGTGCTGTGAAACCTTGCTCCATGCCAAATTTCATGATTCTAGGTCAACGGGAAATACCCTATAGGTTTTGTTTCCCTTCATCATCATCATCGTCAGCCCGTGTTCGTCCACTGCTGGATATAAGCCTTGATTCCCTTGCTAGTATCAAAATATGCGGGACAAATGCCGTATATTTCATTGCATTACTTAGAATTTTGATTTGTTCACGGATCCAAGAAATTGCATGCTTAAGTATTTGATATTAATTTCAAGTTGACACCTCTACGAGTTATTGAGAATAAGAGACTTGACAGACAGACAGACGGACAGCGAAGTGATCTTAACTAGTTCCTTTTTTTCCTTTGAGGTACGGAACCCTAAAAATATAAAATCAAAATAAAATAACAACCTCACTTCTCCCGTTCCCGGCAAGAAGACGTATAAGTACTAGAGCTGGTCACAGCTCACAGGTCTTTTTTTTTAAATAACGTATTCATTGAAGTGCATCACGCATTTCGGGGCTAGCAAGGACGGGGGAGGGAAGTTAGTGGCTAACACCCGTTGGCACAGTGGCAGAGCATCTCCCTTCAAAACTAGGGTCCCGGGTTCTGACAGAAAATTGAAATAAAGCGCGTTTAGGTTATGGTTACGGTTAATTAACCATATGAGCTTAGGACAAAGCCTTCATTTCGAAATCACAGACAGATGTAGGTACTTCAATTTTATTTATAATTATGGATTTATATATGTACATGTAATGCTATTAAATATGTAAATGTATTATTAATCGAAACAACTGATGCACTTCTAATTTTTGTATTATGACAATTATTTTAAAAAGCTGTACAATCTTTCTTAACTGCAACCAAGTTACACGAATATAATTTACACTTGGTCAGACGCGAAAGAAATCTTTAAGTTACTCAGCCCCAGGGGGTGAGACTGAGATAATGTGGTTGCTAGTTCATCGCTTATACTAGTTTCTTACAATACGGTCTAAGCCTTGGTCAACTTTTGCATGCAGGCTCGCGCAGATAAATGAACAGCTGGCAAAAAAATTTTTTTTTCTCACTCCATACCTACCAGCACATAACTTTTTTTCGCTCAGAAACATTTTAAATTCGTCTATAGATGAGTTTATAAGACTCGTTTAAATCACTTACTTATTAAGTTATTCTATAAGTAACATAATGATATGTAATTTAAAACGTTAGAATTTTTTTAAATGTATCGGAATTCATATTAGACTTAAATATTTAAATCGAACTGTTTATTTTTTTTTATAAAAGATCTCGTTTTATTAGAGAGATAGTGTTATTATTTTGTAATGTACAGTAAATATTAAAAAATAATTTAAAACAATTATTTCTTCTTTCGTATTTGAACTCTAGTTAAAAAAACATTAATAACTTACCTAAACTAAAAACAGCTATGCTCTTCAACATTTTTAATATTAAATATAAATTAATAACACTAAAATAAATAAATCATTTAAATATTTAAATAATTATATAAAAACAACAAGCTGCGCATACGCAGGTCGATGGCCGTCACATACGGCGCGATTAACTAAACTAAATCACTACTGTAATCCCATTTGAATTTAGAACGTGATACAGATCCGTGGATGGTTGTATGTAATAGATATTAGCGACTAACTATTCTCTACAAAAGTATCACCTATTTTGTACATTAGGAATGTACATATAGTACATATTTCATAATAAATAATTAGTAAAAATTATAACAGTCTACAAACACAAAACACGTATGTATTTATAATACGAATTTATAAATTATTTCATTTTATTTTTTATATAGAAGTAACTCATTGTTTATTTATGTTCTTCCTCGTTGTAATTTTTTTCTTTAGTTTGTTATAATACTAAATAGAATAAAGTGTATATTTTGCAGTAGTTTTTCTCTCATTCCTGTGTAATGTGTTATAGAGTGTAAACACGAAAATATTTTTTTTTATAACTTATACTATTTTTACTGGACGCGGAAATTCGCACCACAATCTTTTATCAACACATTTAAAAAACACATTAGTGCAGTTTTTGTTTTTGTAGTATTTTTTTTTTAATTTCTTATATAATTATTGTATTTCTAAGAGGACAGCAAGAGGAACCTCTGTTTTGATTATATTTATTTTATTAAGACATTTCATAAAAAATAATTTAAACAATAATGTATTGTTTAACATGGTTTTTCAATATACCTCTAAAAATATTTAATATCATGTACATATTTGTTTACTATATGCGCAAATTTTATGATTCTAGAATAAAGCGATTCCAATATGTTAAGGTAACGGTCCACTGGCTTGCCTTTAAAAAAAGAAAGTAATTGATAATTTGAGCCGTACAATTGTAGGCTGGTATGAGGCAGCAAACACAAAAGATAATATCGTTTCCTTTTATTTTTTCAGTACGGTACGAATGCTGTTACGACACATGAGGTTAAATATGTCTCAAGCTGCTATGAGATTTTTCTGTAATTTTTCGCAGAAACATAGGTTGCATATGTCTAGATAGAAACATACACATCCATTTACCTTTAAACGATCCATACACATTTATATATATTGAATATGTACGCAGGTATCAAGAAAAACATTGAGAACGAGATTATTCCAACCAAATATTAATTTATAACTGATTTCACTAGTAGTAAATTATCTTTGGAACTACTTGCAAACTACTGCAACAGCCATCGTCATTTCTTTTTTTAAATTTCTTAATGACATTGACACTTTAAGGAAATAAAACTAGAAATGTTATCTGACACAACCTAATTAACTGTAATGTTGTTTTGTTAATTTCTGTTTAGTTGTGCGTATCTGCTCAACTGTTCAAATTCACAAAAAAGGAAGGTTTTTCCATCGTGTATTTTCATACTTCAATAAATAATAGGAATCTTTTTTTATTTAATACAGTGACAATTATCCGTAGATAATTTTTGCCAACGTCTTGTTTGGATTAGACACTGCGGTATGCTAAAAATAATATATGATTTTGACCCAGGTAAAATCCAAAGCAACGATTCAGTTGAGAACCTAAAAACAAACAACACAAATATTGAACGAGGACTTCACAAGTTAGTTGGTATTATAGATAAAAAATTGAAACATATAGGAACTTATTAAAACATAACGTCACTACCTAACGTTTCGTCTATTAACATTATCATAGCAGATTGGGTAGACGCCATCTTTTTGTTCTATATGATCACACGTAGTTTAAAAATTAATTTACCAACAGTAAATCTAATAAATAAGGCCAAAATTAATAAACAGTGTTCAATAAAATATTACCTACGGTATATGATATACTTTGTCATGTCCAGAACTCCGTGCAATTCTGAAACCTTTCTTTTAATCTAATACTTTTTCAAAGCCTAAATAAATAGGTGTACCGTACATATCCCACTACTATGAACTTAAATTTATAATAGACATTTCATAGTTATTGATGAATGTCAATTTTAGATCTATTGTAATTACGTCAGATATCCTCCACTCTGAATATTCATTCAGGAATTTATTGTTATTATGTGGGTCCATAATACCTCTCTATTTCAGTGGACGCTCATCCTAAAGAATAGTTTTTCGCATACGTGAAGGTCGGGTCAACCGGCCAGCCTTGCGTCCACATGCCATCGTATATATAGACCACTTACGAACCATAAACAATACAGGTGGTTATATCACTAACATGTATAATACAATACAAGTATATTATGTGAAGCAATATTACTGAAAAATAAATTATCTTTAAATGAAATAATTTAATTTGACGACTCCGATTGTGCAATGGTTTAGGTCTTATATATCTTATATCTAAGCGCGGAAGGCTCCAGGTTCGATCCCGGGGGGTTATTCACAAACGTCGGAAACTTTCCGTGACGGAAAGGCCGATCGTCGAAAAGCATAAATTCAATCCGACAGCTTGGATTTGTTAATACGACTACATATAATATGATATATATATAATATAAATATAATATGATTTCAGATTTGCAAATTGCGTATAGACAAAATCATCGGAAAGTTTTCTGTCGGGTACAGAAAGTTGAGTTTCCGACGTTTGTGAATAACCCCGCCGATCTGGGTTTACTGGGAACGCCCCTCTGTAGTACCCGACGTCTGGTTCTCATAGCACAGGGAATGCCCTAGTTTCATACCAGGGGGCTTATCACCATCTCTTACTATTATTGTTTTATTATTACTTGACTTGACTTACGGGGTAATTAAGGTCGGTTGGACGGCTAAACATCGCGGTTCTTACGTATTTCTTTCGCCTACTAATGATTATGTCGAAAGATAAAATAATCACTAACCTACTGTCAGAATTTCGACCTTTTTAGATCAAATAACATTTAAACAATAATGCTATAAGAGAAGGTGGTAAGCCCCCGGATGATCGGTGCGAATTTACTGGCGCATTTATTTATTTGTTTACTGAATTGAAAATACATCGTGGTTTCATAATTACAAATTGTGTGACCCTTACATACATATATACATACATACATATATACATACATACATATATACATACATACATATATACATACATATATACATACATACATATCTTCACGCTGTATCCCCAACGGGGTAGTTAGAAAGGACGGAGCGCCAAGCGACGCGATACTTACATACTTCTTTCGCTTCCTCAAAATACATCATTCTCCTCACACATTTTCGCCTAGGTATGCGAGTGCTTTAGACATTTCTGTCGGCTAACACTCTAGCTATTTGATCTTCATAAGTCAGCCTTGGTCTTCCTTGGCTTCTTTTACTTGCGCTCTATAGATCTTCTTCGTCAGCCTTTCATCACTCATTCTTTCCATGCACCCGAACCATTTTAGCATTCCTTTCTTCATTTCTTCAATAACACTGTCGTGCAACCCTGTCATACTGCGTATCTCTTCATTGCTTATTTTGTCTGCAAGGGTGACACCGCACATATTTCTAAGAGATCGCATTGTGTGACTCTTATTTATATATATCCTATTTTTTTCATTTTCGTAAACAAAAGTGGCGACTATGACATTTATAACATAACTAAAGATGGGCTAGTTCGCAAATGATCGACTCAGTTGTCATACTTATTAGTTATCAGTAAAACAAACATCGTTACAATTTTGGTCCGTATGTGTGTTTGTGCTTCAATAAAAACCACCATGAATTAACGCGCCTTAAAATTAAATATGTGTAAAAATTTGTATTTTTAAAAAACACTTAAAAATGAGGAATAGGAGATTATATTGCTTGCACATTGCAAACAATATAGACCGGCAGCTAGGTGCAGATTTAAGATCTACAGAGGTGCAGATCTACACCTACTAAATGACGAAAATCCTGAAGGGCATACGTGATTCGATTGATCGAAAAAATCTGCACCTAGCTGCCGGTCTAATAATTATTAAATATTCTTCTGTTATTATTGTGTCTTATTTTTTGAACCTGAGTGAACTGATTTATTACAGTAATTTAATCTAGGAACATAGGCAACCTTTGAGTGACACTAATTAATAAAAACAAAATGACTGACAAACAACCAAAGTTTTTGCAATGTTGTACTAACAACATTTTGAATATATTGAATAATATTTGTGAAAAGCGGAAAAGCAGAGTGCTACCTACGTGCAATACGTTGAACCAATGAACGGTGCAAATTTAACGATATTTTGGTTAGTTTCTTGTTTGTTTACATTTAAGTCAAAAAGGAAAAGAATAGGTTGTATACTATGAACATCCACACAATGAACTGGGAGAATACTCGGTAATATCTAAAATCTAAGACAATTTCATAACGGTCCGGAATGAACCCGTAGTACGCCTGGAAAGCGTATATACTTACTTTCCAAAGACAACAATGAATCAGCAGTTAACATACATAATATACATGTACATATATTATTCCTAAATTTAAATTGCAAAAGTGAAGTGGGTCATTTTTGGGCAACTGTGTTGGTTTTTTAATAAAATTCTTCAAGAAATTACTCAATTAACGAAAAAAAAATTTACACGTGTTTCTTAAACACACACTGATTGGAAAAGCGTACTACAAAATTAGCGATTTCATTGAAGAAAAAATAATAGTCTGGAAATAATCCTCTCTACACGCATTTACTGGCTTTATGAATATTGTATTGTAAAAATGAGGAAAGAAATGCTAAGATAGTTAAGGCACATGGAAATAATGAGTGATGAAAGACTGATGAAGAAAATCTATAGAGCGAAAGTGAGTGGTAAAAGAAGTCGAGGAAGACCACGGCTGACTTATTAAGATCAAATAGCTAGAGTGTGAGCGGACGGAAATGTCAAAAGTACTCACATACCTAGGCGAAAATGTGTGGGGAGAACTGTGGAGGAGAACGATGAGATTTGACGAAGCGAAAGAAGTATGTAAGGACCGCGACGCTTGGCGCTCCGTCCTCTCTGACTACCCCGTTAGGGATACGGCGTGAAGATATGTATGTATTTATGTACGTATGTATTAATATTATATTTTAAGTAACTATTGTAGAATTATGTTAAAACAAGTGTTCAGGTTTTCTTTTCAAACCGAACTAAAGTAGATTTGACGTTCAAAAATACCGTTCAATTGGGTATACTTGGATAAATTGATTTGACTTTGACTTTGAATATGTATTTGGCTACATTATTTTATACTACAGGGAAGACAAACAGACAAATAATCTATCTTATGGTATTTTAACTTAGGCTCATTGACCTTAACTGAGGACATTTACAAAATAGAAACTAAGAAAGCAATTCACATTGCAAACGCGCAACCCTGAGGACATCAGATGTTGTTCTTTTTGTGCCAATCACCGGTTGTGTTACCCTCCACACCGGAACACAAAACAATGCGCTACCTGTGGATGTGATAAGGTTACCGTATGCGCCATTTACAAAATCTTTAAAGAAATGGTTAAAGGCAAAAAAAATTTACAGTATAACTGAATTATTTAAATAATGACATTCTCAATTATGTTACTATGACAAATTTAATATGTATCTTTTTTTTTTAAATCCATTTTCAATTATATTGTCATGATTATTTTGTATTTAAATAATTACTTGGTTAGATATGTGTGTATGTTGATTTTTTAAATGTTTGTGTATTTTTCTATTGCTATTGACCCATAATATTGAGTTAACATTTGTATGCTAACTTGTTAGTGAAATGTGTGTTACTTATAACCTTTGTACCATCTGCGTTTTATATACCACATTTCTTACGAATAAAGAATTATTATTATTATTAAAATGTAGGCAATGATGTTTGGCGGCACAATTAGCGACTACACGCAAGTTCCTACTGTGACTATGAATAGAAAAGGGGGAGATGAATGTACGTTGAGTGATTTTTCCCGAAGTTTCTTACTCCTTACAACAGACACGAATAAAGTCGTCTTCACTTATTATTTGCATGGATACAAATTACGGAAAGCCCGTTAGCATCTGCTAACGTATTTTTAAACTTAATAAATAAAAAATTAAAATAATAAAATCTTTTATTTCAGACCAGAAACGTCCATCTTTGTTAGTAACACAACACTAATTAACTAATGTTAGTAATTAACTATTCTATTTAAATTATCGTTTCCTAATTTAGATAGTGCTGGACCGCACGATACTGGTCACAGGTCTCTACGCTCTGAAATGCAAGCATACATACATATCTCTACGTTACAGAGGACGGAGCGCCAAGAGTCGCGGTCCTTCCGTACTTCTTTCGCTTTTTGAGGATCATCATTCTCATTTTATACTTAACGAGGTGTATTATTGAAGTGTCAGTGATCGTATTTGTTTTTTTATAGAAGACTTTGGAATAGTCAAAAAAAAGTTAACACTGAAGTCTAGGTGATCGCTTCGCTACGGTTCGGATCACCGTAGACTTCTAACCTAACCGCCAGAAATCGTTTTTAGGTAGAAAATATTTCGTATAGTGAAACTTTGTATTTGAAATTTGATTAATATGGAAAACACCAGCTGTATAGGCATAGTTTTGGATAACCAAAACTAGTTAACATTTGCAAGAAGTGTAACAAACAAAAGTACCAAAGTTCTGTAGTCAAGTGTCATAACGAGAAGCAGTAGTTATTCTAACGGTTAGCCAAATTAAGAGTCACACTAGCATTCGCATCATACAATTGTGACTGTATCATAATATCGTAGTATAATACTTTCACCATTTTTCCATCATGAGATCATCAGGGCAGTATTGTCCATGACATTTTTTATAGTTCCTGAAACCTTGACACGTACAGTAATTGGTTTAAAAAGTTGTTACATCCTATCAAAGTCGTGCAATATTCAAACTAAGTACGTCCTTTTCATTTATCCTTTACAGACAAGGCCGAGGAACATTTTTAGTTTATTTTAAAGATACATGGTACATTGTACAGACTCAGGTGTTGTTTCATATGTTTTTTTATTATATTGTTTTAACTAAATTTCGTTCAAAATTACAAAATTGTTAAGCGACATGTGTTTCACTTCTCAACCAAAAATCGTCACGAAATTACAAAGATCTGACACTGCCAACTCGTTCTTCATCTCTTTTATATACTAGCAACTTGTTTCATGTTTATGCGTCACATTTTTCTTATTATCAAGTACAAAAGTGGTGTATCTCTTTTGAAAAATATCTGTCTTTATTAAGTTCGTAACATTCACCAATGAAGTGATTGGTTATACTTTACTGGAGTTGAAAAAATGAGACATTGCGAGACGCCCGACAAATGTAAAACACCAAAACTATTTTGTATGGAAAATATCCATGAAAGGATGATTTATTAAAGGAAATAAATGTGGCATAATCAAAAACAAAATATTCAGATGTTTTACAAAAAAAAATTTTTATTTATTTAAAAACATAGGCAAAGTTTTCCGAAGTCAATAACAACACTGCATACGCTATAAGTATATGAGCTCAGTAGCCTCAGTACAAGCGCGTCCACGCCAACAGCCGGTCGGACCCGCCGCATATCGCATAACATGTTTCACATTAAAAGGACTGTTTGGAAGAACTCGAAAACTTCACTTGATCAGAACTTATCAATGTACTATCACTTCTGTATCTTAAAACTCCCAAAAACGTAAAAAATAGAATATCCGAATAAAATGCCAATTAAATTCCAAGCCAACTTGATTGATTCAGTGCCGGACTGCCGGGTAGCTGACTGAGTATGATCTGTAAAAGAATTTCCCGCTGAAAAATCCTTGAAAGCCTGCTATTACTTTACTGGGGAATGGGGACAGGGTAACTAAAAGACAGAAATTTTACATAAAAGATACACAACACCACTTTTTTACTTGAAAATGGCATCTAAATGTTTCTAATAAATATGATTCAAGTTGCCAGTATAACAAAGACGACGAAGATCTTCCTTTCGAAGAACTTTCCTTACGATGATTTATTAAATCGTAACACGTGCCAATCAAGTCAAGTCTGACGTCGTTTTCAGCAGCAAATATTTAAGTATATAGAAAGCAAAGCCGAGCCTTGTAATAAGCTCTACCACTTGGCCATCTTTAATGGTTTATGCGAGAAATAAACAACAAGCGCATTACATATTGTTGTTGACTATAAAAATAATACGAAGATTCGCTTGTAAATTAAGTGACTAGTAAAGTTATAGTAATAAGCGAAAATCATCGTCCTGAGTGATCGAACTTTATTCAGTGTCTAGAGAGGTTTGATTGTATTTTTAAAAAAATCCGTTATAATATAATAATAATAATACTCCAGACAATTACACAGATTGTGTGATCCCAAACTAAGCAGTAAGCACTATAGGTACCACACTAGGAACTCTGGGGGAGTTCCCAGTAACACCCAGACTCCAAGCCAATTTAGAAAAGTTCGTTTCCTAAATTGACCTGACTGGGTATCGAACCCGGGACCCTAAGCTTGGAAAGCAGATGCATATGCCACTGCGCCAACGGGACAGTCATTATTGTTGCAGAATTCGAATCCACTTCCATTCGAGCACTTCGGCGTGGTAGACCCATGCTTTAACCGCACTGTGCTATTGAGAAATTAGCATTCATATTTCGCGGGCAAGTTTTCGAGTTTTAGATGTGTGCAATAGCGAAGACAACGAATTTTTGCAAAATTGACCTAACTAGATCGATTGTTCGTCTCCATAAACCTTATTGTAAAAAATTATCGAAATCGTTGGAGCCATTTTTGAGAACGCAATTACAAATATACAAATTGCTTATATTATAATATAGGATAGGATAATACGATAATAACACAGTCAACAAAAATATGTAATGTGTTTGTACCTTCGTCACAGATTAATTCTATGATGAAGATAAATAGTACGAAAGAACTCAGATGCAGACTCCAAATCTATTTAGGAACGTTCGTTGTTGTTTAGGATTGTACTTATGTATGTAATTGTTTTTAGAGGGTTCATTATATAAAAAAATTAAGCCTTATAAAGTTACTAACGCATCTGTTCCATGTTCAAATTTTCTCATGAATTATGCAAATTTAAAACATTTTAAAATATTTGTAAGAGAATTAAAAGTGACAAAGCCTTCCTTCCGTATCTCCAAAAGTACTCGTAAAATTTATAGGTAAGATATAACTAAATTCTTACAGATCAGAAATTAGGTCAAAAAATTTTCGTTTTAAAAAAATCGTACGGAACCTGAAGTCTGTGCGCGAATCTAACGCGCCATGTTGCCTAATTTTCTTCCGTTTTACCATAAGTAACACGGAAAACAATCATATACCCTAGGCCGAACAATAAGACTATGTTGTTCCTCATCTGTCGTAAGAGCCGCCTAAAGGGGCCTTCGGGGTCGCAGCTGAACGGAGTAGAGGCTCCAGTCAGGCATGTGACAGTTTTAGTTCCGAACGACTTGTATTGGCGCTGAAATAGCTTCTACCGTCTTGACTATCCGCCCTAAAAGTGAATTGTTCTCAGTGTGCTGTCAGCTGTTGTTCTGTGGCTGTCAGTCTGACTCATACTCGAACTCTGGCTACAACAGCAATTGTGGTCCACGCTGTCGCGGCACTGCGAGGGCGCAACGGTCACTGCCCCCCGAGAAGCGTTTCGGCGCAGTGCAAGAGAGACTCCGGGACATTCCGTATAAGAGATCCCCAAACCCCTTGACAGCACGCAGTAGTTTTAGTGGGTAAAAACCCCATATAATCCAGTCTCACCCTCGTGCACTGGGTATACCTATGTATGTTTAGGTTTCTCCCGTGTTACCAAAAAAAAAGGAAACTTGGATAAAAAGTTATTTTCACTCCATGTTATGCTTATGAAATGATACAGTTGTTATTGTTACAATCACGCCGTTGATCCGGAATTCCATTCCCGCGTTATAGCTGTCTTACCCTTCCGTCGTACTCCTCACCTTCCGTTAACTTTCTCTCCACCAATATCTTGAAATACGACAATCCCTGAGATTGAAACTGGGACCTGTACTTTAAAAATTAAATACATCTACTAATCGTCATACGAATGTAACAATCAAGTAACACTGGATACAACTATTTTAGTTTCTTACCAACGGAACCGTTCTCAGAAACATTTTATCTAATTAACCTTTCGATAAAACCAGGGCTTTTAATCAGAACCACACAAGCCTCACTTTGGTAATATTCGAAAGTATTCCTACCAGCTCGCAACCTAGGCCTTGTTATTTTTATATCGACCTAATGATCACTTAACTGCGCCCACGCATACGTTAATGAAGCAAATACAACTTGATCTATTTAAGGCTACTTGTCCACTGACATAGCAACCTTTTCCACACATGCTACCATTACTGATAATGCCGCGCACATAAAGCACGAGGCACATTGTCAACGGCAAATTCGTGTAAAACGATAGTTCAACGAACTATATGGGATTTCGACGAACATAATACAGAGTGAGGAAGTGTTAGTTTTGGTGCTATTTTACTGTAATCTTCTATCGAATCATCAATCTGCAACGAATTCACGCCAACCTTTTTTTAAAACATTGAATTAAAATTTAAATCTCATTCACGCAATACTATGACCTAGGTAACAGTTAAACTCGTAAGTACGGACCTTACATACACATTCAACATGACCACAAAACCCATTCTAAATTCAAAACATGACAGTTGAAGTGTAAAATTCAAAAATTTAAATTCGGTATGCTGGAATTCGACCTCGACCAATCACGTCGGTCAATACAAGGCGCCAGCGCATGCGCCACTCACTTACACACAGTTGTTTGACAGAGTCGCAATAAGGGTAACACTTTCTAACGCTAAGTAATGTACTTGTTCTTTGATAGTTTGTTACCCATTGTTACCCGTCTATAATAGAGTGAGATACGAGTTATACGTGCACGGCCTCAAGGTCATATTTTCTGACTTCGTTTTGTTAATAATACAATATCCAACTTTGATTATGAACAATCAAAGATATCCAGTATGATTCTAAGATTCTTGGCTAAGTGTCAAAAATATCTACACAATACACAACTCTACACATTCAGAGAAAAATATTTCCGTTAACAATAAAAACATAAACTTAATAAATAGATTTTGTATTGTGTCTGTTATTTATGAATTATATTCTAATAAGTAATAAAAGTGATAGAAAAATATAAAATGTGTTCATTGGTTATCTTCTCTCGCAGATCCTACCAACTTGTCAATATCAGGTTTCGCTTTGTCATTTGTAAATATTTACTGTGAAAAATTTTGTCAAAACGTGGTGTTATTTTAGCCCGAATGAGAAATCACGTGACGTCACATATGTGGTTACCAACGTGGATACTTTTACATATTACATAGATATAAACAGATATTCTGATTTTCACCAAACAAACCGAAAATACTTACCTTAAACTATTTAACAATTTTCTAAATAAAGTCTCTCCCCCGAAAAATATCCCCTGATAACGCGCCCGAACTGACACAAAGCTATTCATATCGTTTACTGTGATCCATGACAGATGAATAGATCATTAATTATAGATCATTTCTATCACAGATCTTATTTACATAATGTGTTTTGTTAGGACGATTGATCGTAAGTACTTTACATAACAAGTGGGTAATAATTAATTAACAACTGTTAACTTACATAATTATTTTAACACTTACGGTTCATAAAACACAACGTTAATAAAGTTGATACCAATCTCGTAATAAATCTAAACTATAATATTAATATATCTAATACAATATGTACTCACATAATATTAATGGGCAATACTAATATAGGCACCTACGTATGCTATATTTGTCGTACGATTTCTATTTAGCATATTGCATGTACTCAACGATGTCTAAGTATATGAACTGGTTTTCTTGAAAACGATTTTAACAATTTCGATATCAAACACGAAGTAGGGATTTCTAGGTCTAATATAAATCAACCTATCAGCATCGTTCTTGCCATCTAAGTAATCCTCTTTGATTTCTTGTCAGACAGACTATTAACCAACTCCACCTACCTACCATAGTCAGATAACAACTTTAAAAAATAAAAAATGGGCTAAGATAATTCTGAATTCACCTTAATACTGTAATTTGGGAAAATGGGACATAGTATTAGAAATTTATTTTAAAGAAAAAAAAAATGGTATCGAAATACCTTTTTTACCATTGCCACTCGAAAAAGGGCATTTTATTCATCGATAACAGTGAATAAAACTCTCTTTTACTCACTGAGTGAATAAAAACATTTTGAATTTGGAACAAGCACGAATTATACGAATTAAGTATGTACAAAAACTTTAATAAAACGTGCTGAAAGTACTGGCTGGCTAAATGAAGCTATTCCATTTAGCTATACAATTACATTAAGAAAAAAATTATCCCGCCAATTTTAGTAAGGTTTTTTTCTATCTATAACAGATACTATAACAGTTGTTGTTTTATGGTTCGGAAAATCTACCACATAATTATAATAAACTGAGTTCTTCCAGTGACGAAAATGAGACACTGACTCCGGAAACATTTCGTTCTAAAACAGCAATAGGTGCAAATAGATGCGAAGCCAAAAGAGAGTGCCACATTCTTGAATCTATCAAATCCCGAACAGTACACAGGACATTGCTTCCGTAGAAGCTCTGCCACCCTTGCAAATTCAGGTGTTGATCTTTCAGAACTGAAACGCCACGGAGGATGGAGCACCAGCACAGCAGCAGAAAGCTATATCGAGGATTCAATCGAAAACAAAGCCAAAAGATGCAGCCGAATAGTTGACAGTATAAATCTGAAACCTGTTGACCCGTGGGCGCCGCTATCTCCGGCGAGGCCTTCAACATCGAAAGGAAACTCTGGTGAAACGACTACATTACAGCTTTCTCAGCAACGGCAACCACAAACTTTGCCAAATACCCAAGTCTTATCTAGTACGACCGTTTCAAAACCAAACAAGAATATAAGACTGAATTTCGAAAACTGTTCTAATTTTTATATTTAATAAAATAAAATGTATACTTAAACAATAAAATTTGATAAATATAAATACTGTACAACTATTTATTTTCTCGCAGTAAGTAACTATTTTGATCCGACCTAGCTTCGCACGCGTAAATAATTTTCTTGAAAATAGAATACAGCCATGTGATAATGCAGCTTTCTATAGATTACGTAATTCTTGAAATCATTTGAGTAGTTTTTCTGTTTATCCATTACAAATAAACAATCAAATTTTTTATCTTTAGAATACATATTAGTATAGATAAGTCCATACTTATTCGTAAGAATACGTAAGATCCATGATCTTACGGATTCTTCTTGGTGTAGATCTTTTCGGGATTGAGTTGAATAAAAATATATCCAATTAGCCATGTAAATAAAATTAATTAGATCGTAGATAAGAAATCTTCCGATATCACAGCTATTTTCAACAAATAAATATCGGTATTCGCTAAAATAGCTACTAAATATGCGTAACAAGAGTATCGCCGAAATTAAAATGGCTGATGCAATCAACAGCAGCGACCAGAACTACTTTTTTGTATACTGTCATACTCAAATTACGCTAATCAATAACCGCCCATATCGATTAATACAAAAACAAATAGAAATGAGAGCGTGTAATCGATCAGCGACCTGTAGCTACAACCTCCACAAGACACCTCAATGCCATATCAACATCAGAAGATACCGCGTATCGGAATACTTACCCTGTAGGTACTATAATTCACTTAGTACTATCAGTAATATTGTGTTAATCTAAAGTAGACCATATCGTCAAAAATAAGGTTGTAAAAGCTCGTAAAAGACTCTTGCTTGGAAACGAAGTTTGTTAAAAATAAAATAGTTAAAATTAAATTGTATGCTTTGTGCTTAAAGTATATTTCACGTAAAACCTTCGATCACAAAAAAAAACTAGATGCACAATCTTCTGTAAAATCTAAACAAATTATTGTCCGAATTGACATATACATTTCTAATATCATATAGTATTATCCGTAATATTGTGCTAATTTAAAGCAGACCTCACCGTCAAAGCATAAGGTTGTAAAAGCTCGTAAAAGATCCTTGCATAACATTGAAACGAAGTTTGTTAAAAAAAATATTTAAAATGCAATCAATCTTACGTTTCGTGCTTAAGTATAATTCACATAATCTTTTGCGTCATTTTGATTTGTTACGTGAAGTGAAAAGATGATAACACATACATAATCTGCAAGCCAAGTTTCATAACGTTTTTTTGTTTTTAAGGCATTTTAGTGGAAACAAATATCGAAAAAATATTGAAATAATATCGTTTTTCGTCTCGCATTGTTAAATTTGAAGCGATAATTGTTGTTTTAATATTGATAAATAACCAGTGTTTAATCGTTTTTATAAATCAGAAGAAAAAATGAGATTTAAATTGATACTTTTTTTTAATAAATTTTTGATATTGCATTTTTGACTTATTTTGAAAAAAGCTAAGAAACGATAACTCAAAAATGGTTCACTTTTGCATAATGCATATGGGGGTTAAAATTATCGCAAATAGTCACCCCCACCTCCTAACGGGAATACGTCGAATTACCAATAACCCTGTATATTGTCAGGCCATTTTTGAAAAATATGATTACGAATTTAATAGAAAAGAGCTATGTAACAATATTATTATAACGAAATAATTAATACGTAAATAAAATTATTTGTTTTTTTATCGAAAATGAGAATCGTTGTCTTTTATAGCGTTCTCGACGTGCTTTTTTTACAATTTTTAAACGAGCACTTTGACATATTTGCTATTAGCGTTTTCGAATACTACTAAAACAAAAGTGCACTCAAATATTCGTTTGAGTGCACATTTGGTTCTGATATTTTTGGAGCGTTGATAGAGTATCTTGTTTTTATATATGATCGAAGCGTAATACAGTTAAATCGCCTTTTACGTCAATTTGATTTGTTACGTGAACATGACAAGGATAAAACATATATAATTATAATGCTAGACTAAGAATAACATTACACGTCAGGTAATGACGTATTCACACGCAATCTAGGAATACAGAAAGCTTGGGAGCATTATTATGCAATAATTGATATTTATTTATTTTGAAATGGTAAATTATAAGCGAGTTGTTACTGAATATTTTATCATGATTGTCTAGAAATTATAATTCTTATTAATAACCATTAAAGTATTTAAAACCATTATTAAAAAAGGTTTTGGTTTTAGTTTATTAATTATCTAATGTAATAGAAAGACACAGACAAACGAAATACTACTGTTTCTTTATAAATACTAAGTATTTATAAAAATCCTTGACTGAAGCGTTAAACAAATAAACATAATGAAGACACAAAGAAATAAATAATAAAGAATTAAGTTAAATCGTACTGAACGCTATTCATATTAGATTCTTACATACTGTGCGCATTTTACTATGAACCTGTACGAAGTGCAGTACGAAAGCCGGATTTTTAAACAAGCTAACAAAACTTGGCTGCAAGTCAGCATGTGAGAGAAAGACAACTGATTACTCTGATTATGTCTCGAGAGGTTGTTAATGTCTGTTGGCTGGTTTTTTCCACTGATTGGTCACGACTTGGAGTTAAATACCTCTTTTCGTCAGTTATTTTCGTTTGACAAGTAATTCACGGGTATTTTTAAAACCATTTGATAAACTTTAAAGTTAATACCTATTCATTATTTATTCTTCACTGAGCATCGCCAGAAACTTGGATTTTATACATATAGCTATGTATAAAATCCAAGTATAAAATCCATGATACGTCTATGATAAAATCAAATATTCTTTGATCGACATGATTCCTTTTTTCCTAAGGAACAGAACACTAAAATCATGAAAAAAAGGTTACCAACCGCTGTCAATATGATATATAGTATTGCTAAAGACTTTTTGACGGGTATGAAAGAATTATGTCGACATTTTGTTTAGATATTCTCCCTCTCCTCTCAAGAATTAGGGAATTATTTAAAAAAAATACGGAGTTTTGGCGGGATTTTATGGGGAGCGGTTGGGCGTTCCTTTTAATTATTTGCAAATTGTTTCTATTGGATATTATAATGTAAAATTGGCGTAGTTTTGCCTCCCAAGTATCTGTTCTGCATTATGTGGAATTGCTGAAATAAGTGCTTATTTAGTAGTGCAAAGTAGCGATTTTTTTAGTGGCTTAGTCTGTGTCAGAGGATCCTACTAAAAAGACTGCCTCGATATATTTATCGCCAGAAACTCCAAGCAACATTAAAATGTATTGCGTCGACATAATAATGAAATAAAATGAAGAATTAATCATTTCATCACTGAAGACATCGGCTGTTATGGGCATAGATCTCTTTGCTCCCTCAAAGGAGATTGTACAATAAAAAAAATAAAAAATACGTATATATAAGGAAATAATAGGGAAATAAGGAAAGAACCGATAGTACCGGGATGTTTGACAATCCGTCCGCTCCGACTACCCTACTTCTACTAAGTAGTAGATGATATAGGTAGTACCGTAGTAAGTACTACGGTACGTATACACCTACATTGGTAAAGCGTTTAGCGAAGTAGATAAGTACAGCACGTAAGTACAGTGGTATAAACCGATGGGAGAGGAGCGAGTCAACTTGGCTTGCAAGCTACCTTGCAAGTTGATCCAAATAGAATCGCTTTCTATATTTTGGGATAGTGACGCCCCTCGCGCGCGCTTTTTACCCCCGCACGGTTCTTGACTCGCTACTCGGGGTAGTGTAAACGGTCAAATTTAATACAGTGTTTAAGAGACCGGCAACAGGACCGTTCGAGTGTGCTTTTTTATGCGATATTGTAAACAAAATGACGTCTAAATGGTATACATTCATTTTTATACATAATAGAAAAAGTAGATAACGTTTTCTATCTATTTGCTCCATTGTAATAAGCGAAGTTGCACATATTTTTCGTTGCTGCTCAGCCATTTCGACGGAGTACTTGAATTGTTGTAGTGTAAACGGTCACTGTCCCGGCGTTTGCCACTCGCCGTACACTATACATGCACATGCTCCTCACCACTGTCCTTGACCAATGTAACAGCCCTTTCCCACGGTAACGTCCCGTTTTTTGCGGGTTCGGTTTTTTGCAGGATCACGTTTAGTAGCATACGTGCTACTGTGGTATCAGTCACATGAGCATTCGGTTTGCAGGATACCGCAAAAATCCGATCCGTTCGAAATGTGCTGTACGGTTTTGCCACTACAAACCGCACGACTGGATCCAGTAAAAAACGGTATCCAGTTTAGTTACGTACATAGTTTAATGGAAGTGTTCCCACTAGTATCCTGCATTTCATCATCATGAGATTACGAAATGTATCGATCGTAATTTTAGGATCGGGTGAACCCAAAATCTTCTTTTTTTGCATTGCTTTTGGCGGCGAAAGTACCAGTATTACCAGTATAATATCAGAAGAGTATTCACGTCCATTGCGTCTGAATTTTCTTCTCCGACTGCCAATGCTGTCCCGTAAAAAACAGGATGCAAACTTCTGTGTGTAAACACAGGTATGATTTTTGCGGTATCCAGTAAAAAACCGATCTTGCAAAACTGGACGTCCGTGGGAAAGAGCATTAAATCGGGCGTTAGGGATACAGCGTGACGTGGGCTAAGCCTAAGGATATATATTTCTTAAAAAAACACTGTCAATTCAGCCTTACTAAATTATGATTTTTACGCAATGCTGGGGAAAAATTTGACTTTTGAGGAAGAACGTGAGGAAACAGAATCTGTAGGGCAAAAACGGAATAGGAGTTTTTAGGGAAAATGCTTTATCGAAATCATGAAATAAAAAAAGTACGTTGAAAATAACATTCCTCTATCGTTCCGGGCAATATGCAAGAATCCGGATCAATTTAAAAAACTCAAGAAATTGCATTTGAAACCCTGGAGTGTTTGGCGGGATTTTATAGGGAGCGGTTGGGCGTTTATTTTAATTATTTGCAGATGGTATAATGGATAATGTGATGTAAAGTTGGCGTAGTTTTGCGACCCAAGTATCTACGCTGTTGTGATGTTATGTGAAATTGTTGAAATAAGTGCTTATTTAGTAACGCGACGTTGAGATTTTAAATGTGGCCTAGTCCTCCTCAGTGGAACCTACTAGGAAAACTGTCTTAATATATTTATCGCCAGAAACTCCAAGAGATATTGAAATATATTGCGTCTACATTTTAATAAAATAACATGAAGAATTTATCTATTAACTACTGAAGACATAGTTGTATGGGCTAAAATGCTCTTTACCTTCCTTCCTAAGGGAGAATCGTACTCATACACATGGGAACCCTGTAACGAGTCGACATTGATGTGACATTGATTGAGCATTGACAGATGACAGACTAGTTGATATTGTCTATATGTCTATTATAACCTAATTCTTTGCTTGAATCTAAAAAAAATGCCTTTAATTATAATCTGCGGAACTCCAGTGAGTGGAAAAACTAACAGAGCTTACGAACTGAAGAAGTACTTTGAAAGTAAACACAATAAAACAGTGGAAATAATATCCGAAGACGAAGCCATATCAAAGTTGGGTTATGAGAAAAACTCGACATATTTGGACTCACAGAAAGAAAAGAGAGTGAGGGGATACCTTAAATCGGAAGTACTTAGGCTTATTGGAAAGGACAATGTAGTTATATTGGACGGAAGCAACTATATCAAAGGTATTTAAGACTTTGAAAAAGTTAGATTATAATGATTAAGGGTGGCTTGCACTATTTAAACTCGATTTAAGAAACTGACACCTCGCTTGCAGCAACTATTTAACAGTTGGTGCAAGCGCAATGTCAGTTCCCTAAATCAAGTTTAAATATTCGGTGCAAGCCACCCTAAAAATAATTTAAACTTATTATCTAATAACCCAAAAAAACGACATAAATCGCAGAACTTGTCATTATATCATGATAACAATATTAAAAACAATAGTACTTATTTCATGTAGCCTCAATTTTTTTACTAAATTCAATTTTAAAAAAATGATCAATTTGATTGCTTTGAAAATAATTACAATTGAACAGAAATAATTATGTCAATTAAATGTTCTCACAGATTAGATATATACATTTTGCAGTAATTATTGTTGTTGTTTTTAAAACTTTAAATATGACTCATAGTAAGTAATACAGAAATAATCTGCATTAAATGATGCTTTCACATATTTCTCTCTCGTATTTATGATATAGTCATAAAAATACTCAGGTAAACGCTAAACAAGAGCATTGTACTAGTATGACAATGTAATATGACTAAACTGCTTATAGTACAATGTAAGTTCACTTCGCACAATAAAATAAACACATAAAAAATGAATGTAATACCTATGTAAGAAATATAATAAATACATAAATTTGAACTTTTATCAAAGATTTGTTACTTTACCTGACAATGGAAGTTTCATGTTTCAGATTTTTGAATGTGTATGTGAATGAAGTAATTGTGAGAAATTTTGGTTTTCATATAAAATCCTTTAGAACAAGGTTCGGATATAATGACTTGGCTTATGTCGCTTATTATGACCTATTTTTAAGTAATTATGTCCATTAGTGACTGCAAGGTCACAAAAATTAGCAAAGATGTTAGGGATCATATGATCCCTAACATCTTTGCTAATTTTTGTGACCTTCCCCGTACCTTCAGCTGCGTGACGTTCGGTGCGTGCGAACCATGCGTAGCGTGTGGCTCATTTTTGTTTAGCTTCTCAGTGACGAGTTGATAGTTCAAGGCTACGCATTGTTAGTAATTTGTTCACAAAATGACATTGCAACGTCTAAACCATTTACCATGGAAGAGAAAGGTGCAATTACATATATATAGAGCATAGACTATAAAATGGAAAATGAAATTCATCTCTCGCAAAGGAATTTGAGGTTGGCCATACAACAATATCAATTATTTTTAAAAACAAAAACCAATTAAGGAATTATTTAATTCAAATATTTTGAAACCAAAGCAGCTTCGAAAATCATGACAGCAAAATGTTGATCAAGTGTTAATTCAGTGGTTGAAAATCTGGAGTAGTTTTTTCTTTATTAAACTAAATATCTAACAAAAATAGGAAGCTGTTTATTTTCTAAGACTATGCTTTGTATATCTGCATAGTATGACATGTTTGTCACTTCTCTTCAATATCATTATAAGCAGATTCTACTGTAATTTGAAGAACTCGAAACATACATACATATATAGTATACTCATGTTGTATCCCTAAGGGGTTAGAGCAGCCATACTCGACCTACGGTCTGCGGGCCACATGTGGCCCGTCGAGCTTTATCAAATGGCCCATAGAGTTAAAACAATTTATGAATTGCAAATTTTATTTTATTAGCACTAACATATCTTTTTGTGAATGGTCGTACTCAGAAATGAAGTAGGTATACAATAAATAATTATTGACCAAATTGTTAAAAAGTGCTCACAATTATAATGATCTTTGTTTAATAAATATTGCTAAAATTAATTGAAGTTTTTTACACCTATTTTAATCGTAATGTTGTGGACCACTTGAAATAATAATTATGTGGCCGGAGAAAAAAAAGACTTGAGTATGGCTGGGTTAGAGGATGGAGTGCTAAGCATCTCAGTCCTTACATATTTCTTCCGTTTCCTCAAATCTCAATCCCCTCGCATACCTCCGCCTAGGTATGCAAAAGGTTTCAACATTTCCATTTCTAACCTGAGATAATATAATTGATGAAAACTGATTTTATTTTAAAAATTCTTAGGATACCGTTATGAATTATACTGTGCATCAAAAGCCTCAAAGTCAACCCAATGTACTGTGTACACAATATGTAACCATCAAGAAGCTTGGGTGGCTAATCAGCAGCGATTGAAGGAGGCAGAAAATGGGACAACAAATACATCAGACAAAGACAGCAGTATAAGTCTATATAACACAGTAGCTTATACTGAAGAAGTTTTCAATGCATTAACAAAATTAAGGTAAATTATAATTATTGCTTAAATAATTTTGTAGAAAGGTTCAAAAACACTAATACTGCAGACAATTACACAAATTGTGTGAGCATTGGGCTTATACTGTAGGTATCACACAATGAACTGGGGGAGTTCTCAGTGTGTCATTGTGGTCTGGATTCACAAGTCCATCCAGCCCACAAGTCAGTTTAAAAACGGATCTAACCAGGGCCCCATGCTTTGAAGGCATATGCTTTACCACCTGCGGAAAGGCCAGTTATGTATGTAATAATATATCTATAAATATATCTGTATTATTTTTATTGATATTTGCAAATATTAATATAAGTTATAAAACTGCATGTTTAATAAAGTTGCAAATAAAATAGTATTACTGATTTTGATTGATTTCTTAATTTGTTGCTGCAGTTGAAGGCCAAAAGCAAAAGAAGCTTTAATTTAAAAAAAAATATTTTTTTTTGTCCTTTAACCACATGAAAACTGCTGATCATATTGGGTATGGGACTATGACCAGTCAAATGGTCATGGTTCAAAATAGTATATTGTGCACGAGTGCGATAAGTTGTCGATTGTCCACTCGAACAAAGTTGAGCTCATTCTCTCTAGTGGGCAATCGACAACACCGCACGAGTTGCAGATACTATTTTTTATTACAAATGCGGAGATAATTTCGGTACAAAGAAAAATTATAGAAAGTTTTAACTTTATTAATATATTAATCTAAAATTTCGAAATCAAGATTTTCTTTATCTTTCACGCTAACGTCAATGGGTACTTTTTTTATAAATATTCATTTTACATTCTTTTTTTAAGTCGTGAATTTGCGTGTGCCAAGCAAAAATTGTAAAATGAGAAAATAGCTACTTATCAACCGCAAAAATGTGCGTTTAGATATACTGTTCATCCCACATGAGTAATAAAAAATAAATAGCCTAACAGTCTAAAACCACCTTTGAATTCCATAGACCCTTCACCATTTTTCAAACAAAAATTACTATTAGGTACAAAATTTTAATTTATGCTCACCGAAGCGGGCATAAAACGGCTAGTCTGTGTTCTATAAATATACCTACTTCAATGAAAACTATTTTCTTTGTCTGTCCATTAATTAATTAATGTATCAGCATGAAACTGACCATTTGATAAGGAATTATTTGTTTATGGTTTTTTGCTATATATTTTTTCTTCGTTTTGTCCACCTTTCACCACTTTTTTTTTTATTTACTTTCATATAATATATTTCTTTCCTGCCAATAATAACAAAAGATGTCGCGTTTACAAAAATTTTGTACTTAATTCTTTCTCTTTTCTAAATTTAAAATTTTAAGATTTTTCCATATTAGTTATTAATGATTAATTATATTCATATAATCATTTATGTAGTGTTTTTCATTGTTAATAAATGTTAATAGCATTTATTTGATTATTCCGATTTTTTAATTCTAAAAAAAATAAATATTTTTTAATCACAAAACAAGTCAACCATTACTAAATTTTATTAACGCCTAGCTAAACGGGCGGGTAACGGCCTCTTTCATATTTGCGATTTCAATATTCACAGGTTCGAAGAGCCAAACTCTAATAGCAGATGGGACAGCCCGTTGTTTACAGTGCAGCCAACAGACACGCTGGACTTGGACGCAGTATACACAGTATTGTTTTTGAAAAAACCACCTCCACCTAACATGAGCACGCAAAATGTAAGTTTAACGTAATATAAAAATTATTATGGAGTGAATGAATGAATGAATTCATTTTCAATTGAATTGAGTGAATGAAATGTCAAAAGCACTCGCATATCTAGGCGAAAATGTGTGAGGAGAATGATGAGATGTATGAGGAGCCCTGTTATCCAAGGGCTACCTCTATCTCTTTGCTGTCTTTCTTCGCGCGAACGTTTCTTTGAAATAATGCGCGTTAGACAATCAACATATACATGATATGCGTCACAGAGTAACGTCATGTAAGGTTCACCTACACAATCTAATGACTGAGCGCAACGTAGTGCCTTGTAGCTACTACATAAGGTTTAAAATGACATACATATCTTCACGGTGTATCCCTAACGAGGTAGTCAGAGAGGACGGAGCGCCAAGCGTCGCGGTCCTTACATACTTCTTTCGCTTTCTCAAATCTCATCATTCTCCTCACACATTTTAGCCTAGGTATACGAATGCTTTTGACATTTCCGTCTGCTAACACTGGCTATTTTATCTTCATAAGTCAGCCTTGGTATTCTTTGGCTTCTTTTACCACTCGCTTTCGCTCTGTAGATTTTCTTCGTTAGTCTTTCATCACTCATTCTTTCTATGTGCCCGAACCAATTCCTTTCTTCATTTTTACAATAACATTTTCGTGCAACTCTGTCATACTGCGCATCTTTTCATTGTTTATTTTGTCCGCAAGAGTGACACCGCACATATTTCTAAGAGATCGCATTTCTACTGCATTTATCTTACTTTAAAATGGCAAGCGTCTATTATTAAGTATCGCACTTAAGCGAGAGCTACATGGTGAGAACCCAACCTCCTACTGAGGTCACTTGGAACGTCTTCTTTCACTGGAAAAGTACTAAACCAATCAATGTAATATTTTTCACCGAGTGGCTGTACCTTATGCAAAAACTTACGATTAAAAACTACTATTGTACCAAGCAACCAAGCTTTGTGTAAAGCAATTTATTATATTTATGCTGTATTACATACATACATATCTTCACGCTGTATCCCTAACGGGGTAAGTCAGAGGACGGAGCTCCAAGCGTCGCGTTACATACTTCTTTCGCTTCCTCAAATCTCATCAGTTTTTATCCTTTATTATCTTTATTAAATTACAATTATTTCTTACAGCCACCACTCGGCTCGACGAATTTTCTCTATGAACTAGACAAAGTAACGCAGTCAATATCGAAACAAATCCTGGATGCTAAGCAATTAGGACTGGATGAAGTTAAGTTTCCAGATTACCCCGGTTGCCACCTTGAAACTGGATTTGTAGAATTTGTTAACCCACAAAAACTTCTGAGGTTACGAAGACAATTCCTGACTTATGCCAAAATGAACCATTCAAATGAAGAAGCTAATATAATTGGGAGATATTTCATACAGTATTTAAATAAAACATTGACTGATTGAATATTGAGTTTTCTTATAAAACGTGGTATATGGTATATAAGTTAAGGTAAGTTAGGGTAGATCGTAAGCGGGGTAATAAACGTAATACTTCCTAATAATGTATCATTTTTACATTGAAAATGAAAAATGATATATTATTAGGAATATGTATAATAATAATATACCATTTTTCATTTTCAATGTAAAAATGATACATTATTAGGAAGTATTACTATTTATATGATGTTACCCCGCCTATGATCTTATATTTTCAATGTAAAAATGTTACATTATTAGGACGTATACGATATTACCCCGCTTACGATCTTACCCCAACTTACCTTACCATATGAATTCTTACAATACATGCACAACTCAGATACTGAGTATATACCTAGCTCGAGCTCAGAAATGTCCTACGGGAGTAAAAATTCGTGTCACTGCGGAAATAATACAATCTTATAATAGTAACGCAAGAGTTTATTAACAATAAAGCAATATCTACAAATTTAGCCAAAATGTTACACGTGTTTGTAAACAGCATATCAATTAAAATATAATGTTTCCAATGTATTATAAGGTCATATCGCACGAACCATAATTCTTTCTATTTGAGGGAGATGCGGAACAATACAAATATTGCATCCACTGATATATCTGAATCCGTCGATTGCTCGCCCGGCCAACTTATGTCCCGCCTCAACATCCATACTATTCATATGCATAGTAACATTAGTACGGCAGTATTTCCATACGAATGTAGAAAAAAACTAGTAGTGACATCTAACTATTCTAGACACTACTATGCAGGCCTAAAATGCATATTAAAAATTTTTGTTTGGAGTGAAATGATCTTGAAGTGAGTCACACGGCGAAAGCACAATAGTGCACCGTTCAAGAGCTACAGATATTGGTATCAAAGTTATAGCACCTCTCTTTCCGTGGGGGGTTAATAACCAATAAAAGTATTTTATTATTTAATCGTGACAAAATATAATATAATGTTGAACAAGTACTGCCAGCTAGAGTAAACGTGCAATTACTTCTACATCTGGATTAATAAAACCAATCTAAACAAATCTAATGATAAATAATATCCATCGTTTCTCAAAATCAGTTTCGCCATTAAGGCTACAAGAGGGTAGTCAGATATACATACACTCAAAGACAATTAATAAAACACCACGATTAACGATTTTACGTTTTAATAATCTCTTTAATAATAACAATTAGTCTTTACTTAATATAAAACTAAGCTATCATGAAATAATACAAAAAACAATACAATATTCTTTAACAGTCGTAAGGCCTATGAAACGTTGCGTTACACAGTAAAAATAGTATAACCACAGAGCACTTAACCTATAGAGCGGCAATGTCATTTTTGTTGGAAAATAATTTGTGTCTGAACACTGCTGCAGTTACTGCGCGCCGGTTGGTCAGCCCAAAATCAAACAAAACCTATATAACCTAGAATAATTAAAAAAACACGTGCGTATGAATAGACTGCGATAACGTATTGCGATATTGCACCAAGTGAAAGTGAAACTCATAGATACAAGTCATCGAGCAGGTCAATTGATAGTCAAGTATAACTTGACCTTGAATGTAAATTTTAAGATAAAATGAGATTGTGTCTGTTTTATAGTTTGATTTTTTGCTGGTTTTGCCAAATCTGTATGTACTGTTTAATGCAAGCGAGAATTGATATTTATTAGTGTCAAAAAACTGAGCAGTGGTGACTAGGATGGTCCGATATTTCGGCTCTATAGGTTAAGTGGCCTATGCAGACGCACGCCAAGCGCCTTTTATTTTCGACAAAAGCAGTGTAAGGCCTTTTTAATAACTTATAAAATAATACAATCATAATATGATAGAAAAATATTCTACGACAAGTTACGTATGGTCAATTCTTCATACAACAGCGTATAACTCGCGCCAAATAAATACTTTTGCATGCATATGTTGAATCAATAAAAGCTGGAGACCTTTGATTAATTATTTGCCTAGATAAAGCCTGGATATTATAAAGATTGTATAGAAACATCTAGAAAAATGTATACCAAAAGTGGTTGATACACTTCTCACCTTAGACAGTCTCATTTGAAACAATATGCGTAATGTATATTAAGTCAAAAATTATTATGCTGGTTTGTACCATGAAATTATGTCACAATTATACGAGGAAAACATTTAAAAATACAAAGATGTCTTTTATCTTTAAATTTAATCTTTATATTTTTAAGGACTTTACGTGTTTTTAAATTGCTTCATGATTTTTTAAGATAGATGATTGTTTAATTTCATAGTTTTTGTCAGTTAAATTAGTCTGGTATTACCTATTTTTCGTATGCGTCATTTACCAAAATTAGTGTAAAATTGGTTTTAGGTAATGATGGGTCGTTAACATTTTTCAATTATTTTTCCGTTTTTGAAATTATCCCCAAATTTTTCTCAAAATTTTCCCAAATTTCTCTCGAAATTTTTCCGTATTTTGAAAATTTTCGGTAAGTTAGTTAAACAAACTTTATTAGTATTGTTATTTATTACACAATATTTTGATTACGTCTTTCTGTTCGCCCTATCTGTAGTTTGGCCAAACGAACCAATGAACCAACAATTCCTTCTATTGATTAGACTCTTCGTAACGAACTGGGATTTAATGTTACCGTTCGTCTAATGTCAAAATAACTACCAATCCAGTGCAAAATAGCATTTAGTAATTTTAAGCTTGTTTCAATTATTATATAATAACAATAATCATAAGCCTTTTATTATGAACTACTGGGTAAAGTATGGGTACTGGATATTTTGTGGTTTTGCTGTATGTCCTGTTGTTCAGTGTCTCTTGTCAATTATAATAAGTAAATAACAAGAATAAGGAAATCTTATATAGGCTATAAGTTAAAGACGCACATATTTGACAGTTCTTTAAAAATAGATACACTGGTATTACGCATACATTTTTAGGTTGTTTTTGCAACTCATTGTTTAAAACATTCCATCTAGACAAATAAAAAATCAAAGAGTGGGCTACACCTAATGTATCTACAGTGTACAGTATGTAGAATAACTTATATAGCAGAATAATGAATAATTATCTTGTAAAGGTTTATAAGTGTGTGTGACGTCACACTGAACGCTATACAGCTGTAGCATATGTTCAGTATAACTGTATTACATTCCATGTGACACATACAATTTCTATATAAGTACTTCTCAGGTCACTATGCTCGCATTCTGTGTGGTCCAGTTTTAAAACAGTATGAGTAGGAAAATCATATCAAAATCAATTTTTAATTGCGTTAATCATATTATATTTAGCGCAATTTATACTACTATTCTTTTCGTCTGACATACGAAAAAAATGTAAAATTACTATTTCGAATTTAGAATAAGCAACATCAAAAAGACAGTTTCTTTTTTGATATTATGCTGTCCGATATAGTTTTCAAATTAATATTATTGACATCATATTTTGTACGAAAAATATTTCTTTTGCATTATTCTCGTTTTTCTAAACTACAAAATTGATAATATTGTTATCATATACAAAATAATTATACATGTATTTTAAAAATGACTATTATACCAATACCTTCGTTAATTTCTTATGATGCTTACATAAAAAAATTATAAAAACATTGACAAGTGAAATATGAAACAGATTGTCAAAAAACAGTACTGAATGTGGAAAAAGATAACGATTAGTAAATTAGGAAAATAAAAATTCAGTACATCACTAGTTCATTTTCACTCGCTTTTAATGCAAAGGAAAAATCAAGTCTCAATGCAACAGAGCTATTATAACTAAGTTCTTTATATCACTGCAATTCTGTAAGACTAATAATAACTAAAATGCTGCATTTTTATGCATATTTTAGTACCAAGAAAAAATATTAATCATACTACGATAAAATCTTATATGTATATGTAAAAAACTCTCAGAATATGCAAAACGTCTAAATTGTCTTGAAATAAGAATGAAAAAATTTAAAAATGGAAGACAACGCCATATATATTTGATTTCCTATTGCCAGCGGAATCTGAAGACCACATTCAAATTAAAGTCGAATTTAATACATATCTAAAAAATTGCCTTTGCCTCTACAATATGGCATAAAATAATAATTGCAAATATGGTTTTTATGTAAGCACCTTTAGAAAACATTATTATGACAGACATTGTTCACAACACCCCACACGGTTTTTATCACCTAAGACTTTGTGTTTGGTTGAGTAAAAATACATAATTATGTATCACTTTAAACGAAATAACTAACCAAAGTCAGCACCATATTAACTGAATTTAAAATTTTCAAACGTCTAATTTTAAAGCGTCTGACATAAAAAACATTTAGGTTTCACTCAAATATAAATGTCACAAAAATTCAAAATGGTTAACCTCAATACGCCATTTTGTATTCACTCCAATATAAGATGGTTGCTTCATCCGAATTCTTGTGATAACAGAGAAACATTTACAATAAATAACATTTAACAATACGATTTTCGGCACACAAAGAACACCGAGTCATATTCGTGCTGCATCATGGAATTGGGGTTTTGTGCATACTTAGTCTTAACACCAGTCATCTCCTTCTGCGAATTAAATAGTAAGCATTCAGTTATTTCGTTTTTAAGTGTTGACAACACTAACTTCAAATGCTTCAAATAAAGGCCGATTGCTTTTTACACACAGATCTAGAATATAATAGATACTGCATTGATGTGGCCACAAAAGTCTTTCTCGCTTTGACGACCTGTTGTCAAACTGGCCTTTTTTTTCTTTCTTCATGGCATGGCTCATAGATTAGCGCATAATTATTAATAAGTATAATAGAATCACAAGTAAATTAGTTCTTTCTTATCGTAAAACTCCTCCAGTAAAGTGATAGTAGGCTTTACTGAAGTTATAAAGGACTTCTTGGAAGAGCGCGAGAACTTCAGCTACGCATGTTTATTTAGACTTACTTCATTCTTTTCACCTATACAGAACTTTAAAACACACTATAATATCACTTTTGTACTTTAAAACTCCAAAAAATGTAAAAAATAGAAAATCTAAACAAAATGTCAACCTCACCTCTCCCGTTCCCGCCAAAAAGTCCAAACTGGCCTTTGCAGCCCTAAAATACTGCATTCTACCATCATGACCAAAACTCTCTATCGCACGTATGTTTACAAAAAAGTTTATATTAATTTTTCACTTGTAAAGTTCAAAAATAATTAAAACACTTAAAAGTACTAAAAAAGATTTGTTTAGTTCTTATGTCTTTCAAATGCAACAACTTAACAGTCTTAAAAGTGAGCATACCGATAGACGAAATATGTGTATTGCCATCCCTTACTATTACGGGTTTACGGCATATATTTTTTTCAGTCTAACAATTCAGTATATGTGAAAGGTGAAGAGTTTAAACGTTAACGTCGTATTTTACAATGCTAAGTGAATATTAATAATATACATTTGTTTGGGAAAAAATCTGCACTGAAAAGAACCAACAAGAAACAGTTATCTGTTTTAATATCGTTTAAGAATATATTAAAATACAATATTAAAAACTAATAAATATGTAGATATTATATTTAAACTATAGTTTTATCTGTAATTGAGTTGTTTATTTTAGTATGATTTTTCAATCGGTGTACTTTTTGTAACTTTGAATCACGTACGTTAGTTGAGTAACTTTTTACAGAACCTTGCTTTATAAAGACGAACGCAGTTACCCAAAAATGACACATTTCGCTTTGTAATTTATATTTCGAAATGACTATTATTAAGAATGCAGTACATTCATATGGAGCGGCTTACACTCGTATTTATAAACAAGTAATTACTTGTTGCTAAGTAATTTCTTAATGAAGTCATTACTTGTGGCTAGAATTCTTCAGTACAAAATCTTATTCTATAATTGAGTAATGCACGTTACTTACTTAAGCAATTGCTTAAGTTAGAGTTGATGCTTGATAATTGTTTCTCACTGGCAACACTTCGTTGCTGCGCTTTGTTTCATGACAAGGCAAACGTGAGGTCTAGATTATTTTTACAGTCTTGCATTATATTGCCTAATATAAATTTGTAATATATAATTTGATAAAGTTATCGGTATAAAAAGAAAAATAAGTCGTAGAAGATATTTTTTAATCATTCAATTTTATCTTTGAACAAACAAAATGTTTGGAGAATCGAAACGTTTGACACACGATATAACCCTACCAAATTTAAATGTATGATTTTTATACTTGGGATATTAGCTGACACGTGATTTATAACTTGGAAAGATTATTATGTAGTTATTATTAATGGCAAAATAACATTAAGTAGGGACTTCTTGGCGGGAACGGGAGAAGTGAGGTTGTCATTTTATTTAGATTTTCCATTTTTTACATTTTTAGGAGTTTTAAAGTACAACAGTGATAGTATATTGTGTTTTAAAGTTCTGTGTAAGTGACAAGAATGGAGGAGATCTAAATAAACATGTGTAGCTGAAGTTTTCGCGCTCTTCCAAAAAGTCCTTTATAACTTCAGAAAAGCCTACTATCACTTTACTGGAGGAGTTTTACGATAAGAAAAAACTAATTTACTGCTTTGATTCTACTTATTCTGTCTGTATACTAGTTTGTGTTAATGCGTGACATTGGCAAATGCGATAATCATCTATTGAATTGTTTTCTCGCTTTATTTGACGTTGGCAATGTACTCACATACGGTGCCATTTAATAAAAAAAAAAAAAAACATTAAGTACAACACTTTTACTGAATCGATATCTCAATCTGAAATCATTTTCAGTATTTTCGCGAAGAGGGTCATTACGGAAATATACTTTTGTTTTTCTAGGTTCATTAATGTTGACACTGTTTTCAACTTCTTCCAATGGATCACTTAAAATATTGTCCAAATTAAAAAATAAATGCTCGATATCTTATATATTTTCTGTACTAAACACTGTCAAAAAGCTACGAACCGAGTAATAAGCGTTGCTTAAGCAACGAAAGTGGTTACTATTACTTGATTAAGAATTCTAACTTTTGACAGTTCTTACTTCGACCGATTTCTTAACCATGCAATAAAAATAGTTGCTCAAGTAATTACTTTTGCTTAAGTAATTACTTTGACTTGTCTATAAATACGAGTGTTAGTGAACAGAGCAAATTTTGATCGCATTTAAAATAAAGTTTTAATACATTAACATAAGATTCATTTTCATATTATTAGGTACAGCTCTCACAGAAACGTTTACAATAAATACATCTATATACATAAAAATCGATTGCAGCACGTATGAAAGATGACTTGTGAATGATTCGAGCAATTTGGCTTATTTTTTAATGTTGTATTCGTAATTGTTAAGACAAGGTTTATATGAAAGAAAATTTTGGGAAAATCCACCAGAAAAGAGGGAAATGTTGATAGTATTTTTGTATAATTACCCCAATAAAAAAATTTGGTGTTGCAAACATTCAACAATCGACCCGGGCGAAACCAGGCGAATACAGGTCGCTAGTTAAATACAAAAATAAATCTTATTCTGATGTGCTAAAATTTGTGATCGAAGTCTAAATATGATTAATTTTTTACGGAAAATATTTATAAAGTTAAGGAAGGAAGAGTGCCCAAAAATATGGTCGGACTATTTTGATGAAAGATCATTGACTAAAGGTACAGAACTATCCAACCAGATCTGTGCACGACGCACTTGGTTTGACGACTGCAACATGAGAAGACACTATATTGTTATAGCTTTGACACTTCGTTCCGGTCACATTCCTCTAAATAAATTTAAATACATGATGGGAAGATCAAGTGTTCCCTACTGTGATGTGTGTGGTGTAGTTGAAGACGCCCTGCATCTCATGGGTGAGTGTGTCCGGAGCGAAGTGGAAAGACGTAAATCATTTGGTGATCCTACATTTAATGTCGGTATGTGGAACAGTATCCTTGCATCACCCTTATCAGTGAATGCGAGGATGTTGTACCATATTAATTTAATACTATGTGAAAAAAAATGTAAAAAGTATTACCTGTGTATAGAAAAAATTACTATATGTAGCCACAATGGAGGTGGCATGTTCGTTTTAAAAACAAACCTACTTTAAATAAAGAAAAAAAAAGATTAAAATTTGCTCCGCTCCCCAAGCCACTCCTGTGTGAAAAAACTATAGAAGCAATCAAATAATCTATTATTTGCAAAAATACTCACCACTATATCGAATCCAACATCTCTAATAATCTCTAACAGAATGTCATATGGTGGTTCAACACTTGTCTCAGTAGGCATATCACTGCAACACAACATTTTCTTAATTAATAATAAAGTACTTGATCAACCGAGCTTTGGATTTTGGATTTGGTTTGTTGTATATTAAAAAAAAAAACAAAAAAAAGTATAACAACATTTCAAGATTCAAACATGTGCACTTTAGCGAGGTAGACCTACGCTCTAGCCACTGTTCTATTGAGAAGGTAAACTCTGTTGCAAAATCACCAATCAATACCCATTACCAATTTAAAGTGCAAAAACACGGAGAAAAAGAATTTTCCCAGAATTTCTCCTTGGTAAATTGATTTTTCCCTGTGAACTCCATATTCTGAATTTCATCAAAACCGTTAGAGCCGTTTTCGAGAACGCGATACAAAAATAAATCTTGTAGGTTTGACTGCATATATGATAAAAAAAAATTTAAAAAAGTCTTACAGCGTTGCAAAATTCGAAACCACACACTTCGGCCTGGGAGTCATACGTTCTAGTCACTGTGCTATTAAGAAGATAAAATCTGATGCCGACATTACCTATCATATTTCACTTACTAATAATATCTCGCGAAGTAAATTTTAAGTGTGTGAAAACATGAAGAAAACGAATTTTCCACAAATTGACACCTAGCTAGATCGATTTTTTACCCCCGTAAACCGTTATATTGTGAATTTCATCAATATTGTTGGAGCCGTTTTCGAGAACGCGATTACAAATATACAAATATTACTCATTTTATAATAGTAGTATATACTATGCAGTGGCGGTACCTTTATACAAGCTCAAAAGCCCGGCTTGCCTTACTAAAATGCTCAGTCAAGAACATGGAATACTAAAATATCAAGTTCAAAACTTTAAATCATATCAAACAGTTTTAATTCCCGCAAATTACTTGTCAAACGAAAACAGTGTAAGAATCTTAAATAGAAAAAAAAACAGAAAATAAAATAGGTTTTTGACCTCAAGTTGCGACCAATCAGGGCGTCGGTCGATCGACACTAACGACCTCTCAAGGCATATCACATAATCACAGCATCAGAATAAAAGGCTTGCAACCGGCCTTGCAATCTCTCTTTCTCTCTAATGGCAAAATTCGTTATAGCTGTAGCTTTTTATCTAAGGTTTATATAGCAATTAGTATGAAGCTTAAAGCCCGGCTTTCATACTGAACTTTGTACAGATTGAGATATACGAATACAAATACAATTCAACGTGATTCAACTTCATTGTTTTTACCTATTTATTTATTTGAGTCGGTGGACGAGTGATAAATATTTTTTATCATAAGTGAATTAATTTGTAATAAAAAAATCCAGTAAGTTGTTCATTGTGAGGACTTAAAAGTGTGTACAAGTTAATCAGCATAGAAAATGTAAAATCTTTGAACTTTGCATAGAAAAAACAATTAATTGTTTCGTTAAGACCTACGCCTGACTTGTGTATTGCTCGACTAGTAAATTGCATAAAAGACAATAAATCAGTGTATGTGTGTTTCTCTGACTAGTAATTCACATGAAAGACAATTTAATATATTGTTTACGAAACTGATTGCATTTGTGTTTGTTTTTCCATCAACTTATAGGTAGGTACTACTTATTATTATCGGTGCTGTATAATTTATTCAAATGAAAATATTTAGAATTGTTTTGGTTATGACGATTAAAAAAACTATACTGTCGCCATAAAAGACACATGAATTCACAAAAACACGAATTCTTTTTACACTTCTTTTAGTAATTTGGATAAATAACGAATTGAGACATATTAACATGTTAAGAACTGATAAACTATTTACGCCGGTACATTTATAATAGCAAAGTATTATAGAAATAATTGTTTTGTTGAAAGATAACGCGGGGAGCGATCTCTTTCCTCTCTTCTTGTCCACCGGTTGTGCCAAAATCATGATTTATTAGTAATCCATAATATTTTAGCTTTCCCTATACTTTCACAAAAATAATTAATACTCAGACATTTCACACAGCGCCATCTAGTCCCAAAGTAAGCAGCACAGCGCTTGTGTTATAGATACTGACAACTGATATACTACTTATATACTTTTCTTTTGTAAATAAATACATATTATACATAAACACCCACACTCGGGGCGGGAATCGAACCCGCAACCTCCGTTTACTTCTGACGCGGTTAGCCGTTGCGCCACGGAGATCATCAAATAGATATGTATAGATATCAATATCACCTGTAATGGTACAAGAGAGGTCCCAAGTTAATCCAATAACCGCCGGGCTGCAGAATATCATATATCCTCTCAATGAACTCTATCACATTGGGAGCGCAGTCGATGAAGAAACAAGTGGCTATGCACGACCACTCATCAAGCTCTGTGTACACCTGGAATTATTTATCTAATAATATTCAAACAAATACGAATATTGTGACTCCAAAACAAAGTTCTTAAGTATATCTAAAACGGGAAATTAAACGCGATTACCTTTTCATTCTGGCTTGACAGTTTGCTTCAGACCACGGCCGATGCAACGAAACGTCAAGCCAGCAGAGGTAATCGCGTTAAATTTTCCGTTTTAGATATATTCTATAATGCAACGCGAGTTTAAAAGTTTATACATACATACATACATATCCTCACTCTGTATCCCTAACGGGGTAGTCAGAGAGGACGGAAAAAGTTAAGTTTAAAAGTTTATGAAGCTCTTAAATGTCTATTTGGGGTTTTTAAAAATAGTAGCAATAGGCGAATTGATTATTCTAAGAACTGATATAATATTATAACCAACATGTGTGGAAAGGTAGGATATACAAGGTCAAAGTGAAAGGGGGTATAAACCCGCCGAGCTCATAGCATGTCACTGGTGACTGTTATATTGCAGACGTAATAATTGCAGGATACGTTAATATTATGTTAATATTGTTTTTGACGATTATGTTATGCTTTGACATTTTATAACATTTGTAAAAGTGACATTGATAATATGAAATAAATATATCTATCTATCTATCTACGTTTATTTTATTATCCATACAAAAAAAACATTCATTTAATAGGAAAAAATTTAGAATCATTATGCCCTATAGGTATTCCAAAGGTTTGCTAGCGACGTGAAAATGCTAATATTAGGCTCACGCTCACTTTTTTTTTTCAGGTGTTACACTAGAAATATTGATTTGTGGCGAAGTTTTTTTTCTTTGTTCGTTATTTTTCTTAATTTTTTTTCGCTTTTTTTTTTTATTGTTGTTTGTATTTTTTGATTGCTTTTACATTTCCTGTATTGTGTGCTGTGCTCCGAATAAACTATTTATCTATCTATCTATCTGTTGCATAACGCAAGTTTTCCGTTGTCATGGGTATTTTATACCCTTTCGTATTTACCCGTCCTTTCTAAATAACATTGTACAGGCTGGGCCATGAATTTGTTAACTTTTAAAAGTATAAGAAAATTTCAAGTATATGACTTATTTTAAAAATTATTTATAAAAAAAGAAACTATATACGGGAAATTATTTTTTAAAAAGAATGTCATCAAAACTACTGCTGCTTCGATTCTACATTCTTCTTAACGAGCATGGAAATTTTGGAAGACTTCGGCAAAGAAACCGTGATATTGCAGTAATCTCTTCTCTAACGTTTGCTTTTAATTGAAGTAATGTCGTTGGTTTACGGGTGCACACACGATTCTACACACGACACAAAGATGTGCGTGGTATTCCTAATTCAGACGAACGTTTGTGCGTCGATAAATCTGGATTGAGTTTAACTGAAGCAAAAACTTGTTCCACGTTCTCTTCACTTCGTGAATTCCGCGAGCCTTCGGTTTGCTTCAAATTTACCGTCGATCCCTTCATACTTCTTCACCCATTTCTTAATCAAAACTGAGCTTGGACATTGAGTTAAGTCATGTAAATCGTACTCCACGCGAAACACGCTCCTAACGGTAATGAACGCACTATTGTTTAAATAAAATTGCTTTACGCAAAATGCGCTGTGGTCCCACGAAACGGTCCATTACGACCAAATTTCCAAGAAACAAGCTAGCGGCTAGTCCCCTCCGCGAGTCCCCCGTGGCTTGAGTTTGCGCGAGAAATCTGATTTAGAAGTAAACAAATTCATAGTCCATCCTGTATATTGGGATTATTGCGACTAATTTGCACAGTGTACTTGATATCTTGATAAGTATATTCTCAATCGAATAAAAATTAAATACGTCGATTTTGAAATCATCAGTTTTATTATGGTCCTGGGGGGTTACAAGAACTTTTTTACTTGTAAAGAAGTCGCGTGTTCAAGAAGATTGAAAAACACTGATCTAAACAATTGTAATCTCTCAAGAATGGATGACCGACATGTGAGAGAAATAATAAAAACTATCTGAACAATGCAAGTGACACAACTAGTGTGTCGAGTAGGCCGCCGAAGACCTGTCATAGCGTGTATCTAAACTCCGCCCCTATCCGGAATTATTCGAAACTGCCATTTTGGATAGATTTTTATTTCGGATATCCGATAGTTTCCGTTATGGCACACATGGCTACTAATGCATATGCACTCAATTACAGCAGATCCTAGTTGTAATAATCGTCCTCAGTAGTCCTAATGGAGGAGTCCCTGAAGATTATATGTGCTTCAAATGCGAACAACACTTCCTAAAAAAAATTGTATACAACATTACGTACGGAGTAAAAAAATAACAAATTGCCGCATTTACTAATTTGGCCTAGCAGATTTCGCACCTATCTTTTTCGTAAAATTCAAGCCATGTTTGCCAGCGCATGTCGAAAAAACCTTTACTTTATAATAATAATATTTACTTTATAACATACTCAGACATTTCACACAGCGCCATCTATTACCAAAGTAAGCAGCACAGCGCTTGTGTTATGGGTACTATTTATATACTTTTTATTTTGTAAATACATACATATTATACATAAACACCCAGACTCGGGGCGGGAATCGAACCCGCAACCCCCGTTTAGTATTCGACGCGCTTAACCGTTGCGCCACGGAGGTCGTCAATGACTGACAATGACAATGAAAAAAATAGCATTCTTTGTATGAATTACTACCAAGTAACGCGCACTAGACTGTTCCGCTCCGGCCAATAGTAGCATATTATGACGGGACCGGCAGCGACTCTATGGCAAGTACATTTTGCAAGTACCGATACGTTCTGTGCATGACACATACGGGATTAGAACACTGTTGATCCGTTGTAGTCCGCATAGTAATGTTCCGATACTTTACGTGCCTGACACGTTCCTATAACGGTCATTGTATGACACCTCGTATTGGGCAGAGACCTTCAATCTCATTGCACAACTTAAATGATATTTTAATATCGGTAAAATCACTGCCTGCAATGAGATTACAATAATATCACATGCATGGTTCACAATGGAAATTTTTGTGATTAAAAGTGTCACATATATATCATAGGGTACCAGCGGGGTTATTCACAAACGTCGGAAACTCAACTTTCCGTATCCGACAGGAAACCTTTCGATGATTTTGTCTATACGCAATTCACAAATAGGAAATCGTATTATATTTATATATATATATCATGTTATTTGTGGTCGTATTCACAAATCCAAGCCGTCGGATTGAATTTATGCTTTTCGCCGATCGACCTTTTCGCCATGGAAAGTTTCCGACGTTTGTGAATAACCCCCTTGTCTCACTCGCGTCACTAAAAAAGATTGAAACTAGAATACAATATTTTATTATTAAAATTTTTATTTACTATAAAATATTGTAATACATACAGTGTATACCTCTCTTTTTTATAAAATGTCTCTCACCGATCCGCTGGGAAAAATTTCTTATAGAAATAATTTTTGCTCTTTTTTCTGTGTATCTTTCTTTTCATATGTTGTTGTGTGTGCAATAAATTGTTAAATAAATAAAAATAAAAGCCGCGATGGAAGGAGAATCTCTTGATTGGTTGATTTATTATAAAGCACTCCTAATAATTTGCAATCATTTATCAAAGTAACGACAGTACATAAGAACAAATCAAAATAAATCTAATTAAACTTTTAAGGATGCTCCAAAATGGATAGCAACTGGTTTGTAAGTTAATAAAAAAAATTAAAAAATTTCTAAATCGCAGTAGTCTTCTTTCAAATATATACTTATATAACATATTTTTTTTCACACTTTTTAGTGCCGCGGCACACTCCCATGAACGAAAACTGTGTACTTTTATTACGATAAGTCCTGCAAAATGTAGAGATGATGGATTGCATGCCAAACAAAACAGACAAATGAAAATTACAATCGATTTTTAAGCTATCGAAAACTATAAATATAACAATTTGAATGCATTGATTGCCAAGTTATTATCCCTAATTAAATTTAAACATATGACTTACATATATTTTTGTAATCTCCGTTTAATTTTCTTCATTTTGATACCCTACTTGATAGGTTTGTTAAAAAAAAATTATTAACGACTTACAATTTAGCGCCAAAAATCCGCCATTTTGATTTTTTTTGAAACACCTATCTAAGGACACTTGGGTTTCTACACTTTGGGAACACTTTGGGAATCTAACGATACCTTAACTGTCGAAATTCATCTAGCCGTTTGGAAGATACGAGGTAATAGAGAAAGAAATTTACATACAAGATACGCGCGAAAAACATAAAACCCTTCCTTGGCAGTCGGGTAAATAGTACAGTAATAACAATAATGGTAGAAAATGGATAACTTCCTCTAAGAGTTCTGCGGAAGACCTGCTAATTACCTTCAAGAAATCGCCAGCGGTCATAGAGAAGTTGTGGTTAGGCTTGTCCCCAGACGGACGGACATCTGGGAAGTTCGCGACGACCAGCTGATGTTCACACGTCACATTGTTCACATACTGATGGACCCACGGATAAACTTCATGTTTATTTACCTGTAAAACCAGTAATTTCAACAATATTAACGTGTAATAGTATCCCTGGGTATGTCCGAATTTGAGTGAAAGTAACATAAATTCAGTAGAAATGCGATCACTTCGGTATATGTGCAGTGTCACTTGTGGACACGATAAGCAATGAAGAGATATGCAGTATGAAAAGTTTGGACGACAGTGTTATTATAAAAATTAAACCGCCTTAAAAAACACTGTAAAGTACGAAATAACTAAGCTTTACTAATCGAAACTCAAGTACAATTAAAATAACTTTATAAATACGATACACATACCTATATAATTAAATTTGACAGTTATTGAAATCGGTGCCAAGGCTACCAAATTAATAGACTTTCTGTTGTTGCACATTGATTTGGCACCTACTTCAATAACTGTCAAATTTAATTATATAGGAATGTGTATCGTATTTATAAAGTTATTTTAATTGTACTTGAGTTTCGATTGGTAAAGGATAGTTATTTCGTACTTTTCAGTGTTTTTTTTGAAGGCGGTTTAATTTTTTGCATAATTTTTTTTTATTTCTCCCTTTTGAGTGATCTTGACGTTAATAAATATCTACGCCAGGTCTGCAATTAACTTCTTTCTAATTCCGGAACGTAACGATATACAAGAGAATCATCAATATAAATAAAGGTTATAACCAGGTCGCGTATTTGGTGTATCTTCAAAGTCCAAATCTCAAATACCGGTGAAATTTAAATGGGAACACCTCTGAAGTATTACCTACCAAACAAAAAAAGAATTTTCAAAATCGGTTCATAAATGACGGAGTTATGAGGTAACAAACATACAAAAAAAAACATGCAGTCGAATTGACAACCTCCTTTTTTTGAAGTCGGTTGAAAATGAAGTATAGATAATTCGGCCACATACGAAGTGTAGATTATGTTATATATTGTACAAGTAATATCATTTTGAACAAAAGAATTTGATTTTTGTATCTGTTGGCTTTATTTCGTACAACAAAACTGAAAAAATAAGAATAATAGCAACTCAATAATATAGAACTATCGCGCTCTGTCACAAGCAGCATAGCAATTATATTATGGTAGGCGATAACAGAACGAATGAGTGACGAAAGATTGACGAAGGAAAACGAAAAGATGAAAATGAGTGGAAGCAGCCACTAATAAAGAGCAAGACTGACTTATGAGGATATAAATAGCCATAGTATTAGCTAACGGAAATATCAAAAGCACTCGCATATCTAGGCGAGTGTGTGAGGAGAATTATGAGATTTTAGGATGTGAAAAAAGTTTGTGAATTTTTTCATTTTGTTTAATATTTTTTTTATTAAGTACAGTAAGACCCCGCTTAACGCGGGGTATACGTTCCATCAAAGTAGAGCGTAATATGAAACAGCGTTAAACGACGTTATCTCATCATGTAAATAATGGGGTTAGGGGAAGATGGGTAGAAAATTGGCAAGGTATTTTATCATTAAATTTATTAATTATGTTTTTATAACAATAAAACAAAAATTTATTTCTTACAAATATAGAAATATAATAAACGAATATACATATAAAAGTAAATAAAATTCTAAATCAGTATGTTTACATTTCAGATCATTCAGTCATTTAGTTGCCAAATTCAAATCAGCACCAATTTGAGATTGACGTTCACCAGTATCTAATCTTCTAATCACTTGCATTTTAGTTGCTAGTGAAATGCTTTTTCTTGGTGCTTTATTTTCGTGTTTTTTATTATCACCAATGATAAAAACTAAAAATCATAATATTTGTCGCTATATCAATCTTTATATTATATAAATTTATACTTACAATAACGTCAACAAATGTTTGAAACGATAAAAATACGTTCGTATAACACCGCAGGAAAGAAGAAACACAGATAAACTGCTTCGGATATCGGGAAGCCTAACGCTGCGTGCAATTTCGGGGAATCCCACAATTCAAATAAAAGAGTGTTAAACCGAAACAGTGCTAAACGAAACAGTGTCAAGCGGAGTCTTACTGTACTTATTTTATTACATTTTTATTTTACGTTTGTGTGTGAATGAGACATGAAGAAATTCAAGTAAGAAATGATTGAACAATTACCTCAGTACATCTGTTGAGTATGAAATTGCTGGCAAATAGCATAAACAGTGAGAACTCGTTCCCTTGGCAGTAATACCCGCGGGCGGCGACCTCCCAGGCCAGCCGCCCTAGCCCCGCCCCGGGAACCAACACTTTGATCTTCGAACGGTCCCTAAAATTACATTTAATTATGGAATAACTGTTCCCCAACACTTCACTGCGTGGAAAGATCTGGATTATCACGTAAAATTTTAAATCGATTGTTTTAAATTCGTAATTAAATAATAATAATACTCCAGAGAATTACACAGATTGTGTGACCCCAAACTAAGCAGTAAGCTTGTACTATGGGTACCACACAACGAACTCTAGGGGTTCCCAGTAGCACTCAGACTCCAAGCAAATTTAGAAAAGTTCGTTTCCTAAATTGACCTGACCGGGGATCGAACCCGGGACCCTAGCTTGGAAAGCAGATGCATATGCCACTGCGCCAACGGGCCAGTCAATTTTTTAGCGTGCAGTTTCTTGCAACTACCCACACTCACTCACCCACGATCGGTGCAATCCGGTCGAAACGTCGGGATAAAATAGGTAATTAGCCTTAAAGTATAAACGCGACATACGACCCGTGAGTAAATATTGTAAAACTATAAATACAATAAATTACGGTGCCATGCGATAAAATGTAAATGTCTTTTTGTAGCATAAATAGTTAGCAATATATAGCAATAGCATAGTAGTTAGCAAAAGTTTTCAGTTCAGTGATTAAGCAACAGAGGCAGCAATACCGGCATAATACATTATATTGAGTTCGATTTAACAACATATTCCAATCCATTTCATAAGATTCGGCAATCGCTTACTGGCTGCAATTTCATAGTAGGGTAGCGGGATAATATACAGCCTATTCACCCTGAAGGTCCGTTCTATATATTGGTGAAAGGATTTTTGAAATGGTATGATTAGTTATAGAGATTACCTCCTACATCCAAACTTAGAAACTTTACCTCTTTGTAATAGTAGTTTAGATACACGCAAAGACACTTTAAAAGCGTTAAAAAGAATAAAAATATTATTTCCCGCCGAAGAAATAACAATTTCTTAAAACATTGCTATTTCATTAAAAACACACTAATTTTCAAAAATATAACGACGTTATAAAATAATTAAGACTATAGAAAACTAAACTACCACTGAACTGAACTGTACTAAAAAATACAATCCCGTAATATTTCCCAATATAATTTTAAATTCTTTTCTGATGTCCTAACAATATCTGCTGATATTTTTTTTTTTATAAAAGAGGGGCCAATCGAGCAAGCGGGTCACCTGATGGAGAGTAACCAACCGCCACCCATGGACACCCGCAACATTCGGAGAATTACGGGCGTGTTGCCGGCGTTTAGGGAAATAGGTAGAGGAGGGAAAGGAGGGGGAGGGAGTGATGGGCCACCGGCACTCTCACTCACCAAACGAAACACAACAGCAATAGATACTGTCATTTCACGCCGACATTCTGTGAGAGGGTGGTATTTCACCGAGCGAGCCGGCCCTATCGTGCTGCAATGCAGCATGGCTTTACCACCTTTAAAATATCATCATAATCAGCAGATATCCAGCAAACATATAGTACGAGCAGATATATCAGCAGTTGATATCTGCTTGTAGTTTATGGTTCAATTTTAAAGTTCACTATGGTTAAAAGTAGATAAGAACCGCAGTGCTTAGTACTCCATCCTCTCCCATTACCCCATTAGGGATATAGAAAGCGGATTTATTTATATGTTCGTGATAACGCCGTTTCTTTAAAGTGAATATAGTAGAACGCTGAAAAAACTAGTAACAGGTATGCCTCCGTGCAAAGACAACTGGTGATAAAAAAATGAAGGAAAATGATAGGAAAAGAGAATGAGACAAAGGACAGAGTAAGAGAAGATAGGGTTTGTATAAAGAAATGTAAACCTTCCGTATAAGCTTGTAGAATATATTACAGATGATAAGGTAAACCTTATTAATTAAACCTCATTAAAATGAGGTTTAATTATTCAATCTGTGTAATTTTGACACTCCCTCCCAGTATGGATTGGTGCGTACCTGTAAAGGATTTTCACTTTTTTTTTATAAAAGAGGAGGGAAACGAGCAAGAGCCACCTGATGGAAACTAATCGCCGCCGCCTATGGACATGCCCAACGTCCGGGGAGTCATGGGTGCGTTGCCAGCCTTTAAGGGAAGGTAGGGGAAGAGGAAGTGGGGCAGATAGGCCACCGGTACTCTCACTCATCGAACGAAACACGACAGCAGTAGATGCTGTTATTTCACGCCAATATTCTGTGAGACGGTGGTATTTCACCGGGCGAGCCGCCCCAATTCGTGCAGCAACGTAGCATGGCTCTACCACACAGAATCACTTCTCGCTTCTCCTCTTCATGCAAAAAAATCCTTAGGATCGCTGTCCAGGGACCCAGGGTTTTTCAATACTCCAAAACACCACTCACCCAAACTCCTCTTTAGGGAATCGGTCCTCCATTTCATCGAGTATAGGCTTGTAGCACTGCTCTCGTTCAGGTGCACCCATATCGCTCCAATCCCGGACTATATTCTTTAACACGGAATGAACCTACAGAAAAAAATACATATTATTAATGATGATGCAATAGCACTTATGTAGTGAATATTAAGTGGTAATAGGAAACGAGTGACCAAATAATATTAATACGCCAGACAATACACACCAATCGTCTGATCTCAAACTAGGGCATTCCCTGTGCTATGAGAACCAGACGACTACACCCAGTACACCCAGACTCGAGACAATCTAGAAAAGTTCATTTCCTAAATTGACCCGACCGGGAATCGAACCCGGAACCTTCCGCGCTTGGGAGCAACGTCTAAACCACTGCGCCATCGAGGTCGTCCGAAATAGGCGAATTAACTAAGGTTTTCAATCAGTATTTAATTCATATCACGTAGTGTTTACCAGAGCTTCTTACTTGCTATTTATTGGTATCATTGATTATAATAGTTCATTACTGAGTAACAAATCCAATGAAAGTAATATAACATAAGTAGATTCGAAATTAGAATATTGCAGCAAACTTCGTTTTTTAAAACTTCAACATTGCCAGGTTTTGAACCTAAGGCTCTCAAACGCAAATGTAACCTTAGTACCAAACGGTTAATTTAATTATTTTTCGAAATTCTATTTAACTTTTACTCAAATGTCACAAGTTCTTTCAAATCTTGTAAGTTCTTTAAAATGACAACTTTTTTCAAACATCACAAGTTGTTTTCAAATTTTATAGGTTCTCTCAAACTAGAAATTCATTCAAAGTTGACAAGTTATTTCAAACATACATACATATTTGTATTTAATTACTTAATATCTAGGATGATTGCTTTGTACCACACGGCATTGACAGAATTAGCCATTCTATTGGCTACATTTCTATGAGAAAACTTTCACAAGTTGTTTAAAATTTCATAGGTTCTCTCAACCTTTACTAGATAACTTAAACTTCACAAGTTCTTTCAAAGCTTCACAAGGACATACATACATACTTTACATATATATGTCAGGCTATATCACTAAACGGAGTATTCAGAGAGGACGGAGCACCAAGCATCACCACCCTCAATACTTCTATCGCTTCCTCAAACTTCATCATTCTCTTCACACACTTTCGCCTAGGTACGTGAGTGCTTTTGGCATTTCCGTCAGCTAACACTTTGGCGATACTATCTACATAAGTCAGCCTTCGTCTTCGTCGGCTTCTGCTACCACTTTTACTCTTTAAATTTTCCTTGTCAGTCTTTCATCATTCATTGTTTCTATGTACTTGAACCATCTAATCATTCCTTTGAAGAAACTGAATATAATTATTACCTCTTCCGTGTATGTATATATACGAATGTGCTATTTTCGCAAAAACCAACATTGATTTATTTTAATTTCATAAAAGCGTAAGACATTTGGATAGAATGAAAGTAAACCCACACAAAACAGCTTTGTTTCACAAAAGTGTATTTTGCGAAATACCCAATATTTATAATAAACTTCCTAGAAATGTAAAGGGGATCAAAAATCTAAGCTTATTTAAAAGGAAATTATTTAAATTACTCATAGATAAGTGTTATTACAATGTATATGATTATTTAAATGATAAAATATGATCACATGCCTCGGCATAAATTTTTCTGTTTTCTGTGATTATTGTATGCTTCTGCGGCGGGACATAGCTGAACTTATGTATATTATAATATCTTTTACTGTACCTATGTATCACAATAAAAATTATTATTATTATTATTAAGAACTTTAAAAAACAATCACCTTTTCAACATCATGTTGCATATTATGCTGTTTCTGTGAAATTATTTGGCAGCTGTTGTAATCACATCCGAACCTCTCCGTACCGTTGGTCGACATATCGGCACTGTGATCCACATTCTCGAACATGGTGTCCACATCCTTGATGATAAGATGGACAATACTGTTATTCACGTCGAGGCATTTCTTAAACTTCGTCAAGTATGCCTTGTACTTCTCCAACCTACGCTGATGACTAATTGGCAAGTTAGAGATTATTTTCTCTGACTTGTGTATTCGATCCAAGCTGCACAATCTAGTGAGAAAAATATAAGTACCATCATTATAAATAATAATAATAATAATTCGCCAGACAATACACACAATCATCTAATCTCAAACTAGGGCATTCCCTGTGCTATGAGAACCAGACGACGACTACTGGGGGCGTCTCCCAGTACACCCAGACCCGAGACAATCTAAAAAAGTTCATTTTCTAATTTGACCCGATTGGGAATCGAACCCGGAACCTTTCGCGCTTGGGTTAACCACTGCGCTATCTAGGTCATTATTTATTAGGTAACAAATTAAGTACCTATTATTTATTTTACTCATTAATTAGTTCACCAAAAAATGAAATTCGTAACATTTAACAATACAATATTGGAGAAAACCTACACTTATGACAGTGATGTGTATAGACATTTTCAATAGGGAAGACAAAAAGAAAACTCACCACTGTAAACGAAGCAAAATTGCTACTTGCTCTTATAAAGCTAATAACAAAGAGAAGTAATTTAAAGTTAAAAGAGACCTATAATAATGTTCATTAGTTGAACTTAAATAATGAACAACATTATTATAGGTATCTTAACAGAATTAAACATAATTTTATTCAGAGCCGAAAGGATATATATAAGTCACTAGAAATGGTTTAGAGGGCGCTTATAAAAAAAAGAGATTGCTGGCTCTTGTTATTCATTCAAAGAAGTTAGATTATTTTCTAATTAAGTTATATGTTACTTTTCTTAATGTCTTAAATTAATTGTATAAACTTGGTCATCGCAAAATCTAAATCTCTTACATAATAAAAATGAACGCATTTTGAAATTGGGTGCATTAAGTGTTGTATCTGACATTAACCAATAAGATATATAAGGAAATATACAGAGCGAAAGTGAGTGGTAAAAGAAGCCAGGGAAGACCGAGGCTGACTTATGAAGATCAAATAGCCAGAGTGTTAGCAGACGGAAATGTCAAAAGCACTCGCATACCTAGACGAAAATGTGTGAGGAGAATGATGAGATTTGAGGAAGCGAAAGAGGTGTGTAAGGACCGCGACTCCTGGCGCTCCGTCCTCTCTGACTACCCCGTTGGGGATACAGCGTGAAGTTATGTTATGTTTATATATAAGGAAAACGACGGCACGCAATTTTAACCAATAAGCCTTCAGCGAAATGAAGCTGCATACAATATTAACTAATAAAATTAAAACTATTGATGATTTTTCTGTCCGATGCTGGTATTGGCTAGAGACTGCGTCTCTTTTTTAACTTGTGTGCGTGTTTTGGGATAAGTAAACATTCAAAACCACTACAGATGCACGCATGTAATTATACGAAACACAACGTTAGAAAATATTTGCATTTGCATGTGTGTAAATCCAGCCTTTGATGCGAATTGTCTCTCGGGCGAACGATAAAATAAGGCGAGCGCGGGAATTTTGAAAATGCTTTCGGTTGCGATTTATTTCTTTTTCTTACATTAATTAATTAGCAAATTGCTAGGGTAGACAGAGTCTATGTCTCTATGGAGTGCACGCCACTGGGCATTAGGCAGTTAAAGATAATCTAATAACTAATATGATCATTTAGCATATAATATAAACTTTCTGGTTACTGAAGCAGTATGATAATTTTTTTTTTCATTTTGTGTATATACACACATACATATCTTCGCGCTGTATCCCTAATGTAATGGGGTAGTTAGAAAAGGCGACGCCAAGCTTCGCAGTCCTTACATACTTCTTTCATCTCTTCAAATCTCATCATTCCCCTCACAAATTTTCGCCTAGTATACGGTAGGTTTTGACATTTCCGTCAGCTAACACTCTGGCTATTTGATGTTTGTTAGTCAGCCTTGGTCTTCCTTGGCTTCTGCTACCAGTCGCTTTCACTCTGTAGATTTTCTTCGCCAGTCTTTGGTCAGTAATTCTTTTCATATGTCCTTTTGAGCCCTTTTGTTTATGCATTTTGTGTATAGGTTATAATAATAGTCTAATGTTAACATTGGAGTTAAATGTTTAATATTTTTGCTTTCTAAGAGATGGTAGTGAAATAACAAGCAAAGATATAACAGCAAAGATATAACAAGCGGTTAAAATAAATACCATACACCTAGTGATTTTTAACATAATTTTATTTGAATAAACAATTTAAATTCATGTCCTGTAGACAAAATAAATGATTAAAAAAGAAACGAAAACATTTTAAGCATCAAAATCAGACAAGAATTATCACAAAGACCTTGGACATCTAAATTGATATTTCAACTTTCAGAGATATGAAACAGGAAGTTGATTTGAGTAAAAATAATTTATTGGCATTATGGAATATTTTTATTCATGCATAATATATTATCTATAAAATAGTCATGTTGTACAGTGTGTGTAACTACTGAATAGTATTGCTGCTACGTGTGACAATTTAAGTAACAAAATCACCTACATGTTATTTAAAATGTAAATTATATTCAACTTCTACTTCTAATTAATGGCTTCTAATGTGTCAATCACATTAATTCTGCCAATGTCACGTATTGCAGAAGACACTATAGTAGAGTTTGTTAACAATAATTTAAATTTAGATTTGCTGTTTTTCAGATAAATATAGGTACCTAAAACAAAAGGAATTATGTAAAAGGTACACGACATACACATTGACGATGACAATACATAGTTACATTTATACAAACAAACAGAAATAAACAAAGCACAACACAGTAACAGAGAGAAATTTCTCATTACAACTTAATATTGTTATCACGTAAAAATTTATGTAACAAATTAACAAAAGGAGTATATACCAAGGATAATGCAAAATTACTGTTTATAGGACGAGGAATAGAGAGGGGAAGAATATCATATAAAGAATACCGTAATTTCGGGCAGCAGAAAAACAGGTGATTTAAAGTAGCCTCGTCAATACCGCACTCACACAAAGAGTTATCTCTTGCATGTATTTTTGCTAGATGTACAGGTGAACACGCATGACCTAATCTTAAGTGGCAGAGAGTGGAAGTATTTTGCTTACTAATATTGCGATGTACAGAAAACCAAGGCTTAAGAGGAATTTGGGGTTGTATGGATGCATAATGTTTACCTTTGATTGATTTAGATATCTGCCAAGCCTCATCCCAACACTTTTGAAGCAGAGTTTTGGCAAGAGAATATAAATCACTGGGGTATATAACATTATGGGATTGTATTCCTGAATTAATAGCATTTTTAGCCCAATAATCGGCAATTTCATTATCTAGGATTCCACTATGTCCAGGAATCCATGCTAAAACCACATTAAGATTTAGTTGCTGACAATTATATATAGCTTCTCTAATAGTAAATATAATAAGGAATCTAGATTTTGTTTTAAAAGGATTTTCTCTAATGGCATACAAACAGCTAAGGGCATCAGTGCAAATTAAAAAATTTTTTTAGGTGAAAATTAAAGAATGTACCGGATAGCTTCTAGCAGAGCTACCGCTTCTCCTGTAAATACAGATGAATAAGACGGGCATTTTATACTGAGAACAACTTTAAATTTGGGAATCCAATTTGCAGCGCTATGATCTGAAAATTTAGATGCATCAGTAAACACAGTGTTCCAATCATTCCAGTCTGTATTAATAATTCTATGGAATGATGAATTAACACTTGTAGAATCCGTTTTAATACCGAAATTGGGTACTGGGGGGTAAAAAATTAAGGCATTGAAATTAATAGAGTAAAGAGGATGTAAAGGTAGTTGAAAAATAGGATAGGGAAGTTGGCAAAATTGAATATAGCTTCTGAAAAGACAAGGTAGTTCATAAATAGATTCATAACCGGCAGAATTAACTATTTCGTGTAATCGACACAGTTTATCTATTAGGGGATGAGAAGAACGCTGTAACTGTTTAAAAAGAAATTTGTCGCACAGAAACTGGCTGCGCAAACGGAGGGGAGGGTCAACGCATTCCACTTGGAGTGCATTAATAGGGGAAGATTTCATAGGGCCAGTGATTATCCATAGACATCTCGCCTGTATTCTTTTTAGTTTCACGAATGCGGTCTTTATGGAAGGATCCAAGACAAAACAGCCATAATCGAAATGACGAATAATGGCATGATAAATAAATTTTTGAGTATAAGGGTGACATCCCCACCACACACCCGATAAGGATCTTAGTATGTTAATCCCTTTTTCACATTTTTGCGAAATATAATTATAATGGGGTAGGCCTGTGAGTCTAGAATCCAGATAAACTCCTAAAAATTTAACTTTGTTATCAATAGGAATTACTTCGTCTTCAAAAGTTAAGTTTAAATTGACAATTTACGTTTTCTTGCAAAAATGACAGCACTACTTTTAGACACAGAGAGAGATAATCCATGTTCCGCTAGCCATACACCCAAATAATAAAGAGCGGAATTAAGTCGACAATCGGCATTCGAGATAGATTTAGAAGAAACATAAAGTGCGAGATCGTCTGCATATTGAAGTAAATTACAAAAACTATCTACGTATCTTTCTAAATCATAAGTATATATGTTATACAATAATCAAATATCCTCGATTCTGCGTTCTCTCTATCAGTGTTGAACTGTATTTTGTCAGGCTTAAAAGACACATCCCCAGGAATCGATGGAATTCCTTTTTAATTCTTTGTTCATACAAGTGACAAAGCTAAAATATTCTTTTTAAATTTAATAAATATGTTCAACTATGGTGTTTCTCCTGTGTCCTGGCACTCACAGATTATGATTCCCATTTTGAAGCCTGGTAAGGACCCATCTGACCCTAAATCTCGTAGACCCATCGCACTCTCAAAAACGCTATCTAAAATTATGGAACATCTTATTAAAAACCGCTTGGAGTGGTATTTAGAGAAGAATAAGCTATTGGCTAAAACCCAGTTTGGTTTTAGGACGGGTATGGGAACAATAGACAGTCTATCAATTATAACCACCGACATACACATGGCCTTTAAAAATAAGGAGTATCTTGTAGGAGTCTTTCTAGACATTGCCTCTGGCTATGATAGTGTTCTTCTTCCTTTACTCAGGCAGAAAATGCTTTATCTGAATATTCCAGAGAAGATAGTTCACTTCATATGCAATCTCCTTATGCTAAGGGCAATTAATATTCGATGCCCTAATACTAACTTACCTCCAAGATATGTTTGGCGTGGACTTCCGCAGGGTTCGGTATTGAGCCCATTATTGTATAACTATATGTTATACAATAATAAATATATATAACACTGATAGAGAGAACGCAGAATCGAGGATATTTGATGCAGAAAGAAGGTGGAGGAGGAATCATGTCAAGATTAGGAGCGGAACTGGGAGCTACAGTGTTAAAAAATGATTCGATCCAAATGGAAGGGTAATTTGAGTACATATTCTCACCAAGCATGGCACAGCGATATTTTTTAATATATCTCCAAATTTCAGAGATAGGAGTTCTAGGAGAAAGTCTCTCACAGAACCTAATCCAACCTTGTCTTTTCTTTTTAGTCAGGATCCTTCTTGTATGAGCTGCAATTCGTTGATAAGTTAAATAGTTTTACATTGACATAGAGGCATTGTAATCCTCCTCCGCCCTATTTCTCTGTTTGATTTTATTATTTTTTATTTATAGATTAGCGCAGTACACTCAGAATCCCACCAAGGAGGTGATATCTTATGGTGAAGGGAGTGTTTTTTTAAAAAATGAGTGTCAGCGGAAGAAATCAAAGCATCAATAAAAGAGGAATAATTATTGAGAAAGTTGACGTTAGTTGTCTTTGGGATGGAGTCTATTTTTTGATCAAGAGTGGAAGAAAATTCATACCAATTTGCTTTTTGTAATCGATATTTTAAAAGAGGATCAGGAGTATTAGTTATAAATGTGATGCAAGTAATAAAAACAATGATGAGGAAGTGATCAATGCCATAAGAATGTGGCAGAGTTTTCCAGGAAAGAAGGGATGCTAGAAATGGAGAACATACAGTCGTCAGATCAACCACAGATTTAGCGTTTTGAGAAGGTAGAACACGACGAGTTGGGGAACGTCATTTAAAATACATAAGTTGTATCATCAAACATTTCCACAAGATCACAAACAAAAGAATCACAGTAATAACTTCCCCAGGACCGGTGATGAGCATTGAAGTCCCCCATAATTATAATTGGAAGAGGGAGAAAAGAAATAATGGAATTGAAAATGGGAATAATTGAGTTACTAGGGTGAGGGATGTATAATGAAAGAATAGAAATATTGAAGACTAACAGCCACAGCATTGAAAAGATTGTTAGAGGTAAGGGGTATTTGATAATAAGGGAGAGAGTGTTTTATAAGTAGAGCACATCCTGCATAACCATCATCTCTGTCACTCCACAGACATGAAAAGCCCGAAACCCGGAAAACGAGAATCAGGAACTAACCACGTCTCCGAAATGGCAATGACGGCAGGAGAAAATTTATTAATGAATAGTGAAAGTTCATGCTTTTTCCTATGACTACTTTTAACATTCCATTGCATTAGGTGAACTAGGGATCGATTTGGTGAAAGATCCATTATTTGTTAGTTAGAGTATTTGATTGATTGTCTTAGCAACGTTGGGCGGTATGCTGTCACTATATTTGGAAATAATATTAAGGAATAAATAATATTAAGGAATAGTTCCAGAAAATTATCGTTGGGAGTGTTATCAGGCTCATTGTTTTGAAGAGCACAACCATTAGGCTAGGATGATGGGACATTACTGATAATGGATTGGTGAGCTTGTCTATCGTAAGCTTTGTCTAAGTGGGTTTTTGAATGGGGTTTAAAAATTACAGTTTTTCTTTATGAGGGAGCTTGCGAGGTTGAACTTTGTGTATTTTGATGTTGATGAAAGGGAGTAGGGGAAGTAGAAGGAAGATGAGCTGTCTCAGCATAAGATCTACGTACTTTGGGATATCTAGAGGAGGCTTCGTCATATAAAATACTTTCTTGGGACATCACTACCTTTCTTGATTTTTGCCTACACTGCTCCGGGAAAACTGTCTGAAGCAAAGTGTCTGCCGGAACAATAAAGCAAGTAGCCCTTTCCTCAGTCACTACACAGGAATTGCCTGTGTGCGACTGAGCACACTTGTAGCATCGTGGCTGGAAACGACATTGAACACTGATGTGACCAAATCTACAGCAATTGAGACACTGTATGGTAGGAAATTGATATGGTACGACTGGAAGTGATGTATGATAAGAATAGACGTATTTGGGAAGAAGTTGACCACGAAATGTCAAAACTACAGTTTGTGTAGAAACCCAAAAAGTTTTCCCATCTGTAACCATCTTGCGATTAACCCTTCTAGCTTTTAGAACAATTGCACAACCATTAGGAAGAATTAAAGAGTCGACTAATTCATCCATAGACCAATCAACTGGTATGCCTCTGATGCAGCCCATACAGGTGATACCATAGGTAGGAATAGACGCTTTGTATTTATAAGTTATTAATAGCTCATTTTTCAGGAAATTATTGGCTTCTGTACTGCAAATAATTCAATAGATATCCTATTTCTGCCTACACGCGTAATACCATCTGCTACAATGTTTTTAATGTTGTTTTTATACAAGAATTGACCAAATTTAATAGGCCTAATTGTGAGACCTGCTGCTGGATCAGGCTCAATTCTACAAAGATGGACAATAAATGGACCAGGATCAGAAGTAGTATAAGCATTTGTTTCCTGCAAAAGACTTGGGTGCGTGTATATTGCCTATACCGAGGCAGAAGCAAGAGACAAGTCAGTGATAATTTTCTTTGATGTATCATCATCAGAGCTTTTGGGTAATAATCGTTTTGGAGTAGTCTGCATTTGTGTGAATAAAGAAGGAGAAGTATTCATACTATCCCCGTCCGGTGGCTTTGGATCTGGAGCCATAGGCTCACTCATTGTTTCACCTACCTACCCAAAAACTAGATAAATATTTGATAATAAAAGTGTTACATACAAAACAATAAACCATAAACATATCACTCACCCAGGACAAACCAACACCACAAACATAAAAATATCTAGAAAGCAGTTATACAGGAAAATGAACCAAAACAGTAATAAATAATGTGAATTACAAATGTACCCTGCAAACACGTGTATTAAGCAACAACTGTGAAAGCAGAATCCAGAATCCGTAATATATTACAGAAAGGGTAACATAATATCACTCCATCAAAGGAAGGTGATTTTAAAAAACTTTATGTTTAGTGTAGGTATATGTGAATGTTTTGTATTGTAGGTAAGATGTACATTTAAATGATACTATGATAAAGTCAGTGTAAATGGAAATGTTAAATTACATTACATATAACATAAATAAAAATTATACACATATGTATGTGTATACATAATAATGATTATGTATGTACATAATCATTATTATAAGTAAAATGGAAAGTGTATTACCACCGCCACCGCCATTTTCGTTTTCGTATATGAACAATTTGGAAAATGTGACTTCTGGAAATATTTCAAATGAGTGTATGAAATGGAAAAACTAATTTAAAATATATTTTGAAGTATGCGAGTTAGAAAAAAAAACTGATAATGTGTAGATTAACATACTTTTACACATAGTCGAAGAACAATGCCTAGAAGTGATGAACAATGTAATGAGAATATTTAAAAACACAGGAAATTAACGCGATTACCTTTTATTTTCGCTTCACGTTTCGGCCGAGGGTGCATCGGGCGTGGTCTCAAGTAAACATCCGTCAGTTTACTTAAGACCACGGCCGAAGCAACTCAGGCGAACTGTCAAGTGAAAATAAAAGGTAATCACATTAATTTCCCATGTTTTTAGATATTTTATAATGCAACGCGAAAGTTTTAAAAGTTTATTATGTAATGAGAAATTTATGAAAATGTAAGATTTAAAAAAGAAATTAGATTCATTTTTTTCACCTACGAAAAATTTTTTTTTTTAGAAATATATTACAATGTGAAAGCATCTTTTTTTTATTACAGATCAGAATGATCAGGAATCAATAGAGCAATATACCTTCAAATTAAATTAATTAGGTGAGTTTAAAGATTTGCAGGACAATTAATATGGGACAGGTTAATACATGGCATTAAAGAAAATGCACTCAGAGAATGGTTATTACATGAGCCAGAGTTAACACTGCAAGAATCATTAAATTTTGCGCTTGACATGAATACTTGATACAATAGGTCTTTCAAAAAACAATTTGCTGTCGACAACTGTAAGATAGAGAGGCTATTATGGTGATGATGTCAAAGTAATAGCCAAGTGCAATATGAAAGTAAAATACAATAACATAAATATAATATTGGAATTTATCAGTGCAAATGTTAATTCGACTAGTTTTAGGTAATTTTTCAGGTCAAGAGCTAAATTTAATCGATAACACTTAGTATGTAAATAATTATAGTATAGTATGACCACTTATTTAACATCTACCCTCATTAAAAAAAAATTATAAAAAATAATTTCATTACAAATCTTTTGGTTCAATAATATATGAGCAATTAAAAAAAATATATTTAAGCAAGTCACAAAAATAGATATTTCAATCTCATTATACATAACTCTAACTTAATTGCATTATTCAATCAATATATACATATTGTCACTATGTAGGTACTTACAACACAGTGTACAGAACTTATGTAGGTATTTATTTATTGATCAACTACTTAGTGTTATATCAATATTATTTATAGGCTAAAACTACAAAACTATGAATTGTTTCCAATAAGAAAAACAGGAAACAAGAGAAACCTTCAAAGTTAGTAGACACGACCTAATTAAAGGATACTGGGGGTCACAGAACCTCACGTCAATAGATATAAACACTGCCGCTACCCATTGTGTCCAAATAGGTTAATTAGATCATTGTAACAAAGAGCTGTTGCCATGCAAAATAAAAACATATTTTTAACATAAAAATGAATGAAAATAGGCTGGAAATTAACATTAGAGCACCTGGAGGTAGTTTTAAAAGTCATTTGGAAGGTATTTCACTTACTTGTAGTATTTAAAAGCCTTAACAACAGCGCGAAAATGAGCCCGCTCCTTTGCTTCATCGATTTCCTCTGCAACTTGTGGAGTATTCATTTTGTACACTTCTACAATTATTTAAAGGTTTAAATAAACCTGTGCGGGATGAGTTTAATCCTAAACAGATGTAATTAAAGTGATTCACCGATACAATCCAACATTTCTTTATTAAGTCTAGCAATAGCAAAGGCCGATTTCGGCTTATGAATGACGGTATGACGGTAGATGACGGTTTGACAAGTATCAAGTACTTAGTGGGTTTGACAAACAAACGAATGAATTGACAGAAACTAGACAATAATGTTTATCACGTTTTACGTCCCAAGCGTAGATATTAATACTAATGTAAGGACATGCATAAACTCAACCAAAATTGCCGCCCGAGCTAGAATAGATAGTAACATCTAACACTGGCTTTCTGTCTCTTTCTAAGGTTCTTGCAAGGGAATACAGTCCAACACTTTTTTATTCTTTCTATTTTATTTTTTATTATATTTATATTTTATAAGGCATTGGTAACAAGACAATCAGCCTAATGACGAAACTTCTGGAGAAACATTAAATGTAAAAAATAGAAAATCTAAATGAAATGACAACCTCACTTCTCCCATTTTCGCCCTTTGTTCTTTCTTTATGGCATGACGCACAAATTAGCGCATTTACAAATTTCACATATTAATAAGTAGAAAATCGTGATGTGTGGTGGGATGATGAGGTGAAAGAGTCTATGTACAAGAAGAAGAAACCATGCCGAGACTACCTTGCTACCAAAAATGACTGTGATATGAAGAATTTGATGAAAGATAGATATAAGCTGCAGAAAGCGGAAACGAAAGCACTAATGAAAGAGAAGCGTGAAAGGTGTAGGGTGTTAGACGCCTTTCACGTATGATTGAGGCTGCGAAATAATTGTGTGGAATGAATAAGATTGGGAACGGCAAAAAGCATGATGTGTGGTGGGATGATGAGGTGAAAGTGTCTGTGTATAGGAAAAAGAAATCATGGCGAGACTACCTTGCTACTAATGACTGTGGTATGAAAAATTTGATGAAAGACAGCTATAAGCTGCAGAAGCAGAAACGAAGGCACTAGTGAAAGAGAAGCGTGAAAGTTGTAGGGTGTTAGACGAAAACAAGATGTCGGACAGCTACGAGGAAAATTCCAAATTATTTTGGAAAGAAGTGCGTAAGTACCGAAGTGACCCAGCACCTTGCAGAATTAATAAATACGCTCGAAAGAAAAAAACTTGCTAACAGATAAAAAAGATGTTCTGCAGCGATGGAGTGAATACTATGGAGAACTGTAGGAGAGCGATTCTAATGAATTGCCACACTCGGGTCAGAGACTGGAGGATGCCATTAGTATGAACGAGATTGAGAACGTGATAAGAAGTTTGAAATGTGGCAAAGCTGCGGCAATTGATGAGGTGACTGCTGAGATGATCAAGTATGGTGGTCCTAGGATCTGGGATACCTTCTGTGCACTCTGCAACCTTCGTTTGCAGAAGGGGGAGGTTACAAAGGACTGGCGCATCGCAGTCATAGTACCTCTCTATAAAGGGAAGGTTCTCATTTAGACTGCGCGTGCTATAGGGCCATCAGCTTGGTCAACTTAGCAAGTAAAGTCTATATTAAAGTATTGACTGAACGTATGAAAGGCGTTCAGAAAGACATTTGTGGGAGGCTCAATGTGGTTTTAGAAACTGTAGGGATTATATGGATCAGATTTTCTCGTTTCGCGTTATCGTGGGGAAGTTTCTGACTATAAGTCAGAAAGTTTTCTGCGCTTTCGTGGATCTAGAAAAAGCATTCGAAAGAGTAGTGCAAAAGAAATTATGGAGTATTTTGCTAATGTCGTGGCAATTGTGAAATTTATTGTGATTATTGTGATATTTCTTCGTAAAATTGAATGTCACCTGTCAGTTCGCTGTTGACAGGAACGTTTTGTTTCTCGCAGTTTTATTGTGTCGTAGAGGGTTTTCGAAATGGGAACACAGTTAAATCCCATTATATTTACACCTCCAAAGATGTCTTCGGCGAGGGTAGTCAACCAAACATCTGAATAAACTTGCTCTAATTCATACAGAAGATGCAGTCCAAGAAATCTCACTCAGCAGAGGTTTTCCACAAAAGTCTCTTCCACAACAAACTTCGGTCACCCCGTTCAGTGGTAGGTTTACCACAAACGACAAAGAATAGGAAATGTCACTAGACACAAATGCAGAACAGTCTCAAAAAAATTATAACACCTGAAGTTGGCCCCATATTGCAGGGGTATATAAGAGCCCCGAGCTAGATAAAAGTCAAAAACGGTCTGAAATAGATCATTATTGTCTCGGAGCAAATTTATCCCTTTCGAAAAGGATTGATTGCCTTGATATCGAGCAAATCAGTCAACCTGAGCATACCAATCAGATCTTACAAAAACAGTCAAAACCACCACCCATTTACGTCGCTTAAGCGAGCAACATTCAACCTTTAACTGAACTGTTAAATGAAACTGTAAAGCACTGGTTCCTAAGCTTATTTTGTCTACTGAGTCGAGAGCTCATGCAGTCGTTGTCTAAGATGCCTCCTAGCTAAATGAAATTACAAATCACCCCCCAGGCATCTACACAACGCCCCCATTTTTTTTCTGGTTCCCTTACCGCCCCCCTTTAGGCCTGCAGCGCCCACAAGGGGGCGTTATCGCCCACTTTGGGAATGGCTGCTGTAAAGGATGAATATGAAATAAAAAATTCTTCGTGCTAAACAAGTTAAAATTCAATCTAAAATACACGTGCTTTCACTATTATTGTTAATAAATTGCAAAAAAAGAATACCGAATTTCATATTTACAACATTAACAGGAACGAAGTTTCAGTGGTATTTTACGGTAGTAAACTAATTAATCTGTGGTGGTATTGAGAAATATGCATCCATCTACTGACCTAACAGAATCGAACATGGCTATAGACGAATAGGGCGCCATCACGTTGAAAATATATCACGTTCATTTTCAAATCCAAGATGACGGATAATCATTTTTTGATAACATGACATAAATAATATGACAAACGGTATAAATTGTAGATACAAACATCTATGTCTTTCATTTAGTACATGTATATTCAATTGATTGCGTATATGTATATATGTTCTATGCTATATACATCGCAACAATCGTTCGTAAGGAGTAACCAGGAGTAACTCCAGTCGTGCGTCGTCGAAGTTGACACACAGTTTTTTTATAATTATAGAAAAAACCAGGAGTTTCGAAAAAAAATGTAATATAGTTCCTATTATCAAATACGTAACCTAAGAAAACCAGTCAGTCCCCGTCAGCAGCCCTATTGCGTGTTTACATACCGAGCGACCATAGGTAATTATCTCAAGGACACTCCAGAGATATAATACGGCTTGCTTACTTGTACTGTGTCTATGGTCTCGGTATTAAGTTGGTCTTCAGTCACAAGTCTGTGTATGTACTCTGTGGTCTGTGCCACAATGGTGTCACAACTGCAAGTCCTTGGAGTATATTTGTTCTGTGATCGCAAGTAAGGCCGTTTTTTCATTGGCCGACACGATAACGATATATCGTTGCGGACTAATATTAAGATGACTCACTAATATTAGGGCACTGAAGTCTATGGGGCGACATATGACGCTTTTTCACTGACCGACACGATACCGATTTATCGTCGCCGACAGGTTATCAGTGACAAGTCGGTACCACGTCCGCTCCCCATAGAATTGTCCGTTCCCTTTTAAATAATTACCTTACTCTTTGGAATCGTCCCGATAAAATCAAGGATGTGTGACGTAATTATACAGTGGTGCATGCGTGCGTTCAACGTCACCACCCTCCCGCCTCCCTGCTAATTTGTCGTTTGCTCAAGGATGAACTATTGCACTAAACAACGTGCCGATTGTTTAGTTTTATTAACCCGCCGCTTGTGACGTAAATCTGACTTAAATATTTGATGACGCCGGTCTCATGGACCGGGTTTTTCAACCTAAGATTTTTCTAATAAGTCTCTATGCTACTTTTTCTTGCTCAAATATTAAAAGATATATCACAAGATCACTTTATTTATCTTTACCCTTATGTATTCGTAAGTACTAGAAATTTGTGGTTTTTTGAAGTGCTTATTATAAAACGTTAAAATTTTTAACAATCACATGTTTTTATTGCTAAATCAGCCTTAGTCAATCTTATGACACTAGAGAATATAAAAACAAACAAAAAATTTTAACCTGCCAACCAAAAAATAAAAAAATTCTACTCGAAATTTACTGTTCTTCGTGAGTCTTGACGACTCACGATCGCTCAAACTCTCTTCGCTGTCCGAATTTTGTATTTGATCTGGAGGTGCATCTATCGGTTTGCCATCACTTCCAGCTTCAGTGTCCTCATCAAATAGAAGTACCTCTCCATCAGATAGGAGTCTCTGCTCTGGTAGACTCCAGACGACGGCCTTCACGTTCGTACGACATGCTAAGAACAAGATTATAAGTTAGAAAATAAATACGTACTTATCTCAGTGAAGTATTGATAAAATTATGTGAAAACTTACTGATTACAGCATAACGATAATCACAATAATCATAATATCATAATAAAACCAAAAAATATGTACATAAACTCATAAAAAAGTAAAAATTTAAATATGAACAGTTGACTATTTGACTAACGTAGTCTGTGACCCCGGTCTCATGTACCGGATTGGCGCCAATACTCTGAAACCATCGTCCGTGTCTTCAGCGCGGGGTGGAGTAACGGTTGGTGGGACTAACATGCACAATGAGGAAAGTACACGAAATGGCAACTCAATTCGACAGCGAGTAAAACAGTTATTCGACTTTTTCCAACCACCCGGTCTCACAGACATATACGTCACCAATGGCGGGTTAAATATTCAAAATGACTATCAAATAAGTCCCTTTAACGTATTTAACTTTATCTATTGGATGTAACCAAAGCTGTTCAACAATTATTTTTTTTGCATCGGAATTGAAGCAGATATATAGACTGATTTTATAAAGAGAAAAAATTGGATTGTTTAATTGTAATGGATAAACTCCAAAACTATTCAACCGATTCAAAAATTCTTTCATCCGTAGAAATCTACATTATTAACGAGAAATATAGGCTGTATTTTATTTTCAAAAAAATGTCTACCCCTGCGAGGCTGGGGCTGGTCGATAGTAATAAATATAATTTGCCATCTGACATATTGAATAAGTACAGTTTTCTAGTTATTGCACTAATCTCGAATGCGAAATACTTGTCAATGAGGCAAGAAAGTTCTGTTTTATCGCCATCGGTATCGGATGGAAATCGGTACAGTGCCGTTGAATCAAAAATCGCTTGGTGTGTCGGCTATGATATTATCGCTATCGTGTCGACCAATGAAAAAACGCCCTACAGGATGGCCACAAGCATAGAGTAACATAAATGGTTCCAATCACAAAGTACATGTCCCAAATTCCCAATATATTGTGTTTGTCAACATTGTATCGATCCGTGATAACTTTCTTGTATCTTTAAAATTGTAATTTAATTCATATCAATGTTGCTAATACTCAATTAAGTTTAAACAAGTCCATTTTTTGAAAATAGTTTCCTAATTCTACAAACATTTCTAAAATATTTTAAAAATTATCTTTTTTGCGTATCATGAATATTACAAATAAAATTAATTTTGTGACATAATTAACATTTTATAGTGTGTAGTGTACAGATGAGTTCCATACATAAAAGAGTTATAACTGCAAATACGTAATTATGTATGTTTTCGTGGTCTAAAGTACGAATACTCGCGCATTAAAAAATCAATATGACGAATTGGAAACTGCAGTATATTGTGTTGCCTAGGCTTTCAATTATTATGTGCACTCAATAAATTCATAACATAAAAACTGCAATAGAACTAGTCGACGACTGAGGAATGAAGATAAAATTCATAGCTATATAAAAAACATGATGGATGGGGTTTTAACTCAAAGAGTAACGCCGTTGTTGAAATGCATCGTGCTCTTCCTCTTCATATTTACTGCTAAAGTTCTTACGTCACGTCCCCAAGAATCACAAGATACTAAAAACAGCATTCACCACCTAAAGCCACTGCATTATGTACGTACTTTCACAAAATATCACCACAGAAGAACAATCCAATGGAACAATCTTCAAGATTACTGGCCAGTTACACAAGACCATCCAAAAGTGATTCAAAAAAGGAATGCTAAAATCCCAAGTGATTTTGTTGCTAGTTTACAAAGTATTCCAAATTCAAATGGTTTTATGAGTGAATCTGGTATCGTTCCAAATTTAAATTACTATACTGCTGATACCAGTAGAGATAATATTATAGGCTTTGAAAAGAAAGCCATTGAAAGTTCCAATAAAGAAGATAAAAGTAAAAATGGTTTATCAAACGAAATTAAAAAATATAAAGTTAAAGCAGCTGTGGTGGTCACTGACCCTCCCACTACAATGGGTCCAAGAATCTCATGCCTTTACAAAATAAACAGTGTTGCAATAAGTGTTACACCTTCATATGCTGATGAAAGGAATGCTCAATTGATGGTAGAAAATGAAAGCTCAGGTGTGACCTTTATTTTTATTAGTACTCATTCTCCTGCAATTTTAATTAGTTCTTGTAGAACTTTATTTAAAGCAATTCAAACTTTAATAATATGTTAACTGCCTCTCTGCTCAATGGTTATTGCTTCTACCTTACAAGCTTATGGACCCAACTCTATACCCAACCAGGTCCAATTAATAAACAACCTTCTATATTGTCTTGAAAGGACATCACGCAGCTTCCATACTTTTTGGACGAATTCTAAAAGCGCCAGCCAACAATCAAAAAAGTAATATTGTAACAGAGCTTCACACTGTAAAACACTTTTTATTATTAGCAGAAAAATGTCTATTAATAAACTACTTCCATATCAACAAATGTTTAGTTCTTGCTACAAGTATGCCTCATACTTGCGAGCGAGAAGACACCATAGCTATGTCGCTTGCACATGCCACACAAGAAATAAAAGCGATCAAGAGGCATTTTGTGATTCAAGGGCTATTGTTACACATTTGGTCGTGTGATCAATGGAATCCCAATAAGAACCCCAATAGCTATAGTCCCATCAGTGTTCTTAGCGGGAAACTTTATGAACGGGTCCTTCTGGCCCATCTCAAAGTTTACTAGACACTTTCAGTCTTTTCTTAGATGAGGAATTTGAGTTTTGAGCCAAATACTCGTGCATTGACCGAGTACACCGCCTCACGGTACACATCCTAGAGGGCCTAAATAGCCCGCATATCTACGTAGACTCCAGGCCTCATTATGAACAGAGGTTAAATAAATTTTCTTTTTTCTTTATCATCTGCAAACCAACTACAATTGGCCTTAATCAGATTTAATCTCTCTTAACTCTCTCTAGGTGACACTTCAATGAGTCTCATACTCATGACTACCCTCCAATCAAGGTAAAAAAAAATGGTTGCTAATTGGTTTTAAGTTATTAATATACATTCCAGTGCGTTTCAGCTCAGTAGGTGTAAACATGACAGAATGAATCAGCTGTGACACATGGACGTCTGTCTGTCTACATATCATGTTAAGGGTTTTATTTTTGCCATTTTAACTGGAACCCTAAAATAAAAAAAAATTGTGGAGTCTGAGCTTCCATGAGCTTGTCTTTTGTATGTCTGTGTCTTTGTCTGTCTGAGGAGCATCTAGATGTTCAAAGCTGTTCTAATATTTTAAAAGTGTTATGAAAGGAGGGGGAGGGGGAGATGGGCCTCTCCCTCACTCAATGAATGAAACACAACAGCAGTAGATGCTATTATTTCATGCTGATATTTTGTGAGGGGATGGTATTTCACCAGCGAGCCAGCCCTATTCGTGCTACAGTGCAGCATGGCTCTACCACACCATATGCACTCACTTACCAACTCCGTGTTGTCACTGGATCAAATGTCTGTAACAAAATCTCAACAATTCATAACGAAGGGCTATCCACTCATTCGACTGCATCTATTCATTAAAGCATCCATTTGTCGTTGCCTTGTCAACACCCCATTATCACAAGTAGACCTTTAAGCCTAAAATCTAGTTGACTTGACTCTGTCTTAATTTAGCTATTTTGTTGATGGCAATTCTTACTTTTCCAGATACCCCTGGGATATTATCTGAGATGACCCTACCAAGTGGTGAAACAGTGCAGGTGGAAGAGTGCAAGCATCCCAAAACATCATGCTACACATTCTGGCATGAGGATAGCTATGGAAACGTCACAGTGTTGGGTCAAGGTGATTGTGAATACTTATTTGGCCATGTAGCCCACCAATATCTATGTAATAGTAGATTGAGTGTTCAAAACAATAGCTATGTTCTACGCAACTGAGGATTGGGGACCACACCTGGTTCACATTCAACGCAACACTCGTGCAGTGAACAATGTTTTGCATTTTACTTCATTTCATATTTAAAGCACTTGTGTAATACTTTTATAAGTAATTAAAAAATGCATGATCAGTTTAACATTATACTGCAAAATATGCATTTAAAATTGATTTTTAATCCATTAAACATATTTTATTATATATAAAATTAAATGTCGTGCGCAGTTCTTGGCCATTCGAAGAGACCACACAATAGCACTGCCACGTCTTTACTTACGGCTAAGCTGCATTTCCCGCGCCCCGCACGCTTATTTTCTAACTTGCAGTCACCATGCGATCGCTAAATATCGCGCGATATCTGCTGTCAAAACAAGAATTGACAATATAGTTAGTTTATGTAGTGGCGCGAAATATACCGCGAAAAGTGCATTTTACGATCATGGCGCAATAGACTCGCAATCATCATACATGATACAAATTTTTTAATGCAATTAGTTAGGTACCGGTCGCGCAATGATCGCGTCTGTAAATGTAAATGCTGTCTGTAAATTTTTAGATAATAACCCCGCCGCTCTGCCAGCGCATAGCGCACCGATTATGCAATTTAGTAATGTAGTTAGTTTGTCACAACAAGATTTTTAAAAAATGTATGCAATATTATCAGGATGCTGGAAGGGTGATGGTGGTCAATGCAACAAAAGCACAAGGGGTAGTCCACGTTTGCCTGGTACCAAGTTTTGCTGCTGCACCAAAAGCAACTGCAATGCTGACTTCCGTAAGTTTGAGTTTAGTTATTAATTATTCATTTGAACCCTAGCTTCTCAACGTGTGCGATAACTCCCCCTTGTGGGCATTTGAGACTTTTAGGGGGGCAGTAGAAAACCCAGAGATAATTAGAGGGCGTTGAGATGGCACAGAGAGGGCGTGGGCAGATTAAAAATATATAGTCTAAGAAAGACAAAAAAACACGCTAAAAACTTACCAAAGTAAAGTAAACTTTAATATTAGTTAATGTTTCTTATTTTATGTATTATAATAATTTTTATCATGTGTGCGAAAATTCACATATTTTGGTAGTTTGGGAAGTGGATGAAAACTGAACTGAAAGATTTCATTACATTCAGATCTACATTAAATTGGATGATAACAAACATTTTAATTTTTCATTTGAATTAAAAATTCTCAAACATTCCGATTTCAGGTGAAATGTCTCATAGGTGAAGTTAAAGAAAAGCCCGTTAATTAAAGATAGCAAAAAAAAAAATGTTTGTAGCAGTTAAGTTGTAAAAAGTTTTTGTTAAATACCATGATTTATGCAATCCTGCAAGAATTGACAGTATTGTCTGTGCTTGTTCTAACTTGCTCAGTGTCACTCAGGAGTGAGTGAGTGAGCAAGTGAGCGAGTGAGCATACAAGTGACGACAGCCCCGCAGCCCCCGACCCGCACTCTGCTCCCGCATCGCCCTTGCCGCGGGCGGCGCCGCGTTATAAACGAGTCTATGAACATTGCAGACGAAGCAGTTAAACAAACCCTGCTGACTCTTTACACAAGGCTCTTATAGTTCTCATGTAAATTCACTCTTATCTCAGCTAGGGAAAAATAAAGAATTAAAATGTTAAATGAATTATTTATACATTAGTAATGTACTCAAAATCTCAAAATTCTGAATGAAGTTAGTATTATCTATTTATTTCTTATTTGCAGTGTCTTTCCAAGAGGAAATAGTTACGCCTAAAGCGGAACTGACTCTGGACGATACTGAATCCCAGCCTTACTCCAGTTTGATGGCTTCGATATTGCTACCTATTGCCGCGGCGATACTTATAGCGCTCATCTTGAGGAAGTTCTATTGCAGTAAGCCAGAAACAGTTAAGGAGGTCACAGATGGAGACATAGAGAAAGGTACGATATACATTTGAACCTGGTCGGCCAGGTTTTCCTGTGTCTGGGAAAGGCTTAACTCATCCCTTTAGCAGTTCTATCTAGATTGGAACGCAGCAATACTTTACAACATAAAAGTAATAGTCAAAATAGATCACACTTGGTCGTAGTGATACAGATCTTTTGTAGCCTTCATAACCCCTGATATAAAAAAAATAAAAATGTTCACGATTGACATCTAAGCCTATAAAAATAAGAAATGCAGTATAAGTTACAGTAAATCTAAGATGTAATTTTCCTTCTTTTCAAAAGACTGCTGCCATGTAGTAATAATTATGGTAATAGAATTTATTCACGAATATTATTTGTGAAAGTCTTGCTCTCACAAACTGCACTTGCTTATTTTATTCTTAGGGAGATATACCGCTTTTCTGCGGGAATTTACTAGAAGTCTTAGATCTGGGTGGAAGAAGTGGGGTTGTTCTCACGCATAATAGATGCAGCATCAGTCATTGGTTTTAGATCAGAGTTTCACTCTGATAGAACTCCGACAATGACTTGGTTACTGCACCTAATATTTTAATTCAACAAGTTTTTTTTTGTTCTTTAAAGGTGATGTAATGGGAAGTGGACCTGATGCGTTAGCTACGGGATTACTTTGCGTTGACAATCTTACATTGATCGAGCATATTGGTAAGTTAACAGACATATTATATACATGTATTTTCATAATATTGTTACGAGCTGAGGGTGATAAGATGCCGGTTAAGGGTGCAAAGAGTTTATTTTCCTTCGTACAAGCAGATGTCAAGAACACGCGAACTTAATTACGGCGGTTCCTAGTCTTCGTAGTCGCCCTCGAAGTAGGTACTCGCGTAGTAGTCACCGAAGGTACACGCTTCACTCAATAACGTTCCCGAATCGCAGAGTTCTTCTATCCAAGGTCGTCGCAGTAGTCGTCGTAGTGGTCTATGTAATTCGTCTTGATGTCGCCTCGATATATCGCTTCGAACGATAGTTGAGAAACACTGACTCGGCGGCGGACACGGAGCTCTATTTATAGTCGGATAAAAATGAGGGTGGAACTTTCTAGTTAATTACGCTCGCTAACAGTAATTCGACATTGTTTTCGACGCCGCCTGTTTGCATGAGTCATAGGTATATGACACGTCATCGCTCGGAAATATTCGAGGTGCAACTTTGTTCTTCTTTCTTAAATTGACTTATACCATTCGATAGTAGATCTTAAACCTAGTAATGCGTTTTTAGGTCATAACTCTGCAAAGCCTAGGTCTCGAGATATAAGCACTAAAAGTTACGTTTTTAGTTCCATCAAAAATCGACCTTATTCCTTAAGCATAAGGTCCAACCGTAACAATATTATAACAGATTAGACAGAGGTCAGAGCACATAGAACATCCGTATATATCGATCTCTCTTCTTCAATTCAAGACTGACTCATTGGTGCAAAAGTTGTTGTCTTGTAACCTTACAGTTCTGTGTTGAATCCCAGACCTTGACTGTTGTATAATTTTCACTCACTTTTTTTAATTAATGGCAACTCATAGATAATTTTTGCCAAGGACTTGTTTGAAAAAGTACAGTATGCTAGAAACAAGCAAGAAACGCTAGAAAATGTCATATAATAGTATATTGTGCAACAAGTGCGGTAACTTGTCGATTGCCCACTCCAGCGAAGCAAAGAAAAATTATAGAGTCATAAATAACTTTATTATTATTTATTATTATATTAATCTAACACTTCGAAATCGAATTTGCTTTATCTTTCACACCGATGTCAATGGGTACTAACATCGATTGTTTTTTTTAGATATTCATTTTATGTTCCTTTCTTAAATCGTGAATTTGCGTGTGCCAAGCAAAATTTGCGTGCGATAAGTAAACTGGTCGCACTCAAATTGTAAAATGAGAAAATAGCTACTTAACAACCGCAAAAATGTGCGTTTAGGTATTGTTTATCCCGCATGAGTAATAAAATAGAATATACATAGACAATTTAACAGTTCGATGACAGATGAAAATCTTTACTACATGTACACAACACAATATTGCATACATATTACCAGTACTGCTTCTGTATACATTACGAATATTGCTACTGCATCACAACAGTATGGCTTGGCACAGTTAATGTCAGAGAGCAGTTAATGACTTTGTGTAAGGGTCCAGCTGGAAGTCGCACCAATTACTCTCAAGACATCCCTAGCAGTCAAACACCTTACCTCTGTACTTTACATACCTTACTTTACCCATTTTAAATCAATTTTATTTCAGGGCAAGGGAAATTCGGTTCAGTTTGGCGCGGTAGTTTGGGGTCTACTCCTGTTGCAGTCAAATTGTACTCAAATGTGTCCACATGGCAGAAAGAGGCAGCGATATATGGTCTGCCTCATATATCTCACCCTAACTTATTGAAATATTATGGTAAGATATGTATTATAATTCCTAAAAACAATGTTACTCCATATCTTGAGGTAGACAGAACAGTAATCTAACAAAATCACACCTTTTAAGAGATAACAAAGGCGAGTCTGATGGTGACTAATCAATCTCAATATAGGTTTTTCTTATGTTTTGTCCTTTGGCCGTCTTTTTCGAGCTAAATTAGTAGAGTTTTCCAAGTAAATTGTCAAGTTAAACTGCTACGTCAAATATGATATCAAAGTTGTTGACAATATTGCAACAATCTTAATTTTTTTAGTAGGTATCGAGTTTTTGTTTACATATATTTCGGTATCTACTTTCGTGTATTGCCACACAATGCCCTTCAGCTACGATGATGACTTTTTGGCCCGAAAGGAGAAGTGAGGTCGTTCATTTTATTTAGATTCTCTATTTTTTACATTTTTGGGAGCTTTAAAGTACAAAAGTGATAGTATAATGTGTTTTAAAGTTCTGTATAAGTGCAAAAATTGAGTAGGTCTAAATAAACATGTTTAGCTGAAGTTCGCGTGCTCTTCCAGTACTTCTTTTAACTTCAGTAAAGCCTACTATCATTTTACTGGAGGAGTTTTACGATAAGAAAAAAAACGAATTTACTTCGAACGTGCTTCATGTAGATTCTATTTTAACGGTTGAGTTAAGTTTGCACTTGGCGCGGATGTCGTCATTTTGCCATTCGGGTATGGTATGCAAAAAAAGTATCAGTGAAAAAATCCCGAACCTTAAACTCGAATAAGTTTTTAATAATTCTTATGTTAATGATTAACAAAATAAAAGATATTTATTATTTGAATCGAAATAGTAACTATTTATATTGTGTAAATTTTAATAACAAAGCTTTAGAAATATATGATTTTCAAACAAAGTAATAATTGTGTAGGTAACGAAAATGAACACGCGCGTATTGGTAACAAAGATGCAAACCGTACTGACGCCACTTTTCGAACGCGGGACAAGCGCGGGGAAGCGCGAGGGGGCCTCCCATTCCAGCGAGGTGCAAACTTAGCTCAACCGAGTAGTATTAATACGTGACATTGGCAAATGCGTTAGTCTGTGCGCCATGCCACGACGAAAAAAAAAAGCTGTGATGATGGAATGTCGTACCTGCATAATTCCAGCACAAAACACTGTTCGTTTTGTCAACATTGTATTTGTCGCGTGGTAACTAAGAAGTCTAATTCAACTTGCTTCAAGTATATATGTGCCGTTTTTAGTTAAAACGTGTTTTCTCTAGCTAAAACTAGTTTTCACTAAATACCTTTGTTACAACTAGAGCTTACTGCTACTCAAAAATGAATATCAGCTAAAATTAGTTCAAAAATAGTATTCTTGCGATGGACCAGTCAAAGAAGAATGGCAGTTTCAGGGTCGTTTTAATTGTGAAATGTGTGTAAGAGAAAGTATATACATTTTATAAAGCACATACAATGGGTTTATTTCAATCGATTAGTTTGTTTTTATGAAGCGGCACAAGCAGAAAAATCATAAAAAAGATACAATAACAATATCAAAACGCAAAACCAATCCAAAGCTAATGAAGTTGCCATACTCTGTACAACACACTTATACACAATTATAATAGTGGTTTGTTTACTCAAATATTAACGACAATATATTTTATTACATTAAAAAAAGGTAGATGATAGCGAAGTCATAGTCACGTTGTTGACATTGATCTGTTGTTACATTACTAAAAATAATGATGTATTTCATTGCTTACGAAAAAGAAAGTAAACGTTTTTCGAGAATGTCCTGGCAACATTATAACCAAATTTCATGCTGTCATGTGTCATTTGGCTGTCAGCTGTCACCCGCGTTTTGTTGTTGTGTATGTTATTGCAATTGTATGTTATTGTGTTAATGTAAATGTATGTTATTGTATTATTGTTATTGCAAATTGCAATCAATTGGAATGACGTTCCAATCAAAATAATCAAAGTAGGAGTTTATACCTCAATGTGTAATTGTGATTCAATTGTAATTTCTTTCAAGTTAAGTCTGCTTCAAAGATATATTGCATTGACTAAAAATCATAATACGACTGGTATTACTGAATCATGAAATCTCGTGACTTGTCACGAGGTGTCTTTGAGGTGAAGTGTATTTTACGTAGTAAGTTTACCCCTAGTTTTAACTAAGGTTCAAAGTTAGAACTAGTTTTATCTAAAATTCAAATACATTTAGCAGTAAATTCTAGTTTTTACTAAGAAATAACAAAGGCATTTAGTAAAAACTAGTTTTAACTAGAGAAAACGCGTTTAATTAAAAACGGCGGGGTTATTACCTAAAAATTTGCAGACAGCGACAGCCACGCGATCACTGCGCGACCGGTGACTAATTGTAATATAAAATTGGTATCATATATGGCGTATCTATTATTCTATGACCGTAAAATGCAGTTTTCGCGGTACATTTAGCGCCACTATACAAATTACATTACACAAATTCTCATTTTTAACCGACTTCAAAAGAAAGAGGAGGTTCTCAATTCGACTGTGTTGTTTTTTTTTTTTGTATGTTTGTTACCTCATAACTCCGTTATTTATGAACCGATTTTAAAAATTCTTGTTTTGTTTGGTAGATAATACTTCAGAGGTGGTCCCATTTAAATTTCACCGATATTGGAGCTTGAACTTCGAAGATACACTAGATAACACGACCTGGTTATAACCTTTATTTATATTGATGATTCTTTTGTATATCGTTACGCTCCGGAATTAGAAAGAAGTTAATTGCAGACTTGCGTTAGATATTTATTTAGGTCAAGATTACTCAAAAGGGAGAAATAAAACATTTTTATGAAAAAAAATTGAACCGCCTTCATAAAAAAACACTGAAAAGTACAAAATAACTATCCTTTACTAATCGAAACTCAAGTACAATTAAAATAACTTCTTAAATACGATACACATACCTATATAATTAAATTTGACAGTTAATAAAGTCGGTGCCAAATCAATGTGCAACAACAGAAAGTCTATTAGTTTGGTAGACTTGGGACCGACTTCAGTAACTGTCAAATTTAATTATATAGGTATGTGAATCGTATTTAAGAATTTATTTTAATTGTACTCGAGTTTCGATTAGTAGAGGATAGTTATTTTGTACTTTTCAGTGTTTTTTTTGAAGGCGGTTTAATTTTTTTCATAAAAATGATTTTGACAACAGATATCGCGCGATATTGACTGTCGCATGCTGGCTGCAAGTTATGTAATAAGCGTGCCGGTTTTAACGGTAATATATACTATATATAATGTAGTCGCATGGCAAACAGGGCGCACGCCTAGTTTGAGTTTAAATTGGTATCTGTGGAGTAAGTATTGAGTGAATGGGACTTTTTGGCGGGAACGGGAGAAGTGAGGTTGTCATTTTATTTAGATTTTCTATTTTTTACATTTTTAGGAGTTTTAAATTACAAGAGTGATAGTATATTGTGTTTTAAACTTCCGTGTGAGTGAACAGAATGGAGGAGATCTAAATAAACATGCGTAGCTGAAGTCTTGCGCTTTTTCAAGAATTCCTTTTAACTTCAGTAAAGCCTACTATCACTTTATTGGAGGAGTGTTAGGGTCAGTTAATGTTTCTCCAAAAGTTACGTCATCAGGCTGATGGTCTTGTTACCAATAAGCCTTAAGAACAATAAATAATAAAATAACTATAATACATCAAATAAAATATGACAGTAAAAAAATCCTATTTATTTCATAATTTCCTTACAATAAACGTTACAAGAATGTACATTGGATTCAGTAAAGGTTACTATCACTTTACTGGAGCAGTGTTAGGGAACTTATTTAGTGTTTTTCCAACAGTTACGTCATTAGGCTGATGGTCTTGCTACCAATGCTTTAAGAAATTTAAATAAATAACAAAGTGTGTATATGTGTCCGTGTCCGTGTGCGTGTCAGGCAGTGACAGCCGCGCGGGTGTGTCGGGCGCGGGAGGCGCGGGGGGCGCGGGCCGGTCGCAGCTGATCGTGGTGGAGTTGTGCGGCGCGCCGCTGCGGCGGCGGCTGCGGCGCGCGCCGCTCGCCTGGGCCGAGTTCGCGCGCCTCGCGCACGGCCTCGCCGCCGCGCTCGCGCATCTGCACTCGCACTGTGCGTACTGTCTACGGCCACGGGGACGGGGACGGGGACACTCGCACACTCACACACTCACACTCACACGGACCACCCGCCACCCGCCACCCGCCGACACCATGCCTGCGTCTACACACACACGCACACTACACACTACAAACTTATACCGCAGTACAAGTGAGCAAACAGTATTATATCTCGGCAGTGTCCTTGAGATAATTACCTACGGTCGCTCGGTACGTAAACACGCAATAGGGCTGCCGACTTGGACTGAATGTTTTTCTTGGGTTACGTATTTGATAATAAGTACTATATTAAATTGTCATATTATCTTTTCATTTTATATTATTGCAAATTTAATAGGTTTTTATTTATATAATTCTACTAGTATTTTATTTCTAGTTTCAATAGTTTGCGAGTTAGTATGGTGGAAATGGACAAAAAAAAATGCATTTTGTGTGCAGTATAATTACAAATCAGCAATAAATTAACTAGATCATTATGATAATATATTTCCTACAAATTAGGAACAGAGAAATATTTCCGGTTTCGATATAGATGTATTCAAACATCCATACACTGAACATTATGCTCGTAAACTTGATTGACATAATATTTCGTCAGTAAATATGCGCGGGAGCGTTTCACACCCTCCGACGACAATCGCGGCGCACTCGCGACTGTTGTATACCGAGAAATGCCGAAATTTAGAGTCGTGTCGTTTGGAAGCGTTTGTATGAAGATAGAATACTGTATGCTTACTTGTACTATGCTTATAACTACTGATTGAGCATCCACTTACACTTGAACTGCAACACATTGCACGCACACACTCGTACACTCGACATTCACCCACAAACACACACACCACACTTATACATATTGACGAGTCACCCATCGACACTCAACCTGCGATACACTACAGGCACACTGTACGTACACTCACACACGCGCACACACAGCAGACACATACAACACGCCTGTATGTACTGACACCGCATCCACTAAGACCCAGTCTACAGCACACTGCATGCACACTGCGTGAACACTTGCTTACATACGCGCAAAGACACCAAAAACACAACACACTTATACGTACTGACGGGGCAGCCACCGACACACGTGCACACGCACACACACACATACACACAACACACTGGTACATACTGACAGTGAACCTACTAAGACCCAGATTACAACACTGCACAACACACTTATACCTACTGATGGAGCACCCACTAACACTTAAACTGCAACACACCGCGCGCACTGTACATACACTCGACACACACAATACACTTGTACATACTGATAGAGTACCCACTAACACTTAAACTGCGACACACTGCACGCGCACTGCGTACACTCGCTCACACACATACACTTGATACACATACAATACACTTGTACATACTGATGGGGCACCCACTAACACCTAGCTTGCAACACAGTGTAAGACAATTTAAAAGAATTCAATTCCTAAATTGATTTCTAGATTGCAGACGCACTAACCACCGCGCCAACGCGATCAATCTAGGTATTATTTATAGGCACTACGTGGGCAACTCTATCTTCCGTGTCTTTCAAGTAATTTTATAGTGCTATCTGTTGTTGAGTAACTAATATCAAGGTATGATTTCAGCCTACTGGTACCTCAATATTCTATGAAATGGCGCTAAATTTTTTAAATTGATTTTTTTAGTTTTTAAAAGCAAATGCTACAGCGCCAATACAGCCAACGTCTTCTGTAAAAAATGCACTTCGATATTCTTGAAAAAAAAAATTTCATGTATAAATATCACTTTAAATAAACTTAGAAACGAATTAAATATAAAATTTCATCCAAATTGTTGTGAACCCTTTCCAAGAAACCAATATGTATAAACAAGATATACACAAAAATGGCCTCCTTAAAGTAATAACATAATAAATAGATGAGTTTCACATCCTAATTTTTAAGATGTCTATGAGATTATTTCTCTTCTCTAACTCTAAATAGTTTAAGACAGAGTTTTAATCCGTGATTATGTATTCGCTCACTTATAAATGGATTTCAACACGGCTTTCACTATCGCTTTGAGTATTCCATGAGAAAGGTTTATTTATATTTATTATATTCACATTTAATCTATAAGTGGAAAAATATTTGTTTTTTAATCAAGTCCCATCTATGCGAGGTAGGTACAGGTTGCTAATGATTAAAGTCCCATCCATGCGAGGTAGGTACAGGTTGCTAATGGTTATTTTAATGATTAATATAATTATTTTAATGATTAATAATTATTTAATGATTATTTTAGTGATTAATTTAATTTTCAGCCGCAACGAAACCGTGTGTGGTCCACCGCGACGTAAATAGCAATAATGTACTGGTCGCTATGGATGGCAGCGCTCGCCTGGCCGACCTTGGCCTAGCGCAGATACTGCAGCCACGAAGAGACCACTCGGCACCCAGTAGGATTACCGAGGTGAACTATAGGACCATTCACGTAGCTAGGAGAGGGTCAACGGTGGACTCACACCTACAATTATTATTATTAAATTATGCACTAGCAGCTCATACATGGCATATCACTGCACAGTGCACTTGTATTCAATTTTTTTTTTTAATATTCATCTAGTCTGCTTTTGAAGCTGTTTACTGATGGTACACTGATCACTAATTCGGGTAATTCCAATGGTTTATTACGTAATTTGGCAACAAGTGGGTTCTGGGGTTGCTAGCACACAGAGGCCTGGTTAGTTTCAATGAATGTCCTTTTAAATGTGCATACGGATTCATAGGTCTTTGATATTTTTAACATTGTAGTGACTATACAATATTTTGAATGTTTCAATTGGATGTCCTCTTTGCCTGCGTTGTTCTAATGTAGTCAATTTAAGTTGAGAAAGGCGTTCTTTATATGTTTTATTTCTTAATATGTTGATCATTTTTGTAGCCCTACATTATACTTTTTTGAGCATTTCTATATCTTTCTCGAAATATGGACTCCATATCTGGAATGCATATTCCAGTAGAGGACGAATGTAACTTTTATTTCAAGAGTAATCTAGTAAAAAACTGTTAATAATTTAAATTAAAGGTATAGTACAAATAAAATTATTTTAGTTAGAGAGACGGCAAGCGCCTATAAACAAAACGCTCTACCCATGTGGAAAGGCAGCGACTCAGCCAAAACGAACGTACCGGTTATTATCAGTCATTTTAAAATATTTTACATATCAATTACGTGTCCAATCAGACATTGGTACTAGTGACGAATTGTTATAATTTTTAGATGTCTTTCGCCCAAAATGCCAAAGTCATTACGAGTAAAGTGCGTCACTTTAAACAATAATTAATAGAAGATAAAGCTTCTGCGCTTATACATACTCCATACAAACGAGCGCGCGCTAGCTTACGGAATATTTTAAAAAATCGAACTGGCATTTTGAAGTGTGTTTAGAGTAATCTATACAGAAAATTTAGAGGCATAAATTGGTCCCGTTAGTCCGTAGAATGTAAATCTTTGTTTAAAAGAGATTTCTTTGATTTTTTTTCTGGTAATAAAATTAACCAATCATGTAACACAACTGACAAAATGAAGTTAATGAAACGAAGAATCAGGTTACCAAATATCACTATCATACATATTGTAATGACTTAGAAAAATTGCGATCCCTGCCGTCAAAATATCCAATTCATCGCCTTAATCGACATGTGTTTAGCCTCTTAACGTAGCATCCTCGGAATATTGCAGATCAGACTCGGTCAGTTAATTGGCACCGATTGGATGATCTTATCAAATTCGGTCAGCAGTAGACGGTAGTTGACTGAGTCTGAACTCTGGACTATTCTGCGTGGCATGCTTCTTTAAGAAGCGATTCACGTGTCAAATAACATGTTTGAAGTTTCGGGCGGAACATAACTAGAAATTATAAGAATTCATCACATTAAATGGTTACTGCAAAGTAACAGTCTGTATCTACAGTCTGGCCATAAATACTGTTACAATCAGAAAAATCAATGTAATTACATTTGAATTTTGGAACCTGTAATTCTCATAGGAATATTCAGTGTTTTCTCATTTTCGCACCAACCTTTTATATTCTTGTGATATCAAAATCGAGTGATAAAGAGAACCGAATTGCTGTGATAGCATTACACAAAATAGATATGGAGCCAAATACAATTTTGAAACTCCATCTGCTTGGTATTAGTCGAATGTTTGTGTACCGGGGTATTGATAAGTGTATGAAACGTCCTCTGTTCGTGACACAAAAAGATCTGGCCGTTTACGTAGTATTCCTACTGAAAATGCGATGAAATCAGTGAAGGAAAGAATTCCAAGAAATCCAGTCCGAAAGCAAAGATTTCATCTAGGGAAATGAATATAGAACCCAGAGCTATGTCGCGTATTTTAAAGTATGATTTAGGACTTGCAGCTTATAAGAGACGCACTGGTCAATATTTAACCGATAATTTAAAATATGGTGAAAAAATCAAAATCACTTCTTAGGCGGTATGCGAAGAGAGGTCGCAGAAAAATTTTGTTTACTGACGAGAAAATTTTTACTATCGATCAACATTTTATTAAGCAGAATGGCCGAGTTTATGCTCATAGCTCTAGAAAAGCTTCTCAATTAGTCAGTAGGGTACAACGTCGGCATTATCCAGCTTCAGTGATGGTTCGGTGGAGTGTTAGCTATCAAGGAGTGACTGAGCCATATTTTTGTGAAAAATATATCAAAACATCGGCTCAGGTGTATCAAGATACTATTCTCGAGAAGGTAGTTAAACCTCTCAAGAACACCATGTTCCATAATCAAGAATGGTCCTTTCAGCAAGACTCGGAACCCGATCGTAAAGCTCGATCCACACAAGCGTGGTTGGATAGGAACGTTTCTGACTACATACATACATAATACATATCCTCACGCTGCATGAAAGTTTTCAGCTCTGACTTCATTAGAGCTGAAAACTAGCTCGATCTAAATCCATTTAAATAAGATTGGCAGTGGCGAATTTCCCATAGAGAAATTACGTGTTTCAATCGATAACTGGCCATAACGTTTGTAGGATTGTATTAAGGCTTCAGATCATTTGGAATGAGCTTCATATTTTAAAATGCTTTAAATTTTGTTTAAATTAATAGGGCTTAAATAGCCAATTAATGTATAAATTAACGCACACCGCAATAATAAACGTTTTGTGTAATAGAAAAAAGTTGTAACAATATTTATGGCAAGACTAGATATATATTTGTTACTACTATCAGGTTAGTGTCACAAATGGTCTATTTCCTGAGTCTCCATAATGAAATGTCACAGATTTACTACTAAAAGATATCGCCTGTCACATGTCACGAATTATTAGATTGAAACAAACATATGGCGTAAGCCCGTAATAGAAAGGGATGGGAATACACATATTTCGTCTCTATCGGTATGCTCAATGTTTTAAGACTTAAGCTTGTTGCATTTGACAGACCTATAAACAAAACTAATCTTTGTTTGTTAATACTTTTCAAATTTTTAATTATTTTTGAACTTTAGAAGTGAAAAATTGATAAAAAAATTGTAAATATACGTGAGATAGAGACTTTTTGGGCGTGATGACATAATGCAGTATTTCAGGATGCAAAAGTCGGTTATACAAACATAGGTTGTACAAGCGAGAAAGATTATAGACGCCACGTTTACACATTGTCTGTTAGTAGTAGGTCTATGGTTTTCGTCTTGGTCTAGTGTTTGATTTTGCAAACAGCTCCTGTCATTGTCGCTATTTCGTATTTGACTTAGAGTTGGCGTTAACTTACTGACTATTTAAAACTAATGGATACTGGCACGATACATTGTTACATTTATTTGCAGTCACTAATATTATTCCTCGGACCAATAACTATAATAATAATAGCCATAATAAATTGCCGCTCTACCAGTGTGTCAAACGAATATTTGTGTCTCTTTCTATCTCATTATCCGTAACCATGAGTAAAAGAGTTAGCTATAGTAAGTATGGCAACCTCACACAGTCAGTGTAATTCGTGACAGCTCATGAGTCGGTCATGAAATAATTATTACTAAATACTCATTAATCTTAAGTGTTTTGGATATTCATAAAAATAAAAATATGTCATTTTCAGTTGTGTATCGTTGTACTGTGACCTTCCCTAGTCACGCACATTAGTAAAACTAGAAATTCGGTCAACAAAAAGAGGACACCGTAAGAACGCGTTCTTAGAGCAAATGCTCCGTACATTGTGATACTTGGTCGGAGAATTATACTCATTGGCGCTGTAATAGACCATCGCGAGTGAAATAACGAGACACAATTAGTCTTTTATGTTTTAAAATGGTCGTTTGTTGTAGTAGGGCGGGTGTAACGCATTTTATACATACTTATAGAAGTCTTAGGTCGCGTTTCTCGTATGTGGCTTGTATGTCCCCGCTGGTGTACTCGCAGGCAGGCACCGTGCGGTACTTGGCGCCCGAGGCGCTGGAAGGTGCGCTGGATCTGAGCGGCGCGCGCGCTGCGCTGTGTGCCGTGGACGTGTACGCGCTGGGGCTAGTGCTGTGGGAGATGCTGTGGCGCACGGCGGGAGCGCACAGCACTGCGCCGCCGCCCTACGCGCCGCCCTACCACCACCACGGGCTGCCGGACGCGCCCTCGCTCGCGCAGATGCAGGTTACATACACACGCTAACACACCGTTACATACACACGCCAACACTGTTACATACACACGCTAACACACCGTTACATACACACGCCAACACTGTTACATACACACGCTAACACACCGTTACATACACACACTAACACCTTTACATACACACGCTAACACACCGTTACATACACACGCCAACACTGTTACATACACACGCTAACACACCGTTACATACACACACTAACACCTTTACATACACACGCTAACACACCGTTACATACACACGCCAACACTGTTACATACACACGCTAACACACCGTTACATACACACGCCAACACTGTTACATACACACGCTAACACACCGTTACATACACACACTAACACCTTTACATACACACGCTAACACACCGTTACATACACACGCCAACACTGTTACATACACACGCTAACACACCGTTACATACACACACTAACACCTTTACATACACACGCTAACACACCGTTACATACACACGCCAACACTGTTACATACACACGCTAACACACCGTTACATACACACGCACATACACCGTTACATACGCACGCACACACACCGTTACATACGCACGCACACACCATTACATACGCACGCACACACACCTTTACATACACACGCTAACACACCGTTACGTACATACACACATGAAGCCCATCTGCGCCGCGACACAAGTATCCACGCTCGTTTACACTCGCACACAAGAAGCCACGCACTCATGTACACACACACACACATACACACACACGAATCCACGGAATTACATACGCCCACAATCCCACACACTCACGCGCACTCAAGTATCCACGCACTCACACAAGCACACATTGACGCAGACGAGTACCCAAACACACACGCGAGAACACACGCACCCGCACCCACGTCGCATACACACGCAAACGCAAACACGTACCCACACACACGCAAAACAATTTATCGCGTCACGTTCTAAAATTTTTGAATGACATTGTTTTTCGTTTTTAATTGTACATTGAATGGGGTTTACATGAAAACAGATGGAATAGTTACTTTAAGGGATGAAAGGGCATAACTTTAGTATGTAGTTACAAAAAGAATTATCGCAAAAAACGTATCCGTTTAAGAGTTATGACCATTTCAATTTTCAGGTGTTATCACCACCATTTCTCGTAAAAACGGCTGGAACGTGTAAAGTTACAGATTTTAAATTGAACATATTTTTTTATTTTGTAATCATTTCATCAGTTATTGAAATAAAGCATGTAAACCAACTTCAAAAAGAATGCATATACCCCTTAACAATGTTTACAAATCGTTTACAACTCTACTTTAAAAATACGTTATTTCCACATACACAGGAATATCAACCTTATCGTTGCATAAATACAGGAGATTTCTGTGGATTTGCGAAATAAGGTAAAAATAAATTTCTGTGTCGGCATTTTTTAAAGGAAACAATATAATACAGTGAACGGACATAAGGTACTGTCGTGTCAAGGGGAAGTAAAACTGAAGTAAATTGTGTTTTGACCTGTATCTTTGTTATTATTACATAATAATACGTTATTAAAGTGTAATCAAGATACATACTTGGTATACTACAGCATGTTAAAGAGGGAGAGGCGTTTTAATATACACTTGTATACGAATCGATAATTCACTTTAATGGTAGTAATGCGGTTTAGATAATAGCTCTACAAAGTTTAGATCTCAAAATATAATCCCTAGATTTTGCGTGTCACGTAATTATCGACCTTATTGCCTTAACATAATGTCCAATAGTAATGATACCTTTTTCTTATATAGCTACTATTTGCAGTCTAAGTCCAGTGAGAAGTCCAGTTCTGATTAAAGAATAGTCACTTTACGCATGACTTACAAACAAAAAATACAGTTTGTTAAATAATGTCACTTTGCAGGGAATTTTAAAGGTGTTATATTTATATCAAAATCGACTTTATCTCGTTGTAACAGAGTCTAGTTGCCCGTAACAAAGCGAGACCTCCGTTGCCCAAAGGACCTGTAGCGGAGTCCAGGGCTCTCAAAATAGCGACCGATACATGTGACGAATGCTGGGATCACGATGCTGAGGCCAGGTAAGTCTGGATTTCTTATTACCACCATTTTTTAGCATTATTATTTTAATATTACTTGACTCGACTTACGGGGTAGTTAAGGTAGGATGGACGGCTAAACATTCCGGTTCTTACTTATTTCTTTCGCCTACTGATGATTATGACACAAAATGATAAAACTAATCACGAACCTACTGTCAAAATTTCGAGCTTTTTAAATCAGGCAACATTAAAGTAATAATGCTATGAGAGATGGTGCTAAGCTCCCTGATTCTTTCCAGTTTAGTTTTTATATTTGACGTTCAAAATATAAGAGAATGATTTGATATTTGATGTTCAATAGTGCAACAAAAAGCAAACACACAATTTTTTTATTATGTATTTTCTTAACATTAGTATAGATATAGATAAATTAATGTCAGATTTGTAATAAATTTATTTCTAAAGTACGAGATGCAGAGTCTTTTTATTATATCTATTCAAACATTTTATTTTTTTAATTTAATATTAAGATTAACAATATTAAGAACCGAACCATTCGTAGCTCGTTGAAGAGTAAATCTATAAATGAGGCTGACTTCTTTGTTCTTTTCAGACTGACAGCAGTTTGCGTAGAAGAACGTATGGCTGAACTAAAAATGATGTTACACACGCAAGGTCCAGTGATCCACGACAATAATCTCCATCCACATCCACCAGGTATTTTTATGGCTTATTATAATATAGTTCACAGTATTACTTATAACCTATATTCCTTTTATAAAAAATAAATAGTTTTCTTACCTTGTTATTTATATTATGTGAAAGAAAGCGTCCAGTTTTCACTTTATTGATCAAAATTATTACTTACCATTTGTACAGTATTAAATTATTGCTCACCTTAAAGCTATGCGAACAGTTCTAAATTTGATAAGAATCTTATAGATCAGTGTTTTTCAATCTTCATGAGTACGCGACCTCTTAAGGCCATAAACAAACAAAATGACAGACTACGTACATAATTATCCCAAAAAAAACATAATTATCGATCAAAGATCAAGCACCTTCGCTCTGCAAGGAAGCAGTGAGAGCTCTGAAATTAAGTATTAGATGTAGGTAACATTGCCTTTTTTCGTTTATGCGCGACCCCCCGTGCAAGGCTTCGCGACCCCCCTAGAGGTCACGACCTACAGTTTGAAAAACACTGTTATAGATCAACCAAAGTGAAGTTTGTAATTTTATCACTTTCCAACAGATGCAAGCGTGTCATCTCCGCCCGAAACGGACAAGAACTCCAACTGCACTTCTACACAGAACTGTGATGTCACAACTCCCCTACTGTACCCACACCCTCATATTGGCAGAAACGCGTGCATAGAGCGCAACACGCACACAAACACGCAAACACACACAGTCGAACTCATACATAAAAGTTTAAAAGACATATCCGCTCCCACAGAGCAGCCTAGGATTCAAAATGTTGAAGAAAACTGCCTATCAGTCGCTAGGGTAAGTCATAGCAGAATCCCAATTCAAGACTACGAAAACTCGGACAGGCTTAACGAAATCAGATCCTACCAAAGGCCATTAGACTACGTGCAAAATGACGTCAGCTCACATGACGTCATAGAAAGAGGACCAAAAGAGACCAACTTGCTTCACGATGTCAAAGTAGAAAAACCGAAATGGGGTATCAGAAAGTTCTTCGAAAAGACATTCAAAACTAACAAGGTTGAAACAGAGGTGAAACTAGTGCCTGAAGTCTGCAACAGTTCCAGTCAGAATGGAAGAACAAAGACTTCGATAGTCAGCAACAAACCCAGCAACGTTAACTTCGACAGACCATCGAACCTGGTTCTTACCGAAAGTGGAGCACCGTACAACTTTGAAGCACCCTGCACATTATCACCACCGAACAGAACATTATCTCCAACTATGATGATGGAATCTGACATGAACAGATCAGAGAATAAAGTGTTTGGCTTCAAAGAACTTCCATCAAGAGATGATAATGAACCAAAAACCCAAAATCAAATCTTTGCTGTCATAGTTCCAAAAGCAAAACCTTCAGATTTTACTAACCTGATAGAAATGAGGAGTAAAACCTCTAGAGGCAGCTCGGAAAGTGTGAATAAACAATCTGTTCGTACGTCGATGTCTTCACAGAGCATCTTCAAATCTGGCCAATCAGAGTCAGAGGACTCCACAGTTAAGAAAAGATTAAGCTGTGACAACAGAATAATTACTAATGCTTCAAACAGTGCAGGATCTTCTAGAGCAAGTATCAATTTAGAACTTCAATATATCGACAACAACCAAACAGAGAATTTTAATGGCAATGTCAGTCCATTTGATTTAAATTCAGATTGCTCAAGCAGTGAAGACGAACACTTGATGTTACTATCAGAAAATGGTGGCTCTAAAATAACCATGCAGACTATACCAAAAATAGAGAATGATAAACGGAAATTCCAGAACGAAGTTCTTAAAGAAGCATCTCAAGCAAAAACAGACTTCGGATTCAACAAATTTCAGAACAAGTATACGAATTTCGACAATGAGTTTAGCGATCCAAATGATAAGGAGAATCTGGTGAATGGCTACAGCGGTGACAACCCTGTCTATTTAGCAGCCCTGAATGGTGAGATTGACACAACCGATTTAAAATTCCCCAGTTCGGAAGCAATAGATAGGCCTCCGAAGAGTCCGAAACCTAGAAACTTAGCAATCAAACGGCAGCGATCTTTGGAGCAGGTGAGTGAAATTTTCTCTTCTTCAGGTGACATACACCTGCAAAATCCCGCCGGAAGAGTGAAAACACCTGGAGATCTGCCTGTAGCAGTGAGGAAAGCTAGGAGAGACAAAGCTTTGCAGAAAGGCAGAGCGAGTGAATCAAATAGATTGAGTTTGTACGATGATAGAATGATGTTCGGCAACAGTTTGTAAAATGATATTAACTTTATTTTATTGAACGCTTTTGATTGTTCATGCTTGATCGTTCTTGCTAATTATTTTTAAGCGATGATAATTTAACATAAACAAATATAAAACGGGTCTAAAAGTTATTTGTAGAATGGTCTTTTCTATTTTATATTTTTGACATATCACCCAAAATTTAAACTAGGTGCAAGCACTTGAAAGCAAGGCAACTAACCGAGAAGATATGATAAGTGTTTTGAAGGTGCTTCGTTGAGAAGCAGTTTGTGTCGGCTAATAAATTCTCATTTTAATGAAATATAAATAAAAATGTATATGATTTGTATATGAGATGCATCTCTCTCTTTCTTTCTCTCAATCCAAGTTCATTTTCAAATGACATAACTAATCATTATTCATTTCGCTTTTTTAAATCTCAACTTTATCAGTATTTTTGTTTACCCTATTTAGAAAGAGAGACAAATACTGACAAGTGAGAAAGCATGTTTAAAGACTGTTTTCGTAAAGTCCATGGCTAATCCGGTATCTTCATTCAATAAATAATCTAATAAATTGCAAATAACAAGTGTTGCATTATAGCTTTTGTTTATCAGAAATATATAATAGCAAAACTATATTATTGCGCCATAAAAAGCTCTATATTGGTACTTATGATAGACATACACCAGAGGAGAAGCCATAAGTGTCCCCTATTTCCAATTTCGTATGAACCAATACTAATACTCAGTTCCAATACTAGCCTCGATCACCGATACAATTTATTTAATGAAGCATTTACCTGATTAATTCAAAACAAATATATTATGTACTGAATTTAAACACACTTGTGATATTTTACCTTTCGTGTTATTAAATGTAATTTAAATGTTATATTGCATCGAACGTTATCAATATACCTATAACCTATTTATTATTAAATGCCTAGTCATATAATTTTTAAAGAATAGGAAACCATTCGCCCAAGGCCGCTGTAACATAAACACTATGTCAGATTCGTTGTTAAAAAAATATTCTTTGTTATTATAAGGTTGGTAATATGACGCCTTTCCATAGATGATGTGAAGAAACAAAAACTTATTGAATTGTAAAAAATATACGAAAAATGCATACTTTGCATATTGCACTAATCGCTAGAGTCGGGGGGACTAATTAGAAACATGAGTTAAGCATTTTTAGTAGGCCTCCGACTACTCCGAAAATTTTCGAATTTGTATTTAAATTATTTTGCATAAGTACCTACATTTTTAGCTCTTGTCATTCGTGACTTGTGACACCAATAGTCTGGGAGGTAGCGCTATAGTTGAGCGAGTCGTTTTATACCGACTGAAAATCATAACAATAATACTTTTCCCCTAACACATAATAGCTCCGAATGTCAGCTGCTCCGATAGCGGTGGAGCTAAAAGAGACAGCATGAAAAAGTCATTGGAAAAAAATCTGCTCCGATGATTTTTATACCGAGCAAAAATGTATTGAATTATTGTTTCAAACACATTTAAAAAAAAATGATCGTCAACTGTATTGACGAGGGGGAGTTATATGTCAGTCACGTGCATGAACCTCATTGAAAATTTGACAAATAAATTTATTTTATACCTTATGAAATTTATACATCTAAATTTTTACACTTAAAATAATAAAGAAAATCGTCAGCTGTATTTTTGGCGGGGGTAAGACCGTCAGTCAGCGTGATACAACATTTTTAAACATCTCTTTAGAAAATAAACTGACGATCTTTACACCCACAGACAATCAGCTGACTAACTCCCTCTCGTCAATACAGCTGACGATTTTTTTTTTTTTAATGTGATTTAAACAATAATTCAATACATTTTTACTCGGTATAAAAATCATCGGAGCAGATTTTTTTCCAATTACTTTTTTTTAGCTCCACCGCTAGTGCGAAAACTGACGCTCACTTTACTGATTTCTGAACATTAAACAACTGTTTGAAATAAAATTCATTCGGTATAAAATTCCTAGATAAATTGCAGCGCTACCTCCCGGACTACAAGACAAATCTATCTTTTCTGTTTTGACCGTCTAAAAACATTTCTCTCCTTTTGCGCAGTTGGGTAATTTTATGAAACTACAATTTTTCACAGCAAGTTTATAAATATAAAGTACAAATTTTGGAATATACTCCATATAATCATGATCTCTAATAAAATATTCCACTTGTCTTCTGCTGTGTATTTGTATTATCAAGACGTCATTTGATAGATCAGCAGTTATTTAACGAGTTATTGCGTTTACTGAGCATTTGAATAGATTTTACTCAAATTAAATAGCCAGTAAACGATTTGACGTTATCTTAGAATTTAAGTAAGCTTTTTTAATATTAAAGTGTGAAATACGTAACGATGCAAAAATAAGTTTTTATCTGTTCCTATTTCGCAATGTGTTATTAGTTTTGTTAATTTTATACATATTTCAGTTTTATGCATAATGTATATTATATATATTAATTTTTTTTTTTACTTTTAAGTGTACCTAATGAAACACCTAATATATATAGCTACATAGCTTATTTTCATAACCATTCCATTTTTGTTGGTTCTTTTTTAAACTCTTAATCAAGATATGATAAAGAGTTAATAATATAAATTGTAATGAGAAAGAAGCAACAACTAAACAAAAGATACAGACTAACAAAAACCCTATTTAACTAGAAATGGGTGATCTAATGACAATTATATTCTACTTTTTTCAGTTTCTAAGATTTTTTTTGAAGTTTCTTTCTAAAGTTATTTATGAAATGTAATGAAAACGAATATGAAAAATTCTGATTTTTTCCCCGTGATTTTGTTCACTTGACAAATATAATGTATTGGGCAAAAGTAGTTTCCTATTTATAAAAACACAAGTGTAATTAGCAGAAAGTAAATATTCTACAAAAACAAATTTCCTTTTTGGAAAGTAGCTATAATTTACAAAATGAAAAATAAATCAATATATTTTTTATCCAATTTGAATTTCACTATAATTCAGTGGCGAGACAAGTAACAAACTAAACGTACCATCGAACTTGCTGGCGTCATTGATTGTCTATTCTACTAGCATTTATGACCACTCTCATCTATGTTTACGACAACTGAGAGCTCTTGTTTAGGCCCGCAGAATCTATTCTAAAAAAAATGTTCTTTGCCTAATTAAATAAAAAATATTTTTTTTAATAAGGGTTTTTGTTACAGCCTGTATACGTATTGATTAATATAGCCCTACACAAAAATAGTTAAAATCTAATATAGTACGTACCTAATAATTACATAGAAATGTATATAACTATATTTATCATTATCAAGTAATGATTTGCTGTTTTTGTTATTAATAAAATGAAATGTAAAAATTGTAACGTTATTATTTACTTATTTTAAATAATCATTATAAATGAAATGTAAAAAAATACTGCCGATAATTTTATACATATTTTTTTGTTCAAATATTGTTTTTTCTGCGCTTATTTGACAAATATATGAATTTTACGAAGAATTTGTTCTATGGACTCTCATTTATCAGTACATTTCTAAGTTAATAGTTCTTCAAGGAAAATCTGTTATGTGCAGAACCATAACTAGAAGTTACGAGAACACCAATAAATAGTTGAAAATGCGAGGCCCCCTGTACTCATACTAGAAGGCCCAATAGCCCCATTGAACTTTTTATCCCTACTCAACCTACCTTACTCTCTCCTACCCAATGATCTATCACCCATACTCCAGATCACTGGGAAACTCCTTTATAATCTAAAACAAGACAAAACATTAATAAATAGCAGGTATACTGCATACCTGCTATTTACAAAATACGTTAATTATAAGAGTGCCATTGAAGATTTTTTTTCGAATTAGATATTTAATTAGGACGTTTCACGTGAAGCGGACAGGGACAAGGCGTTCAAGTTTCCGATTTCAGTTATATTTGAGTATGTTGTACGTATATGTGTTCTCGACATAAATACAAAATATTTTTGCAGGGGCAAGCCTGGTTCACAAAATATGGGTCTTTAAAAATGTGAAACCGGCGAGCTATGTAGTTTTTTTTTTATAATGTAAAGATCTACGTTTGGCCACTAACTCACTTGTTGCTAAGCGACGATATGGCCGAAGATGGAGCACGTCGATCTAGGAAATATTTATTCACTCTAAGCCTGAAGATGCCTGGATTATAGTTTGCAGGAAACATAGAAGACGGCAAGGAATTCTTTTCCTGGGCAGTGCGTATTATGAATTTGGAGCCAAAGGGATGCGTACGGATTTTTAGAATTGTCACAAGGTACTTGTGATAGTGAGCAGTCTTCCTACTAGTCCTGTAGTGGAAGGGAGACGGTGGGATAAGATCGTGAATCTTTTGCGCACACTCACCGAAATGTATCCGATAGAACACAGACAGACATGCTACTTTACGGCGGTGCTCGAGGCTAAGCAATTTTCTGGCAATCAGTTTGTCATCACTTATCAACCTCACAGCGCGCCCGGTCAACTGACTCTAAAGCTTCCAGCTGGTATTTGGTTGCTCCGTGGAAAAGGTGGCAGCAGTACTCTACACACGATCGGACTTGTGCTTGATGTAGATGAAGCAACTGCTCTGGTGAGAAATACCGTTTAACCTTATTAAGGATTTCAAGTTTTTTACTAGCCAGTTTAGCTTTATTGTCAAGATAAGCTTCGTAGTTTAATGTAGGAGTCAATGTAAGTCCAAGTAGCTCTAAATGGTCTGACAGAGCCACGGACACATCCCGGAAAGTGGGAGACAATGAAAACTGACTCTTCTTAGCGGAAAAAAAGCAAGCCTGTGTCTTGTTGGCGTTAAATTTGACGAGATTCTCGTCACCCCAGTTGGATATTGTTTTAAGAGTAAGGTTCATACGCTCAACCATATCCTTTCTTGACGCTTGGATTGCCTCCTTTGTAGCCCTCTGACCAGAAGTGTACTTTTCTATAACTGTGCTGTCATCTGCGTACCCAAAGATACCGGGTTTGAGCACGTAGGTACTTCGAATGCCATTATTTAGTTTAAAGAAGGAAAAATAAAATAAATTTACAACTGCATTTTACACTTTATTTCTTGACCTTTTCTCAAAAATAAAAAAAAATCACTGAAATAAAATGAAAAATTATTTTTTTATCGTTTATTATAAGGTTCGCATTTTTTTTAATTCATTAAAAAACAAGCTTATATTATGTTTATACTCCATGCCAAGTCTCATAATGAATTCGACATACCTCATAGTTTTTCAAATTTTTAATCACCCATATTTTTTGAACCAAGCTTGTCACTGCAAAAATATTTTGTATTTTATGTCGAGAACATGGACCGGTACAACATACTCAAATATACCTAATATCGGAAACTTAAACCCCTTCTCCCTGTCCGCTTCACGTGAAATGTCCCAAATTGTGTTAATTTTTTTTATGACCTTTTTTTGTTATTAAAAGATTTTTGCTTTTTGTACAATTTATGGGGCGGCAAACATGGGCCCAGGGCGCCAAATCTTAATACGACACTATAATACATCTGACTTTTTGGCGGGAACGGGAGAAGTGAAGTTGTCATTTTATTTAGAGTTTCTATTTTTTACATTTTTAAGAGTTTTAAAGTATAACAGTGATAGTATATAGTTTTAAAGTTCTGTGTAAGTGAAAATAATAGAGGAGATCTAAATAAACATGTGTAGCTGAAGTTTTTGCGTTCTTCTAAGAAGTCCTTTTTAACTTCAGTAAAGCCTACCATCACTTTACTGGAGGAGTGTTAGGGTCAGTTAATGTTTCTAAAAATTTTTATAAAAAAAAATATACCGACTTCAAAAAAGAACACTGAAAAGTATGAAATAACTATCCTTTACTAATCAAAACTTAAGTACAAAAATAACTTTATAAATACCATACAAATACCCATATAATTAAATTTGAGAGTCACTGAAGTCGGTGCCAAGCCTACTAAACTAATATACTTTCTGTTGTCGAACATTAATTTGGCACCGACTTCAATAACTGTCAAATTTAATTATATGGGTATTTGTATCGTATTTATAAAGTTATTTTTGTACTAAGTTTTGATTTTAGTAAAGGATAGTTATTTCATACTTTTCAGTGTTCTTTTTTGAAGTCTTGTTTAATCTTTTTATAAAAAAAAATTATTTTTGAGTATTATTTTTGCCCTTTTGAGTGACCTAGGCCTAAAAAAATATCTAGGGCAGATCTACAATTTGTTTATTTTCTAATTTTGGAGCGCAATGTGTTAACTTCCATTCTATTGAAGAGCATAAACCGTGGGATTTCACAATAAAGATGCGAACATGGGATATTATTGCCCATTGTGGCCATTATCAATATCATATCAATATCAATCAGTTATAAGAGAACAGTGTAAAGGTTGCATCATAATGACACCTTAGCAGTATTCTTACAATCCGAAGACGGCAGCTACCAGTCATATTCTCTGTCCGCCACAAGACTGACTCTACTGACTGAATTTATTATATCACAGGCAATTTATATCTTCTCCCTACTACCATTATACCATGTGCGGACAACGATAGTTAACAAATGTCATACAAGAGAATCATCAACATAAATGAATAAAGGTTATAACCAAATCTCGTTATTTAGTGTATCTTCGAAACCAAAGCTTCAATGTGAATGAAATTTCAATGGGACCAATCTGGAAGTGTATCCTTTCAAACAAAAAAAGAATTTTCCAAATCGGTTTATAAATGACGGAGTTATGAGGTAACAAACATTAAAAAAAAAACATACAACCGAATTGAGAACCTCCTCCTTTTTTGGAAGTCTGTTGAAAATTAACGTCATTAGGCTGATGGTCTTGTTACCAATGCCTTATGAAGAATAAATAATAAAATAACTATAATACATCAAATAAAATATGACAGTAAAAAATCCCCTTTATTTCATAATTTCCTTACAATAAACGTTACAAGAATGTACATTGGATTGCACTATTGTTATAGTTCATACCAAATAATTATCATATTTTTGAAGCACCGGTACTTTGGCATCTTTTAGGAATGTATTGTAATTATTAACTTCTCAATTTCATAATTTATTAACATCACTTAAGAATTTATAGCTTCAGCTATAATACATTCTAATAGAAAGTTCGATTGAGTGAAATGTTATCGCTATTTCAAATGAATTTTCTTAGTAAATATTTACAGCCAAGAAATTTTCTATTAGAATACAGTATAAGCAATTTAAATAACTTTGTTTTATAAGTAACATCGTGTTTAGATAATTATTATTTGGTATATACTATAAATTATACAGTGATATTACGACTCAAGATACAAAATATAATTAATTTTATATAGCTGTTAATCAACCAACTGCATTTTTTTTTAAATGAAAACGTTTGACAGCACTCAAGCAGTTGACAGATTGACACTGTGAAATATATACATTTACATGCAGCTCGCCTTTCGTTGACGATCACAAATTAACACAATAAACTGATATTATATTTAATTGAACTAGGATTGTAGCAAGTTTATGACGAATACCATAAAATTAAAATGTTTGCGAATGCAAACAAATTTAACGTATTTCATTAAATTGATAAGGATTATCATATCAATAGAATAAAAAAATTCTCAAATTGCTATTCTTATGCTGGAAAAATCAATATGGTGACATATTTTTCTCCTTATAAAGAATACAGCAATGCTAGTTGCAAAATGCTAGTTAGTATTCATACTATAAAAGAAATAATTGTTATAGTATTCACATTATCATAAAAAAATATTAAAAAATATTAATTAAAAATATTCGCAATCAACGTAACCAAACCAAATGGAACGTCAAAAAGTTGAGAACCTTTCGTATAGCGAATACGAATTCGTTACAACCCTAGCTTTCGCCGTATGCTTTTGTATTTATGTTGTCATTTTGTACCCGACAGCGTAATGTGAGATGGAGTTAATAATAATGTTGATTTAAAGTTTTGACTTAGGTGGTGAGAATGGTTAAATTAAACCTAAATTATTTACTATTATATCACATACCCAACATAAAACTAAGTGAAGTGAATAAAATACAAAAAAGATTAAATCAAAACCAACGACAATAGGATTTTTCAAATAAACATAAAGCCGATTTCCTGAAATCATTTTCAATTCAATGAATACAATTACATATAATAATTAAGAACTTAATTATACACCAAATACCCATTATAATATTTCAGTTCTAAAATGCTTACAAGTAACATTTTCCCTAAAAAATTGGTTTTTACATCTTTAATCGAAAACATAAAATAAAATGGAATTAAATTTTTTTTTTACCAACCAGTATTCTTCATGTAGAATACTGATGTTATATATCTATACGTATGATAGAGAAAAAAATATTCTGTCGTTTCTTACGCGCATGCAGATAGTGGCGAGTAGTGGCTGACAAAAGGGGGTCTAACTACAAAATGCTTTTTGGCTGCGAATGAGAATGTGTTGCACTAAATAAATCTGAGATACTAATATTCAGAACTAACGGGGTAGTCTGAGAACAAGGAGCACCAAGCTTCGCGGACCTTACGTAATTCTTTCGCTTCTTCGAATCTCATTCTCCTCACGCGTTTTCGCCTAAGTATGCGGATACTTTTGACAATTCCATTTTACTCAATAATTCTTAAATTTCAGATAACCCTTAACGTTTAGGACACAGGTATAATATAAAGGCAGGTAAGAGATGTATTTACGAGACACCCTATTCAAGTAACGCCCAAAGAGAACAAGAGAATGCCAAAGCGAGTGTTGGAACGGCAACTCTCCAAGAAACGTGCATACACACAGCGCTAGAACTCGACACGTACCAATGACGACAACTGCAGGAGATTTAAGTGGTAAAAATCCCAGATAACGCAGTTGCATCTCCATGGGATTCTCCTGCATCGCCAGAAAAGGGCTTTATTAAAGGAACAGCCGGTAAAAACGAGCATAAGAGCATCTGTTCCTAGGTTACCCTTCACGTAGATAACCATGGCTTTACTTTAGTAACTAATCTGTGCCATAGCGTTGACCTCGATCTTGTTGGAACCATAGAAATGAAATGAGTGTAAGCCTCAAAAAATTAACTACTTTTTAGAAAGAGAAGCGTCTATGCAGCCAATACTGCTATTAGGCTCTTGTAAACCTAGACTTGAACCAATCACAATTCTAGTGATGACTGACTGCAGATTCGATTTGTCTTTCCATACTTTTCATCCATATTTGTTATACATAATATATATCTTGATCGCAAATGTTCAACCCCTTTTATAACTATGGTTTTATTATCTATAATACGCCAGTCAAGGTGTAAAATGTCAATGTTCTTTTCTCCAAAGTAAAATCTAATTTCGATTGTAATAATAGACATGGTATATCAATTACTTAACATCCGAGATTATAAAATATTGAAATCACCACATATTTTTATCAGTTCTGACTAGCCCGTTGGCGCAGTGGCATAGCATCTGCTTTCCAATTCCAAGCTAGGGTCCTAGGTTCG